>OZ014506.1:64059170-64066670 GCA_963966075.1 Aphodius sticticus
ATAAATAAATAAATAATAAATAAATAAATAAATAAATAATAAATAAATAATAAATAAATAATAAATAAATAATAAATAAATAATAAATAAATAATAAATAAATAATAAATAAATAATAATAAATAATAATAAATAATAAAATAAATAATAAATAAATAATAAATAAATAATAAATAAATAATAAATAAATAATAAATAAATAATAAATAAATAATAAATAAATAATAAATAAATAATAAATAAATAATAAATAAATAATAAATAAATAATAAATAAATAATAAATAAATAATAAATAAATAATAAATAAATAATAAATAAATAATAAATAAATAATAAATAAATAATAAATAAATAATAAATAAATAATAAATAAATAATAATAAATAATAAATAAATAATAAATAAATAATAAATAAATAATAAATAAATAATAAATAAATAATAAATAAATAATAAATAAATAATAAATAAATAATAAATAAATAATAAATAAATAATAAATAAATAATAAATAAATAATAAATAAATAATAAATAAATAATAAATAAATAATAAATAAATAATAAATAAATAATAAATAAATAATAAATAAATAATAAATAAATAATAAATAAATAATAAATAAATAATAAATAAATAATAAATAAATAATAAATAAATAATAAATAAATAATAAATAAATAATAAATAAATAATAAATAAATAATAAATAAATAATAAATAAATAATAAATAAATAATAAATAAATAATAAATAAATAATAAATAAATAATAAATAAATAATAAATAAATAATAAATAAATAATAAATAAATAATAAATAAATAATAAATAAATAATAAATAAATAATAAATAAATAATAAATAAATAATAAATAAATAATAAATAAATAATAAATAAATAATAAATAAATAATAAATAAATAATAAATAAATAATAAATAAATAATAAATAAATAATAAATAAATAATAAATAAATAATAAATAAATAGTAAATAAATAATAAATAAATAATAAATAAATAATAAATAAATAATAAATAAATAATAAATAAATAATAAATAAATAATAAATAAATAATAAATAAATAATAAATAAATAATAAATAAATAATAAATAAATAATAAATAAATAATAAATAAATAATAAATAAATAATAAATAAATAATAAATAAATAATAAATAAATAATAAATAAATAATAAATAAATAATAAATAAATAATAAATAAATAATAAATAAATAATAAATAAATAATAAATAAATAATAAATAAATAATAAATAAATAATAAATAAATAATAAATAAATAATAAATAAATAATAAATAAATAATAAATAAATAATAAATAAATAATAAATAAATAATAAATAAATAATAAATAAATAATAAATAAATAATAAATAAATAATAAATAAATAATAAATAAATAATAAATAAATAATAAATAAATAATAAATAAATAATAAATAAATAATAAATAAATAATAAATAAATAATAAATAAATAATAAATAAATAATAAATAAATAATAAATAAATAATAAATAAATAATAAATAAATAATAAATAAATAATAAATAAATAATAAATAAATAATAAATAAATAATAAATAAATAATAAATAAATAATAAATAAATAATAAATAAATAATAAATAAATAATAAATAAATAATAAATAAATAATAAATAAATAATAAATAAATAATAAGTAAATAATAAATAAATAATAAATAAATAATAAATAAATAATAAATAAATAATAAATAAATAATATATAAATAATAAATAAATAATAAATAAATAATAAATAAATAATAATATAAATAAATAATAAATAAATAATAAATAAATAATAAATAAATAATAAATAAATAATAAATAAATAATAAATAAATAATAAATAAATAATAAATAATAAATAAATAATAAATAAATAATAAATAAATAATAAATAAATAATAAATAAATAATAAATAAATAATAAATAAATAATAAATAAATAATAAATAAATAATAAATAAATAATAAATAAATAATAAATAAATAATAAATAAATAATAAATAAATAATAAATAAATAATAAATAAATAATAAATAAATAATAAATAAATAAATAAATAAATAATAAATAAATAATAAATAAATAATAAATAAATAATAAATAAATAATAAATAAATAATAAATAAATAATAAATAAATAATAAATAAATAATAAATAAATAATAAATAAATAATAAATAAATAATAAATAAATAATAAATAAATAATAAATAAATAATAAATAAATAAATAAATAAATAATAAATAAATAATAAATAAATAATAAATAAATAATAAATAAATAATAAATAAATAATAAATAAATAAATAAATAAATAATAAATAAATAATAAATAAATAATAAATAAATAATAAATAAATAAATAAATAAATAATAAATAAATAATAAATAAATAATAAATAAATAATAAATAAATAATAAATAAATAATAAATAAATAATAAATAAATAATAAATAAATAATAAATAAATAATAAATAAATAATAAATAAATAATAAATAAATAAATAAATAAATAATAAATAAATAATAAATAAATAATAAATAAATAATAAATAAATAATAAATAAATAATAAATAAATAATAAATAAATAATAAATAAATAATAAATAAATAATAATAAATAATAAATAAATAATAAATAAATAATAAATAAATAATAAATAAATAATAAATAAATAATAAATAAATAATAAATAAATAATAAATAAATAATAAATAAATAATAAATAAATAATAAATAAATAATAAAAAATAATAAATAAATAATAAATAAATAATAAATAAATAATAAATAAATAATAAATAAATAATAAATAAATAATAAATAAATAATAAATAAATAATAAATAAATAATAAATAAATAATAAATAAATAATAAATAAATAATAAATAAATAATAAATAAATAATAAATAAAAAATAAATAAATAATAAATAAATAATAAATAAATAAATAAATAAATAATAAATAAATAAATAAATAAATAATAAATAAATAAATAAATAAATAATAAATAAATAATAAATAAATAATAAATAAATAATAAATAAATAATAAATAAATAATAAATAAATAATAAATAAATAAATAAATAAATAATAAATAAATAATAAATAAATAATAAATAAATAATAAATAAATAATAAATAAATAATAAATAAATAATAAATAAATAATAAATAAATAATAAATAAATAATAAATAATAAATAATAAATAAATAATAAATAAATAATAAATAAATAATAAATAAATAATAAATAAATAATAAATAAATAATAAATAAATAATAAATAAATAATAAATAAATAATAAATAAATAATAAATAAATAATAAATAAATAATAAATAAATAATAAATAAATAATAAATAAATAATAAATAAATAATAAATAAATAATAAATAAATAATAAATAAATAATAAATAAATAATAAATAAATAATAAATAAATAATAAATAAATAATAAATAAATAATAAATAAATAATAAATAAATAATAAATAAATAATAAATAAATAATAAATAAATAATAAATAAATAATAAATAAATAATAAATAAATAATAAATAAATAATAAATAAATAATAAATAAATAATAAATAAATAATAAATAAATAATAAATAAATAATAAATAAATAATAAATAAATAATAAATAAATAATAAATAAATAATAAATAAATAATAAATAAATAATAAATAAATAATAAATAAATAATAAATAAATAATAAATAAATAATAAATAAATAATAAATAAATAATAATAAAATTATAAACCCCTAACCACAACAAGTATTTTAGAACCTAAATACGTATTTCAGCAACTAAGTTGCCATCTTCAGTAGAAACTAAAAAGAAAAGAGATTAGCACTTCATAGTATCTTTACTGGATATTGTCCAAGCAAATCACTAGTGGAAGTGACGTCCATGTTAAAAATTAGCCTATATATACCCATTGTTCGTCACACCTCAGTGAATTTTGATCACTGAAGCGTAAAAAACATGTTTTAATTAAAGCAGGTCAAACAATGGCGAACTAGGTATAGGACCCCTGTCTGAATTTATTAATTTATCTCTATTCAAGTGAATAAAGATACTTTCCAAGCTGTTTAGTTCCCTATTATTTGACACAGCTTTTACAAGTTTTAAGTCATCTACAACTACTTTATGACCTGTGTCTAAAATATGTTGAGCCACACTCGATTTTTCAAAACGATTATATTTAAAATGAGCTACATGTTCTTTGAACCTAGTTAAAATTGTTCTTCGAGTCTGGCCAACGTATTCTTTTTCACAGTCATGACATTTGATACAATATATACCAGATTTATCAAGTATATCTACCTTATCCTTTGGGTTTCCAAGAAGGTTTTTTATGCTATTATGAGTCGAATATGCTATACAGAGATTTTGTGCTGTAAAAATACTTCTCAAACCCCTCGTATATGCACAATCGAACGGTATTTTAACATATTTCTTCTTTTCTACAGACAAAGTATTTAAAGTAGATATTTGATTTACATACATTTTTTGATTCTGCTTCTTAATCATTCTATCAACTATTTTCTCAGGGTACCCATTATGTAAGACAGCATTCTTAATAAACAATAATTCTTGCTGATATCTATCTATATATCTATATAGATAGATATATATCTATATATATTTTACGCTTCAGTGATCAAAATTCACTGAGGTGTGACGAACAATGGGTATATATAGGCTAATTTTTAACATGGACGTCACTTCCACTAGTGATTTGCTTGGACAATATCCAGTAAAGATACTATGAAGTGCTAATCTCTTTTCTTTTTAGTTTCTACTGAAGATGGCAACTTAGTTGCTGAAATACGTATTTAGGTTCTAAAATACTTGTTGTGGTTAGGGGTTTATAATTTTATTATTAAGTTCGCCACAGTCTCCAAAATATTGTTATTAACATGGCTTCCCGGTCAACGGAGTTAAATAGATATAGTTCACTTAGTACTAAGATTTGTAAAATAGGTGCAGATATTTCATTTCTAAAGAAATCCAAAAATCAATGTTTGTTTCCTAAATTTGTTCATATTAATTTAAATGTTAAGTCAAGATTCACTGAATCCTTGACGTTGTTTGCTAAAAGAAAATGGCTTGATTTGGAAATTAAATATCTATACGCAAAAAGAAGTAGGTTAGAGTTAGAAAAATATAATTTGCATTTAAAACTTTGTAAAGATCTTTCAGATCTCAATTACCAACAATGGTTAGTGTTTCAACAAAACATGTACGAAATCATCAATCACAAAATGGATAAGGTTAATTTCAACCATAGGAAGAAACTCTCTTTGCTATCTCAACGAAACAGTGATGTTTTGTTGAAACAAGTTCCAATTAAGAATTTAGATTGTAACATAGTTATCAATGAATCTTCTGAGTCCTTCTCAAAAACTGAAATTAACTTTCTGAATAAAGGCTTAAAATACAACTTGCCTAATAAAAGGATGCCTACTATAGAGTTAATTTCAGGAATTGAATCTTCAATTAGCCAATGTAATGACACCACAAAAGCTGCAATCAGGAGCTCTTGTAAGAATCAGCTGTTAATGAATCAACAGGACTTTAAAGTTAGTAATGAATGTAAAGATCAATACAAAATTGTTGAAGGACTCAAGAAGAAGAATTGTTTTTATCTTAAGGCTGACAAAGGTAATAAGGTGGTTATCCTGGATAAAGCGGATTATTTTGATAGGATTGATAACTTAATTGCAAATGGTCCTTATAAGGAAATCAAGAAAAACCCACTGCCCAAACTAGTCCGTCAAATAAATAGTACGCTGTCCAGTTGTCCTAATCTTATCACCCGCCAAACTAGATTTAAACTCAAAGTTTCCAATCCTACTGTACCTAGATTATATGTTCTTCCCAAAATTCACAAACCTGGTAAATCAGTGAGACCTATTGTATCAGGTATTAACTCACCTACTTACCAGTTAGCGAAATGGTTATCGAATGAGTTCAACAATTTACCTGTTCCTCAACCAAGCTTCTCTGTTAATAACTCATTGGACTTTATCAATAAGGTCAACAATGTAAAATTAGAGGATGGCGAATTGTTGATTTCATTTGATGTTGCTTCACTGTTTCCTAGTGTGCCTATTCCGGAAACTTTGGAGTTTCTTAGGGAATTATTGAGCAATAACAACTTTGACCCGTCAGAAATAGATGAATATGTAAGATTGACTGCCCTTTGTATGTCTCAAAATTGTTTTCAAATAAACGGAAAGTTTTTTGAACAACTTGAGGGAACTGCAATGGGTAACTGTCTCTCACCTTTTATTGCCAACTTGTTTATGAGCAGATTTGAAACCAATGTAAAGTCTATTGCACCATATTTCCCTAAGACTTGGGTTAGGTATGTCGACGATATTTTTGCCATTTTTGACACCAAAAAGTGCAGTATTCAAGATTTTCTTTTCGTTTTGAATTCTAAATTCAACACCATTAACTTTACTGTAGAACAAGAAGTTAACGGCCAACTTCCATTTTTAGATACTCTGGTAGTCAGGAATAGCAAAAATATAATAGAAATTGACGTGTATCGGAAAGATACTAACACAATCAGGTTTATCCCTAATGATTCGCAGCATCCTTTTCAACAAAAATTGTCTTTTATTAGTTGTTTAGTAAATAGGTTATTGAAATTTCCATTGTCCGCAGATAGATATCAGCAAGAATTATTGTTTATTAAGAATGCTGTCTTACATAATGGGTACCCTGAGAAAATAGTTGATAGAATGATTAAGAAGCAGAATCAAAAAATGTATGTAAATCAAATATCTACTTTAAATACTTTGTCTGTAGAAAAGAAGAAATATGTTAAAATACCGTTCGATTGTGCATATACGAGGGGTTTGAGAAGTATTTTTACATCACAAAATCTCTGTATAGCATATTCGACTCATAATAGCATAAAAAACCTTCTTGGAAACCCAAAGGATAAGGTAGATATACTTGATAAATCTGGTATATATTGTATCAAATGTCATGACTGTGAAAAAGAATACGTTGGCCAGACTCGAAGAACAATTTTAACTAGGTTCAAAGAACATGTAGCTCATTTTAAATATAATCGTTTTGAAAAATCGAGTGTGGCTCAACATATTTTAGACACAGGTCATAAAGTAGTTGTAGATGACTTAAAACTTGTAAAAGCTGTGTCAAATAATAGGGAACTAAACAGCTTGGAAAGTATCTTTATTCACTTGAATAGAGATAAATTAATAAATTCAGACAGGGGTCCTATACCTAGTTCGCCATTGTTTGACCTGCTTTAATTAAAACATGTTTTTTACGCTTCAGTGATCAAAATTCACTGAGGTGTGACGAACAATGGGTATATATAGGCTAATTTTTAACATGGACGTCACTTCCACTAGTGATTTGCTTGGAC
>OZ014506.1:64068915-64406415 GCA_963966075.1 Aphodius sticticus
GGGAAATGGAAGAAGTTACGGCAAATAAACCATTAAGTCAAGAAGACATCGGATGTGAAGAAGAATACGAACGCACGGTAAAACGAGACAGGGACGGCAGATACATAGTAAACATTCCGTTCAAAGCTGATACTGACCTAGGCAACTCAAAAAATCGGGCCGCCGCAAGATTACTACAATTAGAGAAGCGTCTCTCCAAAGATGGCGAACTTGCACAACAGTACAGCAACTTTATGGCGGAATACATTAACCTGGGTCATATGGAGAAAGTAACATCCGGCCAGGGCAATGGCAAATATTACATCCCTCACCAAGCAGTCATCTGACCATCAAGCTCAACAACAAAACTACGCGTGGTGTTTGATGCATCATGTAAAACCTCAAATGGAAAGAGCTTGAACGAACTAATGCATACGGGTCCACGATTACAACAAGATCTGGCTGACATCCTGCTACGATGGAGGAAACATCGCATAGTATTCACTGCTGATATAGAGAAGATGTATCGGCAGATTCGCACCAACCCACAAGATCAAGATTATCAACGAATTCTATGGAGATTTGATCCAACCAAGCCAATAGAAGAATTTCGACTAAAAACAGTAACATACGGTACAGCATGCGCGCCATACCTAGCAATAAAAACGTTGCAAAAACTTGCCAAAGACGAAGAAGACAATTTTCCAACGGCGTCCAAAGTTGCTCTTAAAGACTTTTATGTGGATGACATCTTATCTGGAACCGACACAGAAGAAGAAGCTACCAGTCTTCAGCACGAACTAATAAACATGCTTCAAGCTGGTGGGTTCTCATTGAGAAAATGGTCCAGCAATTCCGAAACAGTAATAGAAAACCTCCCTGAAGAATTGAAAGATCAAACAGCACTGGAAATATCAGAGGATGGGTTAAAGAAATCGCTTGGAGTATACTGGGCGCCGCATACAGATCATTTTCGTTTCAAGGTAGATATATCAGTCGATAGACCAATAACGAAGAGAACGATCTTATCAGAAGTAGCCAAACTATTTGATCCATTAGGATGGTTAGCGCCAGTTGTCATCAATGCCAAAACGTTAATTCAAGAGTTATGGCTACACAATTTGGAATGGGATCAACCACCCCCCGATGTCATTCAGAAGAAATGGAATGAGTTCCAATCCAAACTAAAAAACTTAGAAAACATTTCCATGCCAAGATGGGTTCATACCACGACTACATCAAACATAGAACTGCACGGCTTTTGCGATGCCTCTGAAACGGCTTATGGCGCTGTGATCTACGTCAGAACGACGGATAGTCAAAGTAAATTCCAATCAACCATTCTGATCGCAAAATCAAAGGTAGCACCTGCCAGAACCAAGGCCACATTACCAAGATTAGAGCTGTGTGCTGCTGTGCTGCTGGCAAAATTGATTAAACGTTCAGTCAAAGCATTGGAGTGGGAACACGTGCCGGTATACGCATGGACAGATTCAATGATAGCATTATCATGGATCAAAGGCGAAGTGTCGCGGTGGAAAACATTCGTCGCAAATCGAGTTGCAGAAATAAACAGTATGCTTCCCAGTAAATTCTGGTACCACGTGGATACCAAGGATAACCCAGCCGATATAATATCACGGGGTATTGATCCTGAAAAAATTGGCACTCACTCCATGTGGTGGAAAGGTCCATCCTGGCTCGTACATGCTGCTATATGGCCGAAGCAAGAAAAGTTACCTGAAACAAAAGAAGAACAAAAAGCGTGTCACCAGGCCACAGTTACCACGCGTCGAAATTACCACATTGAAGAATTTTCATCCTTAACAAGACTGGTGAGAGTAACGACATACTGCAAAAGATTCCTAGCTGCAGCAAGAAAAGTCGAACGAGAGATGGGGTTTCTTACTGTCAGTGAAATGAACTTAACGTTGGTACAATTGATTCAAGCAGTTCAAAGCGAAGAGTTTAAAACAGAACTTCTGGAATTAAAAAAGCACAATCATCTCAATGGTAATAATAAACTAGCAAGTCTGAATCCATTTATTGATGAAAAAGGACTACTGCGCGTCGGGGGAAGGCTGAAGAATTCAGCTCTGCCTTACAACACAAAACATCCAATCATTTTGCCACCTGACCATCATCTGACAAATTTGGTTATTCAAGACTCTCACCACAAGACTCTGCACGGAGGAATTCAATCAACCCTGGCCCATACCAGAATGAACTATTGGATTGTATATGGAAAAAGAAATGTACAATGTTGGTTACGAAAATGCACTACGTGTATTCGATTCAAAGCAGTTACTAAGCAACAATTGATGGGAGATCTTCCGGCAGAAAGGGTAACAGCATCACCGCCCTTCTCACATACAGGTGTAGACTATGCTGGCCCAATCCAACTAAGAACGACAAAAGGCAGAGGGCACAAGTCATACAAAGGGTACATAGCAGTTTTCGTGTGCCTCGCGACAAAAGCTATACATCTAGAAGCCGTCACGGATATGACCACGGACGCATTCCTTGCAGCGTTTAGAAGATTCACCGCAAGGAGAGGACAATGTTCGTACATGTTTAGCGACAATGGTACAACGTTCGTTGGAGCAAGCAAGATTCTGGAAAAAGAAGTATCACAGTTAACAAAATCTCCAGCAGTCCAAGATAATGTGGCGACCCAAGGCACCCAGTGGTATTTCATCCCGCCGGCAGCTCCCCACTTCGGAGGAATATGGGAGGCAGGAGTGAAATCGATGAAGTACCACTTTAAACGAGTGGTTGGAGACGCCACTTTAACCTATGAAGAAGTAACAACATTACTACACCAGATAGAAGCATGTCTCAATTCAAGACCCTTATGTACATTGGGTACTGATGGCAAAGACCCCCTCATCTTAACAACCGGTCATTTCCTGATTGGGAGGCCTCTTCTATCGTCTTCAGATCCCATAACAACAAACATCAACACAAATCTATCATCCCGATGGAGGCTTCTGCAAAAAATGAAAAAAGACTTCTGGCAAAAATGGTCATCGGAATATCTAAGTAACCTCCAGCAGCGCTACAAGTGGAAAACACCCCAACAAAATCTGGAACCAGGCAACATTGTCCTGATAAAAGAAAACAACATTACTCCAACCAAATGGCCCTTGGCAAGGGTATTGGAAACCCATCCAGCAGGCGATGGTACTGTGCGAGTGGTATCATTAGAAAAACCCGGAGGGACCATTACCAAAAGAGCAATTCACAACCTCATTCCATTACTTCCCTCAACAGAGAAGCCAGATGAAAAGTCAATGCACATAAAGTCTAATCTGGCCACAGTAGAGAAACAACACAAGGAAGTCCCGGCTGCACGACCTACAAGACAATTCAAACGAAGAAGCTTCTCAGTAATATGGTTCTTCATGGCGTTGCTAGTAATATTGCCGAAACTAACTATAGCAAATTACACAGTGAAATATCCAACACCAGGCCTGTATGTGGAACACATTGGCCAAGCAAAAATTCAGCGAGGTATTTTCAAGCTGGACATTGACTTTAGCAGACAGAAGATATTTGAAGAAATGAACACCACATCTACAGCAGTCAACCAATTTGAAAAACTCTGTAATGAAACGAAGAAATTATCATCATCTACCCAATGCATCAGCTTTCTACACCATCTCAAGGAACAAGAGAGAGAAGCGCATTGGATAATAGATGGCATTGACGCAGTGATCAAGAAGCGACAACGAAGAGGTCTTCTAGGAAAATTACTGACTTCAATTTTTGGTGTAAACGACGAAGTGTACACCAACATTGAAGCTTTGGAGAGAAATCAAGGGGAACTCATCACGGCTTCAAATCATCAAACTAAGTTCATGTTGTCTGCGTTGTCTACCTTCAATAAAACCGAAACACGAATCAACGATCGCCTAGAGAGATTCCGACGAAAACTGAATCAAGGACTTCAAGCAATAAACAATAGTCAAGGATGGTTCCGAGCGATCGACGTCAACAAGCTCAACATCAATGTCCTTAATGCGTATCAACTGGCTACTAACGTGTTAACAGAACTCTGTGACTACTACACTCATTTATTGAATGTAAATTTGGGCAATGACAACGTGTACGATCTGATCTCACCAGCTCACATTCACCACATGATCAAAGACGCAAATAAGAAGCTTCCCTCAAATCTTTATATCATATCATCCATCATCAAAACAAAAGTGGTACATGAAGATGATGTTATCAGTGTCCAGGCCTTCTTCCCAATGGCAGAGATAAACCAATTTGACGTGATCAAGGTCAACGCCATACCACTACAGATAGAAGACGGCTCTTACTGGGTATTTGATATTCCAAACGATATCATTGCCATCGACTACAATAACCAACTATACTTTCAAATGACGGATGAAGAGTATCGAAAATCAATAGCATTGGATAACACGAATTATCTCTGTTCTCCTACAACAGTAAAGAATATTGAAACTAACAACAACTGTATCATAGATGAATTATTCAATCGGCATGAGAAACAAAGCTGCGATGTTGTGGAAGTGAAACTTCACTCCGTGGTTTGGAAACAACTGTACATGATCAATACATGGCTTTTTATCTCCGTAACTCCACAACGGATCGCAGTTACCTGCAATGGCGTGAGAGAAGATGTCGAACTGAGAAAGACCGGAATCATTCAACTGTCACAAGACTGCATCATCAAAACAAAACAGAACATTCTCACCCCAAAGAAGGACGACAGTCTTACGATACTTGGCAGCTACAACAAAGCAGTGGTATTACCAGGAAATTTTACTCTCCTAGCAGCCCAGAAGCATCGATCACCACCAATTCAAGAGGAACCAGTATTATCCGTCTCCGATGACTTAAGAGAACTAAAGATGGATGAAGACGCCATCCATCAAGAAATCTCGAACGTATTGTGGCATAATGTGCGTCATCATGGCGTGATGGCCAGTACTGTCACCACCACTACAATACTAGCCCTATGTGTCACCCTGTGGGTTGTAGTGCGTTCATTAAAAAGAAGATTTAATAAACCAAATCCATTGGCCACCCAGGACCAGGCCATCCTAATGAAACCAGTACCACGCCAAAGACGATCCTTACTCACCGATGTGGAGCCATCTTCAGTACACCATCTGGTACAACCACAGCGTCAACACCATAACAGTGAAGAAGATGTCAGGTCACTCCAACCATTGTATACAGAAGTCCAAACTGTGCAGTGCTGAACTGAGAGTGCCGATACAAGAGACCCAATTGTGTTGCTTAATATTACCATATTAATCGGTTTTAAGTGGTTACTTGACCTTAGAGATAGTTATTCCGGCGGGGCAATTTGTTTAATTACATTAAACAATTTTTTTCTTTTTTATCCGGTGCTAACAAAAATATCTTCCCAAATTCCTAAATAAAATACAAATGTTGGTAACTTTCCATTACAATTGTGAAGTCGCTTATGTATGTAATATTTCGCCACTTCCAATTCATCAAAACAAAACGTAGCAAAATTCGTAATTGCATTGCCAATAATCCAGGTAGCACCTAGTATCGATTGAAGAATTGCAACTCTGCAGAACCAGCGTTCAATGTGCAATTTGAAACCAGTGCCGCCCAACATAATTCGTTGTGTTTATTTCAGTCTTACATCAATAAAATTCATTAATGTTTAGCACCGCTGTAATAGTTTTTAGGACACTTTTTGTATATAAACCCAAATAATTTCTTAATAAAATCAGTATTAAACCTGTGTTTGTACTCATTCCTTAAAACAAACCATCTGGCCTGCCCGGAGTTTGTTCATAATAAATAAGTAATGAATAAATAATAAATAAATAATAAATAAATAATAAATAAATAATAAATAAATAATAAATAAATAATAAATAAATAATAAATAAATAATAAATAAATAATAAATAAATAATAAATAAATAATAAATAAATAATAAATAAATAATAAATAAATAATAAATAAATAATAAATAAATAATAAATAAATAATAAATAAATAATAAATAAATAATAAATAAATAATAAATAAATAATAAATAAATAATAGATAAATAATAGATAAATAATAGATAAATAATAGATAAATAATAAATAAATAATAAATAAATAATAAATAAATAATAAATAAATAATAAATAAATAATAAATAAATAATAAATAAATAATAAATAAATAATAAATAAGTAATAAATAAATAATAAATAAATAATAAATAAATAATAAATAAATAATAAATAAATAATAAATAAATAATAAATAAATAATAAATAAATAATAAATAAATAATAAATAAATAATAAATAAATAATAAATAAATAATAAATAAATAATAAATAAATAATAAATAAATAATAAATAAATAATAAATAAATAATAAATAAATAATAAATAAATAATAAATAAATAATAAATAAATAATAAATAAATAATAAATAAATAATAAATAAATAATAAATAAATAATAAATAAATAATAAATAAATAATAAATAAATAATAAATAAATAATAAATAAATAATAAATAAATAATAAATAAATAATAAATAAATAATAAATAAATAATAAATAAATAATAAATAAATAATAAATAAATAATAAATAAATAATAAATAAATAATAAATAAATAATAAATAAATAATAAATAAATAATAAATAAATAATAAATAAATAATAAATAAATAATAAATAAATAGTAAGAAATACGCGACATATTAGCTACAAACTGTAATTTTATTCAAGCTTGTCAAAGCAAAATTCGCGCCGAGCGCGCTTTAATGTTGGGAACAAATCATTTATTTATGTCACATTTACTGTTTTACAAATAATAATAATAAATTGATAAAAAAGTCCATGACTTACCTTTAATACTGTATATTTATTTAGCCATAAGTCATTAAATCTTCGAATTGCAATATATCGAAGAAAGCCCAAATCACGAAGGCAGATCGAAGTTATGAATTTGATTTTTGTAATGCCGAATTTACCTTTTAATCCTTTGTCTCAGGTTATAAATCATTATGCCGAATCCTTAAATGTCGATTTTGTGCAGGGTGTGAAGGTAAAAAAATTGAAAAAACATTCGTCTCCGACTGCAGATAATTTTCGTAGACCGACTCCGACTCCGGCAAAACTGAATATCTTACAGTGTGTGGAAAAAACTAAAAAGGAAATGTCATTCTGGGAAATACTTTGCACACATATTCATAACTTTTCATCCAGTCATTTTAACTCGCATATCCGCGTGTAAAAATGTTCAAAGTTTACGATTATCTGTGATCTGCTTAGGCCACAACATTATTATTATTATTATTATTATTATTATTATTATTTGTCCCTCACTTCTCCGAGGTTAAAAATGTTTAAACTTCATGAATTTTTTAGACCACTAATATGTGTAATTTTGAGTTGATATATCTAGCATAAGTGCAGTTAAGATTCTTCTTTGACTTGGTGTACATTTTGTCACAATCGAATGAAAAAAATGACTTATTCGATCTGGTTTTCTGAAACTGTACTCGCATGACAAGTAAAAATTCATATTTTTTTAGGCCATTAATTAATGGAACGTTGGGCTGGTATAACTGTGGAGGTATGGTCTATATTTGTTCTCTATAATATATATGCGAAATGATGTAGTTCGTAAAGGCTTAGCGAATCTATCCCTATCCCTACTATATACTAAACGTGACTCACACTCAGAACAAGAGTTTCAAAATAAATTTCAAACTTGGCAATGGGAAGGCTTTTGAAAGAAGCGAAAATCTAAAGCCTAAAGTTGGATTCTACAGTGCTTAGACTTTCGATTTCGTCCAATTTCCGGCCAGTTCTCGTTATTTTTTACCTCGATTCGGCTAAATTTATGGATTATCGTTTCGGACTGTACACGCCAGCGCGTCGTCATGCCAATCGATCGAGGTTGCTAGGCAACGGCCGCGCGCTTCGCGACGCGGTCACCAGACAGCGACACATCATGTCGCTCTTGAGATTACGCTACGAAGCAATAGATGGCGCCCCGTGACCGCACTGAACGTACGAGCATAATCACGTCGCGCGTGTAAGAGCATCCGGGCTTTTTGTCTCTCTCTTAACGCTTCGGCGATCTACCTAGGTCGACTAGCAGGCCTATTAGGCCTGCACATTCTCCTAGTCCCTACTATATACTAAAAGTCTAACACAGTCCGCGCAAGAAGTTTACGAAAATCGGCGAATCGGGGGAAGGGTCTGCTCTTCGGAGAAGCGAAAATCGGCGCCGCAGGCGCCGATTTTCCGCTTGAATTTTGATTCTACAGTGCTTAGGCTTTCGATTTCGTCCATTTTCGGCCCAGTTTTGGTTATTTTGTACCTAGATCGACCAGCAGGCCTATTAGGCCTGCACATTCTCCTAGTAGATTTCTAAAAATCCGTCAAATTAAACTAATAATGACTTACTTTTCAATTTTGTTCGTAGTAATTTAAATTTGATACATCTGCAATAACTACTTTAGACTCAACACGTTGCGGGCTTTCCAAAACCGTATCAGTTATGAAAATCGGTAGAAGAAAAAGGATAATTTTCCCTGGGTATTTCTTACGTCGTGCCGCGGCGCGCCAAGCGTACAACCGCAGATCGCACACCTCAAAGTTAGAGTGTGAAATATGAAATAACAAGGAATAGGTAAAATAGGTATCAAAATAGATACCTACCACTAGCGCGATGCACAGGCTCGGTATGAAGCAGCCAGCATGGGTTGGGCGAACGCCGTGTTTGGATGCCGTATCCGAAGTAGCGCGCTGGCCGCTGCCGTTCGGGGATGTTGAAAGAAGTATAATAAGATAATAAAACAGAAAAATAAGCATGTAGGGTTGGTGGCGCCATCACGCGGCCTATGCTAAAAGTCGCCCGGTTTCCGCACCCTTAAGGGTGCCGAGACGGAGACCGGAATGAGTCTAGTGACACAACTGGCCACCAGATGGCGCAACCCACTCTATATCGTATTTACTCGACAGAATTGAATACAAACTAGAATGTGCATAGGGCTGCGCGGCTGGATGAGGTATGGGCGCAGCCATGTTGGTGCATTGTTGTGTTTACGGCTACAACTCAGTAGCGGCGCGTTCGTGCCATGAGCGTATCACATGTAGGGGCATAACAAAATTAAAGAAATAAATAGGAAGTGAGGAAGTCAAACATTATATCCCTATCGCTACTATATACTAAAAGTCTAACACAGTCCGCGCAAGAAGTTTACGAAAATCGGCGAATCGGGGGAAAGGTCTGCGCCTCGGAGAAGCGAACATCGGCGCCGCAAGCACCGATTTTCCGCCTAAAATTTGATTCTACAGCGCTTAGGCCTTCGATTTCGTCCATTTTCGGCCCAGTTTTCGTTATTTTTTACCTCGATTCGGGTAAATTTATGGATTATGGTTTAGGAGTGTACAGGTCAGCGCGTCGCCATGGCAACCTATCGAGGTTGCTAGGCAACGGCCGCGCGCTTCGCGACGCGGTCACCAGACGGCGGCACATCATCATGTCGCTGTTGGGATTACGCTACGAAGCAATAGATGGCGCCCCGTAACCGCTTCGAACGTACGAGCATAATCACGTCGCGCGTGTAAGAGCATCCGGGCTTTTTGTTTACCTCTTAACGCTTCGGCGATCTACCTAGGTCGACCAGCAGGCCTATTAGGCCTGCACATTCTCCTAGTTATTGTACTAACGCATTAAATGTTAGTTGATTGACTTGATTATTTTTGTTTTCATTCGTATTGGAGCAAGTAATGCAACGCATGATGTACCTAAATTAGGACACCGTACTTTCCGATCGGACTGTATAAGTCACCGCTCTTCCAAAACACCACCGATAGTAAAACAACAACACTCTATCTCTCTTGCGCTCCCCACAATATGTAAACAAAGACAAGGGTCTCTCTCGCACCGGCTACATTAGGTGGGGGTCCACTGTGAATCCACAAAATCGTATGCGCAGTAGGTTCCTACGCGTTCTAGTAGTTATATGATTTCTGTGATTTTCTCCTACAATATTTCATTTTACATCGTCGCGGGCAGTTTTTGTGAACCCCGTTCCACAGCGATACTCGAGGACCCCTTACCGCTCTCCTTTCTCTCCTACATTTGGTCGCGCGGGGACTACCCGCTATTTCTAATACCCTAGCGTAGTTTTATTTCCTGTATGGTACGCAAAGATTGCAAAGCATAGGGCTAGTCGAACTCCTTGCCGCTCTCGTCGCTCTCTCACATAACACATTTGATAGCGGGAATGCGATGCCACATTTATGATTTTGTTACCAGGAAGACCCGGCAGTGCACTGTGTTGATTTTTCGGCGGCAGCTGTATCTTTTCTTATTATGGTGCTGCTTGTATTTTACAACATATTCTGTCTGACTTTATTTAGTTATTACTTAGTTCTGATTCAGTTCAGTTTTTAAGTTTGAGTGGTGCAGTGAATAGACTAGTTATGTTTTAGTTATAAAATGTATTTGGTTGGAACCAGGGTAATGCAGGTGTATATTTTATAATTTATTCTTTAATCAATAAATCATTGTTTTTGTAGATGTGTACAATGGGATGAGCTGATAACCGCTGTTCTAGTTAGTCAAAAAATGTAGGAAGAAAGCTGCTGCAAAAAAGGAATTCTAATGCGTCTAAAACACAAAATTACAACAGGTATAATCCTAACTTTAAGCCACCTATACAGAAACTGTACAGACGTAATTGAGATTTATCGAACGTATGGATTCATCTCACGTTCAGAAATAAATTGTTACAAATGTATGAAAATACGTTCGATTCAAATCATGTATTTTATCTTAAAAAAACATTGTTATGTTATTATGCAACATTAAGAATAATAAAATAGATATTACATATTCACAAAAATAATTTATTGTTATTATCATATTATTTTTTTTATCAATTATTTTGCTTGAGATTATTGTTCTGACTTCTGAATTTAACTACCGGGTGACCCACAGCATAGGTACTCCCGTTTATATTTTTTGTTTATAAACCTGGACGAATGAAATTTGGGATAGTGTCAATAGACAAAAAATGCCATTCTTTGGGATACTCTTGAGGCTAATATGACTTCCGGCTTTTCCGGAAATGACGTCATCATTGAAATTTTAAATGGCACCCTATATTCTTTGTGTGATATTTTCAATCAGGATGACATTCTGAACACAAAAGCATATCGATCGTCAATATTTATCACCTAGGCAACGCAAAAATAACTTGTTTGTGTATTAATCTAGGTGGCTATGAATTGGTGAAAATAGTCGAAAATGGTCAAATAAACACTAACTAAATCGACTTTGGCCAATATTGCATTACTGGCGCCCTCTAGCGTGATTTAATTGGTTTTTGGCCAGTGAGTCATTTTTTTCACGGGTACCCAATGGCCACACTGTGATTATTCGATAGATAACATCTTTCCGATTACAATGATACTAAATACTTGATATTTTGTTGAAATTCGTAGCGTACAAATGTTGTTAGAAGCAAGGAAAGCGAAAAAAATATTGACCTAATGATCAAAGTCAGCGTACAAGTCAAAGTCACTCAATGGACTACTCGAAGGAAGTACCCTGATTATTCGAGGAAAAACATTTTTCCGACACAATGATACCAATGGCTTGATATTTTGCTGATAATCGTAGCGTGAAACTGACGTTTAAGGGTACTTCCTTCGAAGAGTCCATTGAGTGACTTTGACTTGTACGCTGACAATGATTATTAGGTCATAATTTTTTCGATTTCCTTGCTTCTAACAACATTTGTACGCTACGAATTTCAACAAAATATCAAGTATTTGGTATCATTGTAATCGTAAAGATGTTTCCTATCGAATAATCAGGGTGTGGTCATTGGGTACCCGTGAAAAAATTGACTCACTGGCCAAAAACCAATTAAATCACGCTACAGGGCGCCAGTAATGCAATGTCGGCCAAAATCGATTTAGTGAGTGTTTATTTGACAATTTTCGACTATTTTCACCAAATCATAGCCACCTAGATTAATACACAAAAAATTTACTTTTGCGTTGCCTTGGTGATAAAAACTGACGATTGATATGTTTTTGTGTTCAGAATGTCATCCTGATTGAAAATATCACACAAAGAATATAAGGTGCCATTTAAAATTTCAATGATGACGTCATTTCCGGAAAAACCGGAAGTCAAATTAACCTCAAGAGTATCCCAAATAATGGCATTTTTTGTCTATTAAAACTTTCCCAAATTTCATTCGTTCAGCTTTATAAACAAAAAAAATAAACGGGAGTACCCTTGGCGTGGGTCACCCGGTTAAAATTTGATTTTCATTATTCTAAAAAATTGTATAGTACTGAGATATTATTATATTATTATCCTCTTAAACAAGAAAATACAAAAATAATTTATTATATACAATTTGAAATTTTTTTATTTATTGACGATGCTAAATTAATATTTTGTATATTTCTAGCGCCCCTAATGAGAGACAAGTTGCATAGCGGCAGGTCTTCAGACATGTATCCTGACTCTGAGGTTAACGTCCACTTTGTATGGATTAAAATAGGATGGAAGAAAAATGATGGTACGAGTATTTATTACCGAAGTCATGTAGATTTTATGAAGAACACCTTTTGCCAACTATTGTTAAGATTGCCCACAGACGTTGCGTGACAAAACTGTAGGGTGGCGACTTTTGTCCTTTTGCGCCACATTTTGCAATACCACCACGTCTGCCACCTCGGTGGGTAGTCTCTCGTGAGACGAGGCATGGTGAGTGGTCCTGTGAGTATGTAAATACAACACAGCACTTGGTGAGCACATTCAGAACATCATCCATACAGTATAGGTACTCTCACTAATCCGTACTACCATGTAGTCCGAACGCCCTACAACACCTTGGTAGTCCACATTGGAGTGCGCAAAAATGGATTCGGATTACCAACAGTGGTACTCTAAACTAAAAATTATACTTGTCAGTTTTGAAAAGTAACTTGGTGAATTAGGGCAAATTGGTAGTACCGGTTATGTATACGAGGTTTTTAATTTAGCCAACCTAATATTGCAATGCATATGTCTCCGACTCCCATTTGCCATGGTGAGCACAGAAAACGTTTTCCATTACTTTTGTCGTGCGGACACGAGTACAGTGGGAAAGCGCAGGCAAAGCAAAGTCAGCTGACACGTTGTTACTTATTAAAAAGTTACATCAGATGACTGAACGCTATTTACATTATATAGGTATAATATACCAATAGAACTGGGATATCATTACTAAATTCTTATTTGAAGTGATTAACTGCATCTCAAAGATGACGTGATAACAATTATATCTGAATGATAATATCTGTAAAATAAATTGTAACGAATTTCGTCAATTCGTATTGTAAATTAGCTTAAATATTATAGCGGTTATATTTCGTTGTATTAAAACCGCTTTTTAATCGAATTTACGCTGGGCTGGAAAACCTGTATGTTCATTTCTATGCGAGCTGCTATACGAGTGTTTTTAATAGTGGAAGGATACTGGTTTCCGGCACCAGTTATACGTGGAGAAGGGGATAAGATTTCGGTATATAAGACCTGGGAAATCGCGACAAAGCAGGCAGAGTGGTGCTGATTTTACATTGGCTGCCAGGAACTGAAGACCAGGTGCTGATTTTACATTGGCCCAGTTACAGCAAGACCAGCGCTTCATCATTCCCGCCGGACCCGAGGCCGCCCGATCGAGTGTACAGCCGAACGTACCCGACGCATCAGCTGAGCAGACGCGGCAGCCCGTCTAGGTGACTCCGTACCCGACGAGGACCGGTTTGTAGACATATATTTTGACCAGTTATTTTTCCGGAGAATGTCTTCTTTGTATATATTTTTACTAGTGCTATTTTTATCGACGAATGTTTATTTTCTTTTGTAAAAACTATTTTATGCGAATGCTGCCTCTGGAACCCAAGATGAGTTGAGGAAGCGGTTCAAAACCTATCTAAAAGTGAAAGGCAACCACATCCAAAGATGAAGAGCAAGATGAGGAACAAAGTACAGGTGAATTCCTCCACGACACAACAAGTGCCACCACTTGCGACCGGGTACGAAAATGGGGACTCCATTTCAATGGCGATGGAGATGCTATTTCATTCCTGGAAGGCATACAAGAATGCTATGCCATCACGAGCAATGAAATGCTGATTGCTTTGCCCGAGTTGTTCCGAGGAAACGCCCTCCTATGGTTCAGGAACAATAAAAACTCATGGACCTGTTGGGGCGAATTCATGGAGGACTTTAAGCTTCAGTATTTGCCACCTCGTTATGATTTCCTCGTGGAAGAAGAAATCAGAACCCGTTTCCAAAGGAGAAATGAACCGTTCAAGGATTACATAACCGCAATGTTGACCTTGATGCGAAGGGGAAAACCATTAAGTAGCGAGGCTCAGCTGGAACGAATATATAATAACGTGTGCCCGGAATACAAGTTATACATACGCCGCAATAGCCTTACCTCTTTACGTATTTATTTGAATTGAACTCCGTATACCGTTTGATTTATTTCGAAGAACATTGGATCTCCAACTGAAGCAACCCGATGAGGTAGGGCGAAGGGACTAATCAAACCGACGTCGTTACAAAATAAGTTGTATTTTCTGTAGTTAAAGTTGTGATACAATTATATGTGAATGATAATATATGTGATAGAAATAAGTTCTTACTGTTAAAGTAGTGATACCTGCTGCATGCGTTGTCTAATAAAAATTTGTTTTGTGTGTTTTACTATCTACTTAGTTTATCTCTTTGTATTTGGATCGCTAATAAATAAATGTGCAATATGTTATGGAGGTGAACATTTGAGAAATTTAAAAATTATTTATTGGGTATTTTTAATATGCAGTTTCTCCTTTATTATATATCTACTTTATTTATGATTTTAAAGCTCCGTGTAATATTTAATAATAACTAACTTAATATATTATCTGTGATGGAAATAAATTGTGTTTCTGCGTGTTTATCCATGTTTATTTTAGTTGACGTAAAGGTAAAATATTTGTTAATAAATGAAACAACGTTTTGGATGTAAAAATTTATATATTCTAATGTAATAAATATGTTAGCAAAAGTATTATTTTATTACCTATTCATTTGATTCATAGGTTTAATGTAATATCACCATTAGAAGTACTATCAATAGAAAATCTTATGGTTTAGTTAATTTAACTGAAATATACATATTAATAATGGATTCCAATAAAAATGTCCACCAATAAATTATAGTGTCAGGGCCACTGTACCAGTGACACGTAGAAGTTCAGGAATTAGTATCGAAAACTGGAAAAACGGATACATTATTTGTAAGACGAGGGGAAATGAAAAAGACCAACAATAATAATTAATAGTGTTACTGTTATAATATAACTTATACCGGTCACTACAAACACAACTGCAAATAAGTATCAATTCCAGTTTGCATCTTTTTACAATTCATTGCTGCAAAAATACAAATTGCTAATGCACCGTTTGTTTCCAGTTACACCGTATATACAGTATAATGAGACCTGGTAAATTTGTGAGCGGGCACAATAATCTGACTTGTTTGTATAATTCAAATAGTAATTCGTGGTGAACGACGGTGGCGCCATCTATCCGAAAACTGCTGAACTATGGAATTCCCACTCTCCGTTCAAACGCACAAAAATCGTTGGCTTTGCTGCTTCGTACCGATCGTCTAACTAAAACCATTTCTTGGATATTTTAATGCATGTATAGATAGGTGATTTTACTATGCATTGTATGAAGCAAGGATTTATAAATCCAAAAAGAAAATTGTAAGTTATTGTCTATTGTTCAATTCTGACCAATTTTCGGTATGTATTATCTTTTTAGTTATCGTTGTAGTGTTCGTATGCTGTAGCTACATGCAATTAATACCCTTTGAGTGCAAAAAACTCAAATTTAAAAACAAAATTAAAAGATCGGTACGAAGTACGTTTACCCCATTTGCTGAACTTTTTAGGGTACGTGCAGCTGTCCGTTTCGGCACCCTTAAGATTTTATACAGGTTTCTCAAAATTACCGGAACATCTAAAGAATTCTCCAACCGTAAAAAAATTCAAACAAATTTTCAAATAAAAATTTCTAAATCTCCATAATAAAATGAATATCAATGTAATGAAACGAAAGATTGTTTAAACCAAAAGAACTTGTTTGAATTTTGTTTTTCGTTGGAGAATAAAATTATTTAGGTGTACGGTAATTTTGAATAATTTTGATTAATTGCTTATAAATAAAAATAAAGCATTTTATAAAAAAAATAATTAATGCAAAAAAATCTTAGAATTAATCTTTAATTAACTACAATAATTTTTACTAACCCTGCATAATCTTATCAAAAAATTTAACAACAATCGACACGACTATCTATTAAAAATTCCACTAGCTACTAACGTCTAGTTTTCTCGCCTAGCTTTGCAGAAATTTTACTAAATCTACCAACATTACAATCACCTATGCATATTCTACAATGCAGTATAATGTATATACGTAGTATAAAACAAATATTTGTTGTAGAGAACTGAAAACTACTAAAAGAAATATGTCAATCTACCAGATTTTCCACTATCTACTAGATTCAAAATTTGGCCACCAGATCAATGTTTCATTCTACCAGATTTAGTAGATATTCTACTAAATTGGCAACCCTGGTAGCGACCAAACAAATACGCACTCCGGGGAAGGATGTCGATGGTCGCATTCATCCAGATGTAGCGCCATCGGCATGGTCGCATACAGCAGTCGGCGCTGGCCTCCGCTTATGCGACTAAAGGTGGTTATATCTCTTGGTTATATCCAGCTTAGAGAAAGATAAGTAATGACACTTCACCACATTTCTGTCCCAGATTTTGGTACCCCGTTGAACTTGGCCCCTCCTTTTTCGAAATTTGAAATTCTTTTTCTACAGATCGTTTGCAATTGTTTGCACCCATTTTAGTTTCATTTGCACCCCTGCCGTTTTCGAGATAAAGTTAAAACAATTATGTGAATTTTGAACTTAACCCCTTATTCAATTTCTTTTCTCTACAGATCGTATAGCAATTCGCTTGCAGTTGTTTGCACCCTTTTTTATTTTCGTTTGTACCACTACCAGTTCCGCTTAAATCCGTTGAGGGCGCTAGCTTATTTCTGTTCCGCGCTCAGACACAACATTACCTGCGTTCGGATATTGTACTCCGTTGACACCGGGTACACCGTCCAAATGACACTTACGTGTTATTGGGTGTAAGAAGTATAACGGTGTACAATATCCGAACGCAGCTATTAGTGAATTTCGCACTCACAAAGTTTATAGAGAGGGGTGTGATTCATAAATATTTATTTTTATTAAAATTTGATTTAAAAAACAGAATATTTACAAGATTAAAAACAACTACATGCCTGGGCCGTAATGGTTTTTTTGTAATGATAAAAACATTGATAAAAAGTAAAAACATAATTTTTAAAAAGAATATGTGTGTGTGTGTATGTGCATGTAGGTACGTGTGCGTATGTGTATGTGTGTGATGGTGTGCCTAGTAGCTAGGTATTGTCACAGATTATACAGATACGCAACTTGCAGGAAATCACAAGATCAAAAAATCATTGCGCACGTTGACGCGCCGGGTCTTTTTTTCATTGCAATAGGAGGTCGGACAGGCGAAATTCTGAGGGAGTGGGAAGGATTACATTTTTATATATATATATACAACATTTGTGTTCTATTCAGAGGGGGGTTAGGCCACGTAAAGTGATCACGTTTTCTGACGCCAATACCATCAAGTGGGATTCAAGGTCAAATATTTAGGTACCGCCAAATCAAAGGTGCCGACACGAAGTTACGCATCTGTATAAATCTGTGGTATTGTGTAGTTAAAATCTATGAGCAATTTACAATTTAGCGCTCTGCTACGCACTACACCTCGCGCACACATTAATTGCGCACATGTTCTTGCTGCTCTGCCTCAGTCTCGATGTCGCCGTCGATGTCGTCGTGGTCTTCGTAGCTGATGTCTCCGTCGCCTCCACCATTGACGTAGTCATACAAAGTTTATAGAGAGGGAATGTTTAAAACGGTATTACATCGCATTTCACAATTTTTAAGGAATTTATATCATAACTGAACAATGCTAGCGTTCTGATTTTGGCGCCATCCAGTATCATTTTAACGAACCATATCGAGAGATAACATTTAAACCAGTATTACATCGCCATTCACAATATTCGAGGAATTTATGTCATAATTAAACGAAGTATCACATTATTCTCAATCAATTCTAATTGAATGTTAGTGTTTTTATTCGGTGCCATCTAGTATCATTTTAACGAACCATGTCCACATCGAGGTTTATCACCTCCACATTTCTAAAAAGTGAAAAGCTCGGACGCTGTCTTCAAAGGTACATATACTGTGAATATCAACAAACAGAATTGATCAAATGAATGCGTAATGATAATATTGATTTCCGTACATTAATATAAATCCTATTTAAAAGTTGTTTTTCGTAAATTAAGTCATTTTTATAACATATTTGTTATTATTGTTTTCAAATGCATTTACAACAAAGACTTAATTATACCTACATATGTATATACAGGGTGAGGCATAATATCGAGCGATTTTAAAAAGCGCGTGAATCAAGCTGCGTCGGAGAGTGGTGGACGGGATAGACTAGCGCCTGTGTTGTCCTCTGGTAAATAGTCCCGGACGGTCACGAACGCAGGCGGTGGGCCGTCGGGTTCAATCGGGACTCTACGCTAGAAAGCTCTCGGCATAGGTACATAGAATTAGTGTATTCGATTTTCGAGCGAATCCGATAGTACAGACTGGTTCTCCCTATATTTGATTCGACTGAAAATGGCGTGACACCGATGTAAACAAACTATAGCGTACGTTGTAAAGTCTCTAATTAAATAATGTAGTATCCTAGTAATTATCTCAAGAGTACCTTTATGGTGGAAGCTATGCAAAAATGACAGAAAATGTTGAAATACGGTGCGAAGCCGACAAGCCAGCTGCACGATAATTGCAATTCTTACAAAAACGTGCCACTTGATTGACACCTTATGTTTATATGTGATTTAGGGTGATTTATAATTCGATACCTCCTATTTTCGTTCGGCTATAATTTTCGAGATGTTCTAAAGTTTTGTGACAGTGACTAAATTATTAAACAAAGAGATAAAGCAGATGATCGATAAATAAATATTAACAATGGATGATATTCCGAACATGTGATACAAATAATAATTTTTGGCATTTTAATAATATTAATCTTATTCCACGTTCTTTGTTTATTAATTTACTCGCGCACATAAAACTTTCAAGTTAAATGTCTCAAAGACTATTGATCCAAATAGAAGTTATTTAACATTTTAACATATTAAGTATCATATGAAGTGCACACGGCGTGAAAATATACTATTACTCACAACTATGATTCTATACTCTATAGTTCTAGAATGTATTAAGTGCACCGCAATCGTTCCTACTTACCTACATGAATATTGTATCGATTAAAACATCTACTAATTGTTATATAATCCATTTATTGAAAACAAAATAACTATAGATTTAATAACGAAAAAGGTATTCAAACATATTTTTATTTATATACAGTGAGCGCGTAAAGTATGGGAACATGACCAAATCTCAAGAACGGTTTGCTATTTTAAAATATCCTCGAACACGTCGATTTATAATTATCAAAATACACCTTATGATATCAAATTATTTTTTTTACTTTATCATACGCAGTATGTAAAGTATTGTAATCGTGCCAAAAAAAATTTTTGAAAATTTTAGCGGAAATATGTCTTTTTGGGTCCCCTGAACATTTTTGACCAAGGTACAAAAAAATGTCTGTGTGTGTGTGTGTATGTGTGGATGTGTGTACCCGTTTTTGTGGCGACGATTCCGGAGAAACTACTAAAGGTATCGGGACGAAACTTCATATTTAGAAGTTTCATAACCAAACTTAGAGCTGAAAAGCTTTCTGTTGAAAATGGTCTAAAGGAACTGCAGGTTTAGTCTTAGCATTTTTGAAACATTTTGTAAATAAGCCGCCATTTCTGGAATTTCGTCGAAATAGTTAAATAATAAATTAAAGAAGATGAAATTCTGAATAATTTATCACTATGACATTTTTGGTACAATCAATAGTTTAGCTGCATGAGCAAATTCTATTTCATCGAGATCGGTCGTACTCCTTTAAAACTAGTAGAGAGGATATGTCAGATTATATGTCAGATATGATTCTAATGACAGTACGTAGTGTCAAACGCAAAAGTTTTGACAACCTACTGTCAATATAAGCTGCGTTCGGATATAGTATACCGTACACTTTTTACACCCAATAACACGTAAGTGTCATTTGGACAGTGTACCCTGTGTCAGCGGAGTACAATATCCGACCGCAGCTTTATTCGACATATCTGTCTAGTTCTACTAGTTTTATTTTAATGCAGACATAGCAGATCTCGATCAAATAGAATCTCATGCAGCTAAACTATTAATTTTATATATAGTATGATAAAGTCATGTGCCTGGCCACATCAGTTTTTTTTACCTTCAATTGTTTTTAACAGATGACGTCATCGACATTTTTATTAAATGACAACCCTATATCTTTTTTAATGAATTTGACAGATCTTTTAACTGTCTTAATGGTATCATAATATTTTTATGGCGTTACATCAGAACATTTTCGAGAAAAAGACAATTGAAGTTTATGAAATAAAAGTGACAAAATCTCCGCAACGGCTCGACCGATTTTAACGAAATTTTGGAATTCAGTATTTTGCAACCTTGTGAAGTCACTGGGCGTTATTATCGTTGATACACGTTTACAGTTTCTGAGATATAATCTCAAACTTTTGAATTTGAAATAGAACACCATGTATATTTTGACATTTTCTGTTACAGTCGTCCATTACCTATTCAATGTTACTACGCTTGTTATAGTATTATATCAAAAACATGTAGTAATTAACAAAAACCTTTATTACTCAGGTCTAAAAATTAACAAAGAAAAAATTGATAACAATAACACCAACAAAAAAATAAACCGATCAGATTTAAAACAATGTGTTCTTGTCAATGGTTGAGAATCCTCATAAACCAACTAGAGTAGTTGCAGTAGAAAATGTAATAATGTTTTGTTATCGATTTTTTCTTTGTTAATTTTTAGACCTAAGTAATAAAGGTTTTTGTTAGTTTCTAGATGTTTTTGATATAATAGTGAAGACTGTAACAGAAAATGTCGAAATATACATGGTGTTCTATTTCAAATTCAAAAGTTTGAGGTTATATCTCAGAAACTGTAAACGTTGCATCAACGATAACGATACGATACGATACCGATACGACTTCACAAGGTTGTAAAATACTTAATTCCAAAATTTCGTTAACTTCGGTCGAGCCGTTCCGGAGATTTCTTTAATTTTTTGGGTATTTTACATTTATCTTGCGTAGTTACGGTGGTGTGCGTTCTTTGGTGAAAGACTAAATTTCGTTCCTGATTAAAATTTTTACCGCATTCTAGGGATGAGTCGTTCGCGAACGAACCGTTCAAACTGAACGGGTCAAATGCCTGAACCGTTCGATCCGGTTCAACCCTGGCAAACTGACCCGTTCAGTAGGAGATCCGGTTCAGTAGTTCGTTCGTTTACGGCGTTTACGCTCTCGACTCATTTCTGTTCAAGGCATAGACGGCTCAAAGCAGACACAGTCCAGCCGGCGCGGCGCGGCGCGGCGGTGTCTTTGATGCACGTGTTTCCAGTGCCGCGTAAAGTACATAATATGTATATACCGTATATTATATACGTTATACATATATAAAATATTTTCGTTCGTTTATTTCTGGTTTGATTGATGCATAAAGATTCGTTAACATATTATGAATCTGCCCAAACATTTTCTTTGCGTTTTAAAATTGTTGAGATCCGTATATCTGCACTGTATTTATTTTAAATATTTTTGGGATATTATATTGAATCGCGAGTTGATAATGAAGACCATTAATTTTAATAAATATATATTATTAAAGAAAATGAAAGTTTGAGAATATATAAGGAAAAATATAAAAAGCATAAAAAGCAGAATGAAAGATATGAGATTTTTTCGGTAAAATTGAACTATTTGTTTAGTTAACCATACAGAACTTATTGAAAAGTATAGTATAAATTCCGTAAAATCAGCTTTCGAAAATCGCTAAAAGATCAAAATTAGATTTAATTAATTTAAATTATATATATGCAAATATCATTGACTTATTAGCCTTAGTAGCATTTTTATAGGATCTATTTTGTTTTTGTTACTGAATGGAGGTAATTTCTATCAGCATAAATTACAAGAAAAACTAAGTTAAATCAGAAAATTCCAGTTCTGACAAAGAAAAACAATATTCGCAGGAGTTAGGCCGTCGCGCATCGGTATATTCATAAAACTGACCCCCTGCCACATAGGGCCGCTGCGATGACTGAACGAAGATACCAGCAATGCCCGCGTCGTGTATCTCGTTCTTTTTGAAAGGTTCGTTCACTAGATCCGTCTATAACCTATATGAAATACGTTCATTTTGAACAGTTCGGTCGCGTCGGTCCATATGAAAGTCGTTCATTTTGAACGGGGCCGTTTGAACGGGTCATTTTTGTGAGCCGGTTCGACTGATCCGGCTCACTGAAATGACCGAGAATGCCCATCCCTACCGCATTCACAAGAAAATTGAAAATTTCTAGATTTTTTATGTCTTCCAGGTATCATTTGGTCAGGGTGAAATCGTCGGGCATGTTTTCTCAGATTGCATACACTGCTATAAGTCTCGTTACATATTGTACACGTTGTATTTTCAGCCATATCATAAGCTAAAATATATGTTATTGAATTAGAAAAAAGAAAAAATAAATAAATAAGTGTCCTGCAACTTCTTGCCATAAATTCAATTTAAAAAATAAATATTTTTATATTGCATTTTATTTTTTAATAAGTTTAATAGTGTAATTTATAATGGTAGTCCTATATTTTGACTATTATTATGTATTATGCTGATGTAGTACTTACTAGTTTATTCCCTAAGCTTGTCTTTATTTGCTGGAAATATTAAAAAAAGTTGCGTTATTCTAAACTCCTTAGGTAAAACACGCTCGCCGCCCATGCAGCTTTGTTTACATTCGCTTACCTTAAGTTGTCACGGCGCCCATCCGTGTCTCTTTATTTATCTAAGATTTATCCCCAGAAGTTGCAGGATACCTTGCATAATCGTATTCACTACATAAATACGTAAACAGAACGTTAAATCTGAGTTTCAAACAAATTTCAAGTTTATTGCTGACTAAATTGAAATGATTTTGCGTTCCATCAATTAATTAATTGTTATACAAATTAGTAACTTACATGTATTTTTCTAAATATTCTTAACCAAACACAAATGTCTATGCACAAACTCTAAACACTGGCCAATTTGACAGGTACTCAGCGCTCCGTACGGTTGTCGGTTACATTTAAATTACAGTCGCTCAATGTCGCCTGCGTTCGTGAATGTCCGGGACTACTTACTAGCGGACACCGTAGGCGCTAGTGCATATAGTACGGGATAGCGTCAGTTGCGTTTGACGTGAAATAGCATTTAGTCATAATGGAGCGCTGGACCCCACAGCATCGCGCGTACGCTGTCAAAGCATTTTATCAAAACGGTAGTTCGTTTGCACTTTCACCCCTACAAAATCCAAATGGTTCAGACCCTTAAAGAAACAGATTATGTGAGCCGAAGCCGGTTCTGCTTAGAATTGTTGGAGTTGATTAATCAAGACGAGGACATTGTAAACCGTTTGTGGATGAATGATGAACCTATGTGAACAAGCAGAACTTTCGATATTGGAGACGTTAATCCTACAGAACTGCATCAACAGCCATTGCACTCCGCAAAAGTAACTGTGTGGTGCGCCCTATCTTGATTAGGGATCATAGGGCCATACCTTTTTTAAGATGGCCCTGGCAATGCTGTAACAGTGATTTCGCAGAACGGACGCCATCTCACCGGAGTTATCTTCAAAAAATAATCGATGTTTTACTATTGCAGCAAATGCTTTTGGATGTATTTTAAAATGATGATAAAATTTGCCTTTTTTAACGAAGTGTTTTATTAAACAGCTTTTTAAAAATCGCTCGTTATTATGCCTCACCCTTTACTTTCACAATCGACATATCACATAACAAACACTTTAGTAAAATGTGGATTTAGGCCGCGTCATCTAGTTTTGGATACCTGAACTGTCGCTATTGTAATTATTTTTGCCAACTTACTAGAATGCACCAGAATGCAGTTCTAGAGAAGTTCGGAAGAAAGTAACTTGTGCTCTTATAGTTAACATTTAAGGGGTAATGCCACTCTAGCGCGAGAAAAAATTGCCGATTTTGTAGGTATATTTTTTACAATATAGCAAATGAATTACAAAATCTCTTTAAAGCCCTTTATTGTTTATATTTTGAGGAATATTAGTAGTATAGGTGGCGGGGTCCTACAACCGACCTTGGGTTTTGAGCTCCCATGCGGAGCCTCTGTGACGTCATTCGACCTCACGCGTCTGCTGTCGCGTTATCTAATCGACACTCCAACATTCCAGCATTCCAACATTCCAGCAAATGTTTCGAAGAAAGAAATATGTTGGTTTCTTATCAGTTGCTGACGTCAGAGATAAGAATAGTTATAGTAGACCTTGGCTCTTATCAAATTCTTTTTCCAACAATGGCCGGCATTCAAATTTGAATTCGCATAAAATGGCCGACAGGTGGCACGCAAATAATAAATAGCAATTTCAAATTAATTCACGAAACGATTGACAGGTGGCGCCCTCAACACTGTGACCGCAAGGATGTCGCTCGTAATGACGCAATTGATATCGGCTATCCTTGTCACACTAACCATCTGACTATAGCTATCTCTTTCTACCTGGACCGGAAGTAAAACGAATTTATACCCCCCTTTGAATTAACACGTGCGCTCGACCTCCTATAGCTTATCTCTTATCAGTTGCTGACGTCAGAGATAAGAATAGTTATAGTAGACCTTGGCTCTTATCAAATTCTTTTTCCAACAATGGCCGGCAGGTGGCGCATTCAAATTTGAATTCGCATAAAATGGCCGACAGGTGGCACGCAAATAATAAATAGCAATTTCAAATTAATTCACGAAATGATCGACAGGTGGCGCCCTCAACACTGTGACCGCAAGGATGTCGCTCGTAATGACGTAATTGATATCGGCTATCCTTGTCACACTAACCATCTGACTATAGCTATCTCTTTCTACCTGGACCGGAAGTAAAACGAATTTAGACCCCCTTTGAATTAACCCGTGCGCTCAAACTCCTATAGCTTATTTTTTATCAGTTGCTGACGTCAGAGATAAGAATAGTTATAGTAGACCTTGGCTCTTATCAAAGAGAGTTTTGTTTGTACACAAACTATTACAACTTGGTAAAAGTAAAAATTATGAGTTTAGATTTGAACCGACTACTAGAATCTCGCATAAAGATTTTATGAAATTGTTGGTAACCAATGTAAAAAAAGCAGAAAGGGGTGAACAAGTTGGTTGGCAGTCTGGACCAGATTCAGTCAGATGGCCATCTCATGATGCTCAAGATTACATAAATACTCTTGCTTTACTTGAATCGTTTGCAAATTTAACTCTTACATTATAATATGCTTTCTCAATAAAAATTCTCACTGCCAATATTGTTTTCTTTATTTCTTTACCTTCTTTTAATCCCTTACAGGTATATATATATAGAGACAAGGTAGGTATAATGAAACATATTTATACTTCTAGAACAGTTTTATTAAACAAATATACATATCTATATTACATTTAGTAGTTATCTTCTAAAAAAGTAGTCACATATTCTTCAGGAAGTTCAACAGTCATTGCAGATACTGTCGGTGTTGTTGTTATTGTTGTTGCGGTCACTGTATTGATTAAATTACTCACTTTGAAGGAATTTTAAACACAACTGTCCACAGTTACTGGTATTGTATGACTGATGAGATTTGTGATTATATTTAATTATAACATCACCAGCACTTTTAAAATAATTTACCATTTCACTGCTTGGTTTTAAATTACCAAAACTATCAAAATATTTAACAAGTTTTCCTTTTTTAATGTAAGCGATCCAATGTGTACCAGGTCCTTCTGTAACATCTAAATTTATTATACCACGTTCATTCTTTTTAATATGTTTGGGTAGATTATTGCTCATAAATACACCATGAAAATTTGATATTCCCCTAGCGTACTTTTCTAAATCAATGTTTGTTAACGGTTTCGAGGATGGCGGTGATGAATAGATTTTTTTTTGAACCACTACTACTCGTTTTTAAACCACTACCTTTTTATAAGGTTTCAAGAACAATCCTTTACCCATTGCAATTGCTTCCATGACCTTATTGTGACGTTCATGTTCCTTTTGCTGAGATTTTAAACCTTTGTTTTCATTGACTGCCTTACTGATTGCAGCAGCTCCACCTGCAAGAGTACCCAAAGCACTCAATCCTGCAAAAAGTGGTATTAGAGGTAAAATAAATAAATAAAAATAAAGATAAAAAATCCTCCTATTTTTGGGGTTGGTATTATTCTCTTCCTCTTCACCACCATTCTCCTCTTTCTTACATTACCTTTATCACGAGTTGTCATAACTAAACTTGTCACTTCAACAGTTGAAAGCTAAATGACTGACTGTATTTAAAATAAACATGAAATAAAAATATCCATTCAGTGTTAACTTGAACATGAAGCTGATCAAACAAAAGTGCTGTCTTCATGTGAATAATGTTGACGTTTTGAAATCGGATGTATATCGAAAACATGGTGAACTTTTACCATCAAGCATTCGTTGTATAATTTGCGGTCCGTCCAACTGTGGTAAAACAAACGTCATGATTAGTCTATTATTAGATCTAAATGGGTTACGATTCGAAAACGTATATGTGTATTCAAAATCTCTATATCAACCAAAGTATAAGTACTTGAGAAATTTGTTTCTTGAATTGTCCCCTGCGATTGGCTATCATGAATTCGCTGATGATGTGGAAATAATTCATCCATCAAATGCGAAGGAGAAATCAATATTTATCTTTGATGATGTTGCATGTCAAAAACAGTCCATTATTCGCGACTTCTTTAGCATGGGTCGGCATAAGTCAATAAATAGTTTCTACTTATGCCAAACTTATGCACAAATTCCAAAGCATTTAATACGGGATAACACAAATTTTTTGATAATTTTCAAAATCGACCAACTTAATCTTCAAAAGATTTTCTCAGATCACGTACTTGGCGATATAAGCTTTTCAGATTAAAGAAAAATGGCTGAATTATGTTGGAGTGAGAAGTATGGCTTTTTAGTAATAGACAAGGATAGTGATATAAACAACGGACGTTATAGAAAAGGTTTCCATTTCTATGTAAAGTCATCGTAATATGATAATCAATTAGTGTAACAAAACCTTCATATCTATATGGTTGTTAACGGTTCTTAACCAGTTGTTAGCGGTTGTTAACGTGTTTTAAGTGGTTGTTAGCGGTTCCTCAGTGGTTATTAACGGTTCCTAAGTGGTTAATAACGGTTGTTAACGGTTCTTAAGCGGTTGTTTACGGTTCCTAAGTGGTTATTAACGGTTCCTAAGTGGTTAATAACGGTTGTTAAGCGGTTGTTTTACGGTTCCTAAGTGGTTAATAACGGTTGTTAACGGTTCTTAAGCCGTTGTTTACGGTTCCTAAGTGGTTATTAACGCTTCCTAAATGGTTAATAACAGTTGTTAACGGTTCTTAAGCGGTTGCTTTACGGTTCCTAAGTGGTTCATAACGGTTGTTTACGGTTCTTAAGCGGTTGTTTACGGTTCCTAAGTGGTTATTAACGGTTCCTCAATGGTTAATAACGGTTGTTAGCGGTTCTTAAGCGGTTGTTTTACGGTTCCTAAGTGGTTAATAACGGTTGTTAACGGTTCTTAAGCGGTTGTTTTACGGTTCCTAAGTAGTTATCATGAATTCCGATTCCACCACCACCACCACTATTAGATTAAAACACAAAAAATGATAATATAGTTGTAAATGGGATAGAGTACAAAGGTACTCCTGGCTTATATGAATTGATTTTTAAAAAGATTCCAACTGTAGCACAAATGTTACCGCGGCATCCGATAACCAAGATAGGCTTGAACGCGAAACTCGTCATTAATTGCGAACACGGCCACCGAGAGGTTATAGATGGCGCTCGTATTTAGACGCGGTGTTTTTACACAAATCATGGAGCAAATTAAAAACGTGCTGAATTTTATTTATTTTTTTTATTATTAATGGTATACATACATACATGTTATGTAACATACTTTAGGAATGTATGAGTTCTTTCAAAGCATTTGCGACAATAATGTTTTTTGCAAGTGTTGCAAATGGTTTTAATTTTAATTGTACCATGTCTCGCTCGAATTCTTCCATACTCATTAGAAAGAAAATTATAACACGCGACACAGTATCTTCTTTTTTCCGCTTTGTTCAAAATATGTGGCCTGGATTCCATCTTAATATTATAGCAGGGTTCTACACCATATTTTTCGTTAAAATCCTTCTCATCTATGTCGGTAGTTATTTCATTTCCTTTTCGGAGTTGCCCTTGACACTGTCGAATATTACTATCTAACACTATCACTTCAGTACTTTCTGATATGTAAACCTATTGTATATAATTGGTTAGTTCAATAAATAAAACAAAATAATTACCACATATGTTTTTTATTAATCAATTAATCTGAACATATTGTGATGAAGGAGGAGGAGGAGGGGGAAGGTTGTCGTCCTCTTCTTCAAAAGTGTTGATGTTAAAAGTCCTGTAGCAGGTCCTCCTGGTCATTGTGGGAAACATTCACTGTTTTTCTCCTTTTCCGTGGGTGTTTCTTCTTGTTGGTGTTTTTCACTTGTTGTAGTTCTTGTTGTTATTGTTGTGGTGGTGCAGTTCGTTTACCACCCCCATTTTCAACCATGCTTGTTGATAATGATGATGATGATGGTACCGCACCACTCTCTACGGGATCTATTAAGAAACGGTAAGTGCTGATCGCCTGTCGGAATAAGTCTAAATCTTCATCCGTCTCTATGTGTAGTTTGGTGTAACCAATCGGCAAATTGCCGAATTTCTTTACCAAAGTTGTCAGCTTTGGTGTATATGATAGAGACACCTGCACCTGTCTGCTTATCTATCACGGCTTTCACACCGAACACGAAAATTTGTTTGCAAATCACATATAACATGCGATTCGGCAACCGTAGGGTATCATTTGATTTCGCTACTATCGTACAGGGTACGTTGGCCATTTTGTTGTTGTTGTTGTTGATGGTAATATTCTGTAAGAGAGCTAAACTGAATGCTTTAACGCTTTGGATCAATATATATATATATCGTTTCCCCCCAATTAAAATAAATAGCAACGTGAAAAAAATCGTTTAGCAATGTCGTCGTTGCAAAATTACTGTCATCTATGTCATTATTTATACATATTATACATACATTGTAAGAAAAATATGTAATTTCTTTTGTTTTACGTAATATCTACGCGTGCTAGGAACTGATAAGAATGATATTTTTTAAAAATGCATAAACAACTAAAAAATTCTTTAGCACTATCGTCGTTGCAAAATTACTTTTATCTGTGCCATTATTTATATTATGCATACTTTGTAAACTGCAAAATTACTGTTATCTATGTCATTATTTATACATATTATACATACATTGTAAGAAAAATATTGAATTTCTTTTGTTTTACGTAATATCTACGCGTGCTAGGAACTGATAAGAATGATCTTTTTTAAAAATGCATAAACAACTAAAAAATTCTTTAGCACTATCGTCGTTGCAAAATTACTTTTGTCTGTGCCATTATTTACATTATGCATACTTTGTAAACTGCAAAATTACTGTTATCTATGTCATTATTTATACATATTATACATACATTGTAAGAAAAATATGGAATTTCTTTTGTTTTACGTAATATCTACGCGTGCTAGGAACTGATAAGAATGATATTTTTACTTTATCATACGCAGTATGTAAAGTATTGTAATCATGCCAAAAAAAAATTTGAGATTTTAGCGGAAATATGTCTTTTTGGGCCCCTGAACATTTTTGACCAAGGTACAAGAAAATGTCTGTGTGTGTGTGTGTGTGTTACAAGTTACATATTGAAAATTCACCATCATTAATAGCCATGGCAACAGCAGCAGTAGCATCATCGGTGTTGTTACCTACACCTAAAAGCAAACAGTAGCCGAACTTTCCTATATTGCAGTGCAGAAGCTTGAACACGTAAGTAGAATAATCAAAACTCGTAGTCAACTGTTGCGTATCGTGAAAACAATAAATGGACTTATTGCAACTATTCGAAAAATAATCAAAAATAAATCTTGTAATGAAGGGAATTTTTTAAAATTAGAAACAAATTTGGGGTTGTTAAAATGTTTTAGGGAACGATTTAAGTATTTAGCAACAAATAAAACAGCATCTAAAAAACGAAACTTGAAATGGGAAAACAGTGAATCTTGCTTCGATTGTAGAATTCAAGGTGGTGTTATTATAAATTATAAAATATTGGATCCCGAAGAGTTCTTCAATAAGGCGTTTAAAAGTTTTTCATTGAAAATAAAAAACGCACTAAAAGCGTCATTGTTGAAAGTTAATACTGTATTCTATGCTAATTTTGTTAAACCGCAGAATGCTGAAACCGATATTAAGCATTTTTCAACCAAAAACGAAATTGTTCATAATGGTACGAATTTAAAGGAATGGTATAGGGACCATGTAAAAATATAATTTTATCGAAATTGGAGAGCTTCCAAGAACGGGATTCAGGATGGGCTCTATATGAAATATTACAATTGAAAGTTAATATTAATAACTATACACCGATAAACTGTGGTCAATCGACATATGTTAAACTGCCGAAATTTATTAGGTCAAAGAAAGCAGTAATTAATATACAAAATGATGATCCTATTGTTTTCTATGATCTGTTGTTGCTGCAAAAAAAAGAAAATGCCCTACAGACGTAGCTCGTATCCACATTTTAGTACCAAATTAAAATACGATTAATATTAATATTATTAATATTACTAATAAAAGATACGTATTAATTTTCCTATTTGTGTTAAAGATATACCAAAATTTGAAAAAATGAATAACATCTCCTTTAATGTATTTGTTATTAGCGGGTCGCATAAGGATATTCTACCTTTCTGCGTGAGTGATTTTGATTTCAACAAGAAAATTAATTTATTAATGTTAAAATCTAAATATAACGATTATAATGATACTTGTTGCCTCGCAACAATTGATTATTTGGTTTCCATTTTCTTAACCAGAATGTTGGAACAAATTCCTGTTTCCCCCACCCTAGTCGTCCATCCAGTTTAGTCCCATTTTTTCCAAAACCATTCACACCTCACCGTCTAGAAGTGATACTAGAACTTCAGTGTGTGCGAAGAACCCCCAAAATTTCCCATATAGAAGGAAAACGTTCCGCGTCTATCGCGCCCATCTCGTATTGTGTTAGTTCGGCCAATCAAGGTCCCATCTCTCCCCGTTGAATGAGCACGTGAATAGTGAATTACAGAGCGATTTATCCGGAGAAACAGCAACCTGTGGACGCGCTTGGTGAGTTCCTTATTTTCCTTTTGCGCCCAGAGATTCCAGTGAAACCATCAGCACTGCCCCAACATTCTGGTCCGTCGAGAAGCCGGATGGTTGCTCATCAAATTTGCGATTTGCGTGTTTATATCATTTCATTTATTTTAAAGTTTTGCGTTGTAACTTCGAATTTCGGCATATCGTGTCTCCGTTCTAGTTTTTGTCGCGCGCTAGTCTGGTCTCTCCCATCGCACTCACACTCGGTCGCGCGCGCTCTCTCTTTCTCTCGGCTGAGTTTGGCTCGCTGTATTCGGGAAAATGCCACCCATGAACAGAGCGGATGCCGAACGAATTGAATGTCACCTTACAGAATTGCGCTTGTCCCGCGATGAAGCGTTGCAGGATATCAAGATTACGCTCGCGTTGGTAGATTCATTAGCAGAAGAAAATTCCCGCTTTTTGTTTTTGGCGCGTTGCAGAAATCTAGATCTCGCTTTTGAACAATTCACCCTTGGAGATGCAAATATACGCAGTAGTTGCGTGAAAACAGATAAAACTGAGGATTATAAACTAGACGTGGAGAAGCTTAGTCAATATAAACTCGCTTATTACCGTGTCGTTGCCGCGAAAGCTGGGATAGATAAGGACTTAGACGCTGCGTCAAGTTCGAACGTTCCCGCTACTCCTCAACGCCCGATAAAACTCCCAGATTTGCAGCTGCCTACATTTGACGGCGCTTTAAAAAATTGGCAATACTTCTTCGACACCTTTTCATCTCTTATCCATAACAACTCCACGTTGTCGGACATTGACAAGTTTCATTATCTACTTTTGACAACAAAAGGTACGGCCAATAGTATAGTAAGCTCCCTCCCTATCGCCGCTGTAAATTATAACACTGCTTGGCAATCATTGTTAAGTCGGTACAATGACACGCGCATTTTGTCTCACCACTATTTGGACTCCATTTTGAATTTACGGCCACTCACAGACAGTTCGTATGAAAGTCTGCAGACTTTGTATAACATGGCCCATGACAATGTTCTTGCATTAAGCAACTCGAAAATCCCTGATCTCTCCGATTTCATTTTGTTGTCTCTCTTGCTGAGTCATGTAAATTCCCAGACTCGGGAACAATTTGAATTAAAATTTGGCAATAAAAAATTTCCCACTGTCAATGACTTTTTCACATTTCTTCGAGAGAAATGTCAGGCCCTGGAAATGTCACAATCCCATACTTCGGCTCGCCCTAGCTTCAAGTCTAAGGTAGTGGTTTCTCCCCCCAAGCGTTCATTTTACTCTGCTGAGAACAGGGCCAAATGTCCGTGCTGCAGAGGACCGCACCGTTTGTCGATTTGTCACGATTTCTTGGCGCTTCCCACTACGCAGAGACGGGAGTGGGTAAAAACAAACAAACTCTGTTTCAATTGTTTTGCAAATTCCCATATTCTTAGGGATTGCACTTCCCGATTTACTTGTAGATCGTGTAATAGTAAACACCATTCATTGTTGCATTTTGCTTCCGACCAAACTCTTGCTCCCAATACATCTCCGAATATCGGCTCTCTCGAATCAACTCCTTCGGTGCCCCATTCATTGTCGTGTTCTTCTGATTCCACCGTTCTGCTTGGCACAGCTATCGCCAAAGTTAAGGACGGGCACGGTTATTTTCAAAAGGTTCGACTGGTAATTGACTCTGGATCCCAACTCTCTTTTATTACGTCCAATTGCGCAAGCCGTTTGCATTTGGGTATTGACATGAAGAGCACACCGGTGTTAGGGTTGGGAAACTCGAAAATATTTTGTTCCAAAGGCAAGGTTACGTGTGAATTACAACCGACGCGAGACTCTCCCGTTGTTTTGTCCACTCGTGCGGTCGTTCTTCCCGAGATCACCACGGACCTACCCAATTCTCGTTTGCCAGCTCGACTTCGTCTCGATGTTCAGCATTTAGTACTTGCAGATCCCGGATTTGATGATTCTGGCCCGATTGAGTTCCTGTTAGGTGCTGATTTGTTTCCCGCTACCTTGCGAGGCGCGGAGCCCTTGTCCCTCTCTTGTGGCTTGTCAGCGGTCAGTACTATTTTTGGCTGGATTCCTTTGGGAAAAATGAAGAACGCATCTTCTTCCTCGAAGCACGCAACATCATTGTTGGGTTTGGACAGCCTGCAGGAGAATTTGAAGCAGTTTTGGCAGGTGGAGGAACCGACAGTCCATGTTCCCAATAATCCAGAAGACAACGAAGCCGAAGATCATTTTGTGAGGTCTCATTATCGTACTAACGAAGGTCGTTATGTAGTTTCGCTCCCCTTTAAAAAGGACACCTCGTTAAACTTTGGCCATTTAAACAAATTAGCTCACTCTAGATTGTTCAATCTTGAATCCCGTCTCAGTCGAAACTCTCCCTTGCGTGTAGCCTACAATGCGTTCATGAAAGACTATATTGATTTAGGACACATGAGCCCAACCAAACGAAGTGGATCTTATATTATTCCACATCATGCTGTTTACAAACATCTCCCGTCTCTGTCGAAAATACGAGTTGTTTTCGACGCCTCTGCCCGTAATGGCTCCCCATCTCAGTCAATAGTTTCTCTGAATGATGTTTTGTTCCCTGGACCCAAGTTGCAGCGTGATGTCTGTGACATTATGTTAAATTTTCGTTGTCACCAGATCGTATTTACCACAGATATTTGCAAAATGTATCGCCAAATTCTTGTGGCCCCTTCAGATTGTAAATATCAGCATATTTTGTGGCGGAACGATCCTCGCAAGCCCATCTTAGAGTATGAACTTCATACTGTCACCTACGGTCTCTCGTGTGCTCCCTTCCTGGCCCTTAGGGTCATTCAACAACTTGCGTCCGACGAACATCACCGATTTCCCCGCGCGTCTCAAATCCTGCGCAACGATGTTTACGTCAATGATGTGGTAACTGGAGCCGACACGTTAGAGGATGCTCTCGATTTAAAAGATGAACTTGTTCCAAATCTTTTGGGTAGCGGTGGATTTGCTCTCAAAAAGTGGACCAGTAACTCCCATGCATTTTTGGCACGGATTCCGGAGGAAGATCGAGAACCCTCACTGAGTATCACATCGATAGATTCTCCTTGCTTCAAGATCTTAGGTCTCCAGTTTGATGCAGGAACGGATTCGTTCACCTATAGCGTCTATCCTAGTTCGATGCCGGTCAGTAGGGTATTGGCACCACGTAGAATCCGGTTTCAATTCAGCAGATTGTGCTTCCCGTGGACTCTTCCCAGAAAAGATCATATCCCACGACTTATGGTGGCGAGGTCCTTATTGGCTGACACAGCGTCAAGAGCTGTGCTCAATTTCCAACCCTCACCCTGTTTCCATTTCTCAACTCCCTGATGTCAAACCCTCTAGTTTCAGCCTTGTAGCTGCCCGATCTCCCCATTTTTGGCTGGATTGTATCCAGAAATTTTCCTCCCTCTTAAGACTGCAGTTTAGTTTGTGTTTTGTCATGCGATTTATCAAAAATACTCGTGAAAGCCCGCGTGATCAGAGCTTCATTAGCGCGCAGGAATTAGAGACTTCCCTACAAGTTCTAATTAAACACACCCAGTCAGTTTATTTTTCGGAAGACATAGTCTTAATTCAAGCTGGCTCTATATCAAAAAGACTGCACAAATTATCGCCTTTTATAGACCAGGGTGGGCGGCCGTCTGCACTTCGCAAGACTGACTTTCGATTCAAAGCACCCCATTTTATTGCCGAAAGATTCCTATTTATCTTATTTGAATGTGAGCCATTATCACAACTTATACATGCACGCGGGTACTCGCACTTTGTGTGCCGTGCTCGGTAAACGATTTTGAATTATTTCTTCGCGACAATTAATTCGTCGATGCATCTCCAAATGTTTGGTATGCGCTAAACTCCGAGCCCAAGTGGTTGCACCCCTCATGGATCAACTACCCGTATCTCGTGTTACTCCTAGTCGTCCTTTCATTAATGTTGGTGCCGACTTTTCCGGTCCCTGTTGGATTCAAAAGTCCACTCGAAAGAACGCCAGGACGCATAAGGCCTACTTTTGCGTGTTTTACTTTTGCGTGGCAAAATTACCGCGGTTTACCCCGGCTATGATGGTATTGTCTGCGTTGTGGGAGTCCAGACTAGTACCGGAACCTACAAGCGCCCCGTCGCGAAGCTTGTTGCTTTACCCCCTATATGAATAAATTCGAAGTTACTCGTATTTTTTGTTGTTTACTCGTGTATTTTTTTTGTTATTGATTTTTTGTACTAAATTTCCGTTAAATTTGGTGGGCGGCTATGTTGCGTCGCAACAATTGATTATTTGGTTTCCATTTTCTTAACCAGAATGTTGGAACAAATTCCTGTTTCCCCCACCCCAGTCGTCCATCCAGTTTAGTCCAATTTTTTCCAATACCATTCACACCTCACTGTCTAGAAGTGATACTAGAACTTCAGTGTGTGCGAACAACCCCCAAAATTTCCCATATAGAAGGAAAACGTTCCGCGTCTATCGCGCCCATCTCGTATTGTGTTAGTTCGGCCAATCAAGGTCCCCATCTCTCCCCGTTGAATGAGCACGTGAATAGTGAATTACAGAGCGATTTATCCGGAGAAACAGCAACCTGTGGACGCGCTTGGTGAGTTCCGTATTTTTCTTTTGCGCCCATAGATTCCAGTGGAACCATCAGCACTGCCCCAACAATACTAGTGATAGTGATGACAATAATGATAACTTTACGCAAAAATATCATTTTGCATTAATTAAAAATTTATCGCGTCTATTAGCAAGCCAACTTCCAGATAGTAAGAATAAAAGTTGGATCTGTAATCGTTGTTTAAATCATTTTAAATCAGAAGAAAAATTAAATAGACATTACGAGTGTAAAAATGTAAATAAAACAAAAGTTATTACACCTTCAGAAAGCGAGCCACCATTATCATTTAAAAATTATCAAAATACTGTAGATGTTCCCTTTGTCATATATGCAGATATCGAAAGCATCTTATTAAAACATCAAGATTCTAAGGCAACTGCAACGTTGCAACGAGAAGAGCAACATGAAGCATTTAGTATTGCATGCTATTTAAAATGTTCGTATGATGATTCCTTTTCAAAGTTTGAATTATATACAGGTAAGGATTGTACTGCTTGGTTTGCAAAACACTTAGAACGAATTTCGTCAGAATTAAATAGTAAATTTATTAATACAATTCCAGTGAATTTATCGAATATCGAAAAGAAGCAACATAGACAAGCTCAGACTTGTTATATTTGTATGAAACCATTTTATACTAGTAATTGGAAAGTTTTAGATCACGATCATTTTACGGGTAGATTTCGGGGAAGCGCTCATAATTTATGCAATTTGCAATTGAAAAAATCATTTACTATTCCAGTAGTTTTCCATAATCTCTCCGGTTACGACTCCCATTTTATAATAAAAGCTATAGCACGCGATATTCCCGGTAAAATCAAGCTATTACCCATTAATAAGGAAAAATACATTTCATTCACTAAAGAAGTTAATTCTACGAGGATAAAACTTAAGTTCATAGATTCCTTTCGCTTTATGCCAAGCAGTTTAGAGAAACTTGGATCATATTTAAATGACGAACACAAGACAATTACTAAGAAAATGTGTAATAATAACCAAGAATTTAAACTGCTTCAAAGGAAGGGTATTTTTCCGTATGAATATATCAATAGTTGGCATCGGCTTAAAGAAACCGCTTTACCACTCAGCAAACATTTTTATAGTAAGCTACAAAATCAAGGGGTCTCGGAGTCTGATTATCAACCTGCCTGTGATGTTTGGAATCAGTTCAAAATTGAAAATATTCAACAGTATGCAGAGTTGTATTTAAAAACTGATGTTTTAATATTAAGTGATGTTTTTGGAAATTTTCGAAAAATTTGTAAATCCACTTATGGTTTAGATCCACTTCATTACTGCACTGCTCCAGGTCTAGCGTTTGATGCAATGTTAAAAATTACTGGCATTCAATTAACATTACTCAGCGATATAGATATGATAATGTTTATTGAACGGGGAATCAGAGGTGGTATCTCTCAGTGTTCGAATCGTTACGGAAAAGCTAATAATAAATATATGAAAGAGTATGATAAAAATCAAGAAACATCCTACTTAATGTACTTGGATATCAACAATTTATAAGGTCTGGCAATGAGCCAACTGTTGCCAGTTGGTAAATTTGAATGGATTACCGACCATCAGTTATACTCCTTGCCAAGTATAGAATCTATATCAGATGATAGTAATACCGGCTACATTTATGAAGTAGACCTTTCTTATCCAGTAGAACTATTCGAACGACATAAGGATTTACCCCTATGTCCAGAACATATGGTTCCACCTTGTGCGCGACAAATATTCCCAAATTATTAACAACATTTTATCCAAAGAAAAACTATATTATTCATTATAAAGCCTTGCAACAAGCTCTTAAATTAGGTATAAAAGTAGATAAAATTCACAGTCATAAAATTTGAGCAGTCGGATTGGTTAAAAAAATATATTGATTTAAATACAGAAATGAGAAAACGTAGTAATAACGACTTTGAGAAAAACTTTTTTAAACTGATGATTAATGCAGTTTTTGGTAAAACAATGGAAAATGTTAGGAAATATAAAGATGTCAAATTAGTTACAAGATGGTCAGGTCGTTTTGGTGCAAATTATTATATTTCTCAACCAAATTTTCACAGTTGTCTGATTCTCGATGATGATATCGTAATAATTCAAATGAATCGGCTAAAAGTCCTTTTCTCAAAACCCATATATGTTGGAATGTGAATATTAGATATCTCAAAAACATATTTGTACGATTTTCATTATAATTATATTTTGCAGAAATTTAATGATAAAGCAAAATTATTATACACTGACACGGATTCATTAATTTATTATTTATTCGTGGATGAGTTATCAAAATATAAAAGACGACATTGATAGATTTGACACATCTGATTATCCCGAAAATAACATCTTTGGAATTCAGAGAAAAAATAAAAAAGTAATTGGATTATGAAAAATGAAAACTGTGGTCGTATTATGATGGAATTTATAGGGTTAAAGTAAAAAATTTATGCAATGAAAGTACAAACAACTGAAGCAGAAATTACACAATTTAGGGAAAAACTTAGCGATAGCGGGGAAAATAATATTGAGAACTTAGTATCGAATTTAGGTGTTGTAAAGAAAGCTAAAGGAGTCAAATCTGCATCCCTAAGACATATAACCTTTGATCATTATTTCCAATGTCTGTTTAATAATGAAACTTTTAAAACTGATCAGTATCTAATTAGATCGGAAAAGCATACAGTTTACACCCTAAAACAAAGCAAAGTTGCGCTAAGTGCATATGATGATAAAAGAGTTATCAATTATTTATACACCGATACGAAACCGTGGGGCTACACACATGAGTTTTAATTATTCTACTTGTGGAATGTACTGAGAGAAAGTTAGAGGGAGAGCTTTGAGAGCTGTACTGCTTTGACGCAATTTGTAGTAGTAGGAGCGATAAGAATTATGTATATAAACTAAACATATTTTTACAATATATGTACTCAACAGAAAAATGCAGAGAACACATTTTTGTTACGATTGCAATAAGTACTATTGCTTTTGCAGTAAATCAATAAAATTTCACCTCGTCGACGATAGTAATCAATTTATTCGCCTCCTCCGTCCCCCTACAAATACACCAATGGATCTAAAATGTTCAGAGATATTGAGTGATAGTCCTCTAAATCAACGGTATGTATCATTATTATTATTATTTTTTTTGCATACTGATTGTATGTATGTTGGTGCTATAGAAGTCAACAACATCAACAACAACAAGAACAACAAGAGCAGCCGGATGGTAATAATAATTATGATGATGTATCACCAGCATCATCATCATCATTGTCATCTATGAAGAAGATAACGTTGGATGATTTAGTGGTAGGAGACATATATTGTGGCTGTTCCGTTGAGAAAACAAGAACAAGGACTTTTGTAATGAATTTAGCGAATAATGTGAAACTTACTCTACCTAGACGTATTGGATGTAACGTCTATAATGACTATATACTTCTTTCAAAAAACGGTCAATCCCAAATGAGTTTTGTGTACCATGGTGGTGATAATATTAAATTTATGAATTTTTAATTATACATATATAAATGTATATGTTAGTATAATATAAAGAAAAACATTGCTAACTTCTATGTACTATTTCTCTATCAATCGGAAAATGATTACGTTAAAACAAAAAGCATTAAAAATAAAACCTTTGAAACTCCTAGAAAGGTTTGTACTTATATATATATATATATATATATATATATATATATATATATATATATATATATTTATATTACATGATAAAACAGAATAATTTTTTTTCTAGACAAAGGATCGCTAAGCTGAAGATAGAGAAATTACTGAAAGATATTGAGTACCAAATATTACTAAATAATTGTATGTTAAGTATTAGGCGCAGTTAAAATTAACTTAAAAATGTTAATACATAATATGCGTTCGTTTTATTTCGCCTCGCCCAACCTAACTTACACTTCAATAGTCTACATTAGGGTTAAAGTCTAAGAATTATGTATATAAACTAAACATATTTTTACAATATATGTACTCAACAGAAAAATGCAGAGAACACATTTTTGTTACGATCTGTGACTTACTGAACTTGATATGTATTACAATTATTTCGATTTATATGCATTAAAAAAATAAGAAACCAACAGATTACGTGTTATTTCGCTTTTCCTTTATTTATTTTTATTTTTAAATTCATGCTTTTCCTATAGGCGCATTTTAACCGTAAACAACACACTAACTCACTTTTGATAAGAGCCAAGGTCTACTATAACTATTCTTATCTCTGACGTCAGCAGCTAATAAGAGATAAGCTATAGGAGGTCGGGCGCACGGGTTAATTCAAAGGAGGGTATAAATTCGTTTTACTTCCGGTCCAGGTAGAAAGAGATAGCTATAGTCAGATGGTTAGTGTGACAAGGATAGCCGATATCAATTACGTCATTACGAGCGACATCCTTGCGGTCACAGTGTTGAGGGCGCCACCTGTCGATCATTTCGTGAATTAATTTGAAATTGCTATTTATTATTTGCGTGCCACCTGTCGGCCATTTTATGCGAATTCAAATTTGAATGCGCCACCTGCCGGCCATTGTTGGAAAAAGAATTTGATAAGAGCCAAGGTCTACTATAACTATTCTTATCTCTGACATCGGCAACTGATAAGAAACCAACATATTTCTTTCTTCGAAACATTTGCTGGAATGTTGGAATGCTGGAATGTTGGAATGTTGATTAGATAACGCGACAGCAGACGCGTGAGGTCGAATGACGTCACAGAGGCTCCGTATGGGAGCTCAAAACTCAAGGTCGGTAGTAGGACCCCGCCATCTATACTACTAATATTCACAATGAAAAAAACAAAAATAAATAAAAAAAATAGCAGCGTTAGAGGACATCAAAGGAAACCTCTTCCGGCGGACAGGGTTGCACGGCCGGAAAGATTTTGCACGCAGTTTTTCACTTAGCCATAAAAACAAAAAAAAAATGATTCTATATAAGATTATTTCGGGAAGTACGTACGGAAATTAGAAAATTCCGCTTTAAAACAAAATGGCGCACGTTTGAACACAAGCGTGAGTTACTTTGGCGTTTTGGGGGTAGGAGACGGGAGCCTTAAACGCCTGGGGCCATCACCCTCCCCCTCACTGCGGTGCTGCTGTCTTGTACCTACAATGTTGCAACAATGTTGATGTGATACTTTCCTTTGGCTGTTATAAATTCAGTGATGTTCCCATCCCTTTTTTAAAGAGTATACTGCCGGAAATCCATTATGTGCCGGATTTTACTTATTGGAGAGGGACCGAGTTAAGAAGTACTAAGAAAGTACCTGATTTTTTTATTAATTTTTTTATTCAATACGAAGCAGAAAAAAAATGTGCTACACATCGTCTTTATTGTCTGTTTCCTGGCGGCGTTGTTTGTTTTTTTCATGAGATGTTGAAATTGCCGATCGATGGCCTTGGAGCCAAATTTTTACGTATGATCGCGAATTGAAATCTGCTACTGAAGGACCATTCATGTAGAGGAAAATCAAATTTGATAGATTTTTAATAGTAAGGCGAGTTCTCAAATCGGTCATTGTGAATTTTAAATACTTCGTCATCACCTAAATTCTAAAATATAAACAAAATATTGCATATTTACCTAGTAGGTCTCTTAGTCTTACCGTCTTACCTTTAGTTCTTCTAAAATTGGGTTATTTGTTCGGCTTTCCAGAATTCTGGTAGTTCTACACATTTCAGATACAAGATAAAATTCCTAGTCCCCATAGAACGTCGTAGAAAAGCCCAAGTTCTTGTAGTTCTTGTAAAATTCAGATAACAATTTTCGTTTTAGTCCAGCTTCTGCGTCGCGATCTTGACTACTGTATGCATGTAGAGCCGGAAAATTGTTCTAAACGTCTTTTACAGTTCGGAAACTGCTTGCATACCAACGTACATTCAAGACACGACCTATTTTCTTCATTTAAATGTGTTCCTCCGTGCTAGTTTTTGCCATACCCCTCGAATTCTTTGGATTTTGATGATAGTAAGCGTCGAGGTTGTCGATGAAACCTTAGAAACGGGATACACCAGAAGCCGGATTTTGTAACTTCCTAGCGCTAGCGTATGTGTTAAAACATGGAGGTTAAAACGTTATACGTCATAACGATGACGTTGCTTGCATATTCAAGCGATTGGATTCGTCGATAGGCTTTGGAGTACAAACGGCGAGCTTCACGCGGTTCTAAACCACGCCTTTTAACGTAATGAAACGTCAAATGTTAACGGCAGCTCTCAGCTCGACGATAATATTTGACGAAGGCTCGACGAAGAGTTGCCAATTGTTAAAGTGCTACTTCTCTGACAGAAGACAAATTTGAGGTTATGCGGCTATTATGCGATGATCGCGATGATTAAACGTACGAACGTTTGCCAATTATACGTTCTGTGTTTAGAATCTACACACTTCTAGATCGTCCATAACATTTGAACCTATTATACTACAACATTTAGTGAATATGTGTAGCTGAAATTTGGCAATCGATGGGACCATGGTATAGTTAGTAGCAACCGATATACAACAAAATCATCGTAATCACTCTAATCATGCTCTAATCCATTTGAATTGGCACTTATGTCTATGTAAATGTCTGACGGGGTTGATGAACTTGTGCCACTCTTAACGTACAAGACAAGCGAGAATTCTGTTCCAATCTTTGGTTTTTAACAGTAGTACATTATTTGCAACGGAACTCTACCAGCAACCAACGGACCAAGGGCTTGTCATTACAAGTCTTTCGCAATTGCGTCGCTGTATCGTAGAAGTCAGTGGTTCTACCAACCAATGTCTTAATACAAGGGGTGCTGTTGAATTAAAAGTACGTAGGAATTATTGACCACAGCAAACGGAATTGAACAAGCTAAACGTTTTGAACAATAGCAGTTGCGTTGAATTTGACAGGAACGCTTCGTTCAGATCCGTTTGCAAGAAAAAACTAAAACCAATATTAGAAACATACATTTTATTGTGGAAGAAAAATTAAATACACAAAATAAATAACTTTTTAAGATATAACATAGATGTTTTCCAGGTTTTAGTGGATTGCGTGCCCACCTGCTACAGCTGCCTCCTAAAAAGCCTCCAGTACGATTCCACTTTGGTCGCTTGAGTTGATCAATTTTGTAACATTTTAAACATGAATAAAGTTCCTTTTTGATTTTAGTTTTGTCTTTTTGTTTGTTTATGAGCTTGGTTCTCCGTGGATATTACTAAAATGAGGTTAGTTAAGTAAATGTTGTAGTAGCATACAATAACGTAAACGTTAATATTATATAGTGTAAAGTGAGAAACGTTAATACAGTCAAAACTGATATAACAACCTCTATTTATTGCGGCGTAGATTGAACTATATAGTCCCCTACCAGGCGCATGGCCAAATCAAGCAGTGTGCTAGTGAAGGTTGTAACAAGAAGAATAGACACGCTAAAATTATCGACTAATGACGAAAGAAAGATTTTAATATACTATTTTCGTGTCCTCTTGAGTTTTTGTTATATCCAGCCGTGACTGTATTTCAAAAAACTGATAAACATATCTGTACCTGAGAGGTAAAGGATTGCATCTCTACAGATTATGTTCCATCGTAGCATTATTTCGACAAATGTTCTCCAACTTTCGTACAATTTGTTCGATCAGTAACGGTCAAACTGCTCGTAAATGTATTTCAGCATGCTTTAACCGTCAATACAACAGAATGGATAATTTAGTCATACCTAACGTCCATCTAAAAGTTTCAAATTCACGCAATTGAAAAGAAACGTAACACATTATAGGTGCTTTCTACTTTCCCTTTGTGAACTCCATTCGAACCGACCTGCGAGCTAATAGCAAATTCCGCTCCATATTTTTCAGTATGTAGGTTTGCTCATCGCTTGCTTGTCAAATGGCTCGGAAACACTTCTTCCTAAAACAAAAACAGTCTAAAACTAATATTGGCAACTACTAATTGCTTACTAGAGAACATGTTTTAATAATTACCTGCAACATATCGGCTGCGGCTAAAGATATAAACAGTTTTATAACCTAATTCGCTATAACCCCACAATTGTGACAATTTCAAGGTAAATATATCAGTGTCCCCACATGGAGAAAATGAAAACCGTGACGTCATAGTTAACGCTAGCGCTAACGTTGGAGTTACAAAATCCCGCCTCAGTATAATCTTTTAAGACATCGTTTACTGAAAATTCGACGGGATGACATAAACAATGCCAGAGAAAAAGGATCTCGCATAGATTTTAGTTTTCAATTGAGCCAGTTTGTGTTGCCTATTACTTCCAGCAGCCATTATTTGAACATCCACCCACTGACGAGATTTGGACTTTACCATCGAAAATAGATTTTTCAAATTAGATGATGTAGTTTTCCATCTTTGCAACCCAACCATGAAAGTCTGAAACTCGCCTACTAACTAGTCTAAGGGAGGGCGACCTTGGAAATTTGTGATCGATCTTCGATCACAATTTGAGATCTGTCGAAAAGATCGATCACATTGATCTGATCGGTGATGGACATAATTGTATTATTGCAAATTCATAATTGATAACAAACGGTTGTTGAGTTGACGATTTATTGGGTTTATATGAGCGGCGAAGTTGATTACGAATCGATTATTAAAAATAATAATCGAGTTACCGCGATTATTTCAAGAAGCGATTGTAATCGATTATGTAATCTGAATATGCCTATAGGCACTAGATCACTAGATCGATCAAATCGAAAAGACCGATCAAATGGAAAAGATCGATCAAATCGAAAAGATCGATCAGCTCATTGGATCGCTCAGATCGATCTTTCAAATAATTAGATCGAACGATTGATCTAATCGATCGATCGATTTTTTTGCCCAGCCCTAGTCCATAAAGAAGGGCAAACTTCTGATGTTGATAGCGTGCTCGCTATCAATGCTTCATGAATGCGACCCCGATGTGAGGATACGGATGGACCTGCAGTAACAGCATCGACATTACTAGCTCCACATTTACTTTTCTTAGCTGACTCGTTACACATATAGACATTTTTGTTTAACACAAAGAAATATTTGTTTGACGAGAGGTAAAAATATATTTATTTGCTACAAAGAAGGTTCATTTGAGGCAAAACATTCTTTGTAGCAAATAAATATATTTTTGCCTCTCGTCAAACAAATATTTATTTGTGTTAAACAAAAATTCATCGGTGTATCGGTCATTCCCACAAAAAAGCCGATTGGTGCTTTGGTATAAAGACAGGGGCGTAGCTACCGCTGTAGCAGATGTATCAATGATACAGGGCCCCCGAGCTAGAGGGGCCCCCAACGCCCTAAACATACGTAAAACAAAAAAAAATCGTAGCCCAGCCCTTATGAATGAATATTAAAACACGCCGCCATAGCTCTATATTATCCCACCTCGGGGAAGGTACCATTATGGTTAAATGTGAGACGGGGTATTCCCGTTCCCATTATTCGTGAAACTACATTTTTGTTGGATGTTTACGAGCCCATGATGCCAAATCTGGATTTTTTTTGTCAATTTTACACTTATTATAGTATCTTTAATTGACTAAGTTCTATTTTATAAGAACTGAAAGACAGTAAAAGCTTGCCTTACCATATGAAAGTATCAAAAATATTTCTCTCACAGAAAAATGTGTAGTCCAAACATACTCTTCTATTCATTAGTTAACAGAATGAAAGAAACTAGTTTATACGTAAGTGACATAATTGATGTTAATCCTTCTTTAAAGTGATTTGAGTTATACGCATTCTATCGATATCTTGTAAAGCACAAGATGCACATATGCATTGTTTGCCCATTGTGGGTAAAAGCTGCTTTAGGTCGATTTTCATACAAAAAATGGACATGATTTTAAATCACCGAGATCCGACATTAAGAAAGTGGTCTTGAAATAATTTGGTCGCAGATCCTTTAGCTTCCGATTATAGAATTTATCGTTAATGTATCATACACACAGGTTGGTTAGAAATGAATACTATACATGATCAATTTAAATTAAACAACAAAACGTGATATGTAAATATGTTATACAATTTCTGTGTATTTAACATTATTCTTTGTCTTTCCTGGTAACGAAATTAGCTGATCGAATGTGTTTACAAATGATGAAGATGTATGTAATCTGAATATGCCTATAGGCACTAGATCACTAGATCGATCAAATCGAAAAGACCGATCAAATGGAAAAGATCGATCAAATCGAAAAGATCGATCAGCTCATTGGATCGCTCAGATCGATCTTTCAAATAATTAGATCGAACGATTGATCTAATCGATCGATCGATTTTTTTGCCCAGCCCTAGTCCATAAAGAAGGGCAAACTTCTGATGTTGATAGCGTGCTCGCTATCAATGCTTCATGAATGCGACCCCGATGTGAGGATACGGATGGACCTGCAGTAACAGCATCGACATTACTAGCTCCACATTTACTTTTAGACATTTTTGTTTAACACAAAGAAATATTTGTTTGACGAGAGGTAAAAATATATTTATTTGCTACAAAGAAGGTTCATTTGAGGCAAAACATTCTTTGTAGCAAATAAATATATTTTTGCCTCTCGTCAAACAAATATTTATTTGTGTTAAACAAAAATTCATCGGTGTATCGGTCATTCCCACAAAAAAGCCGATTGGTGCTTTGGTATAAAGACAGGGGCGTAGCTACCGCTGTAGCAGATGTATCAATGATACAGGGCCCCCGAGCTAGAGGGGCCCCCAACGCCCTAAACATACGTAAAACAAAAAAAAATCGTAGCCCAGCCCTTATGAATGAATATTAAAACACGCCGCCATAGCTCTATATTATCCCACCTCGGGGAAGGTACCATTATGGTTAAATGTGAGACGGGGTATTCCCGTTCCCATTATTCGTGAAACTACATTTTTGTTGGATGTTTACGAGGCCATGATGCCAAATCTGGATTTTTTTTGTCAATTTTACACTTATTATCTGATTATGATCATGTTGTAAAAGAACTTCTTTTAAAGCCAAAGGGTGACATAAATTATTTACCCACGATTCCAGAATGAAATTATTGATTTGCTTGTAACCAAAGTAAAGGAAAATATTGTTTTGGAAATTAATAAGCTCATTTTTCGATTATTTTGGCTGTCAAAAACTGACCAACTTTCTGTAGTTTTCAGATATATCTCGATAATAGAAAACAATGATGTACCTAAACAAATCAAAATCTGCGAGACATTTTTGGGTTATAGATCTGTAGCCCATTGTACTGCGGTAGGACTTGAAACTGAAATTTTAAATACAATCGAAAACTATGGCATTGATTTGTCCAAATGTAGGGGACAGGGTTACGATGGTGCAAATATAATGTAGGGTGTATATGGAGGGGCCTTATAAAAGAGCATGCGCCAAATGCTGATCATGTTCATTGTGCAGCACACATTAAATTTAATTTTAAATGGTGCCGCTAAACATATTTCCGAAGTGTTACAATTTTTTGACAATTTAGAAATAATATATACATTTTTTGGCAATATCATAAAACGCTGGGCAATGTTGAAGAAAGATTCTACTAGATGGTCCTCAAAAAATGACGCTTTGTTCGCTATAAGAAAAAATTATCCAATAGTAATAAACGCTTTATATCAACTAAATTTTATTTCAAATAAAAAATACGAACGTGATGTATATTAAAATATTATAAATATGTTAGAGAGTTACGATTATATAGTTTTTGTCACTTTTTCAGCTATTTGAAATCATCAACCCTGTTTCTAAAGCACTACAGCATCAAAATAATGACTTACGAAAGACAAGTATTTTGTTAAATAATCTTCTGGACAAGCTGGTAGAAATGAGAAATCAAAATTCATTCAACGGGTTGCGTAATGATTCCACACACTTTAAAAACTTGTTTGAAATCAGAAATTCAGAAAATTCACACCATTAAGGAAGTTTGCAGAGTTATTATTAATACATTTCAATAGCGTTGCCCCCAGCTTTCCAGAGCTTAGAACAGTATCCTTATTATTTTTTACCCTTCCGGTTACATCCGCAACAGCTGAAAGAAGCTTTTCTAAATTATAAATCATCTCAGAACTTCTATGGGTCAAGAACGGCTATCGAATTTATCACTACTGTCCTTAGAAAAAGAAAAACTAAAGTGGTCTTCAGCTATAGATGAGCTAATTAATACATTTGCAGAAAAAAGGGCAAGAAACGTACATATTTAAACACTAAGTAGAATATTTTTTAGATATAAGTTTTTAATATGTAGGTATTGTTGTTTTTGTTATTTTAAAATATATGTTGTTTATGTGCGTGTTTTTGTTTATTTTGCGATAAAGGGCCGGGGGCCACCCAAAAAATTTTGATACAGGGCCCACTCAGACCTAGCTACGCCAGTGTATAAAGACCAAGACTAATGACGAAATTATAAATAAGACACTAAATGTAAATTATATTGTTTATTTATTTACTGAAAGATTACACTAGGTTATTAGATATACATAACATTTCTAAAATTATAAAAAATAGTCTCAACTATATCTACTATCTGTATAAAGACAATAAAAGAATCACCTAATTTATCAATAACTAAAAGAATTTTAAATATTATGGCCCTGAACTCAAGTCAATCAATATAATATTATGTGTACATAACAAAATACAGTTAGGCCAGAATTTTGCACCATAGTAAAAAAATGTTTCAGTGTTCAACAGGTAACAGTATATTTTACAAAAAAAATATCACTAATTTAAACCACAGTTAGCACCTTAATAGTTAACGATTTGATGATCCGTGCTTTTCATTCACTTTGACTTATAAAACGGTTCATTAATTCACTAAAGTCTTTGGTTTACATTTATATATAATATATACTTTTCTTTTAATGCGGGCATGTCTCATTAAATTACAAACCATTTTGAACTGTTTACTTTTCCTAGATATGTCCAAACAAGTGATGTTTATTGCTCTTTCTTATTTTGTTGCAACTTAAAACAGAAAAAAAGTATGCGCAAAACGTGCAGCATTCAATTTGTTATGCTATGTAAGTTTAAAAAACAATGTAACGGGTATCTATTGACATTAGTGCTGAAGATGAGTGATAACTGGTTACATCACAGTGCTCCAAAAGCATCAATGCTGACACACATAGGATAACAAAATACGAATACGGGTGAACTGATGTTCTTGTTTGCTATAAGTAAAGTATAAACAGAATTGAGGCTTCACGTTACAATACGTTCGTTTTTATATTACAGTGTAGGTATGTTAACATAGGGTATCTTTAATTGACTAAGTTCTATTTTATAAGAACTGAAAGACAGTAAAAGCTTGCCTTACCATATGAAAGTATCAAAAATATTTCTCTCACAGAAAAATGTGTAGTCCAAACATACTCTTCTATTCATTAGTTAACAGAATGAAAGAAACTAGTTTATACGTAAGTGACATAATTGATGTTAATCCTTCTTTAAAGTGATTTGAGTTATACGCATTCTATCGATATCTTGTAAAGCACAAGATGCACATATGCATTGTTTGCCCATTGTGGGTAAAAGCTGCTTTAGGTCGATTTTCATACAAAAAATGGACATGATTTTAAATCACCGAGATCCGACATTAAGAAAGTGGTCTTGAAATAATTTGGTCGCAGATCCTTTAGCTTCCGATTATAGAATTTATCGTTAATGTATCATACACACAGGTTGGTTAGAAATGAATACTATACATGATCAATTTAAATTAAACAACAAAACGTGATATGTAAATATGTTATACAATTTCTGTGTATTTAACATTATTCTTTGTCTTTCCTGGTAACGAAATTAGCTGATCGAATGTGTTTACAAATGATGAAGATGTAGCATTCGATGGGGGTTTAAAGGTTTTACAAATTTCTCCCAACAAAATCAGTAGGAACGTAAATCGATATTTAAGTATGCAAGTATCTGTGCACCTGCTTTGTTCAAAATACACCAACAGTAGAAGAAGCTAAAATTGGTTACTACAATGTCTCCTGGTTGGTTATGTACATATTTACAAAAATTAAAAATCACTGCCGCTCTACAATGCTAATCGCCAGGATGCTCGGGACAGCTCCTGTTTATTTCAAACCATTGATCTATACATCTGCAACAAAAATAAACCAAAATAAGTTTATAGTAACTACATTAGCGCAAAAATACAATAATACAAGTTTATACTAATTGTAATAAATTAAAATAATTCAAGGCTTATTTTTTTTATATATTACAAGATAAACTATTTGAATGATGTTGTTGAACTGCATGCTTGGTTGCTGTTAGAAGAAGTAGACTGTTTTAGGGTTCTGTACTGTAAACACCCAACACAATATGCATATCGATGGTCTAGCTGGAATACCACGTATCACCATGGTTAAAACAAAGGTGATACGTGGTATTGCAGCTAGGCCATATTTGAATCAAGCATCTAGATTGCCCTCTACATAATAATCGCAAAACATTTACGAACGCAGGCGATGTAGCCGTCAGGTTCGGTCGAGACTCTACGCTAGAAAGCTCTCGGTATAGAAGTGTATACGATAGAACCCAAACGATGTCGACCTTTGAGCGAATTCGATAGTACAGACTGGTTCTCCTTAGATTTGATCCGACTGAAAAGGGCGTGATACCGATGTACATACACAAACCACATCAAGAACAAACGTAACGCCAAAAGTGACTTCAAAATGCCAGCGGATGTTGCAAAGTCGCTAATTCTACTAGTTTTCTTCATCGAAATCGATATACATCGATAAATAGTCATCTGTAGTATCAGGTTTTCTAACACCAACAGTTTTTTTTATGTCTGTTCTAATAATCTAGTCCGCGCTCATATATCACATGTGGAATAAACGTGCATTAGAAAGTTCATAGACTTTCGAAACATAAAATTTAATAAGTTATTTTTGTGGTTCAAATGAAGGCTTATAATTGAACATCATCAAAATGAGACTGGGTGTGTCATTTTATTTTGAAAATCCACAAGTATTGTGTATGTGTAGGTCAATTATATTTACTTCATAAGGTCAGCGTACGTTGTAAAGCCTCTGATTAAATAATGTAGTTTCCGGTATCGAAACACCAACAGTTCTTTGTAGTGTCCGCGCTTATACCGTGTAGGGCAGAAAGTTGGACACTAATAGGAAACAATTTTGTATTAACCTTTAAGAAAATATATATATATATATATATATATATATGGTTGGGTATTCGATCCGTTTATAATAAAGCTAACTCTTTATTTTTAATTGCTATATTTCGGAATCAATTGTTCCTTCTTGAGGCAAAACTACAAAAGAACACGTAACACAAGCAATGAATACAAAAACATAATAAAAAGCGTCAATGTACTTACAAACATGAGTTACATTAAGCAGCACAAGTTGAAAAACTTCTCCAACATCTCCAACAAATTCACGAACATAAATAACAAGAATAAAACAATGTTAAAATAACCTAGTCGGTCAGGTCACTGCGGACTCGTTTTGGCGGCAAAAGGATATACATTCAGAATACAACCACGGGCATGCGTCAGGTGTTACAACGAATCGTGCCACTGCTAGAAAATTAGACTATCACTAGCCACCGTTCTCTTGTTGGAATAATTTCTATCAATTGAAATTATATAAGAATAAATATTACTGATGCCATCCACATCATTCTTAAAGTTCACAGCGTGGTCAGTCAAGTTTAAATTGTACATTTCCAAAAAAGTCTGTTGTTACGGTCACTGTCAGAATCTAAAACTTTAATATTCTCAAATCAAAGCTATGATCTCTGCTGATAGAGTGCAATGCCAAAGCACACCTTGTTTTTCCCGTACGGCAGTCACTCTTATGCAACGAGGTTCTTAAGCCACTGGGAAGTAACACCAATATAAGTGCCCTCACAGTCATTACAGTCAATTGCGTAAATAACGTTTGATCTGAAGCAAATCTGATCTTGGTCTTTAATCTTGGAGAACAGCTTGTTTAACTTGTTAGGGTAATGCTGAACTATTCTAATGTCTTCCGGAACATAGGGCTTTAATATCGCTTTCAGTTTTTCTGTTAGTCCCGGTATCATGGCTAGTTTTTTATATTTAGTAGGTGCTGGAGGATTAGGTAAATCAAACATACTCGGTGTTAGTCTATGGGTGTGGGTAGAAAACAGAATTTTATTCAACACCCTATTAGGGAAACCATTATTCAGAAATACCGCTTTTAGTCTTTTAAGTGCTGATTGTTGAAAGGAATCACTGCAGATCTTGAGTATTCTATTTTTCATAGCAACAACGGTGTTAATTTTGTGACAGAAGGTATGTTGAGAAAAAAAGTGTATATACCTTCCCGAGTACGTTGGTTTGGTATACCAATCAGTGGTTAACCGCCCATTTTCATTCCGAACTAGTCTGCAGTCCAGAAAAGGAATACTGCTATTTGCTTCAGATTCCACGGTAAACTGAATATGGCTATTAATGGTGTTAAATGCAGCCAAGGTACTATCGACCTTTTGATGTGGAACGCACATGATCAAGTCGTCAACAAATTTATAAATAAAGGGAAGGTGGTAATCAATTTGGGGAATTACACTGTCAAGAACATAATCCATCACCAGGAGAGCCAAAATTGGACTGAATAATGGTTTCCCTAATAGGCTGTTGAATAAAATTCTGTTTTCTATCCACACCCATAGACTAACACCGAGTATGTTTGATTTACCTAATCCTCCAGCACCTACTAAATATAAAAAAAACTAGCCATGGTACCGGGACTAACAGAAAAACTGAAAGCGATATTAAAGCCCTATGTTCCGGAAGACATTAGAATAGTTCAGCATTACCCCAACAAGTTAAATAAGCTGTTCTCCAAGATTAAAGACCAAGATCAGATTTGCTTCAGATCAAACGTTATTTACGCAATTGACTGTAATGACTGTGAGGGCACTTATATTGGTGTTACTTCCCAGTGGCTTAAGAACCGCGTCTCGTTGCATAAGAGTGACTGCCGTACGGGAAAAACAAGGTGTGGTTTGGCATTGCACTCTATCAGCAGAGATCATAGCTTTGATTTTGGGAATATTAAAGTTTTAGATTCTGACAGTGACCATAACAACAGACTTTTTTTGGAAATGTACAATTTAAACTTGACTGACCACGCTGTGAACTTTAAGAATGATGTGGATGGTATCAGTAATATTTATTCTTATATAATTTCAATTGATAGAAATTATTCCAACAAGAGAACGGTGGCTAGTGATAGTCTAATTTTCTAGCAGTGCAGTGGCACGATTCGTTGTAACACCTGACGCATGCCCGTGGTTGTATTCTGAATTTATGTCCTTTTGCCGCCAAAACGAGTCCGCAGTGACCTGACCGACTAGGTTATTTTAACATTGTTTTATTCTTGTTATTTATGATCATGAATTTGTTGGAGATGTTGGAGAAGTTTCTCAACTTGTGCTGCTTAATGTAACTCATATTTGTAAGTACATTGACGCTTTTTATTATGTTTTTGTATTCATTGCTTGTGTTACGTGTTCTTTTGTAGTTTTGCCTGAAGAAGGAACAATTGATTCCGAAATATAGCAATTAAAAATAAAGAGTTAGCTTTAATATAAACGAATCGAATACCCAACCACACTTGCCTTTACACAGTACTAATTGTCGATCAAATAATTAATTATACTGCTTATATATATACAGGGTCCTGCAGCTCAGCTCCCGCCTTCTGTAGCTCAAGCCAACGTGATATATTTTTTTAAATTGCATGCTATATATTTTTGTACACATTTGGAAGCCTGTTATGGTTGCCTACATACCACAAAAATTTTATTGAAATCGGTTGAATGACTGCAGCGCAAAAAAATAAAAACAAAAAAAAAATGATTTTGCATCGTTGGCCTTAAAAATCAATAAAAACCACAAATTGCACCTCGTTAATAAAATTTTGCGACGTCCTTATTAAGTTAGATCTAGTAGTCTCGTTAACCAAGTGTCATTGATCCAAATTATACAGAATGACCAAAATCTAGTGTCAAACTTGTCAAACTTCAAAGCGTGTTATTGTTCTTGTTTTAAATTGGAACCCATACATTTTTTTAGGTGAAACGATGCAGAATTAAAAAATAAACATTGTTTCTAAATACAACCCCATCACAATTCCCAATATTTTAAAAGTTATTCGCCAAAAACTCATTATTCAACGTTTCCAACGGCAATTGTAGGTAATAAATATCGTACGTGGCGTTGAAAAACAATTTATTCATAAAATATAACACAGAGAAGTATTTTAGATTTTTGAGTGTACTTAATTAAGTAGCTTAAATTAAATCTAGCTTAATTAATAACTGAGCTACAGAAGACGGGAGCTGAGCTGCAGGACCCTGTATATATAGATATATATATATATATATATATATATATATATATATATATATATATATATATATATATATATATATATGATAATAATAATAATGACTTTATTCAGAAGAATAATAATATATATATATATATATATATATATATATATATATATATATATATATATATATATAGAAAAGCTGGTTAATCGACGGTGAGATAGAAAGGAGAAAGGTATTTGTCGGGCAATTCCGTCATACGAACATCACAGATCGAAGAAGCAACCGTAGACACGTGTTTCGGACTATTAGTCCTCATCAGTACGGTATAGCCAAGGAGCAAGATGGACACTCAATGGAAAAACACTCAAATGGAGACCTACAGGGGGTGACCAATGTCGCCAGTTTGGTGCTTCAGTCCCAACATCTTCAGGATTCGAAGACAAGAAGTGACGTCGCCCCGGAGGTGACTGGTACACCCCAGGTACACCATAGCCCATGGAAATTAAAGAAAAGCTGGTTAATCGACGGTGAGATAGAAAGGAGAAAGGTATTTGTCGGGCAATTCCGTCATACGAACATCACAGATCGAAGAAGCAACCGTAGACACGTGTTTCGGACTATTAGTCCTCATCAGTACGGTATAGCCAAGGAGCAAGATGGACACTCAATGGAAAAACACTCAAATGGAGACCTACAGGGGGTGACCAATGTCGCCAGTTTGGTGCTTCAGTCCCAACATCTTCAGGATTCGAATTTACTGAAGCACCAAACTGGCGACATTGGTCACCCCCTGTAGGTCTCCATTTGAGTGTTTTTCCATTGAGTGTCCATCTTGCTCCTTGGCTATACCGTACTGATGAGGACTAATAGTCCGAAACACGTGTCTACGGTTGCTTCTTCGATCTGTGATGTTCGTATGACGGAATTGCCCGACAAATACCTTTCTCCTTTCTATCTCACCGTCGATTAACCAGCTTTTCTTTAATTTCCATGGGCTATGGTGTACCTGGGGTGTACCAGTCACCTCCGGGGCGACGTCACTTCTTGTCTTCGAATCCTGAAGATGTTGGGACTGAAGCACCAAACTGGCGACATTGGTCACCCCCTGTAGGTCTCCATTTGAGTGTTTTTCCATTGAGTGTCCATCTTGCTCCTTGGCTATACCGTACTGATGAGGACTAATAGTCCGAAACACGTGTCTACGGTTGCTTCTTCGATCTGTGATGTTCGTATGACGGAATTGCCCGACAAATACCTTTCTCCTTTCTATTTCACCGTCGATTAACCAGCTTTTCTTTAATTTCCATGGGCTATGGTGTACCTGGGGTGTACCAGTCACCTCCGGGCGACGTCACTTCTTGTCTTCGAATCCTGAAGATGTTGGGACTGAAGCACCAAACTGGCGACATTGGTCACCCCCTGTAGGTCTCCATTTGAGTGTTTTTCCATTGAGTGTCCATCTTGCTCCTTGGCTATACCGTACTGATGAGGACTAATAGTCCGAAACACGTGTCTACGGTTGCTTCTTCGATCTGTGATGTTCGTATGACGGAATTGCCCGACAAATACCTTTCTCCTATATATATATATATATATATATATATACAGGGTGTTCCTAAATATCATGTAAATACGAAAAGGGGTAATTCTTTGGCTTATGTAATGACTAAAAATTCATATAAACATAGGTCCGCAAACGCTTCGTTGCCGATCTACAGGGTGCTGAAATTTCAATTTTTTTAGTTTTTTCTTTATAGCTCTTATATCCTAGTTTTAATTTTTAATAGTTGGTGGCGAATAAAATGCCAAAATAAATACAAACTAAAGGTTATCTAAATCAAGCCAAGGCATACTAGACCAATTATTTAAAAAAAATTAATTTCATCTAGCGAAACACAGAAAAGCTTTTATTTTTTTTCTCGATAACGGTGGTAAATACGAAAAAACTACAAAAGATTAAAATGCTTTAGAACAAAACAAAAAATGCATTTTGTATTTTAGAACCCACCAGCGGCGAACCGAAAAGAAGTTCATGGGGAGAAACGGGGGCATGACCCCTGAAAAAATATCTCCCTGTAGATTCTTAAAACCATTTGGTATGCCCAAAGATGTAAGTCCTAGAAAAAACTAAAAAAATTTTGAAATTTCAACACCCTGTAGATCGGCAACGAAGCGTTTGCGGACCTATGCTTATATGAATTTTTAGTCATTAAATAAGCCAAAGAATTACCCCTTTTCGTATTTACATGATATTTAGGAACAGCCTGTATATATATATATGGTAGTAGTAATTGTTGTGTTTCTTCAGATGACCCTGAAGAAGCGTGTATGCACACGCGAAAATTTGGTGAAATAATCCTCATCAGTACGGTATAGCCAAGGAGCAAGATCGACACTCAATGGAAAAAACACTCAAATAAAGGGGGTGACCAATGTCGCCAATTTGGTGCTTCAGTCCCATCATCTTCAGGATTCGAAGACAAGAAGTGACGTCGCGCCGGAGGTGACTGGTACACTTCAGGTACACCATAGCCCATGGAAATTAAAAGGAAAACTGGTTAATCGGCGGTGAGATATATAAGGAGAAAGTTATTTGCCGGGCAATTCCGTCATACGAAGATCGAAGAGGCAACCGTAGACACAGTGTTTCGGACTATTAGTCCTTATCAGTACGGTATAGCCAAGGAGCAAAATGGACACTCAATGGAAAAAACACTCAAATGGAGACCTGAAGGGGGTGACCAATGTCGCCAATTTTGTGCTTCAGTCCCAACATCTTCAGGATTCGAAGACAGGAAGTGACGTCGCGCCGGAGGTGACTGGTACACCCCAGGTACACCATAGCCCATGGAAATTAAAAGGAAAACCGTACTGATGAGGACTAATAACACGAAACACTGTCTACGGTTGCTTCTTCGATGTTCGTAAGGCGGAATTGCGCGACAAATACCTTTCTCCTTATACAGGGTGAGTCACTAGAGTCGCGGTGGTAGATATAGCAATTATCTTTAGAGATGGAAAAAAATATTTAATACAAAAGTTGTTTGGCATATCATTTTCTACAACGTAAAATTATTTTCATTTATACTGGGTGTTGCATTTAGGCGTAGCAGAAAATAAATTAACTTTTTTAAATGGAATGCCCTGTATATTATAACATATTATGATTGCGAAGAAAATTGTCTTACTAATTGTATCAGGTGATATTGACGTAAAGCTAATAGTTTCTGCAATATTCAATTTTTTATTAAAAAAAGGGCCGTTGCAGGCCTTTTCCGAAAACTACGTAATAGCGTCATTTTTGCAGATATTCTCTTACAACTTTATCAGAAAATAACCAATACTAATAGGGAGGTGATAGTGCCCAAAGAAATTTGATGCGCTATACAGGGTGTTCCTAGCACCTAATCAATTTTGATATTTTTTAAATGGCTTTTTCTTGAGTTTTTTAAATGGAACGCCCTGTATATTACTTGCTGGTTGCATTTCCCATTAAGTTGCCTTTAATTTATATTAAGTGTGGCATATACATATTTGTACCCGTTTTCGTGATATTTGGAATTTAAAGAAAATGTGTAATAAAGTATACCAATACAGTGCTTTAATATTACACCCTGTATAATTGAGTTAGTTTCTTTCATGTATTTTGTTATAATATAAATAAATTATAAATGTTGGTAAAGTTAAAAATGCTATTTTTTATAAAGATACATTTAAATAGCAGTTACGCTAATATTTTAAGTTAGCTTAGATTTACTTAACCTCGTTGTCATGGAAACAAAAACAAATAACAGACGTGTAGTTATTGCTGTCAACAGACTTAATATAGCTAACCAACATTTGTAATCTCTGTTAACGATGAATTTTAATTATACAAAAGAGGAACTGATAAATATTATTTACATCTATGGAGAAGCCGGCAAAAACGCTCTACTGGCCTCAAGAATTTACGCTCAGCGATATCCCGAAAGACGGCATCCCGATGCAAGAACAATTAATAGAGTTCGGGAACGTTTTGAATCAACAGGTACTATTACTTACAAAAAAAGAAAAAGAACAAAAGCGGCGACACATGAAGAGAATGAATTTCTGGTAGTTGCTAGTGTGGTAGAAAATCCATACTCAAGCACTAGACAAATAAGAAATCAAGGAATAACCCATCGTGTGTCCAGAATAATACGGCGACACAAGTATCATCCATATCATGTGCAACATGTACAGGAATTGAGCGAAAACGATTTAGAAAAGAGATTAAATATTTTTAATTGGGCAGCTGCTAAAATTCAACAAGCAAATTTTTTTGACTTTGTTCTTTTTACTGATGAAGCTACGTTTCATAAAAATGCGTATGTTAACCAACATAACTTCCATTTTTATGCAACAGAAAATCCTCGCGTTATCAGGCCTTTGGACCATCAACATAGATGGTAGTCACTCGTAGTCACTCAATGTATGGGGTGGAATAGTAGGTACCAATTTGCTAGGGCCTTACTTTTTTTAGGGTTCCGTAAATGGTCAAAGGTACTTACATTTTCTTAACAACCATCTACATGAATATTTAGATGATTTGCCGCTTAATATTCGCCAAAACTTAATTTTCCATCACGACGGAGCCCCACCCCACTTTAGTCTGAACGTAAGACAATTTTTGAACAACCAATACCCCAACAAATGGATTGGAAGAGGAGGCCCTACGTTATGGCCGCCAAGATCTCCTGATCTAAATAAGTTGGATTTTTTTTGTGGGGTCATGTTAAGGAATTAGTATACCAGACACCACCTACCACACAAGACGATATGAAGATTAGAATAAGAAATGTTTTTGCTGACATCAGAGAAAATAAGAGAGAGATGTTAAGAAATACTTCGAGATCTTTTACCCATCGGATTAATGCTTGTAGAAGACAAAATGGAGGGCATTTTGAACACCTACCAAATCAATAACTACTTGTTGTTTTATCTTTAATTGTTATAGTTTTTTACTAGTTTTATGTTAATGCTTATCAAGTTTAAAAAATAGTTTAATAAATGTTATTAGTTGTGGTTTCTCTTAATTGTTTGTTTTTATTTAATTTTTAGTTGTCTCAAATTATATTAATTTTTCATATTGAGTAACTAAATGGTAATTCCATGTACTTTTCAATTTATTTTGAGCAATTCTGTCAGTTTTTTAATTCAACAAAAGTATTTTTTCCTTTCTATGTTCTCTTTACAAAAAAAAAAATTATTACAAAAGAACCATGTTATGCAGGGTGTAATATTAAAGCACTGTATTGGTATACTTTATTACACATTTTCTTTAAATTCCAAATATCACGAAAACGGGTACAAATATGTATATGCCACACTTAATATAAATTAAAGGCAACTTAATGGGAAATGCAACCAGCAAATAATATACAGGGCCTTCCATTTAAAAAACTCAAGAAAAAGCCATTTGAAAAATATCAAAATTGATTAGGTGCTAGGAACACCCTGTATAGCGCATCAAATTTCTTTGGGCACTATCACCTCCCTATTAGTATTGGTTATTTTCTGACAAAGTTGTAAGAAAATATATGCAAAAATGACGCTATTACGTAGTTTTCGGAAAAGGCCTGCAACGGCCATTTTTTTAATAAAAAATTGAATATTGCAGAAACTATTAGCTTTACGTCAATATCACCTGATACAATTAGTAAGACAATTTTCTTCGCAATCATAATATGTTATAATATACAGGGCATTCCATTTAAAAAAGTTAATTTATTTTCTGCTACGCCTAAATGCAACACCCAGTATAAATGAAAATAATTTTACGTTGTAAAAAATGATATGCCAAACAACTTTTGTATTAAATATTTTTTTCCATCTCTAAAGATAATTGCTATATCTACCACCGCGACTCTAGTGACTCACCCTGTATATCTCACCGTCGATTAACCAGATTTCCTTATATGTGATTCAGTTTAGAGCCTCGCCATGGGGATCTCGCTTATTAGTGGAAATAGAGCCTATGTTTAAACTTGGCAAAGTTTCGTATTTTTGTGCTGATCAATTAAATTATCTGAAAAGAAAATTTAGCTATCATTTTTCCTTTTAAAGATATCCGCAAAAAACTAAAATGTTAAGATATCGTTTTTAATTTTTTATTCAAAACCAAGCGTAGCTAGACATTTGAAACAAAAACATTCTTGAGCTACTTTTTAAAAAGGAATGCAGTGTCATTTTTAAATTTGAAATAACATCAAACATGGCGGCGTAACCATGGCCAACTTTTGTTTTTCTTATGGGCGCCATGTTGAATTTTGGCATTTTCCGATAGTCGTGTTTTTTTCTCATTTCCGCAATGTATAACATGTTAACATTTTTTTTAAAATAATGGTGTAATAATCAAAAACCTTCAGGTACCTAACTGGTGCTTGGTTACAGACTGCCGGACTCGTTGCCAAGCAACGTCAACAAAATGCACTTGGATCAAGCGGCGCGCTGAGCGTTGGGTTTGCCATTTATCCAAATAAACCATAACCGTGGTTGACTGTGGATATAAAATCCCTTTATTTTTTAAAACAATGGTTTAATAATAAAAATCTTTCTTCCTTTCCTCGTTTTTTCTCGTGCTTATCAGGTACCCAACTGGTGCTTGGTTACAGACCGCCGGCGCCGGACTGGCCAGAGTGCTTTGGATTAAAAACATTCAGATTGTAAAAGAAGGAAGTTTATACAACAGAAAGCTTATTTTTTAAGAAAATGTTCAAATTGGTCGCCATTTTCTTGAAGGCATAAAACCGAGCCAGTTTTTGACATGTTGCTATGCTCTTCTAACTGTTCTTACTGGAATAGCATTGACCGCATTTGTTGTTCGATCCCGCAGATCCTCGATATTTCTGCGAGTATCGTGATAAATTTCGTCGTTCACAGTTTCCCATAGAAAATAGTCCACGTTACTTAAATCAGGGGATCTAGCAGGACATTCCACCACTCCACCATTACCAATCCAGCGATTTGAAAATTGTTGAGTCAAATAATTTCGTACAACTGCAAAGTTTGACTCAGTGGGGTTTGTACGGTTTCAATTTATTTAACCAGTAGTTGGAGCATTGCAAATTATGGTTATAATACGTTTACCATTTCCAAAATATAAGAATTTCGGGGTTTAATAAACGATCCATGGTCCGCTAAATTTCTGTCCAATGTTAGGAATATTTAGAAAATAAACTGCTTCCGGGTTATGCCGTGTGTCAAGATTTGTTAATGCTGACGTTTCGCGAACCATATTGCTCGCTTCTTCAAAGCTAATTGAATACTGAAGACCTACCAAGAAAGTCTCCCTTATATACCTGAATTTACACCTCACTGCGCACATCTGGAGCTACCGCTCCATGTGGTTTCCCACCTGACTGCGTTAGGATCGATTTCCAGACCCTACTAATGTCAGTACCGTCCTCGCGATTGATGTTGTCAGGGTGTTTGTAAATTTCGATGGCTTCTCTAATAAGCCTTCGATGATAATTACCCACCCTTGCCAACATCTTCGCGTCATCGAAATCCATTGTGTGTCCCGACTCGTGGCAGTGTTGAGCAACAGCGGACTGTTGAATCTTGCCTAGCCGGGTGTCCCTACTGTGCTCCTTGATTCGACATTCGATGCTTCGTCCTGTCTGTCCTACATAGCATGTTCCGCACTCACATGTTATCATGTATACCCCTTCGTTCTTCAGGAGTGGTGTGATATCCTTTGGGTTAGGCAAAAGATCCTTTACCTTAGCTGGTGCTCTGTACCTTACCGTGATACCCGATTTCTTCAGTACTCTACCGATTCTCTCTGATACCCCACTTACGTATGGTAAGCAAGCGAACCCCTTTGACTCTTGCGGTTCCTCTGAGACTTGCGGATTCTTTGTGTGACACCCCGTATGTCAGACTTGGTGTATCCATTCTGACGTAGAGCCCACTCCAAGTGTTTCTGTTCGTCGTCCAAGGCGCTAGAGTCGCATACCTTCTCCGCTCTGTTGAACAAAGTGTTAATAACACTTCTCTTCTGTTGGGAGTGGTGGTGTGATTTGGCGTTCAAGTACCGATCGGTATGTGTCTTTTTACGGTAGACTGTATGTCCAAGTCTACCCGTTGACGTTCTGTATACCAGCACATCCAAGAAAGGCAGCTGATTATCCTCTTCTATTTCCATCGTGAATTTGATGGAAGGACTAACATTGTTCAGGTGGTTAAGGAACTCAGTAAGTCTATCTCTACCGTGTGGCCAAATCACAAAGGTATCGTCGACATATCTGACCCAGTGCTTGGGTTTGAAAGGACTTGACCTAATGGCTTTTTCTTCAAACAATTCCATGAAGAAATTGGCGATTACCGGTGACAAAGGTGATCCCATGGCTGCACCCTCTACCTGCTCATACGTCGCTCTCGCCCACTTGAAGTATGTGGTGGAGAGACACAACTCTACAAGATCCGGTACATCGGTTGGTAGACCTAGGGGGACAAGTGTTGTCCGAAGGCCTTCGACTGCCTCCTTAACCGGAACACACGTAAAGAGTGATGTTAAGTCGAAACTTACGAGTATATCCTGAGGGCCAATGACAACTTCCTTCAAAATCTGAATAAAATGTTCAGAGTTCTTGACGAAAGATGTAGTTTGTCCTATAAACGGTTGGATGGTTTTCGACAAGTATTTTGCCAACAAATAGGTTGGGGAGCCTATTACGCTAACGATTGGTCTTAAAGGTACGTTATCCTTGTGGATCTTTGGCAAACCGTAGATCCTAGGTGCCCTAGGGGCTTGAACAAAAAAAAAGGAATATTAGGAATATTGTACGATGGGGGTAATTCTATGAGAACAATAATAAACCTATCATATCACGCTTTTCGTTATTCGTAAACGGCATTTTACATCCACAATCAACCACAATAAATTAAGGTTTATTTGGTTACATGGCAAACCCAACGCTGATCGCGCCGGTTGATCCAGTGCATTTTGTTGACGTTGCTTGGCAACGAGTCCGGCGGTCTGTAACCAAGCTCCAGTTAGGTACCTGAAGGTTTTTTGATTATTACACCATTATTTTCGAAAAATAATGCTTACATGTTATACATTGTGAAAATGAGAAAAGACACGACTATCGGAAAATGCCAAAATTCAACATGGCGCCCATAAGAAAAACAAAAGTTCGCCATGGTTACGCCGCCATCTTTGATGTTATTTCAAATTAAAAAATTACACTACGTTCCTTGTTAAAAAGTAGCTCTAGAATGTTTTTGTTTCAAATGTCTAGCTACATTTGGTTTTGAATAAAAAAATTAAAAACGATACCTTAACATTTCAGATTTTCGGATATCTTCAAAATGAAAAATGATAGCTTAAATTTCTTTTCAGATAATTGACCAACACAAAAAGACGGTGAGCCTCGAAATTGAATCACCCGATATAAATGTAACGGTCCGAGATCAAATGCGGTACATAAAGGTTGGTGCACCTATAAGTTCCGTTCCATTGTTGTCACTTTTCTACTCCAATTATATTTCTTGTATTAATGTAAGAAAAGAAAATTCAGTTCTGATTAAATAAAATCGAATCATTCCCTTGGCCGGAATCTCATAACTTTTGACTTTGTAAAAAAATAATACAGACAACTTGTAGAGAATTGTATTGGGAATAAGATATTGTGAGAAAACCGAAATAGGGCACCATCTTAGCACTTAGGCGAAACGCGTGCACTACATACAAGGTCCTAATTTAGTATTCGGGACGCCAAAATGTCAAAAAATTCCAATTTTCGGCTTATTTGATTTCTTTCACCTAAAATTGCTTCTTTCCCGGACTATACAGGCATATACCTACTTTATTTTTTGTGAAACAAATTATTTATAACATGACGAGGTGTAATTTTTTAAAATTTTGTTTTCATTTTGTCTTTTTATTCATTATAACTCTGTTAATAACCGAAATATATGGAGAACAGAACGACAAGACTGAACCCAAGATAACAAACATACCACGTAGTATGCTGTAAGTAATCTTCCTGTCTTGGCGCGTGTCTTGTTCATGGAACGAACTCATGTTTTGTGAACTTATCTCTTATCTATATGAAATGGTTCTCTTATGGCCAAATACGTTTAATTCGCAGTGCAACATACAATGGGCGATTTGACAAAGGTTGCCATATGAATAAAACTTATCTGTGTATACGCAAGAGATGCGTTCCATCCCTGAACAAGATACGTAGGTGTAAGTAAATTAAAAACTATCAACGAATTTTGATCGGACTTTCACCTATGAATTCTTTAAACTCCAATACATATATTAGAGGCAGCCAGATCAGATTTTTATAGCCCCCACATTTACTGTGGTAGGGTATATTGACTTTGTCACAACATTTGTAACACCCTTAAGGAAGCATGGCAGGTATAGAGTTGTATGTATATTTTTGATCAGCATTGAAAACTGAATCGATTTACCTATGTCCGTCTGTCTGTCCCTTCTGTCTGTATAAAATATAACAGCCGTAATTTTTAAGTAATTGATCTGAAATTTGGTATACAAGCTTATCTCTTGAAAAGTAAGAACAAGTTAGTGAATTGGCAAAATCAGTGACCCCCATTTTTTTTTTAAATTCCACACCTAAAATATTTTACTGGGGCGGGTATGAACATAATTTTCCGGCTGAAGATAATTTTCTTACTAGTTTTTAATTTATTTCGCATAAGCGAAGTAAAGTTAGTGTCGAATAAACAAATATAAATTTGTTTATTCGACACTAACTTCGCTTTTGGGCAAACGTATTTCCAGTGTGCAGCAGATCCGATGCACAGTCGATATTTGGCGCGTGTTTTAAACTTGTGTTAAAAGAGTTTGTTGATCTTGAAGTATGAATTATATATGTACATGTTTTTATGATTTTTATTTAAGAACGCAACAATTCTGATAACAAGATGCATGTGGTGCCTATTTGTATGAAAGTTTATTCGTATTAAATTAAATTTATTTCAGATTTACCTACACCACAGTCAGTTTTATTTCTGTTATAAGAAAAGTTACTTACAACTTAAGCCGGATATTTATGAAAATATCATAAATGTTTTTAAAATGCGGAAAGGAGCATTGAGTTATCATATAAGTAATTATCTTTAATAAAGGATAGGAGTTAAATAAAACCCTCTTAATTTAGCAAGAATGTTGACTGGTACTAGTTTCGATCCACAGATCATCATTAGCCAAACGCTAGAAAAACACAAAACAATTATAAGAACTAAGCCAAAATTGTATAATAATGTAACATAAAAAATCACTGATGCATCATTCTGTTGCCTGATGTCTGATGCCTCATGTACTTGATGCTGACTCCTATCCTTTACTAAACATTTACAAATATTTATTCTCCACTGTACACCTTATGAACAAATGCACCGCACGCCACTGGTCTACTTACCCCTTATGGTATATACATAAACACGGCAATCGGGCTATCACATCACCTTCACATAATTCTTCTAAGCAAATAACGCATTCGCCTTTGTCATCAGTCAGGATATCTTCTGCAATAAAAATAAAACTATTAACAAATAAATAATTCAAATAAAATTCAATTTTTCATGAAGTGTGTACAAAAAGTAACGTAACGATTAAATATCCTGTTCAAACACTCCTTACAAATGTATCACCTTACGGTAGTCTTTTTTTATATACAAAAAATGTACTTTAATTTTTTTTCTGTCTGACCCTCTCAATTTGTTCTTTTGTATCCATATTAATTCACCGAATGGATCGGCAATATGTTGCAGGAAAGGGCAGTAAATGTCAATGTAGGTACCCAATCTGTAAGATGTCTTGTAGCCAAAGGGTGCCCACAGGGTGGAGTTCTCTCACCCCTGCTGTGGAACCTGGTCCTCGACAGCCTACTAAAGGTTTTAAACCGAGAAGCGTACTACACAATAGCTTATGCAGACGATCTAACAATTCTGCTTACCGGCAAATTTGAGGATACAATATGCGACAGGATGCAATCCGCCCTCAACTTAATCACAACATTACTCAACGTACTAGCAGAAACATCCCACACTCTCTTCAGGAGTAGATGGGACGAAACCACCAAGTGTGTTTTCGCAAGGGAAACCCTACGAGCCCCTTGCCCAAAGACCACAATGTACTACCTTCAACTTACCAGAAGCAACCTCAGACTGCTAACCGGAATCTATACAGGGAACTGCTGACTAAAAAAGCATCTAACCCGCATCGGAATCCTAGAGGACCAAATGTGCAGAGGATGCGAAAGCGAGGAAGAGACGGCAGAACACTTTCTGTGCGAATGTCCGGCACTTTCGACATTACGTGAACATTTCCTGGGTGAAAGATGGCTGGATTTATCCGCCATCAGAGGGATACCGCCGAGCTACGTCCTTGCCTTTACGATGGCCACAGGATGGCTCGAGGCAGACACAGCCTAAGCTATAGGAACCCCCGGAGGCTAGCAAAAGGGGCCTAATGAGGCCTAGGATGCTGTGGGAATCGTCCCACCCTCCAAGATATCCATATTCCATATTCCATAATTAATTCCTATGAAATTTGTGATCGATCATAACAGGTGGCTCAAGGGACTCAAAATCGGGAATAAGTTCAACGTAATATTATTAAAAAATAAAAAAGTTTTTATTTTATTTGACCACAATAAATTTACAAAAATAATCCATTAACTTTTCAGTTCAGATATCGGAAAATATCACATACATATTTCCAAGTACGTAATTTGTTAAAAGTACAATACTCTAAGCTCACTGACCTTCCTGGCCAACAAAAAACAAAATCGGACAAGTGAAAACTGTTTCTGGTATCTTTTTTTTCGTACAATCGGAATCTGAAAGCAAAAATTCCAAATTCTGGTTTTAGCGAAAAAAATGCAGTTTTGGATTTATTGCAGTTTTTACTTTATCATACGTAGTATGTAAAGTATTGTAATCGTGCCAAAAAAAATGAGATTTTAGCGAAAATATGTCTTTTTGGGTCCCCGGAACATTTTTGACCAAGCACACCACAGACAAAAAAATGTGTGTGTGTGTGTGTGTGTGTGTGTGTGTGTGTGTGTGTGTGTGTGTGTGTGTGTGTGTGTGTGTGTGTGTGTGTGTGTGTGTGTGTGTGTGTGTGTGTGTGTGTGTGCGTGCGTGCGTGCGTGCGTGCGTGTGTGCGTATGCAAATGCTATTCCATCATCTGCTTGAGTTATGGCTTTCCATAGCAGACTGACCTATGGTATACGGCTATGGGGTACGTCTTGCCATACGCCGACCATACTTACTACACAGATAAGAGCGATAAGAGCAATTCAGCAGGCCGACCAAACAACATACTGCAGAGCTCCTTACTTTTATGGGGGCGTACATTTACCAACATCTACAAGCTTGAGAAGAGCACTCAGCTCAGACACGAAAAAGTGAGGCCACCCAGGCCACTCAGCGGAGTCTCATGTACGTAGAAGATATTACAATACCGTGCCCTAGAACCAGAATAACGCCAACCAAGGACATTCATCCGCTCCCAAAGAACAGGCTACAAAACCACCTAGAAAAAAAGTTGAAGAAGCATAAGCTGGACAGAGAGAGTTTCTATGGATTGAAAAATTTTAAACCTACGTGAAAAATAACCATCAGTAACAGAATGCTAATTTTGCTGAAGTTTCTTGCAATACATTTAAGTTTTATTATGTAATACTTGGTATTTAGCAAATAAAGAATTTTTTAATGTGTCCAGTTTGGTACAAAGAAGAAAATTGTATTAAAATTAATATAATTCCACAAAACAAAGGAAACGAGGGTTTTATTTATACATTATTACAAATTGTTTGTTGCTTAAGTGCAACATTTTACTTCTCTTCTACACGCAAAAATAACCACCCTCCTCATCTACGGCTGAGAATTGCTATGAAGTATGAAGATTAAGGTTACGTTAGTATACCAACACCCACCCTACACCATCCATATATTTGTCACTTGACATAACTAACTTGACATAACTCACTATTCATATTCTCGCGGTGTAATCGAAAGTAAGCAAACGATTACGTTGTCCACTTACTACGGGTAACCGTATCAACATACTTCAAAATACCGAGTATGTTCGCAAGAAAACGAATCTAGACTCAAACGTTAATTGATTCATTTTTATACCCCCCACATTTAATGTGGTGAGGGTATATTGAGTTTGATACAACATTTGTAACACCCTTAAGGAGGCTTGGCAGATATAGACTTTAGAAAAAATATCATGACGTTAGGAACAATGCAAAAGAGCCGTCGTCAAATGTAGATTGGACGTTTTGATTTAGGAGAGCAATATTTCCAGAGTTTAGTATAAAACAACTTGTAAAATGGAACAAATGGAAGAAGAGAATTCTTGTTCGATTTCTTTTTCAGCACAACTCTCAGTTCACATTTAAAATTGGGATTTAAAATTGCAAAGGTTTACTTGAAAGTGTATCTTTCACAAAAAAATAATCTGTTATAGAGATGTGTCAAAAATGACTAGAATGGAGTGTTCAAGTGTTCAGTTGGTGAGTTTCTTTACAGTATCTGAAACTGACAACTATTTAGTTCTCCTGAATAGTAAGCCATCACTTTGCCGAGCTCCAACGACCAGAATGCACACAAATGTCCAATGAAGGCTATACGCATGCTCTAAGTTGATCAAGGCTATCCTAGTACACCCATCGCACAAAGCTATTGGGGGTTAAGGGCCGATCTTACAAAACACGTTATACTCTGGAATAACCTAAATATTGGTATAAATACCGGTATAAGTTGTTATTACTATGACAACACAAATATTTTAGCCAATGGGAGGCGGAATAGCACTATTTATACTGGGAATAACTATTCCACTACTTATACGTACACTTGTAAGATCGACCCTAAGTCAAATTAAATAACACCTAACCTATAATTCAGATGTCGTACTTGTTATGGAATCGTAAACAAAAGCTTGAATTAAAAGATAGCTAGAAAATGGATATCGGATATAACAAAAGCCCTTGGGACTTTATCTAGACTACCGAAAATATTTTTTTGGTAGGAACAGGTTGGCTATGCTGAAATTGAATAGAAAGTAAGTCCATCTCTTTTAACTTTTTATAGATAGGTACTAAATATGTCGAAGTATAGGAAAAGACAAAAGTAGTGTTAATTAGCTTTTAGCTTACTCTACCGGAACATCCTCGAGAACCAACGAACAGAATACAAATGTCCATCGAACGCTATACGTATGTTCTTATCGCAGGGCCGGCGTGAGAGGGGTTCGCCTGAGCCCGGTCCCGCAAATTAAATAGAAACACAGTTTCCTATGAATGGTTGTGTAAACTATCCCGAAGAAAAAATAAAGACATCCATAATAGAGGAATTATCAAATTTTCCAGAAACAATAATGAAAAACATTATATAAAACAATCTTTCAGAAGCATACTTCATCCTTTTGTTCATAACTTATTGGCTTTGGATTATTTTGGTTGTGTCTTTGCAATTTAGTAAATGTAGTTTTTCTGAATTTGTTTTTTTATTCTAATTTTATGGCTCGCAATTTTAAAGAAAAACTACGAACGGTTTGATAGATTTCTTTAGGGTGGGCAATAAAACACGTTTAGACGAAAACGTTTTTGTTTTCCAGAGAAAACACGACGTATCACACATACGGAACAAAACAGGGATAGTCAAAACGTTTGACATAAATGCCAATATAAGTTGAATCAATTTAACTTTGCGTGTTGTCAAAAGTGACAGTCGTCTGGTGCAATCGACTGTTGTCATTCGGCCAGTGGCGTAGTCAAATAAATTTTGCCAAAGGAAAAGCATACGTCTGCATTCAGGGTCATCATAACTAAAGTTCAAAAGCGACTTTTCACGCAGCTCTTCCTTTAAGGATGTAATGGTAACATGCTTTCCTAGAATTAAATATTGCTAAATGTTGTCTACAGTAAGAATATGGTAATGCAATAACGTAGGTACTGCAGCGTAAGTTTTTGGTTTCCTCCGAGTTGGAGATTTTTTTCTGGTACAAAATGACTCGTTTGCCTCCCTGGCATTTTTAATATTAGATACTGTCCTTAGACTTATTTTTAATAGGACGAATGGACAATAATTAATACCTGCTGAATTGCATTAAGGGAATTTAGGGGATCCATATTTTCCTTTTCCGCTGTAAAATAGTCTATAAGATTGGCCACAAACTGTTTCGTTTGAGGAACAGCAGAACTGACAGTTACCCTGAATCTCCTGTCAGCGACGCCGATGGAGATCCGAACTACCCAATGACCGACGTACTGTAGTTCTGTCTTTCTTCTGCGCACTATTATACATAGTGGCATCCGAGATCGTGTGTCTTAGCCAGCCGAGACATACGTCCAACATTAGTGTCAATAGTTTAGCATGCCGTAGAAAGAATGGGAATGCATTTAATCATATCGTAACTACCGCATGTCACTTTTGACAACACGCAAAGTTAAATTGATTCAACTATATCAATCGTAGTTATCCTAAAATATGTTAAATATGGTTTATGCTCGAGGAAAATAAAATAGCCAAAAACGGTTGTGGGTGCACCGTATTAACAAAAAAAGAAGCGATAAAAACATTACAGTGCTTTTTGTATAAGTTAAGGAAGAGATGAAGCAACATTTAAAAACTTTACTCGGATGAGCCCAAATTAGTTTGATTATTTATTGAGTTTAATATCTGAAAAAATTATAAAGATGGATACAAAATTGAGACTAAGCATATCTTCAGTTATTAATTACTTAATAACTTAACGTAATAAACTTTATTAAATGCTATAATTAATAAGGAACAAATCAACAGCAGGACTCGAGGACGTATAGGGTGTAGCCAGGCGTTTCTTTGATGAGATCTAAGTTCTCTTGCTCATGGATGAATATTGACTTTTAATGACGTTTCCTCAAAATTTCCTCTCATACCATAAATTGGTGTATAAAATTCATTCCATCAAACAAATACCACGAAACACGCCAAAACACGACTAACCGTGTCTGACGTGACTAACTACGCACACATAAAAACTATTGTAAGATGTACATAAAACACGTTTAGACGTAAACGTTTTCGTGTTATTATATTAAGGAAAACAAGCAAATACAAAATTAAAAAAATAACGTTTAGTGAGGTTTCATTCTTGAATTGCGTTATGTATCATTATCAAATATAATATATTATATTATATAAAAAATGAAAAAGAAATATTTTAATTAAAACAAAAAGATATGAATTTTCATATCCATCACTAACGTATTCATAATAAATCTACCAAAAACAATAACATACCTATTCAATTTCTATTCACATAATCCATATTTCTTATTGGAGTTACTAATAATTAGGATGCATAACTGTTTTCCTTAAAAATGTTCTGATATAAGATAAAAACAGTTGAGCTTAGTTGAATTGAGAAAACAATCCTTTGCTAAATTTGAGACACAAGAAATATGGGTACCGTAAGCAAAAAACAAATTTGGTTGCTATAGCAAGTTATGGAAGCTATAAACAAGAAAAATGCTATAACAGCAGCAGTATTAACAAAAGCACATTATTTTCCTAAACATTTTTGTTAGTTTATTCTTACTTTATTTACATGTCCTTTCCATTACCGAGAAAAATTAACATTAGTAAGAAAGGTAAAACAATAACTTGATCGAACAATACCTCTTATCTCTGTACGGTGCTCAAAGATTTTAATAAAACGTGTTGTCTTTTTGTTTATTTTTTTACGTTTCTTAATGATGATACTACGCACATTTTGCTATCACATACGTATTGGTCTAACAGCGCGAAGTTTAACATCCTGTATGATATGTAAATTACATAACGCAATATTGGGTTGTAATACTCGTAGGTAAATTATTTGAATGTGCTTTTCATCCCGCACACTTTTTGAAACCGGCCCCGCAAAACTTTACGCCGGCTTTGGTCCCTGGTTCTTATGTTCTAAGTTTATCAAAGCTATCCTGGAAGGATCAATGTCAAGAAGTTTTACGTGTGTTGGAAGTTGTAAGTGAACAAGTTTCGATTACATACGCAGGACGTACACCAAATATGCGTACAGCAACGACGCAAGATTTCGCTACCCATATGCGTTGCGATACATTTTAGGGCCCTTTCAGAGCGTTGCGTACCATACGCGCGGACGGTACGCGCGCCCCGCCTATATCTATAGGTATAGGCAAAACCGGGAGAGGTGAAGTTGACTCATCGCTTAAAATCGTATGAACCAAGATATGGACGTACCGCGCGGATTGGTTCTATTGCTGTGTATATTTGGTTGCCTACTAGGTAGTTCGTTAAAGATTAATACATATTTAATTACTAAAAATACTATCATTGGTCATTTAATTGTGATAATATCCTATCTAATTTATATATCCATCATTACCATGTTTAACAGAAGCAAAGTGAAAACATACCAACTAGCCCATTTAAGACGGTGTATTTGTGCGGTTAGAATTAGCTCAGAAACAATCATTTTGTGACTGAGTGCTTAAACTTGGAGTTTCTTTTCTGTTAGTGTAGACATTATTAAATATGTTTTGAAATTCATTTCTGAATATTTCAGGATAAGTATTTCACAAAACGGTGGTAAAGTTTGTTGTAAATGTGAGGTTATGTTTTTAATACGTGCTTTGATAATGGATTAAAAGAAATATGAACTGAAAATTACTTTATTTTGATAAAATATATAACATATATACATAAATAATAATATATATTATATTTAAAAAAAAAACATGGTCTTCTTCGACAACATTGTCCAGTGTATACAGACATAAATAATAATAAAAAATATATATAACAAAAAAACATGTTCTTCTTCAATCTCATCCTTACGTTTCTTATGTTTATTGTAAATTTTGCGACGTATAGCAGCTTTTGTAAAATCGTCAACATCGACAGATTTAAACTTTGGTCGACAACGTCTCTTCTGCGGTGAAGATATTGAGGTACCTTCTGTTTCTGCCGTTTGAAATTTTAGTTTTGTACGATATACTGTTGAAACGGTAGCACCACAAGCATCAGCAGTCCTCTAAATTAAAAAAAATAAATAAAATTGGTCTTTTGAGGTAACAACTTAAATAAAATGACTTACTTCCATAAGTATTGTCTCGCCTACATTTTCAGACGTGCGACGAAACTAATTTAATACGTTCATGACCATTACCATCGATTTCGTATTTAGGGCCTTTCCTTTCAACGAAAACATTTTGCTCACATTTAATTCACACGTTCGCGCTGTGTTATTATAATTAACTGGAGGTTAGGTTGCAAGTACCGCTGTCATCTGTTCTAAGAACGGACGTACTTTTTGGTCTTGCCCATTTAAATTATACAGCAGACGTATGAAAGGGATGCTATTTCGTTTTAACACACGTCAATATTTAGAAATAATCTGTAACGTATGTCGAAAATAACAGCTGAAATCGATGAGTAATCTTCACCTCTCCCGGTTTTGCGTACAGGGATATATGGCGGCTTTCAGAGCAACGCGTATCGTCCGGTCCTACGCAGTGCGTACGGAGACCACACGCTAGGCGCGTCCGCAATCCGCACGTACGCATGCGGACGGGTATTGTAGTATATGCAGGAAATATATACATAAAAATTATTAATTTCAAATATTAAATTACCACGTAAATAAAAATTCAAATTGGTAAATTAAACCTGCATTAATACCGATCACTGTAGGTTAAAATACAAGTCATTTTTTTTGTAGATAACTAGCAATCTCACCAAGGATGTTAATTCTGTAATTAATTTTTTCAGTAAATTACCGCTGAAATTAAAATTATTACTTTCAAATTTAAATTACCACGTAATTAAAAATTGCAATTGGTAAAATATATATTTTCTTAAATTACCGGGTAATTCAAAATGATAATTTACCGATGACAGTAAGTTATGTATAAAAAAAGAATTGGGTACAGCCTTACAAATCATTATATTGTAGATAACCACGAATCGCTGATACTTTTCCTGATTTAATAGTAGTAATTCATTATTAAAATGAAAGCAGGGACTACAATAAAAATTCTTTTTATACCAGCAAATGGACAGTCTAACAGCATAATTATAGTATAAAATACTGTAAGTTATTACCGACTCACAAAATGACAATGCCCGGGTTCACAAACAATGATCATTTTTTATCCGGATCGCCAGAACATTTCTTTAAATAATGAATTTTATAGTAGGTAAATGGCTTCTGATCTAAAATGTTCATTGGCTCATTAAGTAATTAAAAATTCGGAAATTACCATTGATTACTGTAATTGATTTAGTGATTTACCCGATAAATTACGCTCTTACATCCCGAAGTACCTCCCAGGCAAAGCACAAACAACAGTGCACTTGTCGACTGCTTAGGAGTGGTAGGGTGCATTCACGCACTAGATGGAAGGTTTTCGAAATTAATTTATAAATCACGGCTTATTACCAACGGCAATTAAAATTTTCGGTAAATTACCGGTAAAATACGAACGCTAATTTAAATTGACGGTAAATTACTATCGGTAATTTAAGCCGTAAATTACGCTAATTAAAAATCGGTAAATTACCATTAATTTGGTAATTAATTTGGTAATTTACGCGGTAAATTACGCTTTTACATCACTGAGTATATGGGACCTTTCAGAACTATGGTATTTATTTAACATTATAATTGGGATGAATACACTGAATATCTATGTATGTAGAGGCCATCCCAATTTTCCCCGCAAAATTTATGTTTAGAAACTAAATGTCATTGTGAGTAAAACTTTTCATATGGACCTAATTGTTTTTCAAATAATTAAAATTTTACCGCCGCTTAAAACATTTAAAAGCCTTTAAAACAAAATAAATAATAAAATAAATTACAAATTTAAGTAAAGCATTAAAACCAGCCGAAGAATCGTCCCGACAACGAGTTGAGCACCTCTGGTTGTCGATATGACTGTATAGTAGTGAGGGGAAAGCCCAAAAAGCCATTTGTGGCATAGGAGCTGCGCGGAAAAACCGCCCTCCTACCATACATTCTTATTAGAAGTGGGACAGCCTATATCGTATATAAATATATATGTAATTCCTAATATATTGTTGGAGTGAGTGCAATGAATATCGACACCGAAAGGCTAATAAGCGAAATTCGGCTTAGACGGTGTTAAGGTATTATCCCACAACATGTGTAAAGATATAGAGACGCCCGGTTATTTCCTGTAATTGTTTCCTAAGATATAATATCATCATTACTACTATTATAAAACATAATATACAACAGAATGCGTGAACAGCACCCTTATAAAAGTCCCATCTGGACCTATATTGTTTAAACCGATCTTCCAATTTTGCTAATAAATTGTCAAAACTACTTATTGAAAGGTGAAAGTAATTGAAGAATTTCTCTTCATGATCACGTAGATCCTCAAATAAGGAATTGAATTCACCTTTCAATAATCGTTGGGCAATAATTGGATGGTGCAAAAATCTTCTATGTCTGCACTGTCGCCGTCGCGCGTCGTCATCGTCGCATGTAGGTAACGTTTAACATTTGCTTGATTCTATTGGATTCAAGAAGCTATTGGATTCATTGTGAACTCGATCGACTTTGCACTGGCAGTAGTGTCAGCTTTTCCACCATACGCACGGACTGTGCGCATCGGTCTTGAAAGCACGAAAACGACTGCTACGGGCGTACGGTGCGGGCGTACCGTTCGCGTGTAGAGTACGAAACGCTCTGTGGCGTTTAATTTGTTTAAAATATGTATAATAAAGATGGCAATGGGGCCATAATAGTTATTTATGTACCAAGGGCATTAGACGGATGTTTATGCCCCGAGGGTGACAGTTTAAAAAGCGCGAGGGCCGATACCCGAGAGCTTTATGTCTACAATTTTATGTCCTACAATGGTCTTTTTCCTCCGTTTGAATAATATTAATAAATAATTTGACATTATCAAGTGACAGCGTATCTACGGAGTAGAATAACCATACAAACAATTCGGAATTGAGTGACAATACAGACAATTAATTGTCAAACTTATAACCTTATTCGCCAATAATTGACATTGACGATTTAAAATTTGCAATTTGAATACAAATATTTGATATATTTGACATATAACCATGCCAATCCTTTATGCCCTAGAGCGCAAAAAGTAGCTGTTTTCGTCCCGGTGACTAAGATGTAAAATGTCACTTTATGATCATGTAGGACATGATGATCATGGATCATGGAGGACATGATCATGGATCATGGAGGACATGATCATGGCGCCTACCAAAAAAAAAACGGCCGACACAATTCGTGTATGCTGCCAACAAATGTGCGTGTGTCTCGCCAGATTTGACACCTAGCAGCAAATGCTTGTTCAGTGTGCGGAGGTACATAAAAATACATGGGACCAAAGATGCAGCATGCATCTTCGGTGTGCGGCTGGCCTGATGGGATGAATAATAATGTATAAGCTATATTTTATTTATTAAATTTATAATTTTAGTTTGAATATGTTTGACAAATAAATAGCTTATCTAATTTTTCAGAATAGTTGTTGCATACTAAGCACAACTTATTGTAGGAGGAACCTTATTACCGTTGTAGGAAAGTCGTGGTTTAGTTAGGCACATAACCAGATGGCACTCGATATCATCATCGGGAATGACGAATTTGCTGCACATAGGGCATTTGATTCCTGCAACAAAGAAAAAGTATTACTATCAGAATCAAAGTTCAAACAGCTTGCAAAAATGGAATCGTTAAAATCTTGTTGTTTGAGAATAAACGTTTTGAGGAATTTGAAATTTAAGCCCAATGCGCATTTATTAACGTATAGCGCGCATATTTCGGCTTCAAAAGTCCTGTCTACGAAAAATTTTTGGACAGAATTAACGAGATTTGTGCGTTGGGATATTTACTGCACATTCGATACTATCAGTGCCATGCATGTATATAGTTGAGAGTGCTGTGTTTGCAAAGAGGAACTATAATAATATTTTTGTCGGTCGGGGTGGTTATTATAAACTGACGCCATTCGTCGATCCATGGCACCAAAGAGCTAACTGTCTCGTTTGCGTAACTTTGGTGATACGGAGTTAGGCCAAATGTTTGTGAAAGTTATTAGTTTTATATTTTATATCTTTGACAAGAAGATGATGAATGATGTTGCTATTGGTAAACATGGACATCCTTTAGGTTCATTAAATAAACGGTGTAGTAGGTAAACAAAATATCGTTACTTTGTTCACCGTGTATATAATGGATTATCAAACATATGTTAGAGTGGTCCTTATTTATATAATAAAAAAATACATATTTCTTATTTCTCTTCAATTTGTTCTTTTATATCCATACCTAATTCCAGACAGTTTCCGTACAGGTCGCAATTTATTCAAGTTGCGTGCGGCTAACATGTTGCTGCATGTGTACAGATACAAAATACAAATACAGTAGTGGCGCCATACAAAAACGGACCGACCTGTCGGTCCACTTCCACTTTATGTAGCGCAACTTATTGTACGTACGGTCTCACTGCAACGGAGACTTTTGAGGTTAAGAATATATACTTTGGCAGTAACATATCAACACACGGAATAGTGGAAGACAGACAACACTTACGTACGCACTTAATACTTACTAGTATTGCGGGTGCGTTAATATGTCCTGTAACGAAATTCGACGCAAAATTCATAGTTTGCGCGCGCAGTTCACAAACGCGCAAAGATGAAACGAATAAAAAGCGGCGACAGGGCAGAAGACAGATACTAAACAAAATAAGAATATTATAACGCCCTGAAATTCATGTTTCACAACATTTCCAGTACGTAATTTAAAAAAAAAAACATTTTCAATAAACACAATTTAATGAAATATTAAAAGCATATTCCATTATATAAAAAATATGTTCCTGCTAGGTTACAAAGTTATGGTATCAAGGGTTATGAATACTCATGGATAAAAATGTAACCAGCTGAAAATAAATAGTTAAATAATTTGTAACTTGTGTAATAAAAATGCTTACAGCGTTGCCATGGTACCTGTTCTTTACAAAAATAATACAGCAAACGTATTTCAATCAGTTGTTACAGAGAAATGTTGATAACTTTTGCAAAAACTGTTGCATATATTTTAATCATTCCTCTAATCATTGGTAACTAAAAGATTTAGTACCCGTTAAACGCTCGGGGTTTTGCACCATGGACAACAACCCCTGAAGGGCGAAAAAGTCCGTTCCAATAGCAAACGTATTTCAATCAATGTCTACAGAAAAATGTTTATAACTTTTGCAAAAATTGTTGCACAAGTTTCTATTATACTTCTAATTATTGGTAATTAAAAGATCTAGTAGCCGTTAGACGCTCAGACTTGCCCCATAGACAACAAATTGTACAAATTGTACAACGTATTTCAGTCAGATATCCTGGTATCCGACGTGCCATTTCTATCAGCAGTGAAATGTAGCTAGTGTGTGAGACTGGCGAGACTGTTTGGCCTTGGAGGCAGAGAAAGTTATGATAGCCTTAGCTTGTCTCATGCCAGTTGATGCTGCCCAGTAAACTCGTTTAGTTGAATTTGATCCCAGTTTTTACCATTTTGCTAATGTGGGTTTTCGTGATACCGCGACAATGTTCAGGTCAGAACAAGGGAGTCTTGGAGAATTCTGTGGTTAGGATATTGGTTTCGATGTTGGTTTAGATAGTTTTAGACGTTAGCTTTCAATTTGGTGGAACTAGTAAAATAGTACTAACTACCACTAAAGGTTACTAATATATGACTTAGGTTATTAGCTTTGGTTGTCACATAAGTGATTTTTTGTTAGTTTATTCACGCAAAATTTGCTGTCCCAGACAGTTTTGGATTTGTAGGCATTTGATTGCAGAGCTTTCAACGCCGCCTGGCTGTCTGAGCATTGTAGATGTTTGCCCTTCCTAATTTCCTATGGGTACATTCCTGGGCACATATATCAATTGTGTGAGGTTCCGTCTGAAAGATGGTTGCAGTATGACCCTAGGCTTGGAATAAAGAGAAATCAGGTCCACTAATACCCACCCCGACACCTTCCTCGGTCTTTGATCAATTTGTGAACCACAGCGCTGAAGAGTCTGATCTATCTGAGCTTCTGAGTTGGTCTGAGTGGCTTTGTAGCGGTCATTACTTCTACTCACTTCTACTGCCCCATCATAGTCGTAGACAGGTGACATTATGCCCTTTGGCATTTCCACCGCATCGCCTCATATCATGTAGGAAATAACTAAGCGACTTGGCCTGCCCTAACGTTCCCTGCCTGGATAATTCTTATGGCGTCGAAAGCAGCCTCTCTTTTAACTTGTAACGAAACACCGTTCGTCATAAAGAAATATTTGTTTGTTAGTAATAAGTTTTTATTAAGTGTATAACTTTTACTTGTGTGCATTTATTTTGGGGAATCCTGTTTTTGTATATTTTTGAACTCGTCTGAATGTCCGATATGTAAACTAGTTCCGAGACTGGTTTGGTATGTGATTCTCGTACAATGTTTTTGAGTTGCCCAGACGGACCAGTTTCGTGAATAGTGGGGGTCGTTTTGACGGTATATAAGCCCGAGTATTTACCTCCCAGATGAGTCTCCCTGCTGGCCCCTTGTGCTGGCGGGAGACCTCCCAGAAGAGTCTATTTTTGGCTGGCCCCTCGCTGCTGGTAAAAAATAGCCACAGAGTTCTCCCTTCTGGCCCTTTGATTGCTGGTGTTAGAACTCAAGGTATTATTCGATGACCCCTTGAAGTTGTTAATAATATATCGAACTGCTTACCTGTGCTGGCCGTAGTTGGCGAGGTAGTTTTTCCAGATATATATTTTTTCCAGATATGTTAATTTGACCAGATATATGTTTAATTATTATCGAACTCCGCCGTTGCCGAATCGGGAATATTTTCCCGTCCCGTTAACCTGTTTCCTGTACTAATTAGTTTAACTAATGCCCGAAACCCCGTCGCCGAAGAAATAACATACCAGTATCCGATATTTCCTGTTTATGGTATTTTTCTCTATGTATGTAAAAGAGTAATGCTGAATAATACATTTATTATTTTATTAAATCATCGTATTTTATTCCGACGAAATCAGGACCTACGAGCTACCTACAACAGGGTTAAATATTGAAATGTTTATTGTGTAACGCTTCTTCACCGCACCAAAGAAGAAGGTGTGTTAGAATTATGACTATGCAGGGGTGTGCGGTTTAGAATTGGCTCCATTGCGCCGGTAGGACATGTTCTGATTGTTCCTGTAATGCCCAAGCATATGTACGTGATGACGTCTGATCACCGTGATGTACAGCCAGTAAATCATCCTCCGGGAAATGCAACTTCTACCGAATAGTTTGTTACACGACTATGTTGTTCTGGTGGCGGTAGTTATGGTCTTGTTAAGGTGACCTTTCCAGTCAAGTTTATGGGTAATCCCCAGGTATTTAACCTCTGTCGAAAAGTTTATGATCGTCCCTTCCATATTGTGTGCTCTTATGTGAAGCATCCCCCTTTTTGTGACTGGGATTATTGTGGTTTTGTTAGGGTTAAGAGTAGGTCGGTAACAAACTGAGCCTGGTTGAAACCGTAGTACATTGCGTTAGAAAGTATGCATATGGATCGGAAACGAAACATAGTATGTATCAACACTAAATGTCACGAAAGTTAATCGATCGACTATACAGTTGAAGCAAACCACTGCTTATAGTGTAATATGGCGCACACTTCTCATTTCGGAACAAAGAAAAATAAATAAAATAAATAAATAATTATTTATAGCGGATATATTTGGAAGAATTGTATGATTTGTATAGTAAATTAATTAATTAATTAATATTGGTCTCCCTGTATCATTTGTATCACATATTAAATATCTTTGTGATTAATAAATATATCATGCTTAAATACTAAGTACTTGTGTAGTTAAAGTATGACACCCCCAAACACAATATTATAATTAGTCATTAGGGCATCAATTACAAGAGCTACCAGATATTTTCTTAAGAATCTGAAAAAAGTTTTTTTATGAACTATTTATGGCTATTAAAAGAAGGATTGCTTGACAAAGGAAGTAAGCTTCTGGGTGTCCTTTTACGAATGAAATATCAAACATCGCTTTAAATTACGTTACCGAACGACTTGGCAATACTGCTAATACAAAAACATAGCATTTTGACAGTCATTTTATTACTGACCTTAGTCGTTTTGATGTCTCAAACATAAAGTGTCGTAGAAATACGGGTTGCATAATAGAATAGTTAATGCCTCATAAAAACTTTGAGATTAGGTGTTTATTAAATAATAATAATATTTTAATTTATAGCATAGGTAGGTATAAAATAAAACATACAGTAAAAGCTCTTGAAATCTTGCCCACCTTAGTTTTGCTGCCGCACTTCGTGAATTTGTGCCCTTCTGTTTCGAATAACTCCTTCGAGAATGGGATGAGCGACCCATTATTCCAACTAATGATTAGTAAATTTAGTATTGTGGGCAGAAAATAATATGTACTTGTTGTTTACGAAATCTTACCTTTTCGAAATTAAACTTAACTTCACGCAAATAAATATTAAACGGCAAATATAATCTGCTACAAACTATGAAACTATGAACACTTATCACTAATACGTAACAAGTTAAAGAAATTTTGTATTTACAACCGAACCTACTAAATCTGTTTATAACTATTATAACTGTAAACTATATAATCACCACTCAAAAATAAGTTATTACAAACATATACTACAAACTCCCACACACTTTATAACTCTAACAACACTAAAACTCCTCTATAAATCAAAAACGAAGACCGAAACGTGAAAGGTCAATTATCAGGGATTCCCCTACTACGCCGCAAACATTCGTCAAATGTAGTAAATACGAAATAAATTCAGATTTAGTTATATTGGCGCCATGTACATCTGGTAATTTTTCCTTTTCGAAGATTTGTACAAAAACGTGCCATTTGAATCAATTTGTATTGAGACGGGAGCCTTAACCTCTAGGTGTATGGCCAGCTAATGAGTGACGAGCGACGATTAATTGTGATGAGTGACGATTGTTCACTGGTCACTCATCACAATGAGTGATGATTTATTTACTCATCACTCAACACTCATAACTGCCGTACACGATTGAATTTTCGCCACTTATCACTCGTGATTGACGCGCAGTGATGACTGATGAGTGTTCAATAGAAATTAGACTGTTTTACAAAATAATAGAAACTTGATATAGTTTTCACACTGATGATTGATGAAAGTCAAATATGGGCACGGATACGTTTCATACAATCCCCACAAAATCTAATTCTTAAACCGAAACTTACCTTTTTTATTGGTATGTGTTATAATTTTTTTTAACGTTAGGTACTATCGTGAGCAAAAAAAAAACGGCGACAGCAAAGTTAAATTAGGCCCTTCATTCTCAACAATTTTAGATGTGTAACATTTACACACAGTTTAATTAGTGCACATTTGAGTGTCCCCGTTTTTATACCCCCCCACATTTACTGTGGGCACCAATGTCCGTCTGTCTGTGTACACGATAACTGCCCTAATATTGAAGTTATTGATCTGAAATTTGGTATACAAGCTTATCTATTAAAACGTAAGGGCAAGTTCGTGAAGGGGCAAAATCGGTTCACTTTTTTGTTTTAATATTTTACTGTGGGGGGTATTTTAACATCAGCATGGCTTAAGATAATTTTCTTACTAGTTTATGCTCACGATAGTACGTACACGTTCCATATACATTCCAATTCACATTTAATGGTCCATTCGGATGTAACATTTTTATTGATAGCGCACATACGTGCAAAATTGGTCGATACCTTCAATTAAGAATTTTAATAGAACCATTCTCCATAATATAACAAAGTACGCACTTTCGCTTCATTAGCATAAATGTGGGCACTACTGAAATCTGAAAACTTATCTTATAAAATAAATATGGTCAGGGATGTTAAATTACGGTAATTAACTTTTTTCGTAAATTACCGTGGACATTAAAATTATTAATTTCAAATATTAAATTACCACGTAATTAAAAATTAAAAATGGTAAACTACGATGGCATAAATTACCGCGTAATTTAAAATTCAAAATGGTAAATTACGCTGCTTTAAATTACCGGGTAATTAAAAATTCAAAATGGTAAATTACGCTTGTTTAAATTACCGGGTAATTAAATATTCAAAATGGTAAATTACGCTGATTTTAATTACCGGGTAATTAAAAATGTTAAATTAAACAGATCACTGCAAGTTATGATTACTACTAATGTTAATAAAAATGTTTGGTTAAACCTTACATCATCATTTTGTGGATAACTAGCTATCTTTGATCTTTTGCCTGATTTGATAGTACTAAAACCAAAGCAAAGACTACATAGAAATACTATTTATAGCACTACTACACAAACAGGAAAATCAAACAGAATAATAATAGTAGAAAATAAACAATTTACTTCTGTCCACATTCACAAAATAACTCTCCGGTTCACAGAGGGTATTTTGTCATTTGACATTTTTCTAACACTGACATATTTATTAAAAACTGAATTCTGATAATAAATGGCTTCTGATTTCAGAGCTGCATTATCGGATTTGTTGGATTGGTCGCCATTGGCGAAGGGGCTTTCCACTTCTCTATTCATTACATACAAAATATTAGTTCTGTATTTTCTCAAGTAATGTCGGATGATTTAGAATAGTAAAAATATAACGTTTACGGGCAATGGGACTGTCATTGGATGTGTTAACTTTACCCATAGACCCATTTCCATTGGCTAAATGACACCTTGAATAACATTGTCACGCACGAGTCCGACCATGCACCACGCGGATTGTTAGGTACTTCCCAGGGAAACGCAAACAACAGTGCACTTGTCGACTGCTTAGGAGGGGTGGGGCGCATTCATGCGTCTACTGATGGAAGGTCTTTGAAATTAATTTATAAATTCCGGTAAATTACCAACGGTAATTAAAATTGTCGGTAAATTACCAACGGTAGGTAAATTAAATTGACGGTAATTTACGCCGTAAATTACGGTAATTAAAAATCGGTAAATTACCATTAATTACGGTAATTAATTCGGTAATTTACGCGCTAAATTGCGCTTTTACATCCCTGATATGCTCGGTTCAAATGGATTTCAACAATCGAAAAGGTCCCACTAATTAGGGTTACCACACGTCCGGATTTCGCCATACATGTTCGATTTTTCAGGGCGTCCGGGTCGCCCGGCCGGGGATTGTTTGATCGTCCGGGGAAATTACCCGAATTATTTTATCGCCAGTGTCGACAAAATCGCCAGTGACGACAAAATCCTCCACTTTTTTAAAAGCAATGCCCTGACACGGTTTAAATAAATCTGGTAACCCGCCACTATTAATACCTAACATATTTCACTAAACTTGGCGTTGTAGGAAATTATAGAAAGCAAACTTGACGTAGTATGCACTTATGGCGGACTTTTCATAAAAGTAGAAGTATATTATTTAGTGCTTTCCTATTTCTTATGTTAAGATCTCCACTTTTTCTGTAGACGTCAGTCGTCGGTGTTTTATTGTTGACACTTAAACATTATTTTTAAAATTTTGTTTTGTTGACGCTGTGATTTGTTTAGATTGCGTTCCGTGGTATTGCCCCATATATTAACAAGATAATTTATGTTTGTTATAAACAGTGCATTGTATATATTTATTTTCGATTTTAGATCGATGTATTTTGTTATTTTATTCATGGCTCGTTGAGGAACTCCCACCGGCCCCCGACAATTTATCTTTATAAAAATTCTCCCTAGTCAGTCGCAATAGCTTTCCCAAATAATTCCTGTATTTTTTATATTCTACTTTTATATTCTACTTTTCAGCATTATTTGGATTTCCTTTTAGCTCTATCCTGAGTCTGTCACGAAATCTCATACTAATATTTTAGATATGGAGATGTACAGCCGAACTCTCCGGAACCGTTGTCACTGGATACTGAGGAAGATTCTGCTGTGGACATGCCGGAAAGCAGTGTGAATTTGACTGTTGAGAATGCGTGGGGAGCAGACGAGGATGTTGAAAGGTTTGTTTCTTATTAATGTTATCATACACACATGCATATCACTGGAAACGGTGGAAGATTACAGTGACACCTTCCGAAGTGAATTCCCTATAAGAAGGCTTTGTCAAATATGTTCTACAGTTTCTGCGGAGAATAGTGTCATGTGTCATTGTAATAGGTGTAAAGTTTTTGCCCTTTTTTCAAAAAGTTCGTCAAAGTCCCTCAATGTTGCTTCGTGTAGAGTGTGCCAATATGATGTTGTTAGCCGTCATAATGCATTGTGCAGAATTGGGAGGTATGTCAGTGCTCTGTAATTACTTTCAACTCTGTTATGAGGGTATATTTCTTTTAGGATCATGTCACGCTTAAGTTTTGTGTATAGGTGGTCAATCATGTCAACTTTGTATCCATTATTCGTTGCTATTTGCTTGACGATGTTGTCTTCTTTCTTGTGGGCTTCAGGTGTGATTGGGACAGTTATTAATCTGTTGAGGTAATATCTGAATGCTGTTGCTTTGGTGTTGTATGGATGTTGCGATCTGTTGGGAATTATTATGTCAGTGGCTGTTGGTTTCCGGTTATGTTATAGAAGAGATTCTGATTTTGTCTCTCTATTGAGAGGTCTAAGAAGTTTAAGTTTTTATCATACTTTTTCCATTGTAAACTTGAGTTTGGAGATTTGGTTCATCTGTTTGAAAAGGTTCTCCAGATGAATGTTTTCTCCATCCCAAATCACGAAAATGTCGTCCACATATCCTGCCCAAAATTTAATGTTATCACTTTCTTTTAGTGTGAATATTTCATTTTCCACTTCTTCTACGTATAGATCTGCCATGAGACCGCTCAATGGATACCGCATTGTCAGTACATCGGGTTGGTAGGCACTGACAATGGACTGACAATGGGGTGTCAAAGAGAAAGACAAAGCTAACAACAACAACACCTAATTCAACATCACAGAATTACCAGGAGACTATCTTTTCACTCACAATATCGGATGATGTTAAAGCTTATCCATGTATTTTTAATTAAAGATTGTAATATATTTAAGCATATTTAAGATTGAAACTATGTTAGAGCATGTTCCGACTAGTGCCATCTACACCACTCAATCTAAACTAAACCATACATAACCCCAAATAATGACCACATGATACTTCGGTCCTATTTACTTTAGTTTCTACTCGCCTACAAAAATAACAACAATGTTAATACTCAATAACTGTTGCTGAGCCTGAGATATTATTTAAGAATGCTCATCGCTATGACCTTATCCTATAATATGTGCCACACAGTAGTTAATTAGACTGTAAGTACCACCTTCCCTGAAGTCTTATGTTTTTATCTAACTTGCCCTATGTTTTGTAGCTCGATCTGAATATGAGACCAGGTGACTCGAAATCGATCATCTAACTAATCAGTTTGAATAAAACTATTATTTAACCTTCACATTAAATATGGATCAGGTGGAAATTTTCATCCATAGTAGCAATTTTGAACTTGTATGAACTGAAAATTAGTTTCATTTTGTGCTTGTTGCATGATATAGGTACTATTTGACGTTGTTCAAAATTGTGCACCTTTAATTTCTTCTAAACAATGTAGAGAAAAATTGTTCTCTACAAAGTAATATTTATTTGGAAATGTGGTAAAAATAGCTACTGATGATATAAGTATTGGGTGTGCACAGGCAGGCCCAGCATAAAGCAGTTGTGCTGTCATCGCGTTTACTGTGCTTTTCGTGGTTAAACGGTTATTTGAAGAGTCCATCATTTCCGCTGGCAAGATGGCGACGTTGAATGAAAGCGTATTGTATTGCTTGTATTGCTATAATGCGACTAGACAGAGAGGTTGTTCACGATTAAAAGCGAAATGGAAGATACTCTAATCTATTTCTTTCTACAATTAGAACGTGCTCTACGCGCATGCTGGAGCTCTACGCGCATGCGAAAATTAGGCCGCAACAGTGTTGTCTAAAATTCGCGGTCAAATTGAGTCAGCGCGTCTGCGCATAGCGTACACAAACATTCTACCCATCTCCTCGGAATAATTTAACATTGGTCGAATAGGGTAAGACGCAGGGACTGGTTTTCACTAAGCAACCGTGTTCAAGTGTTTCCGGCCGAAAGCGGAAGTATTCTCAGTGGTTTTTATTCAAATTTGTATAAACAAATGCTATTGCAAAAGCTAGATGAATTGAGCCCCATAAGATGCGTATTAATTTTTTATTATGGGTTGGCTACGAAAAAGTATAACACTGGGAAAGCTGTGAAAAACTGTATGAGTCAATCTAGCTGGTTTATTTGTGATATATTCATTGAAAATTTAACTAACAATACTCTTTTTTTTAGTATTATTAATTTGGTGCCAGAAGATAATACTAGCCGTGCCCTGTACAGTGTACGGATACCGGATAGTAGATATTCACCAAGTTTTAAAATGGGCACTTCCACTGCAGTCCAGACACAGCAAAACATGTAGGCCGCATGGAAAACATGTAACGCATGGACCAGTGTATATGTGGATGGAGTAAGCGGTCGTATGGGCATGCTTATAATGCTGCTTCAGGCGTGGTATGTTCAATATAAGTTATTCCTACACTATAGTACAGACAGAAAAGAGCTATCACACTTGTTGATAAATTCTCAAACAAACATATAAATCACAGAAAAATAATTTGCGTCGTACAAGAAGATGTTATGCAAATATAATCACGTCATTTACTGGATTTAATTTCTATTCTTTATTATTTAGTCCAGAAAAGCAGCTTTTCAATTAACCGGTGGTCCAATCACCTTGAATCGACTGTATATTTATTTAGGTATACATACTTAAATTCAAGTAGGTAACTGTGCATGCACAGATATCATTGGTATACTCAATAAATGTTCAAATGTGCATACCCATAAGAATAACTTTGTATTTCACACAGTATCATTCATTTGGTAACAATAATGAAAACATTTTCAAAACTTCAATAGAAAATGATGTAGATGAATCGTCATCTCGGACAAACATGCACCATTACGTGAAGACAATTATATTTAAATTTTGTTTATTGTATTTGTCACGTTGAGTACAAGAATTCCATGTGGCCATGGGCCAATATAATGACCCGTGGCTACATGGAATTTTATAGCAGCGAAGTACCCACCGATACTCAAAGTAATTCTATTGCAGGCTGTGATAATTGGAAGCAATACACGGCAAGTACTTTTTGCTGGAGTCCGAAACAAGTATTGCATTACTGTGTGCAAATGCTCAAAATAAGAAGTGTGAAGTCCTACACCACACTTGCTACAAAAATTGGAATGGGTCATCATCATCAATGGAAGCAGATATAATCATCGATGGCTCCAACAGAAGCATTGGGATGCATGATTTGAAATACCTATCTTTTGTGAAGAACGACGGTAAATATATGTACAAAATTAAAAAGGACACAAGTATAGAGCTAGAAGGCAGGAAATTATTGACAAACAATACGATAAAAAAGATCCAAAACTGCTTACTACGGTATGTTGATAGCAGTAATGGAGATACTGAAGATCTAAAGAAGGCCGTCATGCGTATTCCAACTCATGTGTTTGGTGATGCTTGCAATGTAGTTGGGAACACCATAAACAACAAGATGCCCATAGTACAGAGAACAGGCCGTATTCATCATATGAATGGTAAAATATACTATTTTATCCATACATGCAAGTTGTAAAGGCCAATTATTTTAGGTTGTTTATAAAATCTATTAAATAAAGCCCACAGAATGAAATCAAAAGCAACCAACAACGCAGCAGAATCATTTATCTCTATTTTATGTATAATGAATTGTGGAATTTTGGTAGAGTTATTATGCGTAGGGCAACAACATTGCCAGACAATTTAATCAAGTCCCTATTGTCAAAAAATCATTATCTAAACCCACCATTAATTATGGGAAAAAGAATGAAGCTGTGACAAGGCAGCAGTTTGAACGTTAATATAAGATTAAAGTAGAGGATGCAGGGCTCTTTATTGATATTGATCATGGCTATTTGGGAGCTACACCAGATGGTAAAATACCTCTTAGCAATCACTATTAAATAGAATTAATAGTTTTGTTATTTTAGGACTAGTCGGAGACACAGGCATTGTCGAAATCAAATGTTTATTGGAAGCTATACAGAGGAAAGTGCAAATTTGTTTGGAGATAGTGAACGGCAATGGCAGATTAAAAAGGAAAGATAATTATTATTACCAAGTATAACTTTGGCTTTTTTAGCACATATTATTACCATTATCGCCAATAATCATTTATTGTTATAGATTCAGGGCCAACTCAATATAACAAACCGAAATGTTTGATATTTTATGGTCTACATAAACGACCCAAACCCATTATTTATTGAAGAAATTCATAGGGACAGAGATTTTTGGAAAAATGATATGTTGCCTCAGCTCTGTGATTTTTATGAAAAACATTTATTGCGGGCAATTGCCCAATAGTAAAGAGTAAAACATATCCGGAACTTGCGGATTGGTCAAAGGACAAAAAAATCGGATATACCTTTTTGTTTATTGTATTTTTTATTATGTACTTCCCAAAAGTTTTTTTTTTTGGTGTTTTGGAAATTGAGATAAGAATGTTTTTAGGTGTTTCAGGCAACGTAGATAATGATTTTATATTCAATTTCAATTTTTCAAGTTATTCAAATCTGTATGTCTGTAATTGGTTTCTTGGTTTCCTTATACTTTGAAAACTATTGGATAGAATTCCATGATACTTGGCATACACCCTTCGGCTGACCCAAGGACAAAAACGCAAAATAGATATTTGTACAGAGGTGGCCAAAAACATTAACCATGTTATTATCAATCCCACCCATTTCTAGATTGGGAAGTGTGCAAACGCGTTTTATATTTCATTTATTATACATATATTTCGCCTTGGCTAAGAGCGATAGAAACTTTTCCAAACTTAAAAATGACGTGAATGGACCAGGAAAAATAGAATAGTTAGGGCAATAATTTCAGTTGAAAAAGCGATTGCACAGTCAAATAAAAAGACAAACTACCAGAGAAATTTTAAGAATTAAAGCTGGATGTGTTCCTCACAAATAAATATACAGTATATCTCCACGGATTGAGGCACACAGAGGAAACAAATTTTTATTGTGATTTTTTAAAAATGCCTAACTCCTAGTTGTGGGTTCTTCCGCAGTAATGTCACACCCGTCACGCCCGTTTAACAACTATACATAAGCAATGAGGGCTTTGATTAAGATTTTGATGAAACATTATAACAAAAAACAACTCATCTTTTAGAATTGTTGTAGATAAATGTTCACTGACAAGGTTTATGAAAAACCTTTTTAAATAGCCGTGACGCTTTGCCAGCACAGCGATCTCTTGGTATTGGTAACCTAAAATTAAAAATTCGCGGCATGACCCTAGTGTAAAGTTTCTATTCTAATAAAGTTAATAAATAATTCTAGTTTTTATGTGAAGTTTTTAAACGGGTTTTAAGTTATTTTGTGACATCTCATGTTGATCTTTATGATATTGCTTTGTAGTATTTCAATTCTACATGCAAATTATAAACTTTCAGATTATATTTTACAGCGGATTGATACCAAGGTAAGTATTTTAATCGTGCCACAAAACCGGTGGATTGGCAGCTGAATTTTTTTCGAAAGGTGCCAGAATTTTTTTCGACGCAGAAGAAAAATATCACGCGCCGGCCCTGTGTATACGTGAGTTTTACAGTTATTGCCTAAACCCTAGTTCCACCTTCAAAAAGCGCCAGGTAAGTATATTATGGAGAACATTAATACAACAAAATAACTACTACAAAAAGAATATTAATATTAAATTTTACAAAACAAATTGCAATGAATATAATATAAGGTACAAATATTTTTCAAAATATTGCATTCTTGTAATTATAACATGGCCAAAATATTACATAAGAGGTAGTAACAATGTTACAATTAAATATATTACATTACTTGCATGTAACAATGTCAAAGAAATTTCTTGTAGACATGCTGATTCAAATATCGTCGTACCTATGTATCATACTGGTATGATCCATTTAAAATATTATTGAAACTGTAACTATAATAGTGCGGTATACAGGATGTCTCACGGAACTGGTACATTAGAAGTGTCTCATGTTCTACTATTTCTGGAAACATGAAATTTTGGAATTAGAATTTACTCGATCTAAGCTCTTCGGCTAAAATATTCTCAAGTTAACTGTCACGTCCGGTCACCGGAAGTCGGTATCAACTTTGTTATTGTAAATGGAATGATATAATTTTAATTTTATTTTTGGTTTCTACGTATCAAAATACATCATTTTTAATAAGAGTTCCCTATACCTAAATAACACCATTTTTGAGTTTTTTTGATTTTACTATTTTTTTGGTGATTTTCGCGGTGACGTTTAAAACTGAATATGTCGGTTATTATTGAAACTAGAAGTTTGATGATTGATGGTCCAAAACTAGAAACATAGCCAAGTACGACGATGTTTAGTTCATCATCATATCTTATACAGGGTATTCAATATTTTCAACACAATAATTGAATTTTCAAACGTAAAAAACTCATTTTTTTTAAATGGAACACCCTGTATACCGATACGCCATTCGATAGGAAATTTTATTCCCTATCAATCAACATTACGGTTCCCTATATCTATCTTTAATAGTTTTTGAGATATTGTTACTTTTTCTTTAAATCCAATTTTAAATACTCCCATTTAATAATGGGGACGAAATTAGATACGAAATTTACAAAAAAAATTTAAATAGTGATAGATATTTAGAAATTTTGCGTGGATGTGTGCACAATTTTTGCGATACTCTTTCCCGCAATATTTTACGCGACTGCTTTTATCAAATGGACGGTGCACTGGCACATTCTTCGCATGTGGTATCCATTCAACTTAATCAGCTGTTCGGTGACAGTAGGTGGTTCGGAAATAAGAGACCCTGGCGGTGTCCACCAAGCTCACCAGGTTTAACACCATTAGACTTTTATTTTTGGGGTCATGTGAAAAGTCAGGTGTATTCCACACCAGTTAATACTCGAGAAGAATTGACTAACACAGTAGTAGCCGCCATTAATGGACTTCAGCGACAAGAAGAAGCGACGACGACAGTAGTACAGCGAAGTATTTTAAAATGTTTGGAGCAGAACGGGCAGCATTTCGAACAACATAATTAAGTTAAGTTAGATATCCCAAATCTATTATTTTAGTTTTAAGAAACCTTTTCAATATTTTTCTGTTTTCCTGCTGTTCCAAAGTTGTTACATTCCTATAAATAAAGAATAAATCGTTTTGTATTTTGTTTGCATTCTTTTATACTGACAATATCTCAAAAACTATTAAAGATAGATATAGGGAATCCTAATATTGGTTGATAGGGAATACGATTTCCTTTCGAATGGTGTATCGGTATACGAGGTGTTCCATTTGAAAAAAATGAGTTTTTTACGTTTAAAAATTCAATTATTGTGTGGTAAATTTTGAACACCCTGTATAAGATATCATGATGAACTAAACATCGTCTTATTTGGTTATGTTTCTAGTTTTGGACCACTAACCATGAAACTTCTAGTTTCAATAATAACCGAGATATTCAATTTTAAACGTAACCGTGAAAATCACCAAAAAAATAGTATAGTGAAAAAAACTAAAAAATGGTGATATTTAGGTATAGGTATATATACATTATCAAAAATGATGTGTTTTGATACGTAGAAACCAAAAATAAAATAAAAGTTATATCATTCCATTTAAAATAACAAAGTGGATACCGACTTCCGGTGACCGGACGTGACAGTTAACTTGAGAATATTTTAGCTGAAGAGCTCAGATGGAGTAAATTCTAGTTCCAAAATTTCAAGTTTCCAGAAATAGTAGAACATGAAAAACTTCTAATGTACCAGTTCCGTGAGACACCCTGTATATTGGTTTAGTAACAAAATATACACATATAATATAACTACAAAAGAAAGCAATAAAAAACTAAATCAAAAAGAACCGAGTCAGGGTCCAAACAATTATCGGGCTTACTGTTTTTCATCGGTCCTAGATTACACATAAATTAATTAAATATGAGGTACTAAGTCCTCATCAATACATGGCGAAAGTATCATTCTCCAGTGACCACGCGACGGTTGAATTGAAACCAGAAAACTCACGATTATACTCTGCAACAGTTGTAGGGTAGTACCCTCGATACGAATACCGATTTCATCAATATGAAGAAAGACGACGAATGAAAATGCTATATGAATATCAAACCGATGGCGATGTATCTGCTATAGTCGCGTAGTATTAGCCAATATTATTTGATTCTGATTTTTTTTTCATTCTAGTTGATGATAGAATACCCCTTGTGAGCACTTACCATAAACCACGTGGTGAAATCGTTGATGAGCGTCATGTTCTTCGTCAGGGATGCAGGATCCTATAACAATTCCCATGCTAAATCCTACGGGATTGCGCCGAAAAGCGCTAAGACCGGTACATTTCTATGGGAAGGATAAGCACCACAAGACAAAATCATTAATCAAATCACGCACTATCTAAACACCTTGGTCACTTTTACTTAACTATTTCCAGAATGACAAACTGGTAGATGTGACTTTGGCGGTTGCTCAGTATCGTTTCAAGAATTTAAACGACGTTCTGGTTCGCTTGGATGAGGATATACACTGTCATAACTTTGTGTACGTATAGCGGAAAAGGTGTGTATTGGACGCCGTTTCTCGGCGACAATACCAGCCTCGAAAGTTTATGCATGCGCGACACGAAATTCAATCGTCCACTCTCACTCATCAGTATATCAGTAGGGTAAATTGTTGTATGTTTCGCCTATTATTGATTTTGTTGGGAAATACTACATGATCAAAAACAATATTCGGTAAATACTTTCATTCGCACAGAGAAACATTACGTAGAAAATATGATCTAAAGTAAAAACGTTGAAACATATAAGACGAACATGGAAACGTTGTATACTGAACGTAAATTTAACATAATAAAATACAGCAAAAATGCAAAAGCGGCTTGTCCATTCATGAACGATAATGCACCTGTACTTCTGTACAGTTGGCCCTCTTATTATTGTCCCTCCTTTCTTGCTGCTTGTCTTTCTTTTGAAGTCTATTTAAGAAATTGTGGAATGGCTAATCACTATTAGTAGAGCGCTGATAGAGATAGACTACATGGTGCATATTCTTTTATTCATTAGATTCATATGCTGTTTTTTTTTTCAGCGCTCCACTAATAGTGACACAATCATATTTACGTATTGGGAATCCTGATGAAAAGTGACACGTCGCGTCGGGTAGGGTGTGGCACAATTGCACATGGGGCACTTATTGCAATTTCCCTTTCCATTTGCAAAAATATTTAAACTCAAACGGTAATATACAGTACGTTGTGAACAAATGGTTTCTATATTTACATTTGTGTTTAACTATTTTCGTTAATGGAGAAGGAAAATTGCCCCACCCTACGGTAAGTAATAACACAGATCATACAGATGCGAAACTCGCACGAAAATACAGGTCCCAAATAAATTTTTTCATTCAAATGGGAGATCGCATAGCATCCTCTAATCATAGTCACACGTGGTCAGTTTGTTTACGGGCGCGTTCAGCGAACACAACAGTTGTGTAATAAGTTGAAATTGGCGGCAAACGGAAATGGCCATATTCTCAAACAGTGGTTTGGGGGCGCTGCGGTCGACACGAGGGGTTCGACCAAAGGTTTAAGCAAACGACGCTTCCTTCTTATTTTCGCCATCATGGGGTAAAGACGTGTTTTCTTAAGAGCAGGCGCTCTATAAGATAACTGTGGTGTCTCGTGTTTCTTGTGCTCAACCTAAATATTAAGGTATTTATTTGTTGTCTGTACTTGCTGATTTGTCCATCTCTGCCAAATTAAGAATATCATTGTTTAGCATTAATAACTCAAATTTTCATGTAAGCAGTTCTGCATTGTTGTATATTATATTTTTGTTAATAGATTTTATTGTGGTTTTCTTCGGCATATTCATTGTAGAATAATATAAACCTGTCCCTTTTATAGTAAAGTATTTAGCCTTGCATATAGTGATTAATAATGAGTGAGTTCAAACTTATCTGACAAAGTCTCAGAGAAAGAACTCAGTATTTGAAGCCTCCGTAAGAGAGAGATAATTAATTCACGCTACCGTAAGATTAATTAAGATTGCGTTGTTTGAGTCAGGAAGGGTTGAACGCCGTTATATTGAAAATTGCGGTGGTCAACATGTGGTTTTAAGGTTAGGTAGTTCAGCAAAGCCCTAACAGGGGCCCCCTTCAGTTTAGAGTTGATTAAAGTATAGTAAATATTGAGAGGGGTGTCCGCCCCATTACAGTTGGAAAGGCAGCGCAAACGCGTTTAGGTTCGATTAGTATCAAACAGTTGAGTATTCGCGAGTCTGCTGCCAAACGCGTTGTATTAAGAAAAGTTTCAGCCCTACGCCGAAAGGTGGCATGTCCAGCATCTAATCACCGACAAATGTTCACTTACTACTATACATGTTCACAGACAGAAAAGTCTATCTGAAATACGTCGAAGAACTAGAATAATTTGACGCTTGTGAAAATGACAAATGCGACCTTTGTGCGCAAACGTCACAAATATTATACAGGATGGGGCATAATATCGAGCGATTTTAAAAAGCGCGCGAATCAAGCTGTGTCGGAGAGAGGTGGACGGGACAGCGTCAGTTACCTTTGACGTAAAATAGTATTTAGTCATAATGGAGCGCTGGACCCCACAGCATCGCGCGTACGCTGTCAAAGCATTTTATCAAAACGGTAGTTCGTTTGCGCTTTCACCCCTACAAAATCCAAATGGTTCAGGCCCTTAAGGAAACAGATTATGTGAGCCGAAGCCGGTTCTGCTTAGAATTGTTGGACTTGAATAATCAAGACGAGGACATTGCAAACCGTTTGTGGATGAGTGATGAAGCTCACTTCCATCTCTCCAGACGTTAATCCTACAGAACTGCATCAACAGCCATTGCACTCCGCAAAAGTTACTGTGTGGTGCGCCCTATCTTGATTAGGGATCATAGGGCCTTACTTTTTTTAACATGGCCCTGGCAATGCTGTAACAGTGACTTCGCAGAACGAACGCCATCTCATCGGAGTTATCTTCAAAAAATAACCGATGTTTTACTATTGCAGCAAATGCTTTTTGATGTATTTTAAAATGATGATAAAATTTGCCTTTTTTAACGAAGTGTTTTTATTTAACTGCTTTTTAAAAATCGGTCGTTATTATGCCTCACCCTTTACTTTTTGGGGTTAGAATGGGCCGCTGCCAACTCAACACGAACATTTTCCGATGAGAAGGATGAGTATGGTCGTCATCAATTTCATTAGTACCAAAAAAGAGCGACGCATCCAAAATTAAAAAATGGAGCCTAGTAGTCGACTATAGACGTTTAAATGACAAAACAATTAAAGACAAATATCGTTTACCTAATATTACCGAAATTTTAGATAAATTAGGTAGAGCCAAGTACTTTAGTAGCCTCGATTTGCCTCTGGATACCACCAAATTGAAGTTAAGGAAGTAGACAAAGAAAAGACAGCGCTTATAACAAACCTAGGTTTATACGAATTTAATCGTATGCCTTTCGGTCTATGTAATGCGCCATCAACCGAAATCTGTTATGTTTATTTAGACGATATAGTAATATTTTCGTCATCGCTTAAAGAGCATAAAGAACGGCTTGAAAAAGTGTTTAGACGATTACAAGAGAACGGTGTCAAGATATCATTAGACAAGTGTGAATTTTTACATAAACAAGTGCAATATCTAGGTGTTAAACCTGACGCTTCAAAAAATGAAGCAATAAAGAAATACCCCCTTTACCAATGACAAAAATTGAAATGAAATCATTTACCGGATTGTTAGGATACCTTTTATAATTTAGGATAACCTTTTATAATAATATAATTTTGCTATTGGGGCAATATTAAGTCAAGGTTCAGATAAACGTGTAGCCAATGCTTCACGAACACTTTCAAGAACAGAAACCAAATATTCAACAATAGAGGAATAATTATTGGCTATTGTCTATGCATGTAAACAATTTAGACCCTATATTTACGGAACCACATTTACTTTAATAAGTGATCATAAACCATTATTATGTGTTCATATCTTAAAAGATAATAACTTGAAATTACAACGATGGAAGATTTATCTTCGAGAATACGGTTACCAGATACTATATAAAAAAGTGTGAATTCAAGTGGACCTTTTATTGACAAGAAGTTTTCGGAGGGTACAGTAGAGCAAAATCTCCACGTGTCACCGCCTTTTGGGATGTCGCACACCTCGACCAGTGGTTGGTCTTCCCAGACCTATGTACATATAGTCAAGGGCAGTGCTCCGCAACCACTGTGCCGCGGCACAGTTGTGCGAAACGGAGTTATGAGACTGCCGTGAGCGGGAGAAGGACAGCGGAAGAAAGTTGGTACGGTAGCAAACCGTATGCTGATTCGTACTCGGAACTTGGACCTGCATGCACCGTGCTCTATATTGTCGATCACACGGGCTTTTTAGGCCGGTTACAGTGCAACGCTGACGATCAGCACGGATCGTCGGCGCGGACCGCTATATCAACAGTGATATATGAGGGCTTGCAGTGCAATATTGACCTTAGCGTCTCCGCGGCACGCACGAGGACCACACGCTAAGGGCGTCAGCGGCACTGATGTCCGTTCGCCGACGCGCCATTGCAATATGTGGGGCTTTGCAGTACTACGCTGATCATCATCGCGCCGAGCAGTTTTTCCACTGCACAAGTATCAAAAATAAATAAATATCAATAAATACTTGGGTCGTTCTTTTTTTTAACTTGTCCATCCTTAATTCCTGTGGAATTTGAGATTGGTCTGTTACAGGGTTAGTCAAAATTACCGGAACACCTAAATAATTCTACAACCGTAAACAATTTTTAAAAAAATCAAAAGATGTTTTGATTTTAAACAAGCTATCGTTTAAATATATTTATAATATACAGGATGTTCGTTTTATTATGGAAATTAGGTAACATTTACATTTCCCTTTTCAAACACAACACCGTGTACTTATATTTAAAATTTTTTTAATTCTAAGAATTTTTTGTAGGAATTTTGTAGGAAATGATAATTCATTTTTAAGGTTAAAGCAATTAATTAAAATTAATTAAAGTTACCGGAACACCTAAATAAGTCTCCAACTGTAAAAAGATTTGAAAGATTTTTTGGATTGAACAAGTTCTCGTTCAAGTCTCAGGTTCATTTTGCTATGGAAATTTGGTAACTTTTCCTTTTTCTAATAGAATACTTTGTACCTATATTTTTAATTTTTTTAATTTTTAGATTAATAGAAATGTTTGCAGGACTAATTTTTTTTATAAAATGCGTCATTTTTGAGTTATAAGCAGGTAATCAAAGCTCCAATTAACTTAATTCTATTAAGTGTTTTATTTTTTCTTGATTATTTTTATTTTTTATCCGTTTGGTTAAAATAAAAGTTTATGAGTTTTTATTATTTAATTATAACTCAAAACTGTATACAGAAATGATTCCTACAAAAAAAATTCTTAGATTAATCTTAGAATTAAAATGTAAAAATAGAACACCCTGTTCTATTTGAAAAAGGAAAGGTGACCAAATTTCCAGAATAAAATGAATTAAAAATATATTTAAACGATAGCTTGTTTAAAACCTAAAAACTTTTGTTTGAAAACCTTTTTGAAGTTGTTTACGGTTGGTGAATTATTTAGGTGTTCCGGCAATTTTGACTAACACTGTATATTAAGAAAAGTATGCTCTACAGGCAGAGCTAAAATAGTGGTCTGAGATTCAGATACCCATAAAGAACCGAACTAACTAAACCCTTGCTCTGGTTCTCAATTTTTCTGTCGCAAAATAGTATCTATTTTAATAATTTTGATTTTTGAATAATCGCACAATGTGATTTTTTTGTACAAGACACAGCTTTAAGTAAACCTTGAAACCACCCATTTTAAATGTTAAGTGTGAATTGAGAGTCATAGCTAGTTGCACGGAGACCGATTAACTCTTAACGAACGATTAATTAATACAAATATTACATATTTAATCGATCGTTAAAAGCTAATAAGCTGTTAAGATATCAATACCCAACCCACGACCAGCGCAGAGCGTCAGCCTTGCTCTGCAAGTGTTTAAAAAGCAACAGTTGAACGACGCTACGTGCCGATGGTCGGTACCGAACGTCAGCGTTGCCCTCAACCGCCCTTAGCAATTTATTCACACGCCGTCAACTAAGCAGCGGAGTTTCACCAGTCTATTTATACTACAAATGTGGCCGAAGTGCGAAGAGAGAGTTTACAGCGCCATCTAACAATACAGTTGGAGGAGGCATTCAAACTAAAAATATATTTATTTAAACCAAATATGATTTCTTTGGCGGAAGTAAACCTATTTTTAGCCAAAGCAAAAATATGACTTTAAAGGAAATAAATCTCTTCTTGTCCGTATACTAATAAAATAACGGCCACTAATTGACGTCGCGTCGGGAGCGGTTCGGCCAGATCTTAAACGGCAAAAGGATATTTTTTGAGCATTCTATTATATATTTAGACCGGCTGCCGTTGATCGCCCTACCGTCCCCTAACTAAAGGTGAAAATTTTACGCAAATCGGCACTTTGAGAGACGAGATCGAGTTTTTCATCTCAATAAAACTCTATGAATTTTTAATAGTGTAGACATATTTCATCCACAATCACGGGGGTCGCTACGCAACGTCAACAAAGTTCGATCGATAATACAACAACGGCCACTAATCGACGTCGCTTCGGGAGCGGTTCGGCCAGATCTTAAACGGCCAAAGGATATTTTTTGACGTTTCTATTATGTATTTAGACCGGCTGCCGTTGATCGCCCTACCGTCCCCTAACTAAAGGTGAACATTTTACGCAAATCGGCAGTTTGACAGACGAGATCGAGTTTTGCATCTCCATAAAACTCTATGAATTTTTAATAGTGTAGACGTTTTACTTTCTCAAGAACGAGGGTTGCTACGCAACGTCAACAAAGTTCCCTCAAGCAGATTTGCCAGTTTGACAGTTCGGGCAGCGCGCGCGCGCTGCCTTTCCCTATATCTTCGGCAAAAACGTGTTTAAATGCAGAAAAAAACAGTCCCGGTGTCATCTCAAACTCTACGGAAAGATCACTGTAGCGACACTGTCTAAACTCTAATCGTATATTTAGCAGAAGACGCATTGAAACTCGCGCGCTGGAATCTGTTATATCCATATCCACGCAAGCGCAGTCTGACGGCATGCTGACGGCTATGCTATGTTTGACGGGCTTTGTTAATACATGTTAAAATACAGAAAAAGCAGATCCGGTATCATCTTAACATACGACAGGTTCGTTATAGCGACAAGCAACATGGTCCAAAGTGCATATTTATCAGAAGACCGATCCATGAAAGTTAGGTTATGTCAACGGTTTTCATTGTGCAAGTACGTGTTTCGTATTCAAGTAATTTACATGAGAGAGAAAGGCTATCTTGAACAAGGTACGACACCAGTGATCCTTATTTTTATGTGTTGACGTTTGAAATATCTCAAAAGTTAACGTATGGTAGTATTGCAATCATAAAAAAATGGGTACTACAAATTTAATACCCCTTTTATTTAAAGTGGTCTTCGTAATGTCATGTCATTACGTGTCGTGTCACATTAATCTCATGATTGTCTTTACTGTCAAACTTTAGACTTCATAGGTTAACAAATACATACGCTCAAAGTAAATAATGGGCATGTCCAGTAGACTTAGCGGTGACACTAATAGTATATATTTTTTTAATAAATTATGTCAGAAAATAACAGGAAATATAATACTATAGTTTGTACAGATAAGAGGCTATATAGACAATTATATATATACAATTTTGTTAAAATTTTTAAAATAAATAAAACAGTTTTAACCTCTTTATTCTATGTAATAAGTTTATTTGACACTAACTTTTGCTATAACTATTGTTAGTAATGGAATAAATGAAAAGTGAGACAGTCAATAATGGTAATCGGCAGTTTTGCTACAAATAGATTAGTGTATGGTGATGTGATGGTATGCTGAATACAACTCTTTGAGTTGAACAGATCTTAGGAGTATATTCGTAGACGCTTGAGTCATACATGTACACATTGCACCATTGTACACTGTACAGAAGCTTATGCGACCCTCGCTAAAAATCGATAATCTAAAAACAGTGCTGCCACTCGACCGCAGTGACAGTTACAGTAAGTAGCGCGTGACAGCTACAGCAAGTAGCGCCATCTGTTATATAAAATATGAAGTAAACGTCAAAATAAGACAAGTAAATACGTAACATAAACACTAGATGTCTCTACAGTCCTTTTTCTAAACTTGCTCCAACAATTAGTGATGGGCATAATCGTATTATTTGAAGAACCGATTATTTATCAGTATTCGAATGATTCGCATAAGCGTATGGTTTGGTTCTCGAGTTGTTCTGCATTAATAATCGATTTTTAATACTCTATTATTCAAAATCGATTATGAATAATCGAGTACTCATAATCGATCATGAATAGGGGAGACACAATAATGTAAAAGCATATTTTGGGTTAGATTGGGCGACAAAGTTGGTGACCGAGGGGGTAAACCTCACTTAAATGTATGTAAAATGGACTATTAAAAATCGATTATTTAAAACCCATACGATTATTAAAAATCCATTACTCAAAGTAGATTATTAAGTATCGATTATTTCAAGAATCAATTATAATCGATTATGTAATCTGAATGCGCCCATCACTAAGATTGATATTATTATAATAATTAGCAGATTGTCTGTCCGAGCAGGGAAAAGAGGACTGGTGCCTGTTTTTTTATTACAGTCAACTTCAAATATACCGTCCCCGGTTGTAACGAACCTCCGGTTATAACGAACTAATTTTCAAGTCCCGTTGTATTTCCCGTAAAAACAATGGTTAAAATCGTTGGTTATAGCGAACCTGGATATAACGAAACATCGTATGTAACGAACCAAATAACATCGCAATTTGTCATAAACCCTGGGGCTTTAGCGGACTTACGCAAACATTTGAGAACCAATGGTATGCATATAGGGTTTCCAACACCTAATGTTATGAACTAGACTGCGATTGACGTAAACCCCCGGATATAGCGAACTTACACTCATAACTGCGGACCATTGGTATATATATATATATATATATATATATAAAATTCTACACACCCAGCGATCTATACGTCTCAGCGATCTATTTGGTCACTAGTGTACAACTATATTTGTTTGAATAAAAATTAGATTTCTTTGGCGTAAAGAAACGTTTTTTAAATCAAAACAAAAATGTTTCTTTAAAGGAAAGAAACCCATTTGACTTAAATAAATATATCAAACAAATTAATCTCTACAAGCAAATTAATTAGAGCATTCAATGAAGTAAATATTATTAGTGTCAAAGAAATATGTTTTGATCCAAAAGAATTAATTCAAAAGAACATTTCCTAAAAACATGAAATCTTTTCTATCTGTGATATAAACAGTTCGAGTCGTATAACCAGTGCAAAAGGTTTCATAACAGTTCGTTTACAATCCCTGCGGTGTCCAGGTTTTCTTTTCTTCAGTAGGTAAACTTCATAATTCAATTTAAAAAAACTAAACTGATATTAATTATGATTCGAAATTATTGTGCTTTGCACGCTGTATTTGAAGTTTTTATTTAGCTTCCATTGTATAAGCCAAGGTGTAAGAGAGAGTAAAACTCGCAAAGAAAATGTTAACCCCAGCCAAAATTACATGGGCAGTCAACGGATTCAATCCATACAAAACTGCGGGCCAGGATGGTATATTCCCAGCTGTAACGCCTCACACGTATCTTTTGAGCTAGCTACTCACATGGCATCATACAAAAGCCCTAAGTCATTCCTCCCCAAAGCCTATTTTCTCTTCAAAACGGCGGAGAAACTTGTCAACATTCACATCAGAAGCACGTACCGCAGGAATGTACCCATAGGAATATACGAAGGGCAAACATCTATATATGCTCAGACAGGCAGCATTGAAAGTGCTGTAATCAAGGGCCTACAAAACCAAAACTGTCTGGCACTGCAAATTATCCATGAATAAACTAACCAAAGAAAATAAGGTACCACTTATGTGACAAACAATGGTCAATGTCATATATTAGTAACCCTTGGTGTTAGTACTATTTTACTAATTCTGCTAAATGAAAACTTGCGTCACGTTTTCACAAACAACAGATATGTACCTAAGTTCTAATTACAAAATACAAGATGGTCATTTCAAAGCGTCCCAGCCTCAATAACTTTAAATGTGAAGGCTCGATGTTACAGAAAGACTTGGCTATTTAATTTTCAAGAGGGACCCTCATTGCTGATTTTATGTTTTACACCCGAAAAACGATACGAGGACATTGTTTTATAACGGTTGATGCAAATAGGCAAGTATTTACGGGAGAGACGTAAACACTACGGCGTGTCTATTGCGAACTGTTTTTATTGTTGCAAAATGTCGCCAGACAAAAATATATTGAGTATCTTAATAATTAAGCCATTATCGAGTTTGTACAAACAATACCTTTGCGCTCATAAAAATTGCGATGGAAAAAATATAGACGAAGTTGCACACCTAAACTCAAGATAAAGGATCACGTTAATACGTAACGTAAAAATAGATTTCTTAGCATATTTTAGTCATATTCATACCGCCACACATCCATACAGATTTCCAACTTTATGAGAACTTTATCTTCTTAAATATATGTATAAATATGATCGGTAGTACAATATTTACATAATTAGTAGGTGTATACATGTTTACAACTGGTATTATTATATATACTAAATGATTGGTATTATTATATATACTAAATGATTAACTATTTTAATTATCCGTATAATCTATAACGCGTTTCATCAAATTTCGAATAGTAGGTACATGAATCGCAAGGGAACAAACAAATACTGTTGTTTTGAATTTGCTTTGTTTTACTTACATTGAATCTTGTATTTTACGTCTTATTTCGTTTCCACTTAACAATGGCTCATAAAGTGGCTTGTTATTTACTTTGTTTAGCACAGTACTGCGTATTTTTATTGTGATAGGTACACAGGATTCAATAATATTAAATCATAACTTGGGAGATAAAAAACCCTAATCAATAGTTTCTATCAGAATCTAAATACCTACAGATTGGTGAAATGGAAATTCATCTCGGTATTTTGCTGGTGACCTTGCAAACGTCATGTCACGGCAAGAGTGTTATTAACAACATCATTAGCATTGAAGGAAATATTTACAACTGAAACAATTGAAGACGATAGCTTCATTTTCATTCTTACAATGTTCACAACCATAAAATATAATGTTTGCTATGTATTTACGTTAAATGTCAATAACCCCATGAACAAACGAGATGAACATAAAAATCACATTAAAGCCTCCGATTCTTACCTGTGTGCTTGTAATTTCTCCGGATATGGTGTGTAGATGAAGACACGTTTTGCCCCATTTTGATTATACCTCACAAAATTCACAGAAAATTAAATTGACAGACAAATTTATCAATCAGTATAACTTGGCACTTTATCTTTAATGACTAAGTAATAATAACTTGCACATAGCCAAAAAGTACATTACGTCTCAATGTATCACCACATAGGTACATTGAAGTCCGCTGTGGCGACAATTCAGCGTAACTTTTCACAATATTCGGGAAAACTATTTCGTTTCTGCGGTACCTGTATGTTGGTTCCGAATGAAGGTTTATATATTCGTTCGAACGGTGAAGTAAGACTGAAGCCGATTGGAGTTGGATCGGAGTATGCGGGGCCCAGTTTTGTTACTTATCTGACTAAAGATAGCGGTCGTTGAGTAGGTCTACAACGAACACAACACCCGAGCAGCTGTGATCGCCACTGCATTTGTTTTGTATACTCGTGAACTAATGAAATTAAAACGTTGTTGGCGCTGCAGCTGTGACATACCAGTTCCAGAAATAATTCAGTAGAGAACTTTTTTACATAGGTACTAAAGGGTAGTCTATTGATGTGATGCTATGCTATGCTCTGCTGGCCCAGCAAGGATTTTAAAGTACAGCAATACCTCGCATAGTCCAGGCAATCGGTTCCACCGATTTTGCGGACTGTTTGAAATCGGACTAATCGAGGCATTGAATATAATACACATAAGTTGGGTTCCAAAAAAACCTGTTTTTTGTAATTTGTAGATTACAACAAAATTGTGAATATGTTAAAAAACATTTTTATTCTCAAAAACTTGCAATATCAATGCCTGCACACTTTTATCTTTTGAGCTTTTCTCATAAAAATGTATTTGTAGCAACGAACTGAATTGTTTATTGTTCGGCGGATTGCATGGCTACGTTCGTATTGGGATCAACTTCCAGAATATGTACTGACTGATTTTCAACCAATCCATTATTGTTGATAGTTGTTCAGGTGTTAATTCTCCTGCAGGAATTTTAACTTCAACACAGTTGACGTTGTCTAAGTTGTCGTCCCGTTCTTATTAAGTTTTTATTCATAGAAGTTAAGCGTGAAACGACCACTGCTCACTCGTCGCACATACATACAGTGCGTTCATTTCAAAACTTCCCACTCGGAATATTTTTTGTCATAATGACGTCACAATATTGAGCAAAAACACGTCAATTTTTACTTAAAAGGGGAACTTTAAGACTAGTTCTAATCTAATCATAGGTCCCACCCCTTCACCCCACCCTCTCCAAGTTTCGATTTTTAAATGAGACTACATATCTTCATGTACCTCATTTTAAAGTGGATAAAAATGTCTATTCACTCATAAAAAATAAATTAGCCCGAGAAAAATAAACCGGGCTATTTCTCCATTTCCGAGATAGAGTTAAAACCGTAGCATTTAATTTTATCGAGTTAGCTCTCACATACGACAGATACTTTATTGTATAAATTACTATGGTTACTATTATGCCATTTCCTAGATCACGTTATCAAATCGAGCTTGATCGAGCTATATTCGATTGCTAAAATCTAGTATTTAGTATTTAGATCATTTTATAAAGATGGTTTATACCTTAGACGAAAGACATAATAGAAGAAAGATATAATTCTTATTTACGCCGGTGAAAATCGTTGTGCTCGTCGGGCGGCAAGAACGAACAACCGAGAGATATGGTAGAAGGAGCACAAGTTGAAGTTGTTGGCCATTTTGCAATGGATCCAAGAACAACTATAAGAAAGGCTGCTGCGCAAACCCAAATCTCTTGGTTCCGTACATAAAGCATTAAGATTAAATAAGTTCTTTCCTTACAAGATGCAAATACATTAACGGCTCGCTGAAGACGATTTTGATAGGAGGATTGAATTTTGTGAGCAGATTACACAGAGAATCACTGATCATCCAAATCTATTAAAAATATCTGCTTCAGTGACGAATCGACATTCTATTTGAACGTGTTTGCCAACAAAAATCATTGTAGATACTGGGACACTGAAAATCCACATGTGTTTCGGGAAGACCATACACAATACCCTCAGCTGGTCAATGTGTGAGCTGGTATTGTAGGGGATGGCATAATCGGTCCTATTTTTATTGAAGGAAATTTTACAGGCCAGCTTTATCAGGAAGTCTTGGAGAATGTGATAACTCCACTTGTAATTCAATCTTTGGAGAACCAAATTGATGAATAAGGACGCCAATTCCTCAATGAAGAAAAACTACATTTCCCACAAGACGGAGCCCCTCCACATTATGCACTGTAAGAGAATGGTCAAATGACAGGTTTTATGGGAAGTAGATAGGAAGAAAAGGGGCTATTTACAACAGCTAGGTACCACTTAAGATGTTCTGGAAAGATTCCTGTATGGAAGGACGTATATATAATATGGGACGAATATATAATAAGGTATCGGGACGAAAGTTCTTATTTATTTAGAAGTTTCATGACCAAACTCAGAGCTGAAAAGATTTTTGTTCAAAAGGGTCCAAAGGAACTAGATGTTTACTCTTAGCATTTTTGAACGATTTTGCAAATGAGCCGCCATTGCTGTAATTTCGTCAAAATAGTTAAATAATAAATTAAAGTAGACGAAATTCTGAATAATTTGTCACATTATGTCCGGACACTTTTTAGGAACTTAACGGCATCTTAACAGTTAAGTAGTAAGTTGCTACTTGCTACTTGACTTGCTACTTAGTCGTGTGTGTAGAGTCTAGATGTTTACTCTTAGCATTTTTCAACGATTTTGCAAATGAGCCGCCATTGCTGTAATTTCGTCAAAATAGTTAAATAATAAATTAAAGTAGACGAAATTCTGAATAATTTGTCACATTATGTCCGGACACTTTTTAGGAACTTAACGGCATCTTAACAGTTAAATAGTAAGTTGCTACTTGCTACTTGACTTGCTACTTAGCCGTGTGTGTAGAGTCAATTCACAATTTCTGTGTTCATATTCGTATTCCTGGGAAAAAAATCCTATCCGAATCCGGCAATTTGAAGTCGGTCAAATTTTGTTGCTCAGTGTAATTATCCTAATTAAACACCCTTTCGGCCAAAATTTCTTAGGCACACCAGCAATTTCTTTTTATTCAAATCATTTTACATTATAAATAAATTATTCGTAGTGATGTTTTATGAGGGTATGATTTTTTCGCGGGCTCTCGGATTAAAAGAAATATCATTAAACATCTATTGTTAGCCCGACTGTTAAGAATTAGGAAACAGTCGCTTAAATTAATTTACTTATATATTTAATTATCTTTTTAGGGACTGCCATGCAAAAGAGTCGGAAAATGTTGGCACGAGTGTCGACAATTTGTATAATGTAATGTGTATATCTAAATCTGTTACACTATTTTAGAGGTCCTGATTAAATACGAACTAATTTCATTGTGGACGTTACTATAGGACATGACAAAAGTGGATGAAAACACGAAACAATCCCTAAAGAATAATCCACTGATGGATTTTTCTATACACCATTGGTTGGGCAATACAAATAACAAAAGCAAAAGGCGCCATCGTGTCTGCGTTGCGAGTTATTCACGATCAAGGATGACAGAATTGGGGTTTTTAACGATGTCTTGCTTTCTATTAATCCGACGATAATGGACGTCATTACAAAACGTGTAAATCTTTGAATTCTCTACAAGATGTCTATACATCATTCAAGTAATAGTTGCCGTTTTCAAAGTTATACGTCTGAAAAGACTTCAAAAGCACGTAAGAGTAACAACGTATTTGTTGCTAGGTAAACCTTTCCGCTACCCAAGTCATTGAAAACACGATAGAGCATCATATTATATAGTAGCAAAAACAATAACATGTAGTTAAAAGTTGGATGCTAGTTTTGGAAAAATCCCATGAAAAACAAAGGAAGAATTTATTATTTACTATAACACCTTTTCCTTCTAAAGAACACATCGAAAACTTCCCACTTTTGATAACATGTTTATTGTTCTTTTTTATCATAAAATATGATGCCACTTAAAATTCTACGGTAAAACGCGGCATCTGCATGTAGATGCCGGACAAACAAATTCGGTGCAGGTGCATATAACAGGTTATATGTAGTTCGATTCTCCTTTAAAATTAAGAATAATTACCGTGTGACAACATTTTCTAACATCATCATTTATTTCGAAGGGTAACATAATAAGCAATATATTTGTCAATGGCAAGGGGGTTCCAACACATCACATTTATGAGATCGATGGTGTCAAATAATCTGCAGACTTCAAAAGGGTTTCAAAGTAATCCTGGAAGGATGTACACTTACTTTAAAATCCTAGCAATAGCTCACAAGTGGAATTGAAGTACCTACTTACGAAGTTTGTTTAAGGGTCGGTGGTCAACAAAAAAAAATCATTTTTTTCATAGTTTTGTCAACGTAATTGTGTTGCATACTTGAACGTGACCTTAAGCGATATTTACCATTTTGAGCCGTTTACTTTCCTCTAAAACAAAAATTGTAAGCTTGAATTTGTTTAATTGGTGTACCGTTGACGAAGCAGTTCTGAAAATATTAATTTGAGTTAAGTACATTTACATTACCAAGAATGGTTACAACACAGTTTAAAATTTATTATAAAATATAAAATCACAGCCACCTGCGTTGAAAAAATAGTCCGAAACTCTTGAGTACGAATTCGTGGCGGTGCGCTTGGCTTCTGACATCACAATCTGGTACCAAAGTTCTATTAAAAAAAATTCATCATCACTACTATTTTCATAAGATTCGATATTTTCAATGTCTTTCAATGTCCTTGTACGTTTGTTGAACATTTTTCATGATAAATGGCCATAACATATAATAACCTACCATAACTGTGAATAAGAATTCAATATAATCAATATTCGATAGCGTCATAAATGTAAAATATTTGAAATTGCCTTCACAGCTGTGTATTTTTGTCAAATAAAATACACATCCCAGCGTTTTTCCATTTTTACATTTATGCCACACTATTTCAGCTCAGTATACAGTGTGTATCAGCCAAATGGAATAAATTCGATAATAAATAAATGGGGGCGTGTTTGAAAAAACGCTCGGACACGTCGATTTGTATTTGTAGTTGCGCACTCTTTTCAGTAAAAACTTTTTATACGGGGTGTCTCGTGTAACAGTGGCCAATGCTAACTTTCTTATTTTAAATGGAACACCCTGTATATTATTCAATTTTTGGATTCCTCTGTAAATTCTAGACATATTTTATGTACAATGTCCTATACCTATCTTCAACTGTTCCAGATTTATTTCCAAAATTAACATAAAAAGTAAAATTATTTGATTAAAGAAATTCGATAGAAAAAAAAACTAATAAATAATACTGTTTATTTCTTGATAACAACAAAACACACAAAAAAAGTGAATGCTAATGTAGGAAATGTTCAAAATGCTCGCCGCGAACTTCTTGGCAATATCCTAGCCTTAAATAAAAATTTCTTCGGACGTTAATCAACATCTCAGGCGTAACCGATCAATCGCAAGCGTTATTTGTCTTCTTAAGTCAGCTAAGTCGAGGGGTTTAGTTTTGTATACAATACTTTTGACATATCCCCATAAGAAGTAATCTAATAGCGTCAGATCAGGGGATCGTGCTGGCCATTCAATCGATCCTCGCCTGCCTATCCACCGATTGGTAAACATTCGGTTGAGGTACTGCCGGACATTGATTCGGTAATCTGCTCCATCTTGCTGAAACCATATCATATTCGCTGGAACTTGTGGGTTTGCTGGATCAGGATATAAGTTTGTCAAAGTTGGCAAGACATTATTTTGGAGTAGTGCTAAATAATTATTGCCATCCAAATTGCCATCAATAAAAAAGGGACCTACGATATTATCTCCAACAATTCCTGCCCAAACATTAACCTTTTGAGGGTATTGCGTATGTTCTTCTCTCATCCAGTGTGGATTTTTCCTAGACCAATAGCGGCAATTTTGACGATTAGCATGACCGTGAAGCGTAAAGGTGCAGTCATCAGAAAACAAAACATGCTCTAATTGGATGACATTGTTATCTAACATTGCCATCATTTCTTCGCAAAAATACGTTCTCCTATCAGTCATCTTCCATGAGCTCGTGAGTTGGTATCATTTTATAGGGTTGCATTTTATTTTCTTTTAATGTTCTAAAAATCGTTGAATGACTAACATCGAACGTTGTGGCTGCTTGTCGAGTAGAAGTATGTGGGTTTTCCTCAAACTCAAGCATAATATCCAATTTGGTATCGTTACTTGTTGCATTGCCAGCTGATTTTATTATCTGCCTTACACGTCCACGCTCGCGAAACTGCATCTCTATTTTACTAATTGTCCCTAAGGATATAGGCGGCAATTTTGGAAATTTTTCTTGAAATAACCTAGCAACTTCCATTTGTGTCCGTGTATTATCTCCATAACCAATCATTTGTAGAATGGTTATTTTGTGCATTTCTGTTAAATGAACCATTTTTATGATGTACAGTTAATGAAATTCAAAACACTATAACCATAACTATAACACTGACAGCTCCTGTCATGCAGTTAGACAACACTTTATTAAGGCTAGGGCAGCTTGGTTTTTATTTCATCAGTACATAAAAAGAACACTGAAATGGTTTTTGCCAATAGTTTTTGCTTACTTTATCGTTATCAATACCTAAATGTTAAATAAGTATTGAGTGTGTTGTATCGAATTTCTGTAATCAACTAACTTTATTTTTTAATGTTAATTTTTGAAATAAATCTGAAAACACTTAATTTTTCCGAAACAATTGAAGATAGGTATAGGACGTTGTACATAAAATATGTCTAGAATTTACTGAGGAATCCAAAAATTGAATAATATACAGGGTGTTCCATTTAAAATAAGAAAGTTAGTATTGGCCATTGTTACACGAGACATCCTGTATAAACAGTTTTTACTGAAAAAAATGCGCAACCACAAATACAAATCCACGTGTCCGAGCGTTTTTTCAAACACGCCCCCATTTATTTATTATCGAATTTATTCCATTTGGCTGATACACACTGTATATGGAAAAAGACGGTTGAATCAGAACAAGATTCCGGTTACCTTGCCCTCTCATGACTATGGCCCGGCTTTAGACTAGAAAATCTTTACCGTGAACCTACATAATGTCTAGTAAAAGATAATATAGGTACTTGGTCAGTTAATAGGGTTTACAACTAGATTTGCTATTAAGTGATAACATGTAATACTTGAATGAAATAAAATAGAACAACATCGTTATTAAAAATATGGAGACAGTAACCGACGTAGGGGCCTTAAATTCAACCGATAAGTTTTGCAAAGTTTGCGGACGATTTATCATCACATCCCCAAGGTAGAACTCCAACTGATAAAGTTAAAGAAGCATATTCACAAAAAAATCATTTCATCTGTATAAGATTGGAAAACAAGAAACCAAAATCTACAAATTGTTGTTTTAATTAATGATATAAAATATATACAGGTGTTTAACTTTTTCCCCGCATTTCTTAGAAACTAAAAGTGATTATGAGTACAACTTTTCAATGGGGCCTATTTGTTTTTTCATATTCTTAAAAAGTGACAGCCATTTAAAATATTAATAGACTATAGGTTAATAGACTAATTCAAAATAAAATACTAGAGGGCATTACATACGAAATTATAATCTCCTGCGTCGTTGCATGAACACCCGGTATCACGACCGTGACTATATTTTCAGATTTTATGCCTTCTATTATTTTGAATTACTTTTTCAAATAATATTTTTGCTTACCTTTGAAGATAAAGGTGCTTTACTTTATGTGATTTTCATCTTTTTGGCAACATGCAGTATATGCAACGGAGAAGGTGATTATAATTTCGTATTTAAAGACATCAATATTTCCAAAATCGTTTTTCAATAAATTTTTGCATATCTCTGAACATAAATGTACATACATTATTATTAAGAGTTTGTCATAGATTTTGTAACACCCGGTACATGCAAGCAGATGATTACATTCAAAAATTTGCAGTTGTTGAACTTCCAGGACAATGCAGAGCTTTTATGAAAAACAAAATTTTCTGAAAAGTTAATAAAAAAAAATAAATTAATTAGTGTCCAACTTTCTGCTGGACACGGTATATTATTATCACAGGGAAATTAAAAAATATATATTATCAACAAATTTTTCACGTAATTAATCGCTTCAGCGTCAGTGACGTGTATGCAACCCATGTGGGCTGTATATACAGCGACCAATCTATGAGCGGCGTGTTTGTTGCCCGCCGACCCATCTACAAGCGTTGTCAGCAGGTCAAGGTCACTAGTGAACACACTCTGACGATTACTGGTAAAAAGTACTCAGTTTGTGGTTTTCTTTGTGATCTTTTTTAAGTTTCTAGGACATTGGAGTCGGCCGCTATAAATTCGTAAACATTGCCAAAATCACATGTTTTTCGCATTTTGACCTCACTTTTTTCGAAAACCTGACTTGTGAAAAATTTCAATGTTTTAGTCAAACATTTTGATTAGTGTTAGAAACAATTTCTCTCAATTTGTAACGCAGTGTTATTAGTGTTTTCCCAAAATTCAGTTAAGAGTAAAAAGTCTAGTGATTTTTTGTTAAACAAATCTTTCAAATTAAGAAAATCCTATCTTTCACTTTTGAGAAATTCCAGTTAACGGGGTGAAATGCGCGTTTTTACGGTGAGTTTTTTTATCATGATACGTAAAAATCGTACTTCTAGATTCTCCTTCAAAATAAAGAAAATTTTGCTGCTTCTTTGGGCTATTTACATTATTAGGTACAAGACCGCAACAACAGTACAGTAACTTGTAGAAAAATGTAAAGGAACACGTGTTCAATATAATCCAAAACCCCAGTTTAGGAGTTGAAGAGAAAGACACTTTATGAGGACTTGGTAACCTTTACCCTTTATTAGCGGAAATGTGGGGGGAAGGAAAGCCTGAGAGTGTGAACGAAAGCAAACAAACAGAAAAGGAACTTATGCATCAACACTGAAAGTGCAAGTAAATGCACCAACCTGAATGTGCAAATAAGGTGCATCCACACCGAAGGTGCAATGAACTACTTTCTGTGTGTGACATTGTTTGCTTGAATTTCATAAAAAAAAAATTGGATGCACTAACGTCTGCTCTAAACAGTGCTAAAATTCATATTTTGTAGAGTTTCAGCAGAAACTCCCGGAATAACCTAGTTCTTAGGAGTTAACTGATAATAAAAAATAAATAATAACAACCAGTGGTTGAACACATTTTACGGGGCCATTGGCATGCCTGAATTATCCTTTTATGGCAGCGTCTGTGGCACGTCTTTAGTTTTTTCGGCTTTCAACATTGTACCGTGGAGTAAGCAAAACCGCAAAAACAACTTCACTCTGGAAGCAGGCTACGAGATTCTGCGAGAACTCACGGCCTTCAAACTGATACCCACACGTTCTTCTGGGTCACAGTCTAACTGGCTGAATAGGGTAAATATATTAGACATCTTGATTACCGGGTGGAAATAGCGTTGTTGACTTTGTCGACCAGGGGGGCTATTTCATAAAACTACTTTGCAACTTTTCATTTTGCACTTTGCAATTTTTGTAAAGTGCAAGGTTTCAGTGTTTTATAAGTAGGTATATTTGATGAGCTTTGCCAATTTTCAAGTTTTCACTTTGCACTTTTTTTTTGCAGATCGCCAAGTGAAAAGATGCAAAGTAGTTTTATGAAATAGGCCCCTGATCAGGTCCATCCAAAACAAAAAACATGTCGCATGCTACATGTCGCCAGCTGCTGTCCAGGTGTAAATGCGCCTTAAGACAAAATATTGCCATTTTGATGTCTTTATAACCAAACTATGTGCATGTTCCAATAAACTCTCTGCACTTCACACATGAAACAATACTTCCGAGGTCCGACCAGTAAGTATTTCAGTACATTTCAATAATTTTAACATACATACAAAATATAGGTATCTACGTAATAGTTATAGTATATTCATTATTATAATTTTTTTACATTTGGTTTGGATTTGTTGTCCAAAGACTTATTTGTTTTGTTTAGATATACGCATGCCTACGTCATTTGGAATAGAGCTCATATGTACTTTTATCTCACTCGTTAATGCAATTTACTGAAATCTACTACGGGATTGGATGATACAGCAAAACATAGCAACGTGACGTTTATTTGTTTATACTTTTGTGTGGTTAGTTTGATAACCAAAGGAAAAACCGCGATCGTATTTTACTTTGTTGAAATGCTTGCGATGGTTGGTAGGTACTCTTACCATTTAATGACCAAATATGAGACGGCAAAGAATGAGCAGCATAGACCCTACCAAGGGCAATACTAGCCGCGGTGGATCCCAGGTTTGCATCGGCTTCTTCGGTGGAGCTGCTGTCAGTTTCTGGGCTTGCACCAGCAGATATATCGAAAGATGCACCGGTGGCCGGAATTGCTATTGCTTCACGACTGCCATGCAAGTCCGGCACACTGGACAATGATCGAGCACGTTGACGATCACTGGAAACATCCATCCCCGGCAAGGATCTCAACAATCGAAATCCTGCCGGGGCTGTCACAACCTCCGAACTGCTGCTGGTTGAGAAGGCCCTAGTACGAGGGCTTTGAGTCCCGTTGGCACTACTAGGCTTAGCACCCATCTCGCGAAAACAGTTTACGTTTAAAGATAATCCGCGATCATGTCATAAGCCAAACATACTGGCTAATGTCACGAAACAAAATCCCACGATCGCTGACACAATAACACACACGCGGTCTCAACACTGGGGGCCGATGTTCTTTACTTATTCTTTAGAATACGCACCAAAGACCCAACCGCACACACGGCAAGCTGCCAATCCAAAATTCCAAATTTTAAAGCCATATTATTTTATCGCATTGATAATAAATACATCAACAGATGTCCGACAGACTAAAATCGCACGGAGTATGTGCCGGAGAGTGCTGCCACGCGCGCCCGACCGGTGTACTAAGCTACCGCAGGCGCGAATTCGAAATCAATATTATGCGAGGTTCTACATGCGCATAGAAATGTATATTATTATTATGGGCACAGATGTTCGGCCATAATCACTGTAACGAAGAGATCGTTTAACAATTTTGTGATGTGTGATTATGTGAGATAGGTTCGAGAACAAAGACAACAATATGGAAGTAAACGGCAGTGACGCCAATGGTTACTCAAAGCTGGGGAAAAGCAAACGAGAAAATGACTTCCATGTTCGCAATGGTTTCACAAGCATGAATTTATCGCCACCCACAGACACATATAACATGGTATATTTATCATTTGTTTTGGGTGGTGCGGGATTTCTTTTCCCTTATAACAGGTAACATTTCAAACGTTGTCATTGGTGATAATTCTGGATGTTTTCTATGCAGTTTCATCATGGCTATGGATTACTTCAAAATTCGATATCCAGGGACACCTGTTGTTTTCGATATGTCCCTTGTTTATATTGTTGTTGCCTTTTTGACAGTTGTGGCCAATAATCTGTTGGTGGAAATATGCACGTTGAATACGCGGATCAATTTTGGTAGGACAATATGGAACCTGTGTTTTTCCTGTTATTGAACGAGAATCTTTTTAGGGTATGTTATGTCATTTCTAACTTTAACATTTGTGGTAATTTGCGAAGTTTGGTGGGAAGCTTTTGGCACTTCAACTTCCTACACAATTAATTTGGCGGCAGTTGCAGTGGTTGCGATAGGATGTACAGGTTTGTAAACTATAGTCGGTAGAACATAATACGTAGTTGCGCATTTATATCCATTAGTTAGGCAACCAACAATGCGGTTCCTTCATTCCTTTATGAATAAATATTTTTTACTTATTCACATAGCAAGGGTACATGCGCAAAGTCTATAAAAACTTTTTATAGAACGATTCTCGCCCAATATACCGAACCCGGGATTACATATTTTGTAGTACCGGGATCCTGGGTTGATCCCAACAAAAAAAGCGGTAGGTATATAACAAACCTAAATACAGCCACTATCAAATAATCGAAATAAGCAATAACGTCGTTATTAAACGTTCGACTAGAGTGACTATTAGTAGAAAATCATTTTTTGTACAATTGGGGTTTTATTTTACCGTTAAATATATATTAGGCGGGATTGATTTGTTTGCTTAATTTACACTGTAATTTATTAGGTACTTATTTACTAATTTTCACTTGTGTAGTAAGTACAAACATCCTTAAATTCAGATAAATAAATCCGCTGCCTATTTTTTGTGAACACTTTTTGATAACCTTCAGTCGGATGAATATCTAATAACATGGTTATGGTTTGTTCCTGTTTCAAATAAAGAAACCATATCTTAAATCTTAAGATATTGATGCCCAAAGTCGCCGCCCACGATATATTTTAATATTCCATTCCTGGTAGTAAAACTTGACATTCCGCTATTTTTCGGTTCGACCATGTTCAGCAATTAAACCACTTTCTTTGACCATATTTTGGACTTGGCTACCAATTTTGAATTGTAACTGTCAAAATGATTGATAAAAATCTAAAAACTCAAAAAAATGATTTATAAATAATATGCCGAATGATGCAAACTAAAATTATTGCATAGCAAAGCATTCATATAAATGCATTTGATTAGTACAGTCGATTCCGCTTAATCGGGACACCATCAGGACACGCACATTTTGCACATTAAAATTACAAGATTAGTGTATTTTAAAATTTTATTTAATAATTTGGAAAACGTATCCTTTTTTTCGCATCATGTGTGTGTATGTTCAGAACTGATGACTCCAATAAAAATTCTGCCACAGATGAATCAACCGATAATGAAAATCGGAGTAATGCAATAGACTCATTTTAAGATATTTCCTGACGTATATAGTTTAACTGTTGTATATATGGTTAATTTGGAAATGTAAACAAATTACTATGTGCAACAATAGCGTCTAGACTTTTTTACATCAGCACGAACCTAATGGTTCATGTTCATGATTATGACGTGTAAAATTTTTTGTTCTCACGCTCGAAAACAGCCGATTTGGTCCGAGGTTAGAGAACCGCTATGGAACTTTGTGCGTTTTCTGTATGTTCGAACATATAGAAAACGCTTTCTGCTACGGTATACGCTGTGTCCTAATGCGGCCAGCGGCGTGTTATGCCATCATGGGGCCCTGGGGAATTTTGAATTTGGGGACCCCCATATACAATGTTGAATTAAGGAGAATTACTCTTTTTATACAAAAATAATATATACTAATAATACTGATACAACATTTCGGAACAATTAACAAAAATAATTGTTAAATATCATAAATAATAGGTAAGGTATTACTGTAAGGTATAACCTTTTTGCAACAACATTTAATATAAGTACTTACATAATTATTTAAAGTAACAACGGATCCTTCTTAAGAATTAAAAAATAACTGATAAATAGCTTAGCAATATCAAAATCATATAAAAATCAAAATTCGTAGCGAGGAAAATATATTTTCTTAATAAATAAGTATTCCTACAAATAAATATGTTTTTAATATTTTACATATTTCAATAATTGCGATAGTTCATTCTTAAATACGCCATCATCAATATATACATCAGTTTTGTTGAGTGTTCTTCCACACACCGATCCATATATCCTTGTTGCAATAATAGAACAATAATACATCAATACATCATACAAAATCAAGCCTAAAACGACTTTAAACCGCCAGTATTCCAACAAGATCAACAGCGATTACGAAATAGAATAACGTCTTACCTTATACCGGCAATTTGTCTCTTCAAAGTCGACGAAAACCGAACAAAAAGTCAACGGGAACACCATTAATACCGAATGGCACACATTTATCACGTTTATTAAAGTAATACACCGATAGTTTTGATAGCAAACATAGAGAGACGCGTAAAAATTGGAAGACGCTAACATCTTATTACGTCACGGGGTCTACAAACCGTTTAGCACGGACGAAAACAAAAACACGCACGGACTGCAGATGCACATTGTCACAGCATAGTATGGAGGTGCATATTATTAGTGCGATGCTTGGATAAAACGTGAAGCCAGGTACCTGTTGGGTATCATTTTGAATTGGTTTATGTATTATTGGAGTTATAGTTTTACTAATACTGATTCTATGCGTGATGTTTGAATTAACCATTGTTTATAATATATAATTCCGAGTTTTAATGAATCGCTTGTGTGTTATGTTATCAGATATGTATATATGTCCTCTGGATGTGTACTTATTAAATTTGTGGAGCAGTTTCATAGTTTTTTTGAGATGTTACTTTTAATAAAATGTAATAATCTATTTCTTTTTCTAACATTACTAAGATTCCGATTCCATATCATCAAAAAATATAATTATTCCGAATGCTTTCTGCTATATGAGTTTTAACAAGAAGAAGCGTAACGTGTCAATCTAGTCCTCAAAGACGGTTTAGAAGAAGTTTAGAAGAAGTAACTAAACCCCGAGTTTAGAAGAAATAACCAAATAAATGGTTTAGGAAATGCCTTAAGCTAGAAACTGGAATGACGTTTGAATATACAGGGTTATGTATTTGTAAGAAGCAGACAAAATTCCATTTTTTTAAATATAGCATCCTGTATATCTTTCCTGTGTTTTTTTATACGCTTTTGAATTACAAATTGAACAGTAAAACCCGCATGTGCCTGAGGTCAGTGGTGTAAATGTAACAATACGATTAAATGTTAAAAGAAAGTAATTAAACAATGCTAAAAGGATTTCTACCGAGTCAATAGCCCGTCGTTTTTGAAAATGACTTAAGTTATAAATACAAAATACTTTTAAATATAAAGTGTGTTCCATTTATAAGCATTTGAAAGTTGTAGCTCAAGCAATTTCCTAAAAATTTTATTGGAATCTTTTTCTGGTCAACTTTATAGAAAGAAATATAATGAGTGGTTACGTTTCTTTTTATGCACACTGTGTAATCATAAGATTTACAGCATTTTGCCATCGGAACTTTTATTTTACACTATTTTGGAGTACTCATCTTTACAGAATAGAATTCCAGAACATTAGGAAAAGTGTCGACAGAAAAATCTTCTTAGAATTTATAGTTTTTCTCTTCTAACTTAGTCAAGGGTTTCTCATTCATTTCGTACAGTATTAGATATAGTTTCATTTATTGCAAAAAAAAACATGCTATAACTTCCTCCACTTTCTTTGGTGCCCCATAGGCAAGACTACTCTTAAGTTCAATTTGATATTTTTACTACGGTAATTTATTAAATACCTAATTAATTTATAGTTTATAAAATATCGATTTTGGTCCCCAACCGACAGGAGCGCTAATATAAAATTCACTATTCTTTAGACGGTAAAAAATTAGCTAAAGATTAGTTGGGGCCTTGCTAAGAGGAGCCTAAATCATCTTGCAATGTTAATAAGGACTGGCATGGTGTGGTAGTCTATTACGGAAGAGTTTCCAAAATACTGCTTTGGGGCGCCCTGCTATTGGGGGCCCTGGACAAATGCCCATTTTGCCCATGGGATAACGCGCCACTGAATGCGGCAAAGTACAAAGTACAAATTTTAAATAAACTGATCACCAATTTGACTTTTTGTTGATAAGGGATATCTACCCGTAACCCGTCGTTATATCTAATTGTAAAAACGTAGAAGAGAAGAGAAAGTGTAAATAAAGTATACCGATGAGTGTAGTTTTATTTTAGTATGTTGGTACGCATGTGACATCTACAAGAAAAGGACAGACATAGGGAGAAGAGTGTGAGTTTGACTGTGGCCGCGTCAATGCGCGTAGCGTCTGAAGAAGTTGATACGCAGTAGGAAGGCACATACGTGGCACATACGTGTTGCAGCCGCGGTCCGATAAACGTGTCGTTGAACTGCAAGCTGAGGATGGCCCTGCAACATCAACTGGTGTCGGAAGTCTACCACAAGACCAGGATGTTCCTGCGACATCAAGTGGTGCCGTAAATGCACTACAAGACGAGGATGGTCCTGGGACTTGAAGTGGTGCCGAAAGTGCACCACACGACAAGCATGGTCCTGCGACATCAAGTGGAGCAGAAAGTTCACTACTAGACGATTGCTCTCCGAAATCAAGTGATGGTCCTATTCCTCCGAACAAATTTACCGTATCTGATTGATATGTTCCGAATTGGTTTGCAATATTAATTTAGCTTTTTAGAGAGTCTGCAATATATCGACCGCGAGTGCACTTGTTATTGGCATAATAAACAAAGAAACGTTGATGCTGTACATTCTGTGGTCTTAAATTATAGTATTTATTAATTATATCCACCAATGCTGTATTATTTATATGGAATGTTCGATCTAAGTTGTTTTTTGTTTCTTTTAGTTTATTGATATGATACCATTTTCGGAAAAAGTTATATTGTCTATTAAAATATTGGTTAGCTCGATTCTTCGGCATGATTCAGATATTCCAATAATCAAGGCAGTCTGAAAATAATTCACAATTCTATATACAGTTGCAAGGCAATTAATAGTAGAAAATTTACCTTTATAAAAAAAATATTTGCATCAGGGGCATTTTAAAAAAAATCTGATGTGGCCAGGCACATGACTTTATCATACTATATATTAAATTAATAGTTTAGCTGCATGAGATTCTATTTGATCGAGATCGGCCATGCCCATGTCTGCATTAAAATAAAACTAGTAGAACTAGACAGATATATCGATTAAAGCTGTGTTCGGATATTGTACTCCGTTGACACCGGGTACACCGTCCAAATGACACCTTCGTGTTATTGGGTGTAAAAAATGTAACAGTGTACAATATCCGAACGCAGCTTATATTGACAGTAGGTATTGTCAAAACATTAGCGTTTGACACTACCTACTGTCATTAGAATCAAAATATCTGACAGACCCTGGCTATTAGTTTTCATGCAGTACGACCAATCTCGATAAAATAGAATTTGCTCATGCAGCTAAACTATTGATTGTACCAAAAAATATCATAGTCATAAATTATTCAGAATTTCCTCTACTTTAATTTATGATTTAATTCTTTCGACGAAATTCCAGAAATGGCGGCTTATTTGCAAAATGTTTCAAAAATGCTAAGACTAAACCTCCAGTCTCTTTGGACCCTTTTCAACAGAAAGCTTTTCAGCTCTAAGTTTGATCATGAAACTTCTAAATATGAAGTTTCGTCCCGATACCGTTAGTAGTTTCTCCGGAATCGTCGCCACAAAAACGGGTACACACAGGCATTTTTTTGTACCTTGGTCAAAAATTTTCAGGGGACCCAAAAAGACATATTTCCGCTAAAATCACAAAATTTTTTTTTGGCACGATTACAATACTTCACATACTACGTATGATAAAGTAAAAAGGTTCCCATATGAAATATTGTGAAAATTTTAGATTTTTTCGGCTTGTATCCTTGATTTTTTTTCAAAAAAGCTTTTAATCGATGAAATTCGAAATCAAATGTCTAAATCGTGTTTCACTGCCAGGGAGGATTTAAATATAATATATTGTCCACAGCGTCGAAGCTTTCATCACTTCTGATTTAACTTGAAAATAAGCCAAAACCACAATTTCCGAACGCTCTATACTGTTATTATTGCACCATTTAATACATTTTTGATCCTCATTGTACCTTTGTTCTGATTTTGTAGGCAGGAGGCTTGCTACTGCCTCATCGGTGCACTTTTGAATATTTTCAGGTATACTCATAATGTACGTAAGTACGTGTATGTGTAATTAACAAATATAAATGTGTCACAATTTGAACTTGTTTTTTTAAACTTAACGTTTCGTCGAAGCGGTACCAACATAACATTTCCTATACAGAAATATAACCATTTTTTTATTTTTTGTTTAATAAATACATATTTACTCAAAAAGCAGCAGTAAAAAATATTGTATGTCACTCCTGCCGAAAACTACATAGCGCGACTCGCTTACATGCGACGCTCTGCCTTCGGCCATAGAAAAGAGAACAAGCAGAGCGGAAACTCTCGTTGGCGGGAAGATCTACGCAGACCACCGCGCGCAGCTTGACGCCATGTTCAAAATGTGCAGACTTTTCGCCAATAGGAGACAAGCAGGAAGACGTATATACGTGTTGTTATTTAGCATGAACGTGTTTTATACCGACTGACCGGTTCCAGTACAGTCAATCCATTATTTACCATCTCTACCTCATAACGTAATTGATTGCTCGATGTATTTGTTTGGTCTAGCTTGCCTCTAGACTTCGTTCCGTGCAGATCCGTATTGGCTGTTTGAATTAGCATCTACATGCATAACGCAGTAGTAAGTAATATGTAGCGACGGGCCCATCTTTTCGCAGGTATTCCGGCCCTGTGAAATCCTCAGAAAAGATGGCGCAAAGTTATAGAATCTGACCGAGAAAGATCAAAGGCACCGCCTTGAGTTTCCTTTCTGCTTGATTCCTGTTCTGTGCTTCGGCGTCGCGCCGCATTACCGCTCGTCGCGTTATTCCGTACTTTCGGCACTTGTAACATAAGAAACTATTAAAATCTTCTTAAATCTTCTCAGTTGCCAAAAAATCGAAGTGTAGCAGTTAAGCGTTCATGCGCCGATCTATCAGTTCTCATTTGTGATCCTGTTTCTCACTTAGTGCCGATATTACCTCTAACAATATTTTTATATTTTTTGTTAAAATCGTACGATTACTGTACTGATTAAGCAGAATACTGTCCCAAAAAAGCGGAGTAAATTTGTGTTATTTCTTCGGTTTTGTTTCCGTTCTTTTTGTTTCCGTTCCTCTAACAACCTCTAACCCCTAACAACGCGTTTTATTCCATTGAAAAATATTTTTATATTTTTTGTTAAATTCGTACGATTACTGTCCTGATTAAGCAAAATATTGTCCCAAAAAAGCGGAGTAAATTTGTGTTATTTCTTCGGTTTTGTTTCCGTTCTTTAGGATTTGTCCCTAATAAGTGGCTGTCCCGATTAAGCGGAATTGACTACTCAAAACTGTTCATCGTATATATATAAAATATCAAAACTGTTCGTTGTATATATATATATATATATATATATATATATATATATATAATATATCATTGGTTAGCATTTAAAATTTTGAATGCTAATAGCAGGAGTCCCCACACTTTTTAAGAGGAGGGTCATGTAGCTCAATTGGGAGAGTATCTGACCGGCAATTAGAGGGTTCCTGGTTTACATCCGGGCGGAGGTATTTTTTTCCATATATTGGCCTAATCCTGGACTCAGGATTAGGCCAATATATGGAAAAAAATACAAATTAAGTACCATTCGCATCTTAACTAGTTACATACTAATAATAACATTCTGCCAAATTCTACAAATTTATTTCATAAGACAATAAATTTTTTATCGTTGTAAATATGATGAAATAAATCATGCGCTAAATCATTTTGTAAGAATGGAATTTTCACAATACAAATTTGCACAGAAATGCACAAGATTCCACATCCAGAAGCTTTAAAAGATCTTAAAGGGGTTCTGTAATTTTCTATCTACTACTATATACTAAAAGTCTAACACAGTCCGCGCAAGAAGTTTACGAAAATTGGCGCCGCAGGCGCCGATTTTCCGCCTGAAATTTGATTCTACAGTGCTTAGGCTTTCGATTTCGTCCATTTTCGACCCAGTTCTGGTTATTTTTTACCTCGATTCGGCTAAATTTATTTTTTCACATAATAGCGTATGATACAAATTAATCAATGTAACGTTATTGGTTACGGGATACTCGTAAAATAATCTGGTTTAAATTTTTTTTTGTTCAATAATGAAACAAATTGAATGTATTTTACACTACGTCACATATTACAATATAGATACGATCTTAAAAACCATCCCGATAAAAATCTTTGGCGGGCCGTAGTTTGGGGATCCCTATAGCTTTTCAGAAACATTATGTATTGTAATATCTTTCCCCTCGGGCTGTATACTCGATAACTGCCATACGATTGCCAATTCTCAACCCATTCTTAATATTTTCTCTATTTTCATTTGAAATTGTAGTTTAAAAATATGAAAATGAGTTAAATATGCTATAAATTTAATGCCCAGTATGTGCAATAAAGTAACTACTTTATGCATTAGATTTAATAATTTGAGCATTAAAATAATAAATATTGTGTATTAAATAAATATGTATGAATATGTTGCAATATTTTACTCTGCTTATTATGCTGAATTATTTATTCTGATGCACATGAATATAATTTTGTTATTTTTTTGTTATTTGTTTGTCATTTTTTGCGTTGCTCAAAGTTTGTTGTATAATTGGTCAAATATTTATGCACGTTTTTTATCTATTGCGCATATAGTTGGTACTATTTTTTTTTTAATTTATGAAATATTATTACAGTGCAGCAGTCAAGTTTCTATGGCTATACAAGTATGCTACCATCCCGATATACTCAAGCTGTAATGGTCGGAGAAAGTAAAAATTAATACAATTGTTATTGCGTGATTTAATCTCCACTAATTTTAGGCGCTTCTGGAGTATTTACATCATCGGTAAGAGTGCTAACCAAGTTCATAATCTCGGAAATTCGCGGAAGTACGATTTATTTCTTCACGGTATCAATTACGTCGGTGGCAACTTGTTTTATCATGTACCATTTAGTAAGACGAAGCGATTTTGTGCAATTCTATATAACCCTTTGTGAAAGGGCTAAGACAAGGATTACCTTAGAACCTACGGAAGACGCTGGACTTGTGAGTATTCTTAACAATAATGGTGTCAAATGTTTATTAATTCTTTTAAAATAGATTGAAACTAACGATGCACAGTATGGTGTCCTTAAAATCCAAAGCAGTCCGCCTACTAGTACCACATTAAGTTTTGCAAATCCTGTCTATGAACCGTCTGCACCAGCACCGACGTATAAAGTTGAGGATGTCGTTATCAGAGGAAGGAGCAGTGTTAGTACTGGTGGAGGATTCACTAGCATTAGACGTAAGTTTTGTTTGCTAATACTTACTTTTGATTCTTACATTAAATATACAACAAAACATTCTCAAACACATTTTTTGCCTGACCCGGGAAAAAAGAATACCTGTAAGCTACTAGACGAAAGTGATAATTCTTTCCTCAGATGGAGGACATATGCGACCGCCACGACCGCAACACACAGAAAAATACTTTTTAGTAAAAAACTAGTTATTTTATTACACTTTTATTAAACTAGAAAACAATGAAACATATAACGTAATATTTACACATACAAATGTATAATACCAATGGTATGATTACAATCAAACAGGGGCAGAAAAAATAAAAATAAACATAGAAAGTGCAAGCTTACGTTATCGGTCTTAGGAATTATTTTGTCGTTACATACTTCTGATTAACAATCTTTGACTACCTACCCTTATGTTATTTGGTCATACGAATTGTCGTATGTACACAAATTTCTTATATGGTATACGGAGAATCAAATGAAATGGGAGATTGAAAATTTGTGGACTTATATTGTTGGACACGATCGTCTCAACTAAAATATTTAGAGTTTTCGGTTACTTCCGGTTACACCGCAAATGATGTCAACTTTTTACAATTTTAAATGGAACAACCTGTATTTTATCGCATTTTTTAAATATTTATTAAATTTTAGATGTCTCATGTGTCATTTTGGAGATATTTATTTTTTTCATTAAAAAATGACAGCTGCACGGTTATTTTGAATTACTTATAAATTATCCCCTGTGACCGTTGGAAAAAAGTTGTCTGGCAAAATTGTGGTGAAGGTAATGTATTATCGACGCATCGGTAGATTTGTAATAAAAGTTATACAGGGTGATCAAATTATAAGATCAAAGTTAAATTCGAGAAAACTACTAGAAGTTTACATTTCTCAATTCTATGATAATTTTAGATCAACTTTGTGTATAATGTCCTATACCTAAAATGTGAACCTACTGAAACCGATTTTTAAACATCGCAGTAGAAATTGCAAACATTGCCAAATCTGGATTGCGTTTGAAAACAACGGAACAATTTGGAATAAACAGAATTTCATTAAACAAGTTTTTTTAGGTCATTTTTTATTATAATTAATTTAGTATATATAAAATTAGAAGCCTACAATAAAACACAATATTAAAAATAAAACAAAATCGGAAAGTAAATTAAAAAAAACTGCTAATTCTATTTCATTAACTGTTCAAAAACGGTGCCGTTTTCCGCTAAACGTGCTTCAATTCATTTTACCATATTATTGTTGGTGGCGTCCCTGTTAGAGTTAGCACATAACCCATTGAAAGCAGATCGAACTCTATCTTTCATGTTCCTGTTCATGTTCATGTTCCTTATCAATTATTGGGTCCTCATAAACTACGTCACGACGACTTTAAAACACACAAAACTTCAAAGTCGTCGTGCCGCTATCGTATGCGATTTGCCCCGTTCTCATCCGTCTGTCTGGTTCTTGGGTCCTCCTGCCAACCTTCTTCTTCCAGGATTGCGATGACCATGTACTTAAGGAACACCATCACTGGAGGCTTTGACCGTGTACCCAGACTCTTGTTTCAGAATCATCTCCTGTTGCGTTTTAGAATTCTCCTAATTCTTCTTCTACTTCCACTTGAACTAGTCAGTTCCTCTCTACTCGATTTGTTGGTTTCTTCTCCACAGACTGGTCGAGACATCCCTTATCCCGTGCGCGGTCGCTCGGTAGAATCCGTAGCGCCAAATCCCCTCCAATCTACATCGCCAGCTTCCTCTGGCGGTATTGGCAACCTCAAAATCGCATATAACTTAATTATGCTGGTACCGCGGTGCGCCCTGTGTCGACCGCCTCTTGTAGATGACCGCCCATCCGTATATTCAAGCCCTTCGTGATCCCGTACCAGGCAACTGCATCCCTCGAAGTGAGAACGGGCAAACGCATATCACTCCTTACAGCAGCAGCGGCATAAACCCTCAACAATTAAACTAAATAACAAACACACTAGGTACTAACTTATTTCTAAGACGAAGAGTTGAGCGTTGTCCGGGTGTACTTTCTTGGATAGTGTCCATTCCAGCGAATTTCTCCTTGGGAGCGAGGTGGAGAAGTTTAACAGGAATCTGCAGATAGACACCCATCACGCTCTTCCTCCTCCTCGATTACATGCTTAATTCTTCATTGGAATTATTTATGTTCCGTTTCTTGTCTTCCTTGTTTTGTTGCCTGCCACCCTGACCTAAATGAGCCGTTGGTTGTTGTTCTCCCTTGGGACCATTTTGCGCTTCCGCCATGTTAGGTAGCTCGTACTTGGGATGGTGATGGTCATGGTGAAGGCCAGGGTAGATGTAAATGAAACTTGCACTGGTTTTACATGCGTGTATAAATGTTTGACAAAAAAACAGCTGAGAAGGCAGGCCACTGCCTTCTCATGCAGGTGTCGAATGTCTAACTCGTGAACACAGGCTAAAATAGGTTAGTGTTTGATAGTAAATGACCAGTGAATGACTACTAACCTTTCCTTGATATGAATATCCCTAACAAATGTCATAGGCGCCAATGGCTCAGTTGGTTAGATCATTGTACTAGCGACAAAGGTTTCTGGTTCAAATCCAGGTAGTTCTCCACATGTATCGCCGATGGGGATTTGGCGCTACGGATTGTCCCGAACGACGGCGCACGGGTGAAGGGATGTCTCGACCAGTCCGAGGAGAAGAAACCAACAAATTGAGTAGAGAGGAGTCGAAGTAGAAGAAGGAGAAGAAGGATTGGGAGAATTCTAAGAGGCAACATGAGATGATTCTGAAACAAGAGTCTGGGTACACGGTCAAAGCCGCTAGTAATGGTGGCCCTTAAGTAGATGACCATCGCAATCCTGGAAGAAGAAGGTTGGCAGGAGGACCCAAGAACCAGACCAGACGAATGAGAACGGGGCAAATCAGATACGATAGCGGCACGACGACTTTGAAGTTTTGTGTGTTTTGATTTTATTTGTGTTTTGTAGGGTTGTTTTCAGTTTTGTTTGTGTGTGAAATAATTTTTTAACATTTGTATGTGCTTTTTTTGTTTTAAATTGTTTTGTATGTCCTAACATACTGTTGTTGGCGTTTTGTTGCCCCGCTCTGTGGCTGTAGATTTTGTTCAAACTATGGCATTGCTCTGGGACGAGCAATTATTGGCGAGGAGGGTTGTTACGAAGTAATAATAAATTAAGGTTATTATTGTGTTCGAGTAAAAATTGCATACAAATATAAAGTAGACAACAGTGGCGGATTGGGTAAAAAAAAATAGTTGCCAGGAGCCCTGTTGGGACCCACGTATTTTCTGTTGTTGATTATTCTGCCTGTATATATACACTGCGCGTCAGAGAAAACGGGCCACGCAAAAACAAATTTCTCAATAAATTTCAAAATTCTCCAATTTTTGCTTATAACGTTTTCTGTTGGTACAACTCGGGCGCACCAGTGCACAATGTATGCATTCTGTTGGTTGCCCTCGCAGAGTGTTTCGTGTTCTGTTGGAAAACCAACAGTGCAACAAAATCTGCACTCAGTGAACATTTTTCTCCACGAGCTCCGAGAGCTCGTGTTGGCGACTGCAATGTGAAATTACTTAATGTCATTAGACTCAAAATATATGACAGATCCTAGCTACTAGTTTTAATGTAGTACGGCAAAGAAGTACTCTTGGTCGTACTACGTTGGCACACAAAATGGGATATTGGGACAACGACCAGGTCAAATAATCACAACGTTATAAACTCTGCGACGTTTCGACTTTATTTCAAAGTCTTCATCAGGCAACAAAGTTACTATAAAGACAAGAAAATACCACTAATAGTTACCAATTAAAATTTAACATCAAATTAACTTACGTTAGTTGTGTGAGAAGCAGCCTTAATTTTTACAAACAACCGGAAAACCACATGGTGATGAGATGCAACAATTTTAATGAAAATGGATGTCTCCACGGCTGGCCAGTGGACCCATCAATAATGAGACGAAAACTAATTAGATGCAAGCCATGCGGACGGCACGTTGACAGTCGATCACTCCGCCGGAAATGTGAGGTTAACCATAGACCCAGTGGTCAACATATGGAACTGCAATACCGACACGCGCAACGAAATGATCAACCGCCAACCCCGCTCAACAGATGGCGCACCAAAAATGTGAACTTAAAATTATAAATTTTATTTTGAAATGGTAACAATAAAAATAACAATGGGAATCATCCTGAAGGGACCAAACACAAAAAAAGGTAGAATTACACAATGAAAATGAAAAGTTATAAGCAGAATTAACATGTTGTGACCCAAAGACAAGGTTAAGCCGAGTCAGAGCCACGGTCCCGACCATCCAGCCGACCATCTCTGGAACGTCCTTGTTTATAAAGTTCAAAAAGATAACTATAAATGTTACTAAGACCACTTGTGTCAACCTTATGGTTTACTGTGTTGTCATTTACATTTATGTGGAACATCTCCAGAAATAGTCGACCAAAGTACCTAGGTTCACTAGCAATTATCCTTGTCTCGTCAAACCTGAAGGAATGCGAAAAACCCATAGCATGCTCAACAAGGGCACTTGCAGCACCTTTCTGTAACCTGACGTCACTTTTATGTTTGGATACTCTAGCTTTAACATATTGGGCCGTATGTCCTATATACAGACCGTTGCAATCATTACAGTTTATAGCGTACACAACATTACTCCTCAAGTTAGACGGGGTTTTATCTTTAAGCTTGGAAAAGTAAGCGTCCCCCACGGTAAGGTAACTGAAGACACCAAATCTGAAGGACTGGTGATGTAATACACGCTTGAGTTTCTCCGTGAGGTCGCCGATGAAAGGTATCCTCTTATACCTGACGACGGGCACGGTGTCGCTGCCGGAGGCACCAACGTCGTCAACAGGGACGGCGCCGGCGTCCATCGTCACAATGCTCAGGCGGTTACGCCTAGGTGAGGACAGAAGGTCCACAGCAGCGGCATCTCCAGACGCAGGCAAACGTGTGGGAGGTTCATTAGTAGAATTGAATAAAATTGAATTGACTAACTGTTTAGGATAATTGTTGCTAAGAAAGAACTGTTTAAGTTTGGTCAGGTTACGTTTCTTGAACTCAGGATGGCAAATGGACACGACTCTGTCCCGCATCGCCTTTAATAAGTTGATTTTCTGACGGAAAGGATGCGAGGAATGAAAATTCATGTATCTCCCTGAATGGGTAGGTTTAGTGTACCAGTCGAACCTCAGTTCACCATTGGCCGATCTAATGAGACGAGAATCTAAGAAGGGGACTGTCATATGTTTTTCTCTCTCAATGGTAAACTGTATGTCCTCGTGGTAATCGTTGAAAAGGTCCAAAACATAATTAACTTGGTGCGAGGGTAAAATCAAAATTAAATCGTCAACATATTTCTTGATCAAGGGGATATTGAATTCACACTTCTCTATGGTCACCTCAAGTAGGTCGTCCATTACCATGAGAGCTAGAATGGGGGAGAGCGGGGAGCCCATGGGGCTGCCACTACGCTGCCTATAGACAATACCGTCAAAAGTGAAATAACAATTGTTGTACAAGTATGAAACAACCTTGATGAGATCGTTTTGTGCAAGACCGCAATGGTCAGAAATGGAGGTCCAATGCTTGGTAACAGATTGAATGACCAAATATAAAGGAATCTGGGTGAAGAGGCTGACCACGTCCAACGATACCAATTCATGACCTTCGGGTACCAGCATACCGTTAAATTCCTCAATAAAGGAAAAAATATCTTTTACATTGTAAGAAGTACGATTAGCCATGCTATCGGTTAAGACGTTGGAAATGTAAGAGGATAAATTATAGGTAGCGGACCCTATAAAAGATACTATCGGTCTGAATGGTATGTTAGGTTTGTGGATCTTTGGTAAAGCATAAAGTTTGGGAAGGATGGAGTTCTGACAGGTTAAGGACCGTGAAAATTGAGTGTCAAAAGCTCCTCTGCCAACCAACCAACGGACCAGCTCATTAGTGCGTTTTTGTAAGGAGGCCGTTTGATCTCTATCAATTCTCTCATATATGTCGTCACCGTTAAGCAGATCAGACACTTTTTGAATGTAAGACGGTTTGTCGAGCAACACAGTGACAGCACCCTTGTCCGCTCTACAGACCAGTAAATCAGGTGTCGCTCTCAGAAATAACTTTGTCTGCTTCGCGAGGGAAAGTATCTCTGACTCAATTAAATTAGTGTGTGGACGCGACAGCATGAAATTCGTGACCACATTAGTAGAGCGTGCTCTGAGTGTGTCTCTCTCCTCCGGTTGGAATTGGGTAATGATGCCCTCAACATCTCTCAGAATGTGAGAGATGTCGCAGGTTTTGGGAGACACAGGCAGAGCAAACTTAGGGCCCAATGAAAGGAACGTTAAAATGTTTTGAGGTACGTCAATGTAACTGCAAGACGCCTCAAAAAGCCCAGAGGCAAAGGTGACTCGTAGAGACCGGGGATCAGGAGGTCAGGCGACTAGTGCGGACCTAGTTACAAGGAAGACAGTCACAGTGGACATGGCCACCCAGTGGCCAGACGAACCACAGGAGGACAAGTATGGAATGCTGCAGGCTACGGGAAACCCCCTATACGCACCTCCAGAATTCGACGTGGCCATAATGCTGGGAAAGGACGAGCCGGGAAAGGAAAGAGGGCTTAAAAGGAGTCTCATCAGGTACTGCCCAGAGTACGCGGAAGTAGAGACGGAGGAAGGGGATTTTGTGGAGATCATCCGAAATACCACTGTAAAAGTCGGAACGAAGACGCTAACAACCGAGAGACGGGTCTTTGTCTTGAGGAACGAGGGCAAGGAGAACGGCCGAGAGGAGCGTATGGAACAGCTTAAAGCGGCCGTCGGGGGAAAAGGCAAACTGGCTATCAATAACCCCGAGGGTGAAGGAGCCGAAGAGGTACGCGCCTTCCTGAAGGAAGTTATGGGAGAGAGCGGTCCAAAAATCACCGCTTACACTGCCAAGAAAGACGAAAAAAGGCAGGGCGTCAGGAGCTATGCGGGTGTGGCCAAGCTAGGGCAACAGGCCAGCCAGCAGAAGAAAGGGGCGCACTCGGAAATTCCGAGAATGCCCAGAGAAAAGGAATGGCCAGCCTTGAAAAGGAAGAAGGAGGAGGCGGTTATTGTAACTACCGACAACGCCTCGTACGTAGAAACCCTCAGGAAGGTAAAAGAACACGTTAAAGGGGGCGCAGGTAGCCTCAACATCAAGGGGGCCAGGAAGACGAGAAACGGCGACCTCATGATCACCGTTAAGGACCGAGAGAGCGCGAAGGCACTGAAAGAAAAAATCAGTGAGACTTCGGGACTCAAGTCCAGAGTAGCTGGCAGAGAAAAGCTCTTGACGATAAAAGAGCTCGAGGCAACTGCCACAGAGGAGCAGGTAAAGCAGGCACTTAAAGAGGCTCTGGGAAACCTAAATGAAGGAGTAACGGTAAAGTCGCTGAGAGAGGCATACGGGCAAACTAGGACGGCCACCCTACAACTCACGGAAGACGCGGCAGTGGCACTTCTGCGTATGAAAACCCTGGAAGTGGGTTGGGCAGTAGGAAGAATAAGCGAAAGGATACAGCCACAAACGTGCTACAAGTGTTGGGAAACGGGACACATCGCGAAGGACTGCAGAGGACCCAGCAGGGAAAAACTCTGCAGAAACTGCGGTAGAGAAGGTCACCTATCAAAGGTGTGCGAGGAGAAAGCTCACTGCCCAGTATGCGAAAAGGACGGCCATAGGGCACATACCATCAGATGCCCAAAATATATGAACGTAACGAGGAAAGACGACAAGGTAGGTGCTCAGGACAGAAATGTCTAACACCCACAGCAGCGGAGATGGAAGAAGAGCAGGGGAACGTGACCTACCAGTGAGGGAACGGCGCCAACCCCCTACACAAAAGAAGAATAGACCTCCTTCAAAGAGGAAAAGGGACATGGAAAGACTGGAGCGTCACCTACAAAAGAAGGAGGGATATATCGCGTTTGTGGCGGGCGAAGTGCTCCGCACGGAGACCAAGGCATGTATCCGGTATCCCTGTGGGAAGGTGGAGACTCTGACACCGTGCCCACCGCAGCGGATGGCGACGAACAACAATGCAACTGGAATACCTAAAACGGAGGAAAGGAAACCGCGAGAAAGCAACGTGGATGGACAACCCGGGTGGTACTCGGCGGTCCCACCCATAGTACGAATGACCAGGCAAAGCGTAAGATACGCAACTCAGAGACTAAGGGACCGAACACTCTTTGACCTAGTGAGGACCCACCTAGGCTACTTCGAGAGCACAAAAGACGGGGAGATAATCTCTGGAGAAAGTAAACTCTCCTCAGAGATAAAGATTATGTCCGAGGGGTTGCCCCGCGGCGAAGAACTAAGAGCCATATACCTCGACTTCATGCGAGGAATGGGAATCACAGAGGAACTGGCGCGGGAAGACCTAGAGCGAGTGGGATCTTATATGCGATCGTCCAGAATCATGAGGCTGCAGTCGATACGGGAGAGCGATAGACGTTACCATACGCCATGGCCACCTCCATCATACAGGTAAACCTAGGAAGGGGAAAATCCGCTCAGGAGCTATTAATAGCAACAGCGGCTAGACAAAACACTGACATTCTACTGGTCTCAGAACAAAATAGAGCTATGACCGAGATACTAGGCTGGAAGCAGGACATCGGCCGGAAGGCGGCCATCGGAATAAGGGGACGTAAGGTTCACGTCACGAGACAGGGAGCAGGACAGGGATACGCGTGGGTGGACACGGGAACGGTGACGATGTACAGCTGTTACGCCTCCCCTGCTATGGAAGCCCCGGAATTCCAGAACCTCCTGGACACTCTGGAGGAGGGCATGAGATCTGGAAGCGGCAAGTACATAGTGGCTGGTGACTTCAACGCAAAATCACAGGAATGGGGATCGGCAGTCACCGACAGGAGAGGAGAAGCACTGAGTGAGTGGGCATCGAGGAATGGTCTGGTTCCCCTGAACGAAGGAAATGCGAACACATTCAGGAGAGGGGGAGGAGGATCAGTGATAGACGTCACCTTCGCTACTGCAAACGTCGCAAGACAGGTGGAAGGATGGAGAGTGGTGGAAGAAGAAACCCTCAGCGACCATATGTATATTGAGTACAGGCTGAGGGACATTCGAGAATCGAGGGAGGAGACTCAGCAGTTCGTATCCAAGCGTTACAACGCGAGGAAACTAGACCGCACCAAGTTCAGGGAGACGTTCGAAACGGAAACGGCAGGAGAACCACCAAATGTGGCAACATGTGAGGCAGCACTCGCAAAGGCATGCGAAGCAGCCATGCCCAAGAGTAGTTGCACGGGCAATAGGGCAGTATACTGGTGGACTGAGGAGATTGCGGACTTGAGGAAGGTGAGCAACGCTGCTAGAAGGGCCGCCCAAAGAGAAACCAGAGATGAAGACAGACGAGCACTCCTTACAGTACGATACAGGGAGGCTAGAAGGGTACTGAAGATAGCAATTGCCGAATCCAAGCAACGCCACTGGACCAGCGTGATTGAAGAAGTGGAAAATAACGTGTGGGGGCAGGGGTACAAGATAGTCACGAAAAGGCTAAAAGCCAGACTACCGCCTCCGAACCTGACGTTGTCCGAAATGAAGGTAGTTGCGGATGAACTGTTCCCAGAACATGACATCACGGAGGAAGTCGAGCAGGAACCGGAAGAGGTTACGAATATTCTCACGGTAGAGGAAGTTAGGACAGCGGCAGGAAAGATCAAGCCTAAGAAAGCCGCGGGACCTGATGGAGTGCCTCCGGAGGCGATCAGGGAAATGGTCGTAGTAGCGGGAGAGTACGTCACAGACGTGATGAACGCAATCCTCACGGAAGGGAAATACCCAGAAAAGTGGAAGACGTCCAGCCTCCTCCTATTGGCCAAACGAGAGGCCACGGAAGGAGAACCACCAAAGTATAGGCCCATTTGCCTGCTGAACACAAGCAGCAAGCTAATGGAACACGTGTTGGTGAGTAGACTGAAAACCGAGCTAGACGAGAGAGCTCCCCTGGCGGACAACCAGTTTGGCTTTCGAGAAGGAAGGTCTACGGTGGACGCGGTGAGGAGCGTGATGGACAAAGCAAAGAGGGCGAACCAAGGAACGAGGAGGAAAAAACAGTTCTGCATGCTGGTCACACTCGACGTCAGAAATGCCTTCAATACCGTCGCATGGGAACACCTAATCGCAGAGCTGGAAACAAGAGGCATCAGCCGGTACCTACTGAGGATGATCAGGAGTTACCTGAAGGACAGATGGATTATCCTAAAGGATAAAGACGGGAGGGCCTCACGGAAGAGGATAACAAGCGGCGTTCCCCAGGGATCGGTCTTGGGGCCAACGCTCTGGAACGTCTTCTACGATGGGGTGCTGCGTCTAGAGCTTCCTGGAGTGGAACTGGTGGCGTATGCGGATGACCTAGCGATGGTGGTGACCGCCGCCACTTGCGCCGAGCTCGAGGGGAGGGCGAACGCGGCCATCGCGGGAATCGTCGCGTGGATGGCTGACAGACAACTGCAGCTGGCTGCCGAGAAAACCGAGGCAGTGCTCCTAACCGGCAGACGGAAGTGTGAGCCGGTGACACTGGCAGTGGACGGGATACTAATCAAGCCCGGGAACAGCGTCAAGTACCTGGGAGTGAGAATAGAAAGAAACCTCAGGTACAGAAAGCACGTGGAAGAGGTGGCGGCAAGGGCGGAGAGGACAACAGGGGCTCTCCTGAGGCTTATGCCAAGGTTGGGGGGCCCGACGGCAGCAAAGAGGAGAGTTCTCGCGTCCGTGGCGGAGTCGGTGATGCTGTATGCGGCGCCGGTCTGGGCGGACGACATGGAGTTCGCAAACAGAAGGCAGCGGCTCCTACGAGTTCAAAGAAGAGCGGCGATCGGAGTGACGTCGGCGTACAGGACCGTATCTACCATGGCGGTCCTGGTAATTGCGTCCCTGGTGCCACTACATCTAAAAGTAGAGGAAAGAAGGCAACGGTATGACAGAAGAGGACATGAGGGTGGTTCCCGCGTCGCAGATCGGACAGCAACAATAGAGGCATGGCAGAGGGAGTGGGACGAGGATGAATGTGGACGATGGACCCATCGCCTGATACCCAGCCTATCGGGGTGGGTGAATAGAAGGCATGGTGAAGTCAACTATGAGCTCACCCAAGCTCTAACCGGCCACGGATGTTTCGGGGCATACCTGCACCGATTCAAGAGAAGGGACAGCCCAGAATGCCGGTACTGCGGGGAGGAGGACACACCTGGGCATACTCTCTTTCGATGCGAAAGATGGGCAGCACATAGAAGCGCGTGTCCATATCAGGAAGACCTCAACGAGGAAAGAATGGTACGGCGCATGTTGCAGGGACCGGAGGAGTGGCGGCGGATCGCACACACCGTGGGAGATATCCTAAAGTGCAAGAACGAGGACGACAAGCGTGATGAAGCGAGAGGACCTCCCACGCCTTAGTTGTTAAGGAGTAGGGATGGTCCCGGGGACGGAGAGGGCAAAAGCGAGAAAGGCAGAATAGCGTCCGGAAACCGGCGCAGGAAAGCTTCCGGAACTGCCGAAGCGAGAAATGTTTAGGGTTCTGGAAATCCGGACCAGACTTCAGGACGACCGGAGTCAGGCGAGGGACCAGTGGTTATACCGTGGTCCCAGAAGAAAAGTCTAGGTGGCGGCGTCCCAGAAAGAACTGTCGTTCTGAGCACGAAAAGGTGGGGGTAGTAGAATAAGTAATATTAGGAGGTAGTAGAATAAGTAGCATAGTAGTATGTTATTAGTAAGTAGGTAGTCTTCTGTCGTATCTGTATTTGTGGTTAAAATAAATAGTAAAAGAGCCAGTAGGCCACAAAACGGAAAGGCGACGGGAGAAATGTTGGGAGATGTCGCTGCAGGAAGTATGCCCTTCAGGCGATGCCGTGCAGCGGGGTGGTGGTGGGTTCTTCCCTCCCCTCGCCTTTTAAAAAAAAAAAAAAAAAAAAAAAAAAAAAAAAAAGGTACGTCAATGTCAGATTTGTTCACTATCCATCCCTCACGAAGTCTGAAAGCCGGTGAACGATCATGAAGTGATCTGGTCTTTAAAATATTAAATTTGTTAATGTTGGACCTCTTCACGTTATTAAAATGTTTATTATAAACTAATTAATATTAATTCAATTGTTAGAGCTATTGATGGTCTGACGGAGGATGCGAGGAGGGTTTTGCCTTTCAACATTTACTCTTCTTTTTTTGATTCTATAAAGTTAGCTTATAATAAACATTTTAATAACGTGAAGAGGTCCAACATTAACAAATTTAATATTTTAAAGAACAGATCACTTCATGATCGTTCACCGGCTTTCAGACTTCGTGAGGGATGGATAGTGAACAAATCTGACATTGACGTACCTCAAAACATTTTAACGTTCCTTTCATTGGGCCCTAAGTTTGCTCTGCCTGTGTCTCCCAAAACCTGCGACATCTCTCACATTATGAGAGATGTTGAGGGCATCATTACCCAATTCCAACCGGAGGAGAGAGACACACTCAGAGCACGCTCTACTAATGTGGTCACGAATTTCATGCTGTCGCGTCCACACACTAATTTAATTGAGTCAGAGATCCTTTCCCTCGCGAAGCAGACAAAGTTATTTCTGAGAGCGACACCTGATTTACTGGTCTGTAGAGCGGACAAGGGTGCTGTCACTGTGTTGCTCGACAAACCGTCTTACATTCAAAAAGTGTCTGATCTGCTTAACGGTGACGACATATATGAGAGAATTGATAGAGATCAAACGGCCTCCTTACAAAAACGCACTAATGAGCTGGTCCGTTGGTTGGTTGGCAGAGGAGCTTTTGACACTCAATTTTCACGGTCCTTAACCTGTCAGAACTCCATCCTTCCCAAACTTTATGCTTTACCAAAGATCCACAAACCTAACATACCATTCAGACCGATAGTATCTTTTATAGGGTCCGCTACCTATAATTTATCCTCTTACATTTCCAACGTCTTAACCGATAGCATGGCTAATCGTACTACTTACAATGTAAAAGATATTTTTTCCTTTATTGAGGAATTTAACGGTATGCTGGTACCCGAAGGTCATGAATTGGTATCGTTGGACGTGGTCAGCCTCTTCACCCAGATTCCTTTATATTTGGTCATTCAATCTGTTACCAAGCATTGGACCTCCATTTCTGACCATTGCGGTCTTGCACAAAACGATCTCATCAAGGTTGTTTCATACTTGTACAACAATTGTTATTTCACTTTTGACGGTATTGTCTATAGGCAGCGTAGTGGCAGCCCCATGGGCTCCCCGCTCTCCCCCATTCTAGCTCTCATGGTAATGGACGACCTACTTGAGGTGACCATAGAGAAGTGTGAATTCAATATCCCCTTGATCAAGAAATATGTTGACGATTTAATTTTGATTTTACCCTCGCACCAAGTTAATTATGTTTTGGACCTTTTCAACGATTACCACGAGGACATACAGTTTACCATTGAGAGAGAAAAACATATGACAGTCCCCTTCTTAGATTCTCGTCTCATTAGATCGGCCAATGGTGAACTGAGGTTCGACTGGTACACTAAACCTACCCATTCAGGGAGATACATGAATTTTCATTCCTCGCATCCTTTCCGTCAGAAAATCAACTTATTAAAGGCGATGCGGGACAGAGTCGTGTCCATTTGCCATCCTGAGTTCAAGAAACGTAACCTGACCAAACTTAAACAGTTCTTTCTTAGCAACAATTATCCTAAACAGTTAGTCAATTCAATTTTATTCAATTCTACTAATGAACCTCCCACACGTTTGCCTGCGTCTGGAGATGCCGCTGCTGTGGACCTTCTGTCCTCACCTAGGCGTAACCGCCTGAGCATTGTGACGATGGACGCCGGCGCCGTCCCTGTTGACGACGTTGGTGCCTCCGGCAGCGACACCGTGCCCGTCGTCAGGTATAAGAGGATACCTTTCATCGGCGACCTCACGGAGAAACTCAAGCGTGTATTACATCACCAGTCCTTCAGATTTGGTGTCTTCAGTTACCTTACCGTGGGGGACGCTTACTTTTCCAAGCTTAAAGATAAAACCCCGTCTAACTTGAGGAGTAATGTTGTGTACGCTATAAACTGTAATGATTGCAACGGTCTGTATATAGGACATACGTCCCAATATGTTAAAGCTAGAGTATCCAAACATAAAAGTGACGTCAGGTTACAGAAAGGTGCTGCAAGTGCCCTTGTTGAGCATGCTATGGGTTTTTCGCATTCCTTCAGGTTTGACGAGACAAGGATAATTGCTAGTGAACCTAGGTACTTTGGTCGACTATTTCTGGAGATGTTCCACATAAATGTAAATGACAACACAGTAAACCATAAGGTTGACACAAGTGGTCTTAGTAACATTTATAGTTATCTTTTTGAACTTTATAAACAAGGACGTTCCAGAGATGGTCGGCTGGATGGTCGGGACCGTGGCTCTGACTCGGCTTAACCTTGTCTTTGGGTCACAACATGTTAATTCTGCTTATAACTTTTCATTTTCATTGTGTAATTCTACCTTTTTTTGTGTTTGGTCCCTTCAGGATGATTCCCATTGTTATTTTTATTGTTACCATTTCAAAATAAAATTTATAATTTTAAGTTCACATTTTTGGTGCGCCATCTGTTGAGCGGGGTTGGCGGTTGATCATTTCGTTGCGCGTGTCGGTATTGCAGTTCCATATGTTGACCACTGGGTCTATGATTAACCTCACATTTCCGGCGGAGTGATCGACTGTCAACGTGCCGTCCGCATGGCTTGCATCTAATTAGTTTTCGTCTCATTATTGATGGGTCCACTGGCCAGCCGTGGAGACATCCATTTTCATTAAAATTGTTGCATCTCATCACCATGTGGTTTTCCGGTTGTTTGTAAAAATTAAGGCTGCTTCTCACACAACTAACGTAAGTTAATTTGATGTTAAATTTTAATTGGTAACTATTAGTGGTATTTTCTTGTCTTTATAGTAACTTTGTTGCCTGATGAAGACTTTGAAATAAAGTCGAAACGTCGCAGAGTTTATAACGTTGTGATTATTTGACCTGGTCGTTGTCCCAATATCCCATTTTGTGTGTTAATGTAGTACGACCGATTCAATTAAATAGAATAGAGTATTTGATTGTATTAAAAATATGGCATGTATTATAGTCATCCTAATAGATTACAGTTTAACAAAACTATTTGTTATTACTTTTCAAAAAAAATATGCTTTATTTCTATTAAAAACCAAAATTAAAATTGAATTTTATTCACGTCCTATCACGTGATTGAAAACGCTCTGTAATTGGCTCAGTCTCCAGTGATGTCATTCGTTAGTCCGCTTAGAGCGCGTTCGGGTTGTCAGGGTAGGGTATGGGGAGAGCAATGCTCTCGATAACTTGGGTCGGCTGTCTCTCTCTTATATGCAGATAAACGCCGTATGACGTTAGTCCGCCTATTATGCAGCGCGTCACTCTCACCGTACAATATCCGAACGCGCTCTTATGCTTCTCCCGTTTGAATTTAATAGCACGAAAGCGCCATGTAAGCATAACTTTGTAGGTTAGCATAGCCCTAACGTTAAGCTGTCAGATCAGGTAATACCTGGTTCGAAAATACGATAGATAACTTATTCTAGTCAGTTTTACTTATGTCGAAGTAATCTTGACAACAGAAAACACTTGTATTGGCGGCTATTTATTTCATTTGGATTTCTACGAGCCAACCACTTTCTTCGCAGTTTCAAATCTTGCGGAACAGCTACAAATAGTTTATCCGGAGTTTTTCTTGATGTATCTCTGCATTGTGGATTTATACACCATTTATAACCCATTTTTATGTAGAAATTGTGAAAACAACACATCATACAACATAATTACCAAACGACGACGATGCCGATGCCGACCGATGCTGACACACCATATGGGCCGATTTGACATCTACTAACCGGTGACGTCACACAACAGAAAGTATCGTTTTGGCGGGACTTTTTGTGATTCAATTTTTAACGCTGATTTTTATGAAATATTGAGGAAATAATTACGAAAAATAATGCATTTACAATGTAGAGTGAAAGAATAAACACACTAAGATGAGTAGGTGTGGAGTCGGTATGGACGACCTCAATTGACCCCAAACTCCAGTGGTACTCAAACAAGGGGTCACGCGCCTAACTCCAGAGGTTCTCAGGTTCAGAGTGGGCCCCCTTCGCCCGTCCAGCTAGGGCTCCGCCCCCGCTGTGGCCCCCTCGCCATTCCACCTAGGGCTCCGCCCCCAGGGCCCCCTCGTTAGAGCCTCCCAATTTTGAGATTAGAATTCCCCTCGATGCACCTTTGAGATAAAACCCCTATATCTCGAAAAGTAAGGGGCGGATCGAAAAAATAATTGAAAAAACACCCCCCGCCACAGAAACCCCTCTGTCCGTTTTGACAAATACGAACAAAATGGCGTTGTTGAATTTTCCGAAAAGGCCTTAGATCTATCACTTTTGAAAAGTATGACTCATTCCTCTATCTTCTAAATGGGTTGCCGGATCGAAAAAATAAAAACACCACAGGGTTTGCTATTGGGGTTGTATATACGAACGTAAAGAAAAACGGCCAAAAAGGCGTTATTATTACGATTTCAAAAATAACTTCCGGTTTTGGCGACAAATCCTTATATCTCGAAAAGTAAGGGGCGGATCGAAAAAATAATTGAAAAAACACCCCCCGCCACAGAAACCCCCCTGTCGGTTTTGACAAATACGAACAAAATGGCGTTGTTGAATTTTCCGAAATGCCTTAGATCTATCACATTTGAAAAGTATGACTTATTCCTCTATCACCTAAATGGGTTGCCGGATCGAAAAAATAAAAACACCACAGGGTTTGCTATTGGGGTTGTATATACGAACGTAAAGAAAAACGGCCAAAAAGGCGTTAAAATTACGATTTCAAAAATAACTTCCGGTTTTGGCGACAAATCCTTATATCTCGAAAAGTAAGGGGCGGATCGAAAAAATAATTGAAAAAACACCCCCCGCCACAAAAACTCCCCTGTCGGTTTTGGCAAATACGAACAAAATGGCGTTGTTGAATTTTCCGAAAAGGCCTTAGATCTATCACTTTTGAAAAGTATGACTCATTCCTCTATCTTCTAACTGGGTTGCCGGATCGAAAAAATAAAAACACCACAGGGTTTGCTATTGGGGTTGTATATACGAACGTAAAGAAAAACGGCCAAAAAGGCGTTATTATTACGATTTCAAAAATAACTTCCGGTTTTGGCGACAAATCCTTATATCTCGAAAAGTAAGGGGCGGATCGAAAAAAAAAAATAATTGCAAATTCACCCCAAAGTTGATATATACGAACAAGATGGCGTCGTTGAATTAGAGGAGAAGGCTCGATAACAACCCTTTTCAAAAGTATGACTACCTCCGTAGTCAGCGGGGCCCAAAATTTGTTGCCAACTTCAGAGTGGTCCCCTTAGCTCTACCGCCTAGGGCTCTGCCCCAGGGCCCCCCTCATCAGAGCTTCCCAATTTTGAGGTTAGAACGCCCCTCGATGCATCTTTCAAATATTCCGCGCGCCACTTTATTGTTAAACTTTTTGTATTTGAAAAAGAAAAATCACTTAATCTTTCATTGAAAAAAAAGTCTAATTCTTAAAGAAAATTATAAACATTAATTATTAGCTTAATCTAAAAAATAATCCAATAACTTTGGAAGCTGGATATCAGAGAATTTCTGCAAATTTTCAATTGTTACGTAGCTCGTGATAGGGATGGTCCAGGCCAGGGTGGATGAAAATAAAACTCACACTGGGGTTTTACATACTGTATAATGTGTACGAGACAGTCCAAGAAAACAGCTGAGAAGGCAGGTCACTGCCTTCTCGTACAGGTGTCGGATGTCACACTCGTGAATACAGACAAATAACAATCTTCTTTGATACTCCGCTATGCTTCTACTTTTATCAATTGTCCAAATACGTTACTCCCATTAATTAGGTTACCAAACGTCGAGGTTGTTCACTTGATTTTTGTGCAAACGCGGCGTCTGGATCCCGTACTTGGGAATTGCAAGTATTGAGCAATTCGGGTCATTGGCTTTGTTCTTTTATAACTCTATTCGAACATAATGATAAATTCGTCTTAATTTACTTCGTAACAATATCTGTTTTGTTCTAGAATATTCCAATATGACGTAATCATCGATGCACACGCAAAATGCGTACAGACTTGATTATCTCGCTCAAAGATAAGACTAACCACAACGAGGAAAAAAACAGTGTTCGTCAATTTACACGTAATCTTATGACAGAATGTCCCGTATAGCGCCTAATTTGAAATTTAACATTGTTTCTTATGTAAATCAGGCACAAATTTGATGAATCTCACTAGCATTTGTCTGCAATTAATAAGCTTCGTTCCTATGCTAAAATTTATGGGATATAAGGAATTAAAAAATGGTCGGTGATACAGTGTGCAAGTTTTAATTTCTCCAGAAAATGTTATTCTATATACAACGTTTTCGATGATCTAAAAACTTCCTAACCACAGTCAGAGTTTTGGTTTTAGTAATTTTAGCAAATAGGATAGTAAAAAGCGAAGAAACAGTTAAAATTTTGTAAGAGTAATCTGTATTTGTTTATATTTAAATTAAAACTGTCTTAGAGAACTTAGAAGAATTAAAATTAGAATTAGACCATTTATTACTATATACCAACACAAAATTGTTATGTGAAAATACGACGAGCTCGAGGAAATTTTAACGCTTCATCAGACAATCAGTAAAATATTCAAATGATATATTGAAATTAATAATCGACACAGGTGCTTCAATTAGTGCTCTCTTCGCATCATGTGTAAATAAATTAGAATATGTTGACGCAACAAAGCGAATAGAGTTATTGGAGCATTAGCGCCTCCATTTATCCTCTTAGCGCCTCCATTTATCCGTTTAGCGCCTCCATTTATCCTCTTAGCGCCTCCATTTATCCCCTTAGCGCCTCCGTTTATCATCTTAGCGCCTCCATTTATCCTCTTAGCGCCTCCATTTATCCTCTTAGCGCCTCCATTTATCCGTTTAGCGCCTCCATTTATCCGTTTAGCGCCTCCATTTATCCTCTTAGCGCCTCCATTTAACATCTTAGCGCCTCCATTTATCCTCTTAGCGCCTCCATTTATCCGTTTAGCGCCCCCATTTATCCGTTTAGCGCCTCCATTTATCCTCTTAGCGCCTCCATTTATCATCCTAGCGCCTCCATTTATCCTCTTAGCGCCTCCATTTATCCTCTTAGCGCCTCCATTTATCCGTTTAGCGCCTCCATTTATCCTCTTAGCGCCTCCATTTATCCTCTTAGCGCCTCCATTTATCCTCTTAGCGCCTCCATTTATCCTCTTAGCGCCTCCATTTATCCGTTTAGCGCCTCCATTTATCCGTTTAGCGCCTCCATTTATCCTCTTAGCGCCTCCATTTATCCTCTTAGCGCCTCCATTTATCTTGTTAGCGCCTCCATTTATCATCTTAGCGCCTCCATTTGTCCGTTTAGCGCCTCCATTTATCCTCTTAGCGCCTCCATTTATCCTCTTAGCGCCTCCATTTACCATCTTAGCGCCTCCATTTATCCTCTTAGCGCCTCCATTTATCCGTTTAGCGCCTCCATTTATCCTCTTAGCGCCTCCATTTATCCTCTTAGCGCCTCCATTTATCTTCTTAGCGCCTCCATTTATCATCTTAGCGCCTCCATTTATCCGTTTAGCGCCTCCATTTATCCTCTTAGCGCCTCCATTTATCCTCTTAGCGCCTCCATTTACCATCTTAGCGCCTCCATTTATCCTCTTAGCGCCTCCATTTATCATCTTAGCGCCTCCATTTGTCCTCTTAGCGCCTCCATTTATCCTCTTAGCGCCTCCATTTATCCTCTTAGCGCCTCCATTATACAGATCTGTATACAGACCCTGTATAAATTATACAGACCATGTATACAGACCCTGTATAATCACAACAGACCCTGTATACAGACCCTGTATAAATTATACAGACCCTGTATACAGACCCTGTATAATCACAACAGACCCTGTATATTGACCCTCATTTGACCCTCCGCGACCCTCATTTTGGGTTGGGATGGGTTGGTCTCATGTGGACTCATGTGATTATACAGGGTCTGTATACAGGGTCTGTATAATTTATACAGGGTCTGTATACAGGGTCTGTTGTGATTATACAGGGTCTGTATAATTTATACAGGGTCTGTATACAGGGTCTGTTGTGATTATACAGGGTCTGTATACAGGGTCTGTTGTGATTATACAGGGTCTGTATACAGGGTCTGTTGTGATTATACAGGGTCTGTATACATGGTCTGTATAATTTATACAGGGTCTGTATACAGATCTGTATAATGGAGGCGCTAAGAGGATAAATGGAGGCGCTAAGAGGATAAATGGAGGCGCTAAGAGGATAAATGGAGGCGCTAAGATGATAAATGGAGGCGCTAAGAGGATAAATGGGGCGCTAAGAGGATAAATGGAGGCGCTAAGAGGATAAATGGAGGCGCTAAGATGGTAAATGGAGGCGCTAAGAGGATAAATGGAGGCGGTAAGAGGATAAATGGAGGCGCTAAACGGATAAATGGAGGCGCTAAACGGACAAATGGAGGCGCTAAGATGATAAATGGAGGCGCTAACAAGATAAATGGAGGCGCTAAGAGGATAAATGGAGGCGCTAAGAGGATAAATGGAGGCGCTAAACGGATAAATGGAGGCGCTAAACGGATAAATGGAGGCGCTAAGAGGATAAATGGAGGCGCTAAGAGGATAAATGGAGGCGCTAAGAGGATATATGGAGGCGCTAAGAGGATACATGGAGGCGCTAAACGGATAAATGGAGGCGCTAAGAGGATAAATGGAGGCGCTAAGAGGATAAATGAAGGCGCTAGGATGATAAATGGAGGCGCTAAGAGGATAAATGGAGGCGCTAAACGGATAAATGGAGGCGCTAAACGGATAAATGGAGGCGCTAAGAGGATAAATGGAGGCGCTAAGATGTTAAATGGAGGCGCTAAGAGGATAAATGGAGGCGCTAAACGGATAAATGGAGGCGCTAAACGGATAAATTGAGGCGCTAAGAGGATAAATGGAGGCGGTAAGATGTTAAATGGAGGCGCTACGAGGATAAATGGAGGCGCTAAACGGATAAATGGAGGCGCTAAACGGATAAATGGAGGCGCTAAGAGGATAAATGGAGGCGCTAAGATGTTAAATGGAGGCGCTAAGAGGATAAATGGAGGCGCTAAACGGATAAATGGAGGCGCTAAACGGATAAATGAAGGCGCTAAGAGGATAAATGGAGGCGCTAAGAGGATAAATGGAGGCGCTAAGAGGATAAATGGAGGCGCTAAGAGGATAAATGGAGGCGCTAAGATGATAAATGGAGGCGCTAAGAGGATAAATGGAGGCGCTAAGAGGATAAATGGAGGCGCTAAACGGATAAATGGAGGCGCTAAGATGATAAATGGAGGCGCTAAGAAGATAAATGGAGGCGCTAAGAGGATAAATGGAGGCGCTAAGAGGATAAATGGAGGCGCTAAACGGATAAATGGAGGCGCTAAGCGGATAAATGGAGGCGCTAAGAGGATAAATGGAGGCGCTAAGAGGATAAATGGAGGCGCTAAGAGGATAAATGGAGGCGCTAAGAGGATAAATGGAGGCGCTAAGATGATAAATGGAGGCGCTAAGAGGATAAATAGAGGCGCTAAGATGATAAATGGAGGCGCTAAGAGGATAAATGGAGGCGCTAAGATGATAAATGGAGGCGCTAAGAGGATAAATAGAGGCGCTAAGATGATAAATGGAGGCGCTAAGAGGATAAATGTAGGCGCTAATGCTCCAATAACTCTATTCGCTTTGTTGTGTCAACATATTCTAATTTATTTACACATGACGCGAAGAGAGCACTAATTGAAGCACCTGTATCGATTATTAATTTCAATATATTATTTGAATATTTTACTGATTGTCTGATGAAGCGTTAAAATTTCCTCGACCTCGTCGTATTTTCACATAACAATTTTGTGTTGGTATATAGTAATAAATGGTCTAATTCTAATTTTAATTCTTCTAAGTTCTCTAAGACAGTTTTAATTTAAATATAATCAAATACAGATTACTCTTACAAAATTTTAACTGTTTCTTCGCTTTTTTACTATCCTATTTGCTAAAATTATTAAAACCCAAACTCTGACTGTGGTTAGGAAGTTTTTAGATCATCGAAAACTTTGTATATAGAATAACATTTTCTGGAGAAATTAAAACTTGCACACTGTATCACCGACCATTTTTTAATTCCTTATATCCCATTAATTTTAGCATCGTTTTTATCTATGGCACAACGACTATTTAAATTAGAGGCGCTAAGATGATAAATGGAGGCGCTAGGAGGATAAATGGAGGCGCTAATGCTCCAATAACTCTATTCGCTTTGTTGCGTCAACATATTCTAATTTATTTACACATGATGCGAAGAGAGCACTAATTGAAGCACCTGTGTCGATTATTAATTTCAATATATTATTTGAATATTTTACTGATTGTCTGATGAAGCGTTAAAATTTCTTCGAGCTCGTCGTATTTTCACATAACAATTTTGTGTTGGTATATAGTAATAAATGGTCTAATTCTAATTTTAATTCTTCTAAGTTCTCTAAGACAGTTTTAATTTAAATATAATCAAATACAGATTACTCTTACAAAATTTTAACTGTTTCTTCGCTTTTTACTATCCTATTTGCTAAAATTACTAAAACCAAAACTCTGACTGTGGTTAGGAAGTTTTTAGATCATCGAAAACTTTGTATATAGAATAACATTTTCTGGAGAAATTAAAACTTGCACACTGTATCACCGACCATTTTTTAATTCCTTATATCCCATAAATTTTAGCATAGGAACGAAGCTTATTAATTGCAGACAAATGCTAGTGAGATTCATCAAATTTGTGCCTGATTTACATAAGAAACAATGTTAAATTTCAAATTAGGCGCTATACGGGACATTCTGTCATAAGATTACGTGTAAATTGACGAACACTGTTTTTTTCCTCGTTGTGGTTAGTCTTATCTTTGAGCGAGATAATCAAGTCTGTACGCATTTTGCGTGTGCATCGATGATTACGTCATATTGGAATATTCTAGAACAAAACAGATATTGTTACGAAGTAAATTAAGACGCATTTATCATTATGTTCGAATAGAGTTATAAAAGAACAAAGCCAATGACCCGAATTGCTCAATACTTGCAATTCCCCAGTACGGGATCCAGACGCCGCGTTTGCACAAAAATCAAGTGAACAACCTCGACGTTTGGTAACCTAATTAATGGAAGTAACGTATTTGGACAATTGATATAAGTAGAAGCATACCGGAGTATCAAAGAAGATTGTGTCTGTATTCACGAGTGTGACATCCGACACCTGTACGAGAAGGCAGTGACCTGCCTTCTCAGCTGTTTTCTTGGACTGTCTCGTACACATTATGCAGTATGTAAAACCCCAGTGTGAGTTTTATTTTCATTCACCCTGGCCTGGACCATCCCTATCACGAGCTACGTAACAATATTACACAGATATTTTTTTTTCAATTTACGCGTTCTTCGTTCACAACTCTACTACACTTTTTTACAAATTACGTACGTAACTACTTGAAAATTTGCAAAAATTCTCTGATATCCAGCTTCCAAAGTTATTGGATTATTTTTTAGATTAAGCTAATAATTAATGTTTATAATTTTCTTTAAGAATTAGACTTTTTTTTCAATGAAAGATTAAGTGATTTTTCTTTTTCAAATGCAAAAAGTTTAACAATAAAGTGGCGCGCGGAATATTTGAAAGATGCATCGAGGGGCGTTCTAACCTCAAAATTGGGAAGCTCTGATGAGGGGCCCCTGGGGCAGAGCCCTAGGCGGTAGAGCTAAGGGGACCACTCTGAAGTTGGCAACAAATTTTGGGCCCCGCTGACTACGGAGGTAGTCATACTTTTGAAAAGGGTTGTTATAGAGCCTTCTCCTCTAATTCAACGACGCCATCTTGTTCGTATATATCAACTTTGGGGTGAATTTGCAATTATTTTTTTTCAAACCCTGTGGTGTTTTTATTTTTTCGATCCGGCAACCCAGTTAGAAGATAGAGGAATGAGTCATACTTTTCAAAAGTGATAGATCTAAGGCCTTTTCGGAAAATTCAACAACGCCATTTTGTTCGTATTTGTCAAGCCGACAGGGGGGTTTCTGTGGCGGGGGGTGTTTTTCAATTATTTTTTCTATCCGCTCCTTACTTTTCGAGATATAAGGATTTGTCGTCAAAACCGGAAGTTATTTTTGAAATCGTAATAATAACGCCTTTTTGGCCGTTTTTCTTTACGTTCGTATATATACAACCCCAATAGCAAACCCTGTGGTGTTTTTATTTTTTCGATCCGGCAACCCATTTAGAAGATAGAGGAATGAGTCATACTTTTCAAATGTGATAGATCTAAGGCCTTTTCGGAAAATTCAACAACGCCATTTTGTTCGTATTTGTCAAAACCGACAGGGGGGTTTCTGTGGCGGGGGGTGTTTTTTCAATTATTTTTTCGATCCGCCCCTTACTTTTCGAGATATAGGTTTTATAGGTTTTATCTCAAAGGTGCATCGAGGGGAATTCTAACCTCAAAATTGGGAGGCTCTAACGAGGGGGCCCTGGGGGCGGAGCCCTAGGTGGAGTGGCGAGGGGGCCACAGCGGGGGCGGAGCCCTAGCTGGAGGGGCGAAGGGGGCCCACTCTGAACTTGAGAACCTCTGGAGTTAGGCGCGTGACCCCTTGTTTGAGTACCACTGGAGTTTGGGGTCAATTGAGGTCGTCCATACCGACTCCACACCTACTACTAAGATGGCTTTCCAATAATAGTCAAATACCCTATTTGCTCATGCAGCTAAACTATTAATTGCACCAGAAAAAAATCATAGTCATAAAATATTCAGAATTTCCTCTACTTTAATTTATTATTTAACTATTTTAACAGAAAGCTTTTCAGCTCTAAGTTTGGTTATGAAACTTCTAAATATGAAGTTTCGTCCCGATACCTTTAGTAGTTTCTCCGGAATCGTCGACACAAAAAAACGGGTACACACACACACACACACGCGCATACACACACATACACACAGACATTTTTTTGTACCTTGGTCAAAAATGTTCAAGAGACCCAAAAAGGCATATTTCCGCTAAAATCTATAATTTTTTTTTGGCACGATTACAATACCTTACATATTACGTATGCTAAAGCAACAAAAAAAATATTTGTTTAAAAAATGGAAAATACCGTTGTATGCATGCGCATTTTCACATGTTTACTTGTTGCTAAGCGAAGCTCTACACTCCTATCAACTCCTTAATGGACACACGTTGCGAGCGGTGGCTCCTACAAAATATACGCTAGGAGCGCAGCTAGACTCTCTACTAGGCGCGCAGCTCCTATATGGCCGCACACTTAGACGGCGCAGCCACCAGGCACTATGGTCTAGATCAGCGGTCGCCAACCGGAGCCCCGCGGACCCCTAAGAGCGGAGCGCAGCTATGAGGCTGCCCTGGGCGGGAGAAGGACAGCGGGAGCAGATTGACAGCGGTCGCCAACCGGGGGTCCGCGGACCCCTAAGAGCGGAGCGCACCTATGAGGTTGCCCTGAGCGGGAGAAGGACAGCGGGAGCAGGTTGACAGCGGTCGCCAACCGGGAGTCCGCGGACCCCTAAGAGCGGAGCGCACCTATGAGGCTGCCCTGACCGGGAGAAGGACAGCGGAAGCAGGTTGGCAGCCGCTGGTCTAGATTGTCTAGAAATACCAAATTGTTAGACAAAATTCAAATTTTTGACTCTTGAATTCATTTAATTGTATTCAATTGTATCCTATATGAAAGAAAACAGCTTAGTGCACTAAAAATCAGCGACCTCAAAACCCCCAAAAAGGTCACGTTTCAAGTAAATCTAAACATGTCTTTCGCCGTATTGGATCCGCCATTTTGTTTTCGGAAATTTCTTGATCGGATTCATAATCATGAACATTGAAATCCCCCAAATGGCCACGTTTCAATTAATTCAAAACACATTTTAACGCAGTCGTCCTCCATATTGAATCCGCCGTTTTAATTTCATCAATTTAGAGTTTATATTCGTAATCAGCGACCTCGAAAACCCCAAAAAGGTCACGTTTGAAGTAAATCAAAACATGTTTTGATGTAGTCGTCCGCCATATTTGATCCGTCTTTTTTCTCAGAAGTTTCGATTTCAGATTCGTAATCAGCCTCAAAACCCCTTAGATACTAAGTTTAAAAATGTTGGTCAAATTTTCGCGATTTTAAACCACTGTGCGTGCCATGGTGGGGAATTATAATGTTTTAATATAATGTTTTTTAATATTTACTGTGTAACTACAATCTGCAGAGTACATATTGTCTAACGTTTTCAGGTGGCATGTTGGCCCGTTGGGAAATAACGAAAGCAATTTACCCGTATATGATCTCCATCTGCCTGGTGTACTTCGCCACACTTTGTCTCTATCCGGGGATTGCTTCAGAGATAATCAGTTGCCGGCTTGGCTCTTGGATGCCAATCTTGATGATGGCCATATTCAACGGCGCCGATCTGCTTGGGAAAATGCTCGCAGCTTCGTCTTGGCACTGGACAGGAAGTCGTTTAGTGCGGTTTTCCGCAATTAGATTGATAATGATACCGCTCATGCTTATGTGTGCCCTACCTCGAAGCAGCCCGGTATTTTCAGCGGAGATAATATCATTCATGCTCGCTCTCGCATTAGGGCTAAGCAATGGCGTATTGGGAAGCGTGCCTATGATTCAAGCTCCTAGTAAAGTTGATGACAGGCACCGGGAGTTAACAGGTAAATTCAGAGGATAACGAATAGATCCTTTTTGCTGTCTATTCACCATGATTTTGAAAAAAAGATGTTTCGAAAGAATGTATATGTTACCGGCAAAACCCGTTTTCAGGTAGAACCAGTTTAACCTAGGTTAAACTAGTTCTGCCGAAGCACGTTAGGTCGAACTAGTTTAACCTAGGCCTAACTAGTTTGACCTGGTTTGTAAACGCATACTTTAGGTCAAACTTGTATGGACCAGGCAAAACTAATTTCGAGAAACTGTATTGAAACCACCGCACCTATTGAATCCACGCTGCCACCTGTGATACTTATTCGTAACTGATGGTGATTTAAAGAGCCCAAACATCGTCTGGTTCCATAAATGACAAATAGTAAACAGTAGTTGACGGAGTGAGTCGCATTTTTTAGTAAATGACAGTAGGTGTGAAACTCAAATGAAAATGACAAATAAAATTTATAATGCAAACCAGCTTCGTTAAACTGATTAGTGTCTATGGGCCTTATAAAAAATAATTTAGTAAACTGAACAGAACCTTATTATAAGTTTATTAAAAAATAGAAATAATACAAATAAACGGTAAACTCTCCATGCTGTTAACAGTAAACAAACTCTCATAAAGTCAACAACAAATACAGGATCATGCTAAGCATGTCATAATATGATATTACCCATATTTGTTTTCTAACCCCTTATGTTAAAAAGTAAAATAGGTAATAGGGGTCTTGCACAAAGTCTCAAAATTAATACGCTCTATTAGTGCCAAACGTATACCAGAACCGTTCGCAAACGTTTTCTTTTAAAGAAAAAAATCGGTTCGTACACAATTAATAATATTAAAATCGGTCTCGTCCCTTTAAATATGATCGCGCTGTGATTGGTGTGACGTAGCACTCTTAGTCGAAGGCCACGTGACATGAGCTAGCTACGATGTAATTGTCGTGAGTTCACTTTTTCTAATACTACATGTGAAAAGATTGACATTAACGTTTGGCGTACGTCTTCTCAGACAACTGTCACTTTTGACAACACGCAAAGATTCCATGACCCAACTATACTTATTCGTAATCAGAACGCACACAACGTCCTCCAGATGCTATACATTCAACTCGATGCCGTTCTCGTGCCCGTAGGTCCTTTTTTTTCGGCTGCTCTCTACGGCACGGCCTAGGGTCGCTGAGCTTCTCACCAATTTTATGACGTCACGGAGCGTTTTGGCGCGGTTTAATCTTTGATGTTCAATAACACTTGAGTGCAACAATATTAAGCAAAAAAATTTTACACACTGTTTCCTTGCCACCTAAGGATTTTATTTCTAAAGTTAGATAAAATCATGCAAGACCCCTATTGAGTTATCTGATTATAGCTTCTACGACAGTAGACTAAATGTTGATGTTCACTGAAAAATATTATATAATTGCAATAAAAAGCCTCTTTAGCCTTTGCAGATTATTTATTTCTTTTTTATACCGGTTTCGATCTACGATCATCATCAGCTTAAATGGTCAAGTAATCCAAAGCCGTATAAACAGTAAAATACATTTTTAAAAACTTCCAAGTTCTCCTAGAAACGACAAGTCATTAGCGTGTCAAGATGGTTGGGACGTAAAAAATTTTTACGTCCCAACCATCGGACTACTTGACCATATAAGCTGATGATGATCGTAGATCGAAACCGGTACTTAAAGAAATAAATAATCTGCAAAGGCTAAAGAGGTTTTTTTTTATTGCAACTAACATTAAGTATATCCGAAAAATTTAAATTTTTAGTCTATTATAACTATCCAAATTTCATTAGTCTGGTTCCACAAATAACAGCGTGGATCACCCGGTATAATAGCACATTTCCATACCGTTAGTCGAAATTAGTTTTGCCTAGTCCATACCAGTTTGACATAAATTATGCGTTTACAAACCAGGTTAAACTAGTTTGGCCTAGGTTAAACTAGTTCGACCTAACGCGCTTCCGCAGAACGAGTTTAACCTAGGTTAAACTGGTTCTACCTGAAAACGGGTTTTGCCGGTAACATATATAACTGCAAGACAACATGCCAATACCACAAGTATCAGCTGCCACCTGTACTGCTAAGTCATAGCGTTAATAGTTCCAGAGATATTTAACAGTTTGTCCTAAATATGCCCGTTGCAGGATATTTTTTAAAAACTATGTAAAAACGAAATTTTTCCGATTTAGCCTTTAAACTATGTGAGACTATAGCCAAAGCCAGTAGGTAGATGATAGTATCGAAAGATATTAGGTACACATTAGGTTCATTGATCTTAGTAAATTTTGATGTTTTTCCAATGGCTTTTTCTCGAGTTTTTTAAATTGAACAGCCTGTATAATATGTGTTAGCTGTAATAACCCTTTATTTCGCTTCAATTTACATCTAGTTTATCATACACCAAATGTTACTAGTTTTGTGATATTTGCAATTTAACGAAATGTTATGCAATTGTAAATTTTAATATTCCTGTGAATAAGGTATTTGGTAGTTTGATGTAAAGATTAGAGTTCTTCCTTTAATTTGATTATTTGCCAATAGAACTTTAAATTCATTATGAAGTGTAATATAAACCTAAAACAACAAACTCTAATCTTAATGGCGATAAAGGATATAATTTAAAAACGATTTAACCAGCTTGATCCTTATACAAAGTATTACCCTTATCAACATATTAACAATTTTATATGAAATTTTGTAAGTATATTTTGCCATCTATCGTATCTGAGTGTTGAAAATCAGATTTTCTTTGATGTGATTTACGTGCTCACACCCAAAAACCAAATATGCAACAAAAACAAACTGATAGGCATCTTTAGATTCAGATCATCACATTCATAGCAAAAAATCTATTAATTTAACACTTCCAAATAATCAACTCTCCATTCACATTATCAATATTACTCATGGTATCATTCAAATTATCCCAATTTTGTATTGTCTCTTCAGAAAAATAACCTATTTTAAACCAATTAACAATATTAAGTAGATATTGTTGGTTGTTTTTTTGTACTGAATACAAATCCGTTCACACGTAGCTCATCAAGACAGCTTTTAGCGTTTCTGTTTGCTTTTGTGTATGAGCGCACATACCATTACAATGAAACGTCTCCGCACAATTTTCACACTATTGAACAATTTTTCACGATAGTCCCCCTAAAATTATACTGTGTCTGGTTTACTTCGGAGTCCAACTGAAGTTACTGGGTCTTTGGGTTCGCTCGCTGTACATTTGTAAAAATTGCAAAACATACCTATAAAATGGTGTAATTCCTTGATAACCGTAATACCTTTTATATGAATTAATCTAGTTAAATATGTTCTAAATGGCTTCTTCTATAACCCTTTAAATATTTTACATCATGCTACCCAGCACACTGTATACAGAGCAATATTAAGATACTAAATAGCATACTACTCTTTAAATTGCAAATATCACAAAAACTAGTAAAAATAGATATAAGATATAGTGAATATAAATTAAAAAGAACTTTTCAATTATCAAATAATATACAGGCTGTTCCATTTAAAAATCTCAAGAAAAAGCCATTTAAAAATGTTTAAAAGCTAGTGCATGCTATGATCACCTTGTATAGCGCATCTAATTTTTCATGACATCAGCATCTAGCTATGGGTTTAGTGACTATGTGACAAAACTTTTAGGACAGTATCTGCTAAAATGTAGTATTAACGCAGTTTTTAAGAAAGGCCTGCAAGTGCTAATTTTTTGACAAACAATTAAATATCACAGAAACTATTTACATTACACAGGTACAACTTACACAGTTGGAAAGACAACTTCCTTAGTATTCATAATATAGTACGATATACAGGACGTTCCATATAAAAAAAATTACTTCTTTCCGTCACGCCTAAATGCAACACACTGTATAAATGAAAATAATTTTACGTTATAGAAACGCCTGAGTCAAACAACTCTGGTATAAAACATTTTCTTCTTTCTCAAACAATTTGATGGCTATGGAGTCTATGGACCGCCGGGATACTAATAACTCACCCTGTATATATATACCGGGTGATTCAATTTCGAGGCTCACCATGGGGATCTTGCTTATTAGTGGAGATAGAGCCTATGTTTAAATTTGGCAAAGTTTCATATTTTTGTGCTGATCAATTATCTGAAAAGAAATTTTAGCTATCATTTTTCATTTTAAAGATATCCGCAAAAAAAACTGAAATGTTAAGATATCGTTTTTAATTTTTTATTCAAAACCAAACGTAGCTAGACATTTGAAACAAAGACATTCTACAGCTACTTTTTAACAAGGGATGCAGTGTTATTTTCTAATTTGAAATAACATCAAAGATGGCTGCGTAACCATGGCGAACTTTTGTTTTACTTATGGGCGCCATGTTGAATTTTGGCATTTTCTGATAGTCGTGTTTTTCCTAATTTCCGCAATGTATAACATGTCGGCATTATTTTTTAAAATAATGGTGTAATAATCAAAAAACCTTCAGGTACCTAACTGGAGCTTGGTTACAGACCGCCGGACTCGTTGCCGAGCAACGTCTACAAAATGCACTTGGATCAAGCGGCGCGCTCAGCGTTGGGTTTGCCATTTAACCAAATAAACCTTAATTGTGGTTGATTGTGGATGTAAAATCCCGTTTACCAATAACGAAAAGCGTGGTATGATAAGGATTTATTATTGTCTTATTTTGTTATTCTTATGTGTGCCATGTTGAATTTGGGCATTTTCCGATAGTCGTGTTTTTTCGCATTTCCTCATTTCCTTTTCTCGTGTATAACCTGTTGGCATTAGTTTTTAAAACAATGGTTTAATAATAAAAAATCTTTCTTCTTTTGCTCGTTGTTTGTCGTGCTTATCAGGTACCCAACTGGTGCTTGGTTACCAACCGCCGGCGCCGGACTGACCAGAGTGCTTTGGATTAAAGACATTCAGATTGTAAAAGAAGCAAGTTTATACAACAAAAAGATTATTTTTTAAGTAAATGTTCATTTTGGTCGCCATTTTCTTGAAGGCATAAAACCGAGCCAGCTTTTCGACATGTTATGCTCTTCGAACTGTTCTTCCCGGAATAGCATTTTACTGCATTTGTTATTCGATCCCGCTTTCCGATTTCGTAGTTCATAGTTCCCCATAGAAAATAGTCCAGAGGACTTAAATAATAATAATAATAATAATAATGCATTTATTGTCTCTCAAATTTGCTTATTACATTCAAAAACTAAAAAGCAATGTATTGACAATTCTGCACGACCTGGTTCAGCAACACTGCTGTTCTTCCACCAGGCCGTGATACAAAAAGAAAAAAAAACATGTTAATACGCACTAAGTTCAGTCACTCTTCTACACAGACAAAGTTAATTTGCACAAAAAGCCGTCAGAATATTACTGAGAAATAGGCTGCACATGCATGAACATTGACCACACAACTCAATATCCGCGCTGCCACAACAGACCCCGCTCGCTCAAAATAAAAGCCCCAAATTTGCGCTTGAACTGCTGAGAAGACGTACACTCTTTAAAATTATCCGGGATGCTGTTATATACTTTTGATACTTGGTATGAGAAAGATTTTTCGAATTGAGCCGTTACATGCACCGGTGGTGAAATTGTCCCCCTAAATCTAATATTGATAGAGTGGACGTCTCCTCTGAATTGAATTTTTTCGAATAAATACGGGGGCACTCTGAACAAAACCACCGAATGATAGAGACACGCGGCATGTAGGAGTCTTCTACCTTTCATATTTAACCAGCTCAGTTCTTTCAGCTTATGGCTAACGTGGTCACGGCGTCTTATGCCAAAAATGAGTCGCAGACATGAATTCTGGACTTTTTGAATTTTGGCCGCTTGAATTGCGGTGAGGAACGGCGCGAACAGGACGTCCCCGTAATTAAACACAGACAATACCAGGCCCTGGCACAATGTGTGCTTTGTTCGCCTATCAAGGAATGCCAATACAATAAATAATCCGTAACCTCCCATATGCCCTCTGCAAACACTTGTTCACATGCTCCCGAAAAGACAGGGTCTCATCAATGATCACGCCCAAGTTTCTAACGCTGCTCCGTAGTTCAAGCTGTTCACCCTCAATCGTTATGCTGATTCTATCGCGCAACTGCTCCCTCTTGTTAGCGGGCCCAAAGAGTATAACGTGGGATTTCTTTGCATTGATCCGCAATGAATGCCGCCTCGAGGTGTCAACTATCTCCTTCAGATCGCTGGTTATTTTACTGCGAGCCATCTCCACCTCCGCAGCAGGGAATGAGTAGTATAGCTGAGTGTCATGAGCGTAGAAATGAGTTTTGCAGTAGGACACCGATGACTCGAGGCACGATACATAAATTGTAAATAGCAAAGGGGACAGAATCGATCCCTGGGGGACTCCAGATACCACAGGCAATGACCCAGAAAACTCGCCATCAATAGCCACCATCTGTGTCCTCCCCGACACGTAATCAGACAGCAGCCCAACAGCCCTCTCATCCAGTCCCACGTAGTGCAACACAGCTGAAAGTAGAGTGTGGTTGATGGTATCAAAAGCTTTGGAGTAGTCGAGCAAACAAAGCACCGTGACATTTCCGGCATCGTGCTCCCGCAGAATATCATCAACCACATCCATCAGGGCAGTGGTGCAGCTGTATCCCGAACTGAAACCTGACTGTCTCTTTGGCAGTAAGTTATTGGATTCAACAAAATCTCTAAGCTGCTTCCAGATAATTCTTTCAGCTATCTTAGACAGAACAGGTACAACACTTATAGGCCGCAGATCGGAAAGATTAGCAGGATCCTTTGTCTTCGGGATTGGCGTCACCAACGTAGTTTTCCATACGTATGGGAAGTTTCCCGATTGTATGCAGGCGTTGATAGTATCTCTGAGGTATGGGACAATATGCGGGCAGCAGTATTTAATATATCTGATATTTAGCCCATCGTACCCGGTCGCGAAGCTCCTTATTGAGTTTATAGCCTGCTCAACCTGCAAGTCCGTCACGCGCCGGAACGAAAAAACCGCCCCAGACGCCCTGTCAGCATTGTACACTTTTAGTAATTCCCCGTCACACGTGCTCACTGGTACAGATTTTATAAAATAATCGTTAATTTTATTTACATCGCGCATATGAGCCGGTATTACAACCGAGGGCCGCTCGCACATTCCAGCGTCCCTCACAGCACGCCACGCATCCCCAGTACCCGCCAGGCGTGATTGAAAGTATGCACGGCGCTCGCGGATCACGAACCCCGTCACTAGGTTTCTTAACGATTTATAGTATTCCCATTTTGCTGCAGTTTTTGTTAACTTATATTTTTTATACGCCTTATCCCTAATTTCCTGCATTAATTTAATCGTGTCCGTAAACCACGGCGCCGCGCCGGCGGTCGTCTGAATTGCGCTACCCGCACCGGTGCGTGAAAATCCAAAACCGCACGCATGCCGTCTGTAAGAAATTTGGCCTTTTCGCTTACATCACCTATGTCAAATATATTATACAACTCAGCCAAGATCAAACGCAAACACGTCCCAGTCCACGCGGTTAAAACTTCTCACCGCACGAGCAATTGGTTTGCGAGCAGCGCACGGAATCCCCAATCGGCAAGTGACCATGTCATGATCAGAAATATCCCCCACTCCAACAACATCACAGTGATCGACCATGATTGTCTGAAATTACTATCACGTCCAAAAGAGAAAATGATGTCTGACCAACCCGGGTAGGTTTGTCTATTATCTGCGTCATACCAAATGACGTGAGCAAATCTACAAATCCGATCGTTTTCGTTCCTTCCACATCAAGCATGTCAATATTAATATCCCCCAACAATATAACTCCGTCTACCGCCGGCACAATGGTTGAAAACACCGTCTCAAGATCATCTATAAAAACTCTATACTCAGACGTTGGTGGTCTATATACTACTCCCACCGCAAATTCTTTACCGTGCCAGCGCAACCCTATCCATATATGCTCCATAGATTCCCCGACATCAAACCGCCGACAGTTAAGCTCACTTCGTATATAAATGCCAACTCCTCCCCCCCTGGTACCTCTATCCTTACGAAGAAATGAGTAACCATGCAAGGCAACATCTCCATCATCAACATCATCGGACAGCCATGTCTCACTTATAGTAATGATATCAAAATTATATGACGCAACCGTATTCCTAAAGTTATCAAATGATGGCACTATAGATCTCACGTTTAGATGGCAAACATTAAACATTCTACGACCATAAACAAAAACAAGTGAACAAATAGTGAGATAGCGCCTCTCGATTCTATTCAGCTAAAAGTGCAGAAGTGCAAATTACTGATATTACCAAATTCTAAGATCAGTGTGCGAAAGAGAGACAGGAAAGTTGTGTAGCCATCACGCCCACGCCCCCAAGCAATCTACAATAGCCAAACAAAATCAGCAGTTTCCTCGGCATGTTTACAATAGCAAAAAATCTGATGTGGCCAGGCACATGACTTTATCATACTATATATAAAATTAATTTTTTAGCTGCATGAGATTCTATTTGATCGAGATCGGCCATGTCTGCATTAAAATAAAACTAGTAGAACTAGACACGTATGTCTAATAAAGCTGCGTTCGGATATTGTACTCCGTTGACATCGGGTACACCGTCAAAATGATACTTACGTGTTATTGGGTGTAAAAAGTGTAACGGTGTCCAATATCCGAACGCAGCCTATATTGACAGTAGTATTTTCAAAACATTAGCGTTTGACACTAGCTACTGTCATTAGAATAAAAAAATCTGACATATCCTGGCTACTAGTTTTAAAGCAGTACGACCGATCTCGATGAAATAGAATTTGCTCATGCAGCTAAACTATAAATTCTACCAAAAAATGTCATATACATAAATTATAGAAAATTTCCTCTCCTTTAGTTTATTATTTAACTATTTTGACGACAATACACAAATAGCGGCTCATTTACAAAATCTTCGAAAAATGCTAAGAGTAAACCACCAGTTCCTTTGGACCCTTTTCAACAGAAAGCTTTTCAGCTCTAAGTTTGGTTATGAAACTTCTAAATATGAAGTTTTGTCCCGATACCTTTAGTAGTTTCTCCGGAATCGTCGCCACAAAAACGGGTACACACACACATACACACACGCAAACACACACACACACACACAGACATTTTTTTGAACCTTGGTCAAAAATCTTCAGGGGACTCAAAAAGACATATTTCCGCTAAAATCTCAAACATTTTTTTTTGCATGATTACAATACTTTACATACTGTGTATGATAAAGTAAAAAAAAATAAACCAAAATAGTTATAAACAAAAATGCTCCAAATTGGTGCTGCGGATAACAACGGTACACGGTGAAAGCAAATACTATTTCCAGCCTAAATAATGCAAATTAGAATAATAGTTGAAATTAAAATAGAATTCAGTAACTTTCCATTAATAAAAAAAATATTATACATATATAGACCTTCACATATACAGATATACTGTTAAGATTGTAGTTAAAACAATATAAACTCGCAGTCAAACCAAAGCCATACCAATAACTATTTATAAGAATAATATAAATAATGCAAAGAAAAGAAAGAAAAACAAATAAAAATGTTAAATACAGGCGTAAACATAGCCAATTTGAAAGACTTACATCTACCACATAACATGTAAACACAGAAAAAATAGTAATACAACTCAAACTGTGCCCCAATTTAAACTGAACACTTTAACTCTCATTCATAGAAATAAGTGGTGGCAATGACACTCCACAAATTGACAAACTAGCTCAAGTTCCCCTACACAGCCCATGAAAAACCAAATACAAAGTGATAATAATAGTTATAAAGTGACAATAATAATATTAAAGTGATACCGCTGACAACATAAGATTACAAAACTAGTAAATTACTCACGTCCAGCACCGTCTACCCAGTCCGTTTCAAGTCCGCGGCAGATTCCAGCTTAAAGACCTGGTTGTTCTTTTTGACAAACACTTTACCATCAGAAGTCTACACACTGTTGTCCTCCCCCAGAGCTCTAGCCGTCTTGAAGAGATCATATCTTACTTTGGTGAGATCTTCGGCGATCACAATCTTCGAACCCTTTAGCCTCTTCTTATTTACCATAACTAGACGCCTGAGTTTATAGCTGGTGAACTTGATTATCATCGCTCGAGGAAAATGTCCCTTCTTCCCAATCCTATGACAGCGGTCAATATCATGAGGCTGGATATTCAGTCCCATCTTCTCATTGAATATGGATATTGCTTTATCTTGCAAGTTTTCATCTGTAACATCATCGGGGACTCCGAATATTCGAACATTTGATCTTCGCGAATATTGCTCTAACCGATCAATTCTTGCGACATCAGCATGTTTACTTTCTAAATCTTAGATTCTTGCCCCGTAGCCCTTCACCAGCTGGTCAAGACGGTCCGCAAATGCTTTGGAAATATCGTCCATTTTTTGCTTAACGTGACGTACTAGCTCGCCACCATCAAGGAACTCACTCATGCATTCCTTAAACGCGCTTTTCACATCTTCCATCTGACTTTTTGTAAATGGCATGTTGTATAATCTTGCACAACTCGATACACAACTCTGGCACTTCAAACAAACTTTAACTGCTTTCGAAATTACCAAAATACATCAAAATTACTAGGAGCACGAGCACGCGGCAACCTACTCGTATGCGTTCGAACACAAATCAGGGGATCTAGGAGGACTTTCCACCACTCCACCATTTCCAATCCAGCGATTTGGAAATTGTTGATTCAAATAATTTCGTACAACTCCAAAGTTTGACTTGTGTGGGGTTTGTACGGTGTTTGCGGCAATTCCAAATTAGGGGCTACTTTCCGCGTAGAAATCCGAGGATCGTCATTTGTCTAAAAACCAGTAGTTGAAGCATTGCAAATTATGGTAATCTAACGTTTACCATTTCCAAAATATCTCTTTGATCGTTTTCAACATTTCCATGAGGATTATAAGAATTGCGGGGTTTACTAAACGATCCATGGCCGGCTAAATTTCTGTCCAATGTTAGGAATTTTGTGCGATTGGGCATTTCCATCAGACAATAACAAACCCTTATCATAATACGCTTTTCGTTATTGGTAAACGGCATTTTACATCCACAACCAACCACACTTAAGGTTTATTTGGTTAAATGGCAAACCCAACGCTGAGCGCGCCGCTTGATCCAAGTGCATTTTGTTGACGTTGCTTGGCAACGAGTCCGGCGGTCTGTAACCAAGCTCCAGTTTCTTACCTGAAGGTTTTTTGATTATTACAACATTATTTTAAAAAATAATGCTAACATGTTATACATTGCGGAATGAGAAAAAATACGACTATCGGAAAATGCTAAATTTCAACATGGCGCCCATAAGAAAAACAAAAGTTCGATATGGTTACGCAGCCATCTTTGATGTTATTTCAAATTAGAGAATAACACTGCATTCCTTGTTAAAAAGTAGCTGTAGAACGTCTTTGTTTCAAATGTCTAGCTACGTTTGGTTTTAAAAAAAAAATTAAAAACGATATCTTAACATTTCAGTTTTTTGCGGATATCTTTAAAATGAAAAATGATAGCTACAATTTCTTTTCAGATAATTGATCAGCACAAAAATACGAAACTTATCAGCCAAATTTAAACATAGGCTCTATCTCCACCAATAAGCGAGATCCCCATGGTGAGCCTCGAAATTGAATCACCCGATATATATATATATATATATATATATATATATATATATAACTTTGAAATAGTTAATACAAGATGGCGGTAATTTTTTAAGTTAAAAAACTACAGCCACTAAGTTTTATATCAATATATGCAGGTTTCTGCAAAGAATTAACATCCATTATATATATATATATATATATATATATATATATATATATATATATATATATATAATGAATGTTAATTCTCGCAGAAACCTGCATATATTGATATGAAAATTTGAAATAGTTAATACAAGATGGCGGTAACCGCCATCTTGTAGTAACTATTTCAAATTTTTATATATATATATATGTTACGGTCACAGTGATAAATAGGTTATTATTAATAATTACCGGTTATTATTAATAATAGCCAAGTGGCGAGGTTAAAGTGAAGAATTTATCACATGAACCGGCTATTATTAATAATTTCCAGCATGCTGTGGTCAATGTGATATATTTCAATTCGATATTGCATTAAGGTGATGCTACAATATAATAGAACCTCAGATTTGGAATTCTGTTAGCATCTACATAATCGCCACACAACGAATCTATTCACTGGGTTTTTAGTGAAGTTAGTCCTGACTAACTTATTTAGTTACTACTCATGACTAAAATAAGGAAGATTATCAAAACGAGACTAAAAGATGCGCAATTCTTATAAGCTAAGTAAGTAATAAATTAGAAACTCGGTTTGTATTATTCTGCCAGTGCATACGTACACATAGTGCTTCTGTATTTTGCAATTCGCAAGAAAAATTATTTTTATTTATAACTTATTATTTATTATCTTTTTAATACAAAACTTTTCAAAATGTTTTATATTTAATTTTGAATGCAAAAGTTCTTCTAAACCTTTATTTTTTTTGTGGGAGTACAACAATTACACCATTTATATTGTAAAAGTAAAGCAAGATAAAGTTTGTAACAATAGGACGTCATTCTCTTTTGTTTTGTTCACAAATGTGAACTGTACCTGTATTTTATTTTTATTTTATTGTTTACTATGAATATTGTTTATTTTTGATTTGTAAGTGCACAAATGTGATACAGATTTTATTTGAGTTACCTACTGTTAATTTTATTTATTAAGAATATATTTTATTTTTAAACTGATTCCCGGACTTGAGAATTATTGCGTTTTTGTTATTGTTATATTTTTTCATATATTTTAATAAATAATGTATTTAAGTCTTATTTTTGTTGGTGATACACACTTTTATAATAACCGCCTTATAAAACAGATTATATCCGTCAGATATTAGATATGCTTACGGTAGGTATAGGTAATGGACAACCTAATGTAGGGAAGATTGGGGCAAGTTGTTACAATGTTTAATCTTTTATTTATAAAATAGTACTTTATTGTCAAACACCAAAAGTAAAAATACCGTGTTAGCAACAGAACCATACAAAAATGTTGCATCATTTGTGCGGTGCAATTTATGTAAAAACATCTATGTAAACTAGTCTCGCGTATTAAATATAATATTAATATTAATATAAAATATAATATTGAAAAAATTAATATTAAATGCACAAAATTTCAAGATAATTGGGATTTGAGAATTTACTTAATAAATTGTAATTGTACATTTACAAAAATCTACGCACATGCATTAAATACTATGGGTGTTATTGATAATAAAATGGTTAACTTTTTTGAACACTGTATAAAATGTTCTTTTTATGTTTTCGATTAAGCCGTCCTTGGGTGTATACCAAATATCATTACCAATTATATCCAGTAGTTTCTAAAGTACAAGGGAGACAAAAGAAAACATTCTGTATTATCAATGTTTTGTATTATTCGTAATTTTGGTCATTGGGCTAGCCGCACTGATGATTTGCGTCGAGTAAATAAATATAATAGCTTACATAGTAATCAAAATAACTTAGCTAACTTCTTTGAAGACTGTATACAAAAGATCTTTTGTAAAAAGTAACGTTTTTATCACTTTTATCGTGCCCGTTAGGAAATTATTAATAATAGCCGGTCCATGTGACTATTTAAGTGTTTCTAATCACATTGACCAAATGATGCGGTTATTATTAATAATAGCCGGTAATTATTAATACAAACCACATTTATCACTTTAACCGTAACATATATATATATATATATATAAATATATATATATATATATATATATATATAACCTCCCCTGGTATTTATCAACGACTTATATGCTTATGTATGCGTGTTTATGTTTACTCTGTGTAGTATATATTTTATTTGTTATGATTTTTAGGTAACATGATGACTCTCCTGTACAATTTTGGACTAACCGCAGGATCTTTGATGGCGTATGCATTGGAATCTGCACTAAGTCCAGTAGATTTAAATCCATGTCGCTTTCTTCCACCACATATCGCAGCTCCTACATCAAACGCAACCATATCATCAATGACAACTGTATCGACCGTAATTGGTACTTTGACATCAGTAACATCTATATTTCCAGACGTGACAAACACTACTCTTAGCTTAAGCCGGTAAATTTGTACATATATAATAACATATAATTTAGATCATTTGTTCAGTGGTTTTGTTATATACTCATACACTATTGCGTTATTAGGAGGTACGTAGGTATTTATAATAAGGACTTAATCAATAAAGGTATACCATGACAACGGTCGTTATTTGTTTGCCGTTACTAACGTAAGGGGTGAGTTGCTTTAGTATTCATTTGTTTGTGAAATATGTCGCATGTAACGTATGACGAACAATGGAGAAAAGCGCAAGAACTATTATCGCAAACGATACACTGCGAACAAACTCCTGGGGATAGAAGGCAACAACGAAAACATCTAGCGATTTTGTATGTAAAGTATATCTTAGTAGCAAATAAGTTATCAGAATGTGTTGACCAAATGGTACAACCCCAAAAGCGAGCATTGATTAGAAAGCTCTTAGAAGCGACTTTAGGACGAATATTGGAATTGAAGGCAGATCTTGTGGAAGCAGATCTAAATGAATGGAGTCACTTTGGTGACGTCATCACTGAACTTAACGTTACACCCCTTCAGTGTGAACTGAAAGTTCCAAAGTGCTTTGTTAATGAACGGTTTGAGGAAATAACTTACAAGCACAAATACATCAATAATATTTTGGATAAATACGGATTTTCTGATAAAGTTGAAGAGACAATTCCAATGACGGAACAACAAGCAATTTTAATAATCCAAACTCACGAACGCGCAAGACAAGGAAGGTTGAGAGCTCAATTTATGAAGGAAATACGAAATATGAAAGACAAAGGTAAACCGTTGTCTGGAGATGGAAAGAACGGAGCTGAGGAGAAAAAGTTTAGCATAAGCCTTCCAGCTGCTTTAAGAATACAGAAAGTTTGGAGGGGCTACTTAACAAGACGTCAAACTAGAAGAAGAAAACTGGAGGAAATGTTGTTGATCGGTATGATTCCTCCACCAAAGCAACAAACCGAGGATATGTTAAAAGCAATTCAAATAGAGGAATATAGAAGAAACCTTCAAATGTTAAGACAGAAAGAATACCAGGATTGCGTTGAAAAGCGTAGGGACTACCTGGAAAAGTATCAAAGAGGGTTAGTTCTGGAACAATTAAGTGATGAAATTAGATCATGGATGCATGAATACAAAGCTCATACTGGTAAAATTCCTGAATATACAGGTTCCGAAAGAGCTTCCTCAAGGTTACTATTAAGCAGACAAGGCACGGACAGTGAAATCAGCAAATCCACACAAGGTTCTTCCAAAGAAAAGACAAAACCGCAGAAGGCCAAAAGTGCAAAGTCGAAAGACGAAAAATCAGATGAAGAAGAAGATGAAACCTACTCTAAAGCTATTGCGTCAACCTTTCTTCCATCGATAACCATGCACAATGAAGAGTATGACGAGATGTGGAAGAATAAAGACGAAACTTCAAATTTCAGGCAATTGCATTACGTTGATATTATAGAGAAGGAACAAATGACCGATATGGAGAACGAACTGAGGAAAGTTGTTGACGACATGATGAGAGCTGAACTTCAATTGTTACAAGAAGCTTATGATCGAGACAGAGGGTTTAAAGGCAAGAAACAGAAAGCAAGTAAGCGTGGAAGTAAGAAAAGCAAAAAGAAGAAAGAGAAAGATTTGACACCAGATAGAACAACTGAATCCCTGTTTGAGGAATTAGTTGCTAATGGGATAATCAAAAAGCAAGTATTATCATTTTGTCTTAAACATTACATTTATTAGACCGTTACATTTTAAGGTATCCTGCAGTGTACTTTGATGATTTTAAAGGTGAACGTTCTTACAATCATCCTGTTCCATTCAATAAAGGTTCTGATCCACCCATTGGTCTGGGAGATTTTCGTCAAATTTTAACAGAGTTCTGTGTACTACCACTCCTCTCAGATAAGATGCATCAAACAACACCCCATATAAAATCCGTCCTATTAGCAGGATCAAAGGGTAGTGGAAAGGATATGTTAGTCCACGCAATATGCACGGAGGCCGGAGCTGTTTTATTTGACATAACTCCAGCAAACATCGTTGGAAAATATCCAGGAAAATCAGGATTGACCATGTTGATTCACCTGATTTCAAAGGTATCTAGATTACTGCAACCATCAGTAGTATACATGGACAATGCTGAAAGACCATTCGTGAAGAAGATACCAAAAACTGATAAAACTGACCCGAAAAGATTAAAAAAAGATTTAGTCAAAATTGTTAAAAGTAAGTTAATTGCTTTAAATTTTATAATTTTTAATGTTTTTGTTGTTTGAGTAGATTTTTGGCCTGAAGACAGGGTGATGCTGATTGGGATTACTAGTTGTCCTTGGGAAAGTGATCAGAAATTGTTGCAGCAAGTTTATCAAAAATATTTAGTAATTCCCAGACCTGACTATTGCTCCCGTTATTGTGTATGGAGTTTCCTCCTGGAACAGTATAGCGCGATTGGTTGGAATTTTGATACTAGTGGAATAAGTCGGGTGTCAGATGGATATACTGTTGGTTAGTATATAATATTTTAGTATTGGATTTAGTATTGGACATTGATTCATATACAGGCTGACCCACATATTCATATACATGGTGACCAACAAATTCAATCACATTGTTACTAATCATCTGATTGTACTGAACTAAGAATTAATCGTAATGGTTGTTTATTCTATAAAAGCAACTATTCTGCACGGTGCATGGCAAAAACAAAAAAAAATACCTATCGTCTTTTCGAGTTACCTACTCTATTTATAATCACCTTACTGACCTTATAACCGAACATTGTCTATTTGGCTCAGTCTCCAGTGATGTCATTCGTTAGTACGCTTAGAGCGCGTTCGGTTTGTCAGGGTAGGGTGGGGTAGGGTATGGGGAGAGCAATGCTCAGATAACCGGGGTCGGCTGTCTCTCTCTTATATGCAGATAAACGCCGTATGACGTTAGTCCGCCTATTATGCAGCGCGTCACTCTCACCGTACAATACCGGGTTATCCGAACGCGCTCTTATGCTTCTGCCGTTTGAATTTAATAGCACTTATGCCATGTAAGCATAACTTTGTAGGTTAGGATATGGTTAGGATAGCCCATGGGATAGCCCTAAGCTTAAGCTGTCAGATCAGATAATACCTGGTTCGAAAATACGATAAATAACTTATTCTAGTCAGTTTTACTTATGTTGAAGTAATCTTCACAACAAAAAACACTTGTATTGGCCGCTATTTATTTAATTTGGACTTCTACGAGCCAACCACTTTCTTCGCAATTTCAAATCTTGCGGAACAGCTACAAATAGTTTATCTGGAGTTTTTCTTGACGTATTTCTGCATTGTGGATTTATACACCATTTATAACCCATTTTTATGTAGAAATTGTGAAAACAACACATCATAAAACACAATTACCAAACGGCGACGATGCCGATGCTGACAGACCATATGGGCCGATTTGACATCTACTATCCGGTGACGTCACACAACAGAAAGTATCGTTTTGGCGGGACTTTTTGTGATTCAATTTTTAACGCTGATTTTTATGAAATATTAAAGAAATAATTACGAAAAATAATGCATTTACAATGTAGAGTGAAGGAATAAACACACTAAGATGGTTTTCCAATAATAGTCAAATACCCTATTGTTGAATTTTGTCGTGGAAATAAGATATTTTGCTTAGCTGTTGACGATAGACCTATGCCGTTTAAAGCTGGTTTACTGACCTTGCAAAGTATGTTAAGACATAAGGGCTGCTCCGTTTTAAATTTTTAAGTTATTTGACATTTAGTCGGTACCTACTGCCAATTTGCCCTGATGCTCTTCATTACTTTTCAAAATCTATTAGTGTAATTTTAGTTGTTATATGTTGTATCTAAATTATTTTATCTAGGTTTAATATATTTAATGAGATGTATCAGAGAATGCCAATAAATAATAATAATATTTGCTTATTATTATTCTAATATTAGAATCGCTAGTCAATAGTCAATAAGTATCAAAAAGTGATATTTTTACTGTCCCCAAATGAGTTCTCTTGTTTCTTTTGCTGATTGGATACCTCAGAATGATTTTTTTTTAAATGAACATGTTTTTACATTAATCTAATATAATAGCATAGTTGTAGCCAAATTGTCAGGATGAAAACCTTTAAATGGATAAAAATCCATTGACAAGCATAAGTTTGTGTTGTTGTTTGTAAACGTATTGTGGAACATTCTGTAGGCGTGGACATATTTTCTGGCTGTAGAGCAAATAATTACCTACAATTTCCTATATGGAATCACATTGCATTGCGATTTCGTAAGCTCATTAATGTACTTTTGAGACACCTGAACCATAATAGCACGTGGGTAAAAACAGTGCTAAAGCTAATATTTTTAAATAACATGAAATTATGATAGACAGATAGATTTTGGTTAACGAGTTTTGTTCCAAGTAAGTTAGGGTGGTCGTCAACAAATTCGTCATGAAATGTTGTCCATTTTATGGATTAATATCTTCAAATGTATTAAGTTTATCAAACCAAATTATACACCATATTAAAGACAAAGGATGTAGATACATGATAAACAAAGAACTATTTCAAATCTGGATTTTTTTAATATAAGATATGTCTTTTGTTGACTGGGGAGGTATATGTTCGTTGATTTTCTTTTTATCATGAAATATGTTCCTGTTTATTTTTTTACTACGGGGTGATTTCACCCTGCATAATAGTTCACAATGGAATACATGTTTTATTTTTTATGAAGGGCATGGCTGTGACAATTACGGCGAAGTCTTAATCGCTTAACTACATATTTATGTTAGGATTTTTCGTAAAAATAACACCAGAGCACTTGCAGTATTAAGTGGCTATGCACGATCAATCACAATTGGGTACTACCAGTGTTATTATTCTTATTGGTGCGTTACCTGTGCGAGCCAGTCTGTAAATTTTGGGTCTAGCAACAAATCTATTCGGCATTACTTCATTTTCCAATAATCGGCAGCAACGCGCAGACTACGGTATACTAGAAGTTAGACTTACTATTATTTCTCATCAAGCAATAAAAGACTTATGGCTTGTAGGTCCCCTAGTTAAAGCAGTAGAAGAGGTAATTACTGTAAAGAGGATGGTGCAGTTAAGAATTCATTCATTAAGCCCGTTGGAGTTAATAAACGCATTGGCTAAGCATACACCAGTGTACAAGGAGGAAGAAGAAGCAATGGAAATATGGCATGCGAAAACGATTATGTGTAAAAGAAGACTGCGAGCTATCGAAATGCTAGAACAAGAAATGGCTGAGCAACAAGCCAAGCAAGGAAACGCCAAATGAACACAGTATTGGCCGGGTGCACGACGGCAAGGTATCCGAACGGCTGCAATTATCAAATATTATCAAATTGTAACTATGTGTGTCAAAATTTGTAAATGCTGATGTTTCGCGAACCATGCTGCTCTCTTCTTCAGAGTTAAATGAATACTGACGACCTACCAAAGAAATCTCCCTTATATACCTAAATTTGGAAATCGATCGTAACGCGGTCAGGCGGAAAAGCACATGGGAGCGGCAGCTCCAGATGTGCGCAGTGAGGTGTAAATTTAAGTATATAAGGGAGATTTCTTTGGTAGGTCTTCAGTAGTCAATTAGCTCAGAAGAAGCAAGCAGCATTGTTCGCGACACGTCAGCATTTACAAATCTTGATACACGGCATAACCCGGAAGCAGTTTATTTTCTAAATTATCAAATTGTAGTTGTCGAATCGTTTGTAGTGATGTTAAGTTGCGTTTCTTTTCGTTGTATTGAACCCGCTGCGGCTAAACATAGAAATAAATGATAAGTATGTAGATAACTTTTGTTGAATTTTATTGCTGTTTGCATCCGCAGGTGCTGTGATTGATTTAGTTTCCTCCAATACCATAACCGCTAAACTAATACAGCCTGCCTTCTTTTTGTATATCTATATATGTTTTTAAGCTTGAACACCTTATGATGGCGCCACTACAATTATAAAACGTCAGCACAGAAACGACAGTATCCCCATAGTAACCCGCGAAAATTGGTCACCCTCAATACAAACACCGCACAATTAACAAATTTGTCAAACTATGTGTCAAATTAGTCTATACTCTAATTATTCGCTAATTGTTGATAGAGTTTTCGTTTGTTAAGTATAATAATTGAAAGTAAAGAAAATTCTGAATAATTTATGTCTATGATGTTTTTTGGTAAAATTAATAGAGTAGCTGCATGAAGCATGAGCTAATTCTATTTGATAGAGATCGGTCGTGTACAAAATGGGGCATATCTCGTAAACTAAGGCCCGTATCGAAAAAATAATTGAAAATTTCTCCCCTGCACTAAAATCTCTTGTCCGCTTTGACGAATACCAACAACATGGCGTTGTAATATAATTTCCAAAAAGCAAAAAGGCTAAATTTTAAAATGGCTAAATCTCGTAAACTAAATGACAAATACGAATCGGTCTGCGTTAATATAAAACTAGTTAGCCAGGTTTTGACAGATATTTTCGTTCTAATTTTCGTTCTTGACAGTGGGTAGGTAAAATATCTGTCAAATCCTGGTTAAGTAGTTATACCCCCACATTTACTGTGGTGATGGGTATAATGAGTTTGGCATAAATGTCCGTCTGCCTGTGTATACGATAACTCCCGTAATTTTGAAGTTATTGATCTGAAATTTGGTATACAAGCTTATCTATTAAAAAGTAAGGACAAGTTCGTGAATGGGCAAAATCAGTTCACTTTTGTTTACGGTGGAGGGGTATTTTACTTCAGCACGGCTGAAGATAATTTTCTTACTAGCTTTATTTTAATGCAGACACGACCGATCTCGACCAAGTATAAATAATAATAATAATAATAATATTAATAGCTAAACTATTAATTTTATATATAGTATGATAAAGTCATGTGCCTGGCCACATCAGATTTTTTGTACCTTGGTCAAAAATGTTCAGGGGATCCAAAAGGGCATGTTTCCGCTAATTTTTTTTTTTTGGCACGACTACAATACTTTATCATACTATATATGATAAAGTAAAAAGTTATAATAACTATGGGCAAATCATTATTAGTTATTAACTGTTGGGAACTTGGTTAATTTCGTAGAAATAAAAGAACTTTTGTGAAGTAAAACTCAAACTATATTCGAAACTTATATAGCAATTTAAACATTCACGTTACTACGACTGACCGAAATGCCATTCGATAGCCTAATGGTATATTTCCTGTTAAGAACACCATGCGCCGGAAAAACGCACATGCGCAGTGTGGAAGACAAATACAATTCATAACCAACTTTAAATATTAAAATACAAAACATAACATTAACTATATCGGTTCCTTTCTTTTGTTTCAATTAATTTTATAATGAAAACCTGGCGACATTTACGTGGTTCTGAACAATTAATTTTTCATAATGCAATAGAAAGTCAATATAATACTTTTTAAATTTTTAAAATTTGTTGCTACCAAAAATAAATTGCATATAAAAATGTTAACAGTATGTTAAATTAGATAAATAAAACGTCTGCGATTTTTTTATTAGTTTGGGTTATTTATGTAAAAAAATCCAGTTCCAATAACATTGGCTCAATCATGCTGTGCATCCAGGGTTGCCAAATTTTAGTATTCGAAATATATCACCACTAGCTGAAATATATGACATTAAGAAAAAATATTTGGGATATTTTGTTTTATTGTCGTGAAATCCCATGGTGTAAGTGGATTTAAATCCTCATGATACTTTGAAAATAGCGAGAAATTATAGTAACTATCACCTTGAAAGTTTTAAATATCAATGATCGAACACACACACACACACACACACACACACACACACACACACACACACACACACACACACACACACACACACACACACACACACACACACACACACACACACCGCGCACCCGCGCACGCAAGCACAGACACTTTTTTACCTTGTCAAAAATGTTCAGGGGACCCTAAAGGACATATTTCCGCTAAAACCTCAAAACATTTTTTTCGGCACGATTACAATATTCTTATCAAATTTTTTTTGTTAGAACTGTATTCACAGAACTAGAACCCTATTCTTAGAACTGTTACTAACTTATTGTCTACCTTGATTATAATGACATAGATTATAATATAAAATAGTTTAAAGAATCTAACTAGTAATAACATTATATTTATCTAATAAAATCGTATCTCCTATCATACCGGTTTATGTTATATCCCTCCTTACGGTTTATTTTTGACTCTATTTAATTAATACGTGAATCGGTAAAAGCCTACTGTAAACAAAATTTTAATTCTAGTGGATTGAAATTATACCTCTCAAAATTATATGTTAGTTCAGCTTATTTGTCGATCTTCTAAATCGCGTATACCCTGGAATATCTCCAATAACTGTCATCCGTGGACCTTCCTTGATAATATCTTTATTTTTTGTTTTCTTATAGTAGTAGTTGTTTTAGTGATGCGCATCTATTATTTTGTATTATTAATTAAATTATTAATATTATTATTGGTATGATTGGAAAGATGGCCGACAGTGTAAAACCATCATATAAGTGTTGTAAAAATAAATTGTTAAAAACCGTTGTTTGCATCAACTGTGGCGAAGCATACCATACTGGCTGTAGGGAAAGGGCATACAGAGAAGCCAAAACAATAAGTGATGCAGTAATCGAGTGCTGTGAAACAAAAAATCCGAATCAAAACAATGACCACATGATCCTGAAAATTGAAGAACTATACAAGAGCATAATCGAAGCCAAAAATGCTGAAATTGAGGCCAAAAACGAAGCCATTAGAGCTAAAGACGACCTCATCAAGGAACTGAATGCCAAAATTAATATAATCAACAAGGACTACCTCGAGACAACATAACCTATTCGACCATAACCTCTTCAAATCCGTCAAAGCAGATAGAGCTACCAACAAAAACACCGCCAGGCTACAATGTTACCGTAGAAACAGAAGAGGACAAAATATGCAATACGAATAACAATGGACAAGTAACAAAACAACAGCTACAGCTTGCGCTACATGAAGAAAAAACCAGTGCCATTGCCCGCAGACTAATCAACTTAGACAACCCGGAATGGAAGGAGAAATCACAAGTGAGCAACAGAAAACATCAGGTACCAAAGAAGCTCGGAACTGTAAAACCAATAAATGATGATTTTACTGGAGTAGAGAAAAAAGTGTGGATTTATCTCTACAGAATTAAAAACAATGCCACTGAGCAAAAAATTCATCAGTACATAAAAGCAAAAGCAAATAATATCCAAAACGAAAACATAATAGTAAAAGAAATACCAGGTGATCCAGATATGATGAAACGCTTTGCCGTCAGCGCTCCCTTTGTCAGAAAAGATGAATTGTATGATCCCACCTTCTGGCCAGAGGGGGTAGGAATTAAAAGGTTTGATTTCAATCGACACAAAGACTTCTTACAAAAAAGTGGAGCATCTTTTTTATAGATCCCGCTCCCGTATCATACCCAACAACAGATACCGTAAGAACAAATTGCTCAAATTCACATACAGACCAGATCCTTAACATCATGCACATCAACGTACAAGGCTTGCTAAATAAAATTGAAGCGCTAGAGCTGATTGCACATTCAAACAATATACAAATCCTATGCATTAATGAACACTGGCTGACCAACCATAATAAATACTCGTTCAATATCGAATCTTATATGGAGATCAGCTGTTATGTACGAACCATTCATCAACACGGAGGAGTTGGTATATATGTGAATCGTAATATTAAATGCACAGAAATGAACATAACCTCATTGTCGATAGAAATGGAATGCGAAATATGTGGCACTTACCTACCAGACCGAAAAATTATTATCATTTCAGTTTACAGATCTCCAACTGCACTCCTAAAAAACTTCCTCAACAATTTGGAAACAGTCATGACTAATTTAATACTCCAACACAACCCCAGCACCAAAATTTTTTTAGCGGGAGACTTTAATGTCGACCTGTCCAAAGACAGCACGGAAGTAAATGAATTCAGAAATACCATGCGAAGTATGGGACTAAAACCGACAATAACAGGATATACAAGAGAAACCGCCACATCAAAGACGCAGATCGACAACATATACACAAATGCGACTCAATACAACGCCTCAATCCTGAAATGCGGTATCTCGGATCATCACGGGATTATCCTTGCTCTCCCGATCTCCAAACCATCCAACGCTAATACAAAGATGATAGATAGCAAGACACATCACATTGGCGGAGGAAAACTGGAACAGCTTGACCAACGAAGATGGAGCTGAGAACAAACTACATGCTTTCATGGAAAAATACTTGCAACTCACCAACGACGCATTCCCCTTAAAAACACAAATCAACAAAAGAAAAAAAGACACCGTGTTGACCCCATCATATGGAATGTGAAAGAAACATTGAACCTAATCCAAGAAACCTATAACTCCATAGGAGGCGACGCTTTAAAGAAAATTCTGAAGAGCTACAAGGCTTTCTACATTGCCTCTGCAAAAGCGCACAAACAAAACAGGTACACATCAAGAATATTTGAAAGTCCAAACCCACAATCTGAGTTATGGAAAATCATTAAAGCAGAAACAACCAAAGGGAGTCCAATAAATCCAAAACAACCATCTCCAACCGACCTCAATACATTTTTTACCTCTGTTTCAAATCCACTCAATTCCCACCAAATGTCTGGTACCACAACAGCCACTCCATCACAAAAATCCATGTTTCTTTATCCAGCAACATCTAGGGAGGTGAGTGAAATCATACGGAACCTGAAATCTAAGACATCATACGACGTACACCACCTCAACACCAAAATCTTGAAATATAGGGCTGATTCTATCTGTGAACCTCTAGCAGATACCATAAACTGCTGCTTCAAGGAAGACATATTTCCACGTGCGCTGAAGATGGCAAAAATAATACCCATTTGACAACATACAACACAGCATCCTACTAGGGAAAATCGAGCAGTACGGAATTAATCGGAAATCGGAAATCAAGCAGTATTTGTACATGGACAGAGCAGCAACTTTCTACCATTACAACGAGGAGTAGCCCAGGGCTCCTTAGTTTGTCCATTACTCTTCAGCTTGTACATCAATGATCTACCCGAGAACCTAGCTGGTGAATGCGTGATGTATGCAGACGATACGACTCTACTTAGTAGCGACTTGGGCCCCCATCTCCCTCAAGCAAAAAGCAGTACTGACCATGCAAGAGGCAGAAAGGTGGTTTACTGAAAATGGGCTCCTGTTGAATACTGATAAAACCGAGATTATTACCTTTACGACCAGTAGAAATACAGATCGCATAGCAACATCAGTGAAGCTATTAGGTGTCACATTGGATACTCGACTCACATGGAAGGACCACCCCAGGTATTAACATACCAACTCTCAACGGCTACCTATGCTATCCTCAGAATGCGACAAATAGTAGGACAATCTGCGGCGCTCACGGCCTACCACGCTCTGTTTCATAGTAGGATGTGCTATGGACTACGTCTTTGGGGTGCATCTAGCCATGCAGCGATGATCTTTACGCTTCAAAGGAAAGCCATCCGGATAATTGAACAAGCGGAGCCAACCACACATTGCCGGCCACTTTTCCAAAAGTATAAAATCCTAACTACCGCTGGGGCATATCTATACCAACAACTTTCCAAGGCGAGAGAACTCCCTACCCTCCGTACCAGATGTGAAGACACAGGACGCGTACTGAGAACAGGGCAGCATATCTCAATCCACACCGCCGTACAAAAACAACATCAAACGAGCACATTCATCACGACCTCCTCAACGCACTCCCACTACAGTGGCAGCGAAAAGTCACACATCAATTAAAAAAGGATTTAAAGACGCTTCTCATACAACAGTCATTCTACACACTGGCGGAGTATAGGGAATTCATGAAGAATTGCGTGCAGCACTCCTAGTTGCAGCTTACTTGGACTTTTTTGCAATACTTTTATCTTACATTTATTGTAAATGGTATTTCAGCAAAATAAAAATACTTGGTATTAACGACGTTGATTGAATTCCAACTGAAATACGGCAGCTACTATTGCTACTATTTGTAATGCATACTGCTCATTGAATCAAAACTGAATGAATTATTACTCCACCTATGTGATCATGCATTTCTCTATCAAATTCATAAATAAGCAAATTTTTGGCCCAATTTTATGTCATTTACTCCTAATAAAATATAGACGAACTTATAAAAAATAATCTAGAGCAATCTTGATGCTTTCAACAGACGAATTGTAGAGAATGAAAAGACGAAAAAAATGAACCCTACACGGACTCGATCGGATGAATATTAACGGAGGAAATTTGGAAAACCCGGAAAAATCTGCGTTTTTTCAAAAATTAATAACTCCACCATTTTTAAAGTTCTAGCGGGGGCTTTTCGTGCGAAAGTAGCGATTCATGGGTACTTTGAGTCTGGACAACCGGGGCGTTGTCAGAAGATTATTTTTTGCACAATTGCTATAAAAATATTTTTACGCAATATGTTTCGGCGCGCCTTTTTACGTATTTCGAAAGTAGAAGTATTGTGCTACAAAACGTCTATTCTGATTTTCAAATTGCAATTGTGCAAAAAATAATCATCGGACAACGCCTGGGTTGTCCACATTCAAAGTACCCATCAATCACTAGTTTCACGCGAAAAGCCTCCGCTACAACTTTGAAAATGGCGGACTGAATTTTTGAAAAAACACGCAGATTTTTCCGGTTTTTCCTTTTTCCTCCGATAATATTCATCCGATCGAGTCCGTGTAGGGTTCATTTTTTCATTTTCATGTCTTTTCATTCTCCAGAATTCGTCTGTTGAAAGCATCAAGATTGCTCCATCGGTTCGGTTTTTCGATATTATACCTGAATCACAAGCTTCGTCAGGCAACCTACAATTTAAAAAACTCGATTATATTTTTTTTTGTTGCCGATAATCTAATATACACATCTTAAAATTATTACATTAACACGGCAAATACAAATTTTATAATGGAGTTGCAAATCTATGTATATATGTTTATTAGCATATTTAGCTGGAACGCAAACGCAAACCATAGTATTGTCAGGTAGTCTTTAGTGGTAGTCTTGCTCTAACGTAAAACTGTTAGGACGCATTGATCATTACATCTACGCATTGATTTTTTTACATCTAATAAAAGGTGAGCTTCATATGTTTTTGAAGATTCCAAAGTCAGAATTACATTGAAGAATTATCTAATCTGGCGTAAATGATGGACAAAAATCAAAGAAAAGGGCGAATACAATAACTTTCTAGTGACCGTGATAACGATGAAAGTCTAAGCAGAAATGTTGTGAACGTCGCTAAAGATGTGCAGTGCTATAAAGATATGTAAAATGAACGCAGGAAACGTTAAACGCTAATAGTGATTTTTGTTTGTTAGGATTAATAACTTCACTATTGTTATAACAATGTTTATAATACTTTAATAATGTAATGTTTCCTTTTTTTAATATTGTTTATTAAAATACTTCCCAAGATTGATCCCAGGAATTATTTTGTATATGTATGTATCAGACATTATTGCATATTAAAAAGTGAACACAACGTCTGCGGAACGCATCTCGTAAATTTCTATAGTGTCTTCGCAAAATGTGATTCGATTTGCGTTGTTTCGGTGTGCATCGCACTTTCCCAGAACGTAACACCGACGCAAATCGAGACCCTAGTGTATTTTTTAATAGGATTATTTCTACGTTAGTCTACTTCCGTAACTTAGGCGATTTGCCGATGGATGCTGACAACTATTTGCAACAAGAAAGCTAATAATGCTTTTTTATATCATTATAATATTATCAATTTATCAGAAAATACTACTCTTTAGCAAGGTTGATTCTTCGTCAGACAAATAATGCAAGAACCAAAAACTAAAAATATATCAAATTGGATGTATGTATGTATGTATGTGTGTGCATGTAGCTTATAGACTCCGAAACCGAATTTGATGAAATTTTCAGGAAAACTCAAGCATAGACTGGAGAGTGTTCCTGTGAAGTTTGGTGCGTATAGGTCCACGGGGTCTAACAGGCCAACTACCCAACGCGTCCGACATACAGATTATAAATTTATTGACGTAGCAACCACGCCGGGCCCCTGTTGGTTTTCTATAAATAAGCAAATTTCCACAATTTAACTAAAAATTGAGATTTAATTGATATTTGATTTATGAGTAATATAAATAAGTAATCGAAAACACATTTGCTAATCAACAATCTAAAAACATCTTTCGACATTTAGTAACCCTATGGTTTTACATCACAATTCCAATCCGCTAGCTCAATTGCAAAGTGATATATTTCTGATGAAACGTTACAACATACTTCTCTAAAAAAAGCGAAAATAAATATACAGTTGTTTCTGATAACAAATTGCACGACTTTTTATTCGTCCGGTCGTGACATTTGCTAATCGTAATCTTTGTACAGGAGAATCCAGCGCATACGCGCTGAAATATAAACAACGCGGGTCTGTTACAAGATTATCAACCATGATGTAATAGAAAAATATAAACTCACTTTTAGCCCAGCAAAATCATTTTCGATCTACTTACTCACATTTGAGTTTTGTCCAATTAAATATTAAACACTTTATTTGTCTCGAATTAAAAATACTAGCAAAACGTGCAATAAATTACTGTATAATACACAGATAGAATTTTTGTACGGTTTTTAAGAAATATATATATTTGTTTGAATTTATTATTTTGGATCAAAACATATTCCTTTTGGCACAAAATAGTTTCTTCATTGAATACTAGTTTATTTGCTTGTAGAGATTAATTTATTTGGAATTTTTAATAGATTTTAGATTTTGATACAAATAAATACGACTTTCCTTTAAAGGAATAGTTTAGATTTAAAAATACATTTACTCCCTGCAAAGAAATCAAATTTTGATTTAAAAAATGTATTGCTAGTGTGAAGTGTGTGAATACCTCACCCACCTGTATTGTTAGGTAGCGCTGTAAACGTCGCTCCGGCCAGATCTTTAGTATATAATAGATTTGTAAAAGCCTGCCCCTCAGTTGACATTGTGCGCCTGGTAAAATTGCTGGAAACGCTGCATTATAGAGCACCCATGTTCAAGTTCCGATCTCGCGTCCACCATAGGCATGCACTTGGCATCTACCATTACCTTGCTTACAATGGTACATATTTATTGTACTCGTACTACGGCCGAGAGAGTCCCGTGTTGTCTGGGAAGATTAACCACCGGTCGAGGATGTGCGAAATCCCAAAAGACACGTGGATTTTTCCTCTACTCTACCTTCCAAAAAACTTATTTAAACGAATAAATCTCGTTCCTTATATTATAAGTAAATGTAAATGTAAATGTTAAGGCTCCCGTCTCAATTCAAATGGCGCGCTTTTCTCTAAAACTTCGAAATAGAAAAATTACCAGATGTAGATGGCGCCAATATAACCAAATCTGAATTTATTTCGTATTTACTACATTTGACGATTTAACGTATGTTTGCGGCGTAGTTGTGATAAGTCCAAATTTGGCGCGTTAGTTGAGTGGAGATTTGAATTTAAACGTTGGCATGTTTTGTGTTAAGTTGGTATTTAACAGACGCTCGGAGTGGCGCTGCAGTCGCGCTAGGGTTACCGCGCAAGCATCTAATGCTTTTGGCGCGAAAAGTCGGGGAAAAAGTAAACGGACAAGAAAAGGGTCTCTTTGGCATCGGGCTTTGAAAGTAAACGGTCGTGCGTGACCGTGCGCCCAAGCGTAGGGCCCCAATGGGGGCCAAGTTATAGAAACTGTGCTGTCTCGTGTTTCTAGTGCTCAACCGAAATAATAAGGTATTTATTTGTTGTCTGTACTTGCTGATTCGTCCATCTCTGCCAAAGGAGTATTATCATTGTTTAGAGTTAACATTCATATTTTCATGTAAGCAGTTCTGCATTGTTGTATATATTTTTGTTAATAGATTTTATTATGGTTTTCTTCGGCATATTCATTTTAGAATAATATAAACCTGCCCCTTTTATAGTAAAGTATTTAGCCTTGCATATAGTGATTAATAATTAGTGAATTCAAACTTCTCTAACAAAGTCTTAGAGAAAGAACTCACGATTTGAAGCCTCCGTAAGAGAGAGATAATTAATTCACGCTACCGTAAGATCAGATTGTTTAGAGTTGATTAAAGTATAATAATAAATACTGAGAAGGGTGTCCGCCCCATTACATAGTAGGGGAACCCCGTGTCAGTGCTACTACTATAATTGACAGTTCACGTTTCGGTCTTTGTTTTTGATTTATAGAGTGTTCTTAGAGTTATAACGTGTGTGGGAGTTTGTAGCATATGTTTGTATTATACTATTTGACTGGTGATTATATAGTTTCTAGTTATAATAGTTATAAACAGATTTAGTAGGTTAGGTTGTAAATAACTCGTTTGTGTGACGTTCAGGTTAATTTCGAAAAGGTAAGATTTGGTAAACAACAAATACATATATTTTCTGCCCACAATACTAAATTTACTAATCATTAGTTGGAATAATGGGTCCTTATCCCATTATCGAAGGAGTTATTCGAAAAAGAAGGGCACAAATTCACGAAGTGCGGCAGCATAACTAAGGTGGGCAAGATTTCAAGAGGTTTTACGGTATGTTTTATTTTATACAAATAGGTATGCTATAAATTAAAATATTATTATTTTAGATATGGTGATGTACAGCCGAACTCCCCGGAACCGTTGTCACTGGATACTGTGGAAGATTCTGCTGTGCTGATGCCAGAAAGCAGTGTGAATTTGACTATTGATAATGCGTGGGGAGCAAACGAGGATGTTGAAATGTTTGTTTCTAATTATACACACATGCATATCACTGGAAACGGTGGAGGATTACAGTGACACCTTCCGAAGTGAATAAGAAGTCTTTGTCAAATATGTTGTACAGTTTCTGCGGAGAATAGTGTCATAAGTGTCAAGTTTTTGCCCTTTTTCCAGAAAGTTCGTCATTACTTTTCAGTCTGCTATAACATGTATAATAGACAGTAAACGTTCATCTGTTCAGGGCCGCGTTTACCAGTAGGCAAAATAGGCACGTGCCTAGGGCCCGGCGAAAGGGGGGCCCGTAAGCACTAGCGCCTACGTTGTCCTCTAGTAAGTAGTCCCGGACGTTCACGAGCACAGGCGGTGGGCCGTTGGGTTCAATCGGGAGTCTACGCTAGAAAGCTCTCGGTATAGGTACATAGAATTAGTGTATACGATAGAAACCAACCGATGTCGACTTTCGGGCGAATTCGATAGTATTACAGACTGGTTCTCCCTATATTTGATTCGACTGAAAATGGCGTGACACCGATGTAAACAAAATATAGCGTACGTTGTAATGTCTCTAATTAAATAATATAGTATCTTGTTTTCTAACAACAGTTCTTTTGTTTCTGTTCTAATAAAATAATCGTGTCCGCGCTTATGCCGTGTAACGCAGAAAGTTGGACACTAATAGGAGAAACCTAAAATGCAAATATGAGAATTATCTCAAGAGTACCTTGGTGGAAGGGTGGTGGAAGGTATGCAAAAATGACAGACAATGTTGAAATACGGTGCGAAGCCGGCAAGCCAGCTGCACGATAATAGGGTATTTGACTATTTTTGGAAAACCATCTTAATGTGTTTATTCCTTCACTCTACATTGTAAATGCATTATTTTTTGTAATTATTTCCTCAATATTTCATAAAAATCAGCGTTAAAAATTGAATCACAAAAAGTCCCGCCAAAACGATACTTTCTGTTGTGTGACGTCACCGGTTAGTGATGTCAAGATGTCAAGATGATGTGATGTCAAGATGTCAAATCGGCCCATATGGTCTGTCAGCATCGGCATCGTCGCCGTTTGGTAATTGTGTTGTATGATGTGTTGTTTTCACAATTTCTACATAAAAATGGGTTATAAATGGTGTATAAATCCACAATGCAGAGATACGTCAAGAAAAACTCCGGATAAACTATTTGTAGCTGTTCCGCAAGATTTGAAACTGCGAAGAAAGTGGTTGGCTCGTAGAAATCCAAATGAAATAAATAGCCGCCAATACAAGTGTTTTCTGTTGTGAAGATTACTTCGACATAAGTAAAACTGACTAGAATAAGTTATCTATCGTATTTTCGAAAGGTATTATCTGATCTGACAGCTGAAGGTTAGGGCTATCCTAACCTACAAAGTTATGCTTACATGACGCTTTCGTGCTATTAAATTCAAACGGGAAAAGCATAAAAGCGCGTTCGGATAACCCGGTATTTTACGGTGAGAGTGACGCGCTGCATAATAGGCGGACTAACGTCATACGGCGTTTATCTGCATATAAGAGAGAGACAGCCGACCCAAGTTATCTGAGCATTGCTCTCCCCATACCATACCCTGACAAACCGAACGCGCTCTAAGGCGGACTAACGAATGACATCACTGGAGACTGACCCAATTACAGAGCGTTTTCAATCACGTGATAGACCGTGAATAAAATTCAATTTTAATTTTGGTTTTTCATAGAAATAAAGCATTTTTTTTTGAAAAGTAATAACAAATAGTTTTCTTAAACTGTAATCTATTAGGATGACTATAATACATGCCATATTTTTAATACAGTCAAATACCCTATTGCAATTCTTACAAAAACGTGCCACTTGATTGACACCTTATGTTTATATGTGATTTAGGGTGATTTATAATTCGATACCTCATTTTTTTGTTCGGCTATAGTTTTCGAGATGTTCTAAAGTTTTGTGACAGTGGCTAAATTAATAAACAAAGAGATAAAGCAGATGATGGATAAATAAATATTAACAATGGATGATATTCCGAACATGTGATACAAATAATAATTTTTGGCATTAATAATAATATTAATATTATTCCACGTTCTTTGTTTATTAATTTACTCGCGCTCATAAAACTTTCAAGTTAAATAACTCTAAGTCTATTGATCCAAATAGTTATTTAGCATTTTAACATATTAAGTATCATTTGAGCACTTCACTACACGGCGTGAAAATATACTATTACTCACAACTATGATTCTATACTCTATAGTTCTAAAATTTATTAAGTGCACCGCAATCGTTCCTACTTACCCACATGAATATTGCATCCATTAAAACATCTACTAATTGTTATATAATCCATTTATTGAAAACAAAATAACTATACATTTAATAACGAAAAAAGTATTCAAACATAATTTTATTTATATACAGTAGGCGCGTAAAGTATGGAAACATGACAAAATCTCAAGAACGGTTTGCTATTTTAAAAAACCCTCGAACACGTCGATTTATAATTATCAAAATACACCTTATGATATCAAATTATTTTTTTTACCTTCAATTGTTTTTAACAGATTTTTTTAAATGACAACCCTATATATTTTTTAATGAATTTAACAGATCTATTAATTGTCTTAATGGTAGCATAATATTTTTATGGCCTTACATAAGAAAATTTTCGATCTTTGGTAAAAGACATTTCGTTTCTGATTAAAATTTTTACCGTATTCACAAGAAAATTAAAAACTTCTAGATTTTTTATGCGTTCCAGGTATCAACACATTCATTTGGTCAGGGTGAAATCGTCGGGCATGTTTTCTCAGATTGCATACACTGCTATAAGTCTCGTTACATATGGTACACGTTGTATTTTCAGCCATATCATAAGCTAAAATATATGGTATTGAATTAGAAAAATATATAAGTGTCCTGCAACTTCTTGCCATAAATTTCATTTTATTTTTTAATAAGTTTATTAGTATAATTTATAATGGTAGTCCTATATTTTGACTATTATTATGTATTATGCTGATGTACTTACTAGTTTATTCCCTAAGCTTGTCTTTATTTGCTGGAAATATTAAAAAAATCTGATGTGGCCAGGCACATGCCTTTATCATACTATATATAAAATTAATAGTTTAGCTGCATGAGACTCTATTTGAGATCGAGATCGGCCATGTCTGCATTAAAATAAACTACTAGAACTAGACAGATATGTCGATTAAAACTGCGTTCTGATATTGTACTCCGTTGACACCGGGTACACCGTCCAAATGACACGTGTTATTGGGTGTAAAAAATTTAATGCAATATTCGAACGCAGCTTGCATTGACAGTAGTATTGTCAAAGCATTAGCGTTTGACACTATCTACACCGTCATTAAAATCGCATCTGACATCCTGGCTAGTAGTTTTCATGCAGTACGACCGATCTCGTAGAAATAGAATTTGCTCATGCAGCTAAACTATTAATTGTACCAATAAATGTCATAGTGATAAATTATTCAGAATTTCCTCATCTTTAATTTATTATTTAACTATTTCGACGAAATTCCAAAAATGGCGGCTTATTTGCAAAATCTTTCAAAAATGCTAAGACTAAACCTCCAGTTCCTTTGGACCGTCTTCAACAGAAAGCTTTTCAGCTCTAAGTTTGGTTATGAAACTACTAAATATGAAGTTTCGTCCCGATACCTTTAGTAGTTTCTCCGGAATCGTCGCCACAAAAACGGGTACACACACACACATACACACACTCACACACACACACATACACACACTCACACACACACACACACACACACACACACACACACACACACACACACACACACACACACAGACATTTTTTTGTACCTTGGTCAAAAATGTTCAGGGGACCCAAAAAGACATATTTCCGCTAAAATCTCAAAAATTTTTTTTGGCACGATTACAATACTTTACATACTGCGTATGATAAAGTAAAAACGTTGCTTTATTCTAAACCCCTTAGGTAAAACACGCTCGCCGCCCATGCAGCTTTGTTTACATTCGCTTACCTTAGTTCTCACGGCGCCCATCCGTGTCTCTTTCTTTATCTGAGATTTATGTCCACATGTTGCAAGATACCTTGCATAATCGTATTCACTACATAAATACGTAAACAGAACGTTAAATCGGAGTTTCAAAGAAATTTCAAGTTTATTGCTGACTAAATTGAAATGATTTCGCGTTCCATCAATTAATTAATTGCTATACAAATTAGTAACTTACATGTGTTTTTCTAAATATTCTTAACAAAACACAAATGTCTATGCACAAACTCTAAACACTGGCAAATTTGACAAGTACTCAGTGCTCCGTACTCACCCAAACGGTTGTCGATTACATTTAAATTGCAGTCGCTCAATGTCGCCTGAGTTCGTGAATGTCCGGGACTACTTACTAGAGGACAACGTAGGCGCTAGTCCCGTAAGCGGGCCTCTTCATCCTAAATAAAATAGGGTCTAGAGCCCATTAATTGTATAATAAATAAATCGACTTAGAATTAGAATTCGAAGTTATATATAATTTTAGAAAACTATACAGGTTGTCCGGAAAGTAATGGGACCCAGCTTAACCGTATATTCTTGATGTCAAATGGGACCAATTAAACCAAAAATCCCATAGTAAAAAGTGCTTCCTTAAGAAGTTATAAGGTGTTATAAGGTGTTAAAGATAGAAAATATATTTCTTGCTATGCGAATATTTCAGAAAAGAAACGGCCGATCAAGCTGAAAAGTGATGCCCTTAGGCTTTTGGCGACGCCAAACATGATAAGAGTATTAGGACATTTGCATATTGTAGAGGGAGCTGTCGGCAGCTTTTCAGGGGTAGTATTATTATGATATTTTTATTATTATGAATTTGGGTGGTATGACTAAAAATTATGGCACGGACGTTAATTTCACATAAAAAATGTTTACCTATTTTATGGCGATAAAATCCACCGTTTTCAAGAAAAACGCAATTTAACATTTTGTGTATTTGCTAAAAGCTATTATGTGCTATTATGCTAGTTATGTTCAACACATGTTTCACAAGGTTTTCCTAAGTTTTGTCGTACTCTAAAATATGACTCAAAGTTATTTCTAATTTCATTTCCAGCGTTAATGATCTTTCATTCAGTTAACCAGCGACTCTCTGTCCGCGGTACTGCGTTTAATCGGTTTTACACTTACGCAAAGTTTTGCACGGTTGCACGTTGCGAGAACGAGTGGTGTTTCACTTCGCAGTAGTGATGGGTCATTCTTTCGGTAACGTTATTTTGGAACGTTCTTTTTACAGAACGTTCAGAACGTTCGTCAGTCTCTGTGAATAACGTTACTGCGGAACGTCACGCCGCGCATGGCCGGCCGAGAGGCACATATAGTGAGATAGAACGTGAAGAACGTGAAGAACGTGAACGTTACACTACCGTTCCGTTCGGGCCGCAGACTAGCGTAGCGATTGGGCAGCACCATTCTCGTGTGTTGCATATTATGTTGTGAACGTAGTGTGTTCTTTTCAAGCAAAATGTATAATATTAATACCTTGAATCGAATAGAAATAGAATAGAATAAAAAACTTATTGAAATTTTATCATTTCTACGTATGAAATTTGCTATTTAATTGCAATTGGAGTATGTCATTTTGCGCAAAATTTATAAAACCTTCAAGAAATACATTTCAAACGCTTTTTGTTACTTTAATTATTTTGTTTTGTTTCTATGAACGTATAAATTAATTTCATTAGCTTTATTTCAAAAGTCGAACAGTGTGTATGTATGTAGGGTGTTGGAGGTCAAGGATAATCCTCGTGGCACCCAGGCCCCATTGGGCCCCTTGTGCCTCCCCCTGCGCTCACTCCAGCTATGTCAACCAGCCTAGGTTGTTAACGAAGGCTAGGACGCAGCTCAGAGGTGCGTTCCTGATTCCGTCCATGGTCCGCCATGGATCCCCCAGCAAGCGTTCCCTGTATTCAACCAGGTCTGGACATTCACATAAAATCTGTTTTACCGTCTCATCCTCTAGCTCACAAGCTCGGCATATAGACGTTTCAGCGAGATGCATCACGTGAAGATGATTCCGTAAACCACAGTGACCCGTGAGAATACCCGTAACTAAACGTAGCTTGTTTCTGAACAGTGTTCAACCGCGATATTTCAATAATTATGATGAACAGAATAATTTGAATTTTTTAATTAGCATGCTAAAATTTATTATCATTCAAATATTACTATTCACTATTACTGGTACATATATATTAAATTATGTACATGGTAGAGGCAAGTATCTAGGAGACTTGCGTCACATACATGAATGTTCACACTGAAAAGTTACATTTATAACATTAATGGGACCAAAATAAACAATTTCTTCTACACTTAACATCTGCGACATTACATAAATATCAAAATTTAATGTCCTTGCGATGTTAAATGTCCCATTCTGCTGACTGGGAAATAGGTGAAGCGATTAGATTAACAAGAACTATACTTCAGTTTTATTAATAAAATCAACAATAATCAACTCGACAATCGAAGGGACAAGACGAACGAGAAGAATGGAACAAACGGAACGAACGAAACGAACGTGACAAACGGAACGAACGAGACGCTACCTAAAGCGGAAGTCGCGCTAAAGCTCCCAACCTAAACCGTTCCGTAGTAACGGTATTTTGGAACGTTCTTTTCACTGAACGAGAACGCTTAGAACGTTCCGCAAAAGTAAGGGGTTGACCCAACACTAATTCGCAGAGCGGACGTAAAGTCCGAGACGCGTTCGTCCTGCGCGGCTCCCGTACACAGATCGCTCACCCCGTTCGAGGGGCGCGCGGTCCGCGGGGACGAACGTTCCGTCAGTCAGGCGAACATCCTTCGACCACCTTCGGGCGGTGCGAGCACCTTTGCACAGTCTACGTCTTTTATATCTACGCTGCGGACCGACGTCGGTCGTATACGACATGACCGACCAGACCGTCCACCGCGCTCCGTCGGCGTGCCTCTGCGCCTCCGACAAGGGAGGCCGGGGCCGGATTCGGAGCGCTGGGGTCCGGCGGCCGCTATACGACCGCGAAGACGGTACGACGCGACGCACGACGACACGACAGCAAATCTTGCCTAGTATATTACTGACTTGCCGGTATACAATAGATTTCATATAGCCCCATATAAAAAAATCTAATGGGTTGAGGTCTGGGCTTCTCGGTGGCCAAGGATAATCACTCCCACGTCCAATCCAACGGTGCGGAAAGTGGTTGTCTAAATAGTTTCGCACAGCTAGCGGGAAATGAGCGGGAGCACCATCGTGCATAAATCTTACACTCCTACGCAGGTTTAAAGGGTAATTACAGTAGCTGCACATAATTTTCGTACACTTACTTCAGGATCTTCCTCTATGTGGAACAAAATATCTTCCTCCTCCTCAATGGTTCGCGAAGTGGGTCGTCCTGCATGGCGCTTTACCCGAAAACATCCATGTTCTTTCAGCCGTTGAAATATATTTTGGAAAAGCTTTCTATTAGGTTGGCGACGATTTTGGTACAACTGCCTCTATCTTCTCACTGCTGCTGATCCATTACATTGCTCTTGAGCATAAACAGCAACCATATCGGTCATTTCCGAGTTTGAAAAAATATTGTGCCGATGCATATTTTTTTTGTGATAAAATAACACAAATATGTGATAAACTTTGAAATAATCAATTAAATACAGTATCGTTAAGCAAACTGACACAAATGCATTTACGTTTGAAACATAGTAACTTGATAGGATAACATTGCATAAACTGCTGTTATTAAATACACAGCACGTTTAATTGCATTTTTCTTGAAAACGGTGGATTTTATCGCCATAAAATAGGTAAACATTTTTTATGTGAAATTAACGTCCGCATCATAATTTTTAGTCATACCTCCCAAAGTCATAATAATAATAAAAATATCATAATAATACTACCCCTGAAAAGCTGCGGACAGCTCCCTCTACAATATGCAAATGTCCTAATACTGTTATCATGTTTGGCGTCGCCAAAAGTCTAAGGGTACCACTTTTCAGTTTGATCGGCCGTTTCTTTTCTGAAATATACGCAAAACAAGAAATATATTTTCGATCTTTAAGACCTTATAACTTTTTAAGGAAGCACTTTTTACTATGGGATTTTTGGTTTAATTGGTCCCATTTGACATCAAAAATATACGGTAAAGCTGGGTCCCATTACTTTCCGGACAGCCTGTACATAACAAAAATACTTTATAGCAATAATAATACGATTTATTATAACTCAAATTCAATTGCATATTGCCCATATCGACAGTGCCGCAGTAAGGAAATCTTGCGCCTGGGGCCAAATATCTAACTTGCGCCCCTTTCAGCAAATAGGTGATTCTTTCTTTCAGGAAATATCGGCATGGCATCAGGGACGCCGTTACAAAATGTTACAGGGGGTGGGGGGTGCAAGATTTTTTTTTTTAGGTTTGAAGGGTGCCATAGTAGTAATGACTATGCTATTAACTATTTTGTATCATTTACGTCTTGTGTTAGAGAGTCCATATTATTTCTTCTGAGTTACTATTCTAAAATTAGTCAAAACAAGTATGAAAATAAAAAGGTATATAATATGTAAAAAAAAGCCCATATTGTTCGTTAAATTCAAATTGCATTCACCCTGAAAAATCGCTTTTATGGTACATTTTTACACATCTATGCCTTTGCTACGGTCGTGATCCCCCGGTCAGATGCTGGACAAAACGTATCTATTATATATATATATATGTATTGATATTAAGTGAATTTCAAGTAATTTTGCCGCATTTCTATTGTTTGTGTAATTAATAATGTTTGTTAATAATTGTTTGTAATTATATTTTATTTAAGAATCATTGACCTCTTTTCCTAGAGTATAAAATGTTGTCTAATTTATCAACCAATATTGTAGCCTTTTGATTACCTATTAATATGCTAGGAGTAATTGTTGTTAATTTTCTATAAGAATTTCTAGCTCGTATTCATCGAGTAAGGCCCAATGTATAATAAACAATTGTCAGCGTTCAATAAACACGAATATAGATTTTTCAATGTTGTCCATTTTCTCTGAATTATCGGTTTTAAACATTATCTCTCAATAACACGAGTGAACGCTAACTAATGTTGTCGCCCTTCTACTATTCTCGATGTACACGACCCAACAATTCTTATAGCAAATTAATGAACGATGCGAGTACATAATTCATTTAGTTGTCGAGAGATTGTTGCCGAAAATACAGGCATAACATGGACCAAATTGATAATTCTATAATCGTATTAATCGAACATCCGATAAAACGTCTTAATAACAAATTTATAAAGAATAAAAAGGCTACATTATTTTAAAATTTACCGCGTTAGCAAGAAACAATGGCCAAATATAGAAAAAATCTGATGTGGCTAGGCACATGACTTCACCATACTATACAGCAGTGTCAAAAGCTGATGTGCTGACAATACTGTTAATAGAATCAAAATATCTGTCAAATCCTGGCTTGTAGTTAGTTTTAATGCAGTACGTGCGATCTCAATGAAATAGAAATTGCTCATACAGCTAAACTATTAATTTTACCAAAAAATGTTATAGACATAAATTATTCCAAATTTCGTCTACTTTAATTTATTGCTTAACTATTTTGACAAAATTACAGAAATGGCGGTTCATTTGCCAAATCGTTGAAAAATATAAATAAACTAAATATGAAGTTTCGTCCCGATACCTTTAGTAGTTTGTCCAGAATCGTCGCCACAAAAAAAAAACGGGTACACACACAGACATACACACGGACATTTTTTAGGGAAGCCAAAAGGACATACTTCCGCTAAAATCTCAAAACACTTTTTGACACGATTACAATGCTTTGTCATACTACGTGTGATAAAGTAAAAAGCGTTCACATTTGAATTTCTGTAATAAAGATCAACGACGAAATACACAATTGTTAATATATATTATTATTTACTATTATACTAACATTTAAAAGGCGTCAATATTAGATCAACTACTAAATACGTGTTACTATACGCATAAGCTGTATAGAAAATCACGCTAAAGTGTTTAGACTTTTAGAGAGTATACAGACCATACAGACTATAGTAGACCAACTTTTGAAGAAACTCGCATAGGGAAACGTATTGTTTGAACGCTGAAGAGAGTCGGAGTGGTACCAATTTTACAAAGAGCATAGGGAGAGTTGTGTCATGTATCATAAGATGGCGCTCTTAAAACCAAATAACATTTGTCTGAATTTTTTAATTACCTATTCAACGTCTTTGAAATGAGTGTATGAGAACCCAATTTTTTTAGAATTACATAAATTAAGTTTCACATACACATTATTTGGTTTTAAAATAGCTATTCTATGATAACCTACACAATCTACATTTCTAATGCAGTTTCTGAAGTTGGTACCACATTCCAGCTCCTTGCAGTTTCTAGTTTGTGTGTTTCTGGACGCTATCAAAAGTTGTTATAACTATACTAGAAGTAAATGGAACCTAATAAGTACGATTAAGCGAAAGCTCAAACAATAATCATGGTCATTTTGGACGTAACCTGGGAATAAGCGCCACCCCTGGGGCTCGATCTTCAAAAGTAGGACCAGCGAGCATGCACGCTCGTATCGGTGAAAGCCGCGTGAAACAGTATCTTCAAACTGACGCTCGCAACTACAGTTCACGGTTTGTTTTTCACAAGGTGGCTACTCTTCGGTTCGAAGTGGGGACCGCGATGCGTATAGCTGCAACACGTGGTCGAAAGTATCTCCCGCTTGAGCCTGCATCACCGCTATTTCAATCAGGCTTACCAATGTGCGGGTAATAATTACTGGAAAATCGGGTATGGGCGGTGTGCTGGCGGGCAAAATATAATTGCGGGTAAAACTGGATATTCTGCCTATTTTATGAATTATGGAATTATTTGCAACGTTTAGAGCTGTTAAATTTTGGTCCGGTGACGCTCCTGCAATTAGTTTAGTTCACATTTCTGACTTTACTACATGGCTGAGATGGCGCTGTGTACGGTTTCAAACTTGAATTCTCGGTGGTCGTTCTTTTAATTTCAAACAACGTCAGTTTATATTTTGTTTTATTTTTGAAATTCCCGTTTTTTTGTCATTGCTATGTGTTTAAACTGTTTGTGAGTTTTTTGTTAGCTCGCTATTAGAAAGGGAATAAAAAATGGTTAGTTAAAGGCCTATTGGCCTAATTTTCACGTTAAAAACTTTGAAAGTTTTTACTTGTACTTCCATTTTCACATGTTAGCGTGGAACGCATATTCATCAGTCACTTCATTTTGATCAAAACGGATACAAGAAGTAAATTATATACGGAAACAGGCGTATATTCTGTATTATATAGATACTAACAAAGGTGTCTAGGGTGCTGGAGGCTTTTTAAATTTTCAACTGAATAAACAAATGCTATAGGAAAATGTATGGAAAAATAAAAACTGTTTATTATGGTTATATTTTATAAAGAAACAAAATAAAGGAAATGAATTATCAACCTTCTTTTTGTTCATCGTTCAAGAGTGGTCGGGGAAATGTTGGGATATTAGAACCGGGAGAACGGGTAAAAGAGGGGATTTTAATGTTTGCTGTCGGAAATTACAGTGGTGCAATATTGGCAAGCCTGATTTCAATACAATATTTCAACTTTAAGTACAACATTCACGATTCACAAAAACTAAAATAATGGCGGACAGACGCGAGCCAGTCACAACAAACCGAATGCAATACAGCAATACCAGTAGGTATACCACGTGATCACCACGCGTGCGCAATAACCACGTGCACAAAGAATGCATAAAGTCGTTGAAATTGATATAATATAGGAACTGGGCAACCATTACAGACTGAAATGGTTGGTTATTTCTTTTTCTTTCTGTTGGAGATACGGTTTATGTACCTATAACTTAGGTATATCTTCTATTGTATGATAAAAAATACATAATTCGAGATATAATTATTAAGAAGTTTTAACTAATTATATTGTTATATTGAAAATATGCGGCCGATTTCACAATATTGAATTATATAAGTATTTATTGGGGGCCCCACCCACTAAACTAAAAGAATAAAAAAAGATAATGTAGGTAGCACATAAATATTTTTTTATAAACAGTTTTATAATAATAAGAATTCTATCTATATACTGTTTATAATGGTTTATAAATAATAAAAAATATCCTGGATATTTTCATGTAGTTTTTATAAATTTGTTTTGCAAATTTTAGAATGTGCAAATTAATTTATTATCTTCAAAATGAAATTTTTAAAGCAAATGTTTAACTGAAATTATAAATAAGGCATTTAGGCGCTCTTGTCCCATTACAGCCCACTTTTGATTTTTTATTAAGATAACGTAAAATTGAAATCAGCAACCGAATATCGTCGGGTTAAAGGTAAAAGTCACTAACTAACATCTAAAATAATTACGAAAATCTGACTTTAAGATGTATTACCAACAAATATAATGATATTTTCTGGATAATTAATGCATTTTCGAGTACTTAGAACACTTATTGATCGCCTCCTTGTACAAGATGCGCATTTAGAAGCATTTGACTACAATTAATTCGTGTTTCAAGAAAATGTAACAAAATGTTAGTTAGTGACTTTTACCTTTAAGCCCACGTTATACTTTATGACTTTTAATAAGATTTACACCAGAATTGCAGAATGTTCAGATATTTTCATTCAAATAATAAGACAATACGAAATATATCCGGCTCAATTCTGTCGAGTCTAGGTGACAGTTTATGAATATACTGCTGGCTATGTTATCGTTTTCTTGCAATCAATTAAAAAAATCGTTATCACCACACTCGAAAGTATTGAGCCGGATTTTTTTTTAATTATTAGCAAAGGTTCAAAGGTCACGCTAACGTATATTTTTAAGAGGAATCATTAGAGATAGTACGTCCTACAAACCAAGCATCCTTAGTGAGCTTAATTTTGAATCAATTCTCACATGGTATACATCAAATTATAGACAAACGTGTTGTGGTAATGTGGTTTTTTTACAATTTATTGCGAATCAATTCAATGTCGTAAATCTTGACGAAAATTTGAATATTGATGAATTCGAGAAAAAAAAACAGTACTAAGTTCCGTAGAAAACAAAATACCATTTGGAAAAAGTAACCTCTAGTTTGCTAATATCGCAACAAGCCCGAATTATGTAGTAAATAATTTTCATGTAAAACTACAATGAAAAAAGTTTATTATTCCTTTCTTAATTTAAACACATTGTATTATATACATTTATTGTATTAATAATAGTATCATTAAAGGGCGAATCATAAATTAAGATAGATGAGAAACATACCATATATGACATTTTTGAACTAGGAATTAGAATAAAAAACTACTATCCATAATATAATTTGTATAGTAAATTATTTGTTTAGTAATTTTTAATATACTATATTATAATATTAATTATTAATTCATTAACAACCACAATATTTGTAATGTGAAAAATTTTTCCAATTGACAAGGTAATATTAACTATATTGTTCAATCACTAATTATCCAACAGATGTTGATAATATCAAATGATATTTATCTAATAATGTTGTTGCAAGTATACCAATTTTGTAATGTATATTATAACAAATCTGTTTTACACCAAAAAGTACTGTATATAACATGTACCAAACTTGTGTGACACCAGTCATAATTTAATTATTTACAGTTTAATTGATTATATTATTGTTGACAAGTAAGTAAAGTATGCTAGGGGTGCGGTTTTTTCCGCGCAGCTCCTAGGCCACAATTGGCCCTTTGAGCTTGTCCCTCACTACTATACAGTCATATCGACAACCAGAGATGTACAACTGGTTGGCGGGCCCCACGGTTTTTCGTCTCTTCCGAAAGACGGCGGGACGCATTTTCGGCTTGATCCTGGGTGTGAACCCCGGACCTCCTAGTCAGTAGGCCAACGCTCTACCACTAGAGCCATTCGCCCCGCTAATTGTTGACAACTTAATTTATTTAAAATCGTTAAAGTCGTTCTAGAAGTGATTTATACAGCATAGAAATTAATACGTTTTTTTTTATTGTTAATGTACATACTTATATTTATTTATTTTCTAATTATTAATTTAATATAGTATTATTTAATTATTAATATAATAATTATATTTGTTGCTTATAACCTAAAGTAAAGGAAGTATTGGCGGAATTACTATTCAAGAATCTTGCGAGCCGGCGAGCGTCAGTGATCACATTGCATCGACTGGGGTACCCAGTCGTTGTCTTTGAGCGAAAAATACCCGCGCGGTGACCGATACGAGCTATCCACGAGTTTGAAGATACGGCATCACGACTACAACTTCAGCTCCCGCGCAAATTGCGACGTAGTCGGTTGCTTACTAGCATCGTGATTGGTGCGGCAGACGGGATAGCGTTGCCGAATTTACCAATTTGCTGCCGTCTCGATAGCTCATCGTCGGATCCTCGATAGTTCCCGCGAGCGTGCACGCTCACGGTCCTACCTTTGAAGATCGAACCCCTGGCCATATGTAACGGCGCCCCTACGCTGAAGCGCCTGGGGCCGTTGCCCACTTCGCCCCCCTCACTGCGGCGCTGCATATCGATACTTCGGGGCCCCGTTCAGATATCGGTCCGGAAGTCGGCGGCCCTCGGTGATTTCAGTAGTTTTTTCGTGGAATATTTTTCCAATGTTTTTTTGTAGACGAGCCTCCATAACATCGCACTTTTGAGAAAAATGAGCTAAATATTTAAAAAAATTAGTTTGACATAACTTTAGCTTCCCTAAAAAATAATTCGTCTTGATAGAATTCCGTTAATTTGTGCATGCCAGATTTTTTAATAGGACACGTGGCAATTTTGGCCGCTCGTTTAACAGTAATGAAATAACCGTTCATATAGTCAATTATTGCACTCTTCTTTGTAAGTTTCAAGATTCAAGATTACATTTCAGCCTACCTAAAGAATGCAGTGCCAAAAACGAAATTGTTGGTATTTTGATACCATTTTTAAGATTTTGGGTTAAAATCGAAAAAAGAACTATCGTAACGATCTGTTTTTTTCCTTGTCAGACACCAAAATGCTCGAACAATTCGAGTATTTTCAAAATCGCACCGCAATATACAAATAACGCTTTATTTTCTAATGTGACAAAGAGCAGGTTTTTATGTTTTGGGGAGTTCACATGATGTCAATGAAAATAATTCTCAAAACTTTCGTAAATAAGATAAAATAATATGTAAAACCCATTTTTGGGAACTGGTGGCTTTTCATACATTTGTAGACAAACGTACGTACAAACGTATTCAGGAATATTCATGTATGTACAAAATTAATAACACAAATTCAAATTGTTGTTTGGTTTTTTGATATCTGGAAATTGCTTTGATCAGCAAAAAATGCTTTTGCACGAATTTTACTCTTGTATCTCTTCAAATAACCGAGGAGAAAAAACGACCATCCTGTATTTAGGATTTACGTTCAATTTTTGTTTATCTAGATTATTTTTAAGGTAGCACGAATGCTAATGCTAAGGAAAAAAATAAGGAAAACTACAACATAAACTGCAGAACCCACAACACTTTTACGTGAGTTTTAAAAAGAACTGAAAATGACAAAAAAAAGAAATTTGTAGTTTTTAGAAGTGCCAAACTATTTAGATGACCTACACTCGCTTATAAAGCCACTGTTTGGTTTTAATAAAATAATTTTAGTAAGTCATTGTTCCACATATTTATAGAAATAACAAAACATATTTTATTGCAATTACCCAAGTTTTATAGACTTCTGACAAAGATTTAAATGTCGATGAACAAAAAATATAAATAGAACAGTTTAATTTATTTAAAAAATCGCAGAGATTTTTGCAGTATTTGATTCAGAGAAGTAAAATTTTATTTTAGATAACAAAATTTAATCCACCTCTCCTAATGTCGAAATAATTTTAAGATTATTTCTGACACGATCAGTCAGCGAGGGTTTATTTTCTATTTTAAGCTGGTAAAACATTATTTTCGCGGTACACTTTCGGACTAAGGCTGGGGCCACGGACCGATTGACAGCGGAGCGTTGGCGTCAGCGATCGTTGTGTATATATCTATATCTACGTATGTATATAGGTATATACACAACGGTCGCCGACGCCACCGCCCCGCTGTCGCTCGGTCCGTGGCCTCAGCCTAAAACCTCAACGCGCTTGCAAAACTAGAAACGGATTTTCTTAAAACCCTCCACTATATGATGATATCATCAAAACATTTATTGAAGCCAAAATCAGAAAAAGAACATTTTAGGTTTGTAAAATATTATATTTTCACCAAAAATTTTAATAAAAATTGTTAACATAAAAAATGTGATTTTTATTTCTTTAAAAAATATTTTTATTATTTGTCTTATATCATATACGATATGTAAGTTGAGGGATCAGAAATTTCAGGTGTGCCCAGGGCCCGTAAACCCTAGACGCGACCCTGCATCTGTTATACGTATGATGTAACTGTTCCACTATTTCCCGCGGAAATTATATGTGATGTAAGATATATAATTTATATACAGGGGTCCCACTTTTTTCCCACAAATTTATTTTTCAAGTAGTAATTGTCACACTGAGTAAAAAGTTTCATATGAGTTTCGTACTTATTAAATTAATTCATATACAGTAGAGCGTCGATAATCCGAACTAATTGGGACCGAGGGTGGTTCGGATTATCAAATTGTTCGGATTATCAACTATCGAGTATTGGATACAAGCTATAAAACAAAAGCAATATATGTTTGTAAAAAGGAATCGACAAACATAGCTTTTTGCTCGGTTACCCGGTGATTTATTGTTTTATTATTTATTTTTGGGGCGTTTTAGCAAACGTTCGAATTACCGGGGTTCGGATTATCGACGCTCTACTGTATATACGTGAATTGTACAGTTATTGCCTAAATCCTAGTTCCTCCTTCAAAAACCGTCAGGTAAGTATATTATGGATTATATTAATACAACAAAATACCTACTACAAAAAGAATATTAATCAAATTTTACAAAACAAGTTGCAATTAATATATAGGATCCAAATATTTTTTTAAAATTTTGCATTCTTGTAATTATAACATGATCAAAAATTACATAAGAGGTAGTAACAATGTTAAAATTAAATATATTACATTATTTGCATTTAACAATGACAAAGAAATTTGTTGTAGACATGTTGCAGCTATATTTACTTGTTTAGTGGGTTCCAAAATTTAGCAAATAATATAATTTATACTAATATAATATTTATTTTTTAGCAAGTAGCATTGCATTTTGAACGTGGTTTGAACATACTACGTACAAGAAATCGAATAGATTTTGAGTTTTCTAGTTGATGATATAGTAAAATGCGGATTTAGGCCGCGCCATCTAGTTTTGGACACCTGAACTGTCGCTATTGTAAACATTGTTGCCAACTCGCTAGAATGCACCATAATGCAGTTCTAGAGTTCGGAAAAATAACCTGTGCTCTTATAGTTAACATTTAATGTACTTTTATAATGTATTACAGCAGACAATAATCAGATGCCCTGCCATCGGAAACCTTTTCTATATTTGAAGTCCACATTTTTTTAACACTAAAATTTGCATAAATAATCTGCATAAATATTGAAATCCTTTCCGATGGCAGTAGCATAAAGACCTATAGAATCGAATGGTAGCATTTCACGATTGGCGCAATAATTATAGCGTGAGTTACTTTGGCGTTTTGGGGGTAGGGACGGGAGCCTTAACCACCGGTCGAGGATGTGCGAAATCCCAAAGGCGGCGACACGTGGAGTTTTGCTCTACTCTAGTCCGTGGTCCGTGGTCTACTCTAGTCTGTCGCTCTGTCCGTGGCCCCAGGCTGAGGCTGGGGCCACGGATCGAGCGACAGCGGGGCGGTAGCGTCGGCGATCGTTGTGTATATATCTATATATATATATATATATATATATATATATATATATATATATATATATACGTATGTATATAGGTATATACACAACGATCGCCGACGCTTCCGCTGCGCTGTGGTATCGATATTTGGATCTTGTTTTAAAAGTTCTCTTCTTAATTTACGGCTAATTCTTTTCGAATTATTAATCACATCCCCCATAAGCTTTTGAACTCGCTATTCCTTTTATTAAACAAGCGTTTAAATTCTTCCGACGGTTTCATTAGGCCGCCAAAATATAAATGACTTATCTAGGATGGAAGGGAGTATGAGTGCTCTTGCTGGTCTTCGTATGAGTAATGTCCCAATTGTGGATGAGTTCTGCCTTAAACTTTGATCACGTGGAAAAGTAAAATACGATATTGTTAATCCAATCACTGTTGAAATGTTATACCTCATACGGCAACCCGGTACGGAGCAAACCATAGGCATCTAAAATTGATACATGATTTAGAATAATGTAATTTCCAATATAAATTAATATCTTACCTTTACCAACTTAATTACTTCTTAAAATACTACACTAATAAAACAACTAATAACGTAAAACTATCAACTATTGAATATAACAATATAAACAGAACAACGATTAAACACGAACAAAAACAACCTTTCTAAGTAACTAAAAAAACTATAACGAGCTGAGCTATCAATAATTAAACGTATCTTCGAACAAACTAAACGAGCGATGTATGCGACGTGAGCCGGGACTCTAGTGACGTCACGAAAATAGAGCATATAGGGATCTGAGGGGGGTATATAAAGTGGACTATAGGAAAGATAGCAAACTGGACAACCTCTCTCTTTATAGACCTTGGCTAGAGCCGAGCGCTCCCATCTCGACCGACTTGCGCCTTTGCGCTACTGCCATGTCGTGCAGCCACAAACGGTGCACGATACGGTGCTATTTGGTTTAAAATCGACGAATTAAAGAATGATAGCTGCTTTATACGTATGTAACTAATGTATGAACTATCGCACCTCTCTACCACTGATAAAATAAAACTATATTCTAGAGAATGAATACAGAACACACTAATGTATTTGTTCGCTGTCCGATCTTTACAACCAAACCAATACGCAGACAGTATAGGAGGTACACGCAACCATATCGCTCAAGCGTGCGGCGGCTAGGGGCGCACGGATAAACGTCAAACAATTGCTAATGGTGTAACTCAAAAACTACCAATGAATTTTGATCGGGCTTTTACCTATGCATTCTCCAAGACCAATAAATAATGGGGTAGATAATGTGGAAGTGTTTGTTGATTTTGAAGTATGAATTATTTGTGTACATGTTTTTATTATTTTTTTTAATAACGCAATAATTTTGATAACATGATGCATGTGTTGCCTATTTGTATGAAAGTTTATTCGTATTAAAATAAGTTTATTTCAGATTTACTTATATTTCATTCTGTCATTCAGTCAGTTTTATTTCTGGTTTAAATCAAAGTTACTAATAATCTAAGCCGGATATTTATGAAAATATCATAAATGTTTTTAAAATGCGGAAAGGAGCATTGAGTTATCATATAAGTAAATATCTTTAATAAAGGATAGGAGTTAATTAAAACACTCTTAAAATCCCCTTTTGCAAGAATGTTTACTTATGTACAAGTTTCGATCAAAAAATCATCATTAGCCAAAAGCTAGAAAAACACAAATCAATCATAAAAAACAACACAAAATTGTAACATAAAAAATCACTGACGCATCATTCTGTTGCCTGATGTCTGGTGCGTTGTGCCTCTTGCACTTGATTTTGACTGTAAGCTTACCATTTTTATACATTTTTAAGGCAACTCCTAGCTTTTACTAAACATTTGCAAATATTTATTCTCCACACCTTATGAACAAATGCACCGCACGCTACTGAAATAGTTTATAAATTTTGTTAATTCGCATTGAATTGTTAGAATATAACGGTTATCTTCTTGATCTTGTGTCAAAGGTCTCACAAGGTCTAAGTATACTTTTTCAAACGCTGATGATGCGGTAGTGGTAACTGTCAAAGGCTCAGTGTGAGCTCTCGAATGTTTGTACATTTGGCAGTCATCACATTTTTAACAAATTTAGTAATATCTTCCAGGTTTTCCCAAAAATAGTAACGTTTAATAAATCAACGGTTTAATATTTGCATACATCCTACTGATTCCTGCATGTCCCGTCGGAAGGATGTGGAAAACATTAAGAATGAATTGTCGACTTTGTTTGCAATCTATTCGATTTACTTTGTTTATTTTACATATTTTAATTTTTAATTTTCTGATCATTACGATTTGCTTTGATAGTTGGGTTATTAGTTGGTAATTTTCCGGATTTTTTATTATAAATAATTGCGCAATTTAATTTTCTGTGCAAATTCTCAACTTCGCGTCTAGAGCTGGTGATCGAATACTTAGATTACTATAGATTACCTTTAATATTATTATTATTTAATATTATATAAAACATTTCCGAACTTTATTATTGTTTACTACTCGAATTTTTGTTTCTCTTTTTGGCATGTATCTTAAATTAACTGAGTTTTCTGGTGGCTTTAGCAATTCAACAAGTCCTGGAGGACCTGTCCGCTCAATGTTAATTTGACTGGAGGAGCATACTGCGGCTGTTGCATATAATATCGCCCTTGTCGATAAGGTGATTGAGACTGGGAAGATGGAAGTGCCGGCGTGATATTGCGCAATTGAGACATTTTTAAGCCATACATCAAGTTATCAATCTCGTGCATGGCCAATTCTTCGTTGCTTTCTTCCAATGCTCTCATTTTAGCGAGGAGTAAATCCGCAAACAATACCAGTCTATCCGCGGGTTTTGCCACTGGCGTGACCGAAGTTTCAAATAGCTTGAGGGCTTCTTCCATATGATTGTGCACGTTTTCATTTGGTGCTAATTTTCGCTGTCATTTATTACGGGATTGTTCTGGTATTAATGGTGGTGCTGGTGTTTTCGGTGGATTATCTTCATGCTCTTCGTTTCCTGATGCAGATACGTTTGGGACATCCTGATCTCTATCATCATTTATCTCATCTTTAAAGTCATCTTGAATTTCTTGAAATGGGTTGAAAACAACATAGTAATTACATAGGTATATACATAATATATTCCTGAATTGTTTGATTGCATAGACACTTTTGTTATTATTAGAGATAGGGCAATCCGTGATGAATAATGTTTAAAATAGATACAAGCGGAATAAAGTTTTGCATCAATATGAATTCATTCCTATTAAGCATTGCATTTCATAATATCTGGTGGTGTACAGTAGCGTTTACAGAAAAACCGAGTTTTCGAAAAATTTCCAGTTTTCTATGTTAGAAAAAATAAAGAGTGAGTTGAAGTTTGGCAACTTTCAGTTATTTAAGTGTATCACCTGTGCATATCAACAGATATTTTGAAGATTATGTTGTTGATTATTGACATAATATTTAGAAATATACATTTCTGTCATAGTTAAGTATTATTTTAGATGCCTAAAACGGAAGATCAGTGGCTGAAGAAGGCCGCAGAGTTCGATAGAATGTGTAATTTTCCGCACTGTATAGGAGCCATGGACGGGAAACATGTTGTAATACAAGCCCCAAAAGACAGTGGTACGGAATATTACAACCATAAAGAAACATTTAGTATTGTGCTGTTTGCCCTGGTAGACGCCAATTATATGTTCAGGTTTGTTGACATAGGATGCCAGGGACGTAAAAGCGATGATGGATTTTTCCGAAATACAACACTATTTCAAAAACTTGAAGAAAAAAATTAAATTTGCCACCGGAAGAACCTCTACCGTAACAAAATAACAATGTTCGATATGTTATAGTGGCTGATGATGCATTCGCAATGAGTGCCAATGTTATGAAGCCATATCCTGCTTTTCATGGAAAAGGCAGAAAGGGTTTTTAACTACCGGTTGTGGAGAGCCAGGCGCATCGAGGAAAATGTATTTGGGATAATGGCATCGGTATTTAGAGTCTTTCGAAAACCTATGTTGATAGAGCCAGAAAAGGCTTCGTTAATTACGATGACCTGCGTCCTACTACATAACTTGTTAAGAAGCAACAAAACGTCCAAATCAACTTATTCCCCAGTAGGTTCATTTGATTATGAGGTAAATAATCTAGTAATTCCAGGATCGTGGCGGCAAAGTGCTAATGAGATGACTTCATATGTACCACTCCAAAATCAACCACGAAAAACGAGCCTTACGGCAAAAGCTGTCAGAGAGAAATTTTCTGAGTATTTCCAGTCCAATCATGGAAAATTACCATTGCAAGACGATTATTGAACTTTTAATAGATATTCCCTAAATAAAATATGAGTTTACATACCTCTGAATTTATTGCTTTTTCAGGAACATAAACACCATATAAAAACCTGTCAATTGCTCGATAAAAAGGCCATACCGGCGAGTACAGGTCATCAGTTCCACTACCCGATCACTACTGTCGTAACCTGCAAAACGCTACAAAATCGGCGTCTAAAGCTGCGTTCGGATCATCGGATATTGTACTCCGTTGACACCGGGTACACCGTCCAAATGACACTTACGTGTTATTGGGTGTAAAAAGTGTAACGGTGTACAATATCCGAACGCAGCTTTTGTACATACAATTCGTTAACACATTTTAATACTTTAGCAATGGTTCAGCGCCTAATTCCTCAAACTCAAACGCCACCGACGGCGCCACAGTTTTTTATCTTTAACTTCCTTTGCTCTTGTTACCTCGCCGCCTTTGTGTATCACACCGCCGTACCGGGCCGTGTGACCATTGATTATATATGTGATTATAAATGAAGGGTTTCTTTAAAAAATACCATTTGTTAATATAGGAGAACAAACATAGAATCGGTGGTAAGTACGTGATCTTAGAATATAATATTTTTTAATGTAAGATTCACCGTTACTGAAGTTGCTTTTATTGGAAATAGTTTTCTTTAAAAAATACGATGTTAATATAGGAGAACAAACATAGAATCGGTGGTAAGTACTTTATCATACGCAGTATGTAAAGTATTGTAATCGTGCCAAAAAAAAATTTTGAGATTTTAGCGGAAATATGTCTTTTTGGGTCCCCTGAACATTTTTGACCAAGGTACAAAAAAATGTCTGTGTGTGTGTGTGTGTGTGTGTGTGTGTGTGTGTGTGTGTGTGTGTGTGTGTGTGTGTGTGTGTGTGTGTGTGTGTGTGTGTGGGTACGTGCGTGCGTGCGTGCGTGCGTGCGTGCGTGCGTGCGTGCGTGCGTGCGTGCGTGCGTGCGTGCGTGCGTGCGTGCGTGCGTGTGTGCGTGTGTGTGTGTGTGTGTGTGTGTGTGTGTGTGTGTGTGTGTGTGTGTATGCGACCTATGTGTGTGTGTGTACCCGTTTTTGTGGAGACGATTCCGGAGAAACCACTAAAGGTATCGGGACGAAACTTCATATTTAGAAGTTTCATAAACAAACTTAGAGCTGAAAAGCTTTCTGTTGAAAAGGGTCCAAAGGAACTGGTGGTTTACTCTTAGCATTTTTCGAAGATTTTGCAAATGAGCCGCTATTTGTGTAATGTCAAAATAGTTCAATAATAAATTAAAGGAGAGGAAATTTTCTGAAATTTATGTATATGACATTTTTTGGTAGAAAATCATAGTTGAGCAAATTCTATTTCATCGAGATCGGTCGTACTGCTTTAAAACTAGTAGCCAGGATATGTCAGATTTTTTGATTCTAATGACAGTAGCTAGTGTCAAACAATAATGCTTTAAAAATACTACTGTCAATATAGGCTGCGTTCGGATATTGAACACCGTTACACTTTTTACACCCAATAACACGTAAGTGTCATTTGGACGGTGTACCCGGTGTCAACGGAGTACGATATCCGAAGGCAGCTTTAATCGAGATATCTGTCTAGTTCTACTAGTTTTATTTTAATGTAGACAGCCGATCTCGATCAAATAGAATCTCATGCAGCTAAACTATTAATTTTATATATAGTATGATAAAGTCATGTGCGTGGCCACATCAGATTTTTTAATGTAAGATTCACCGTTACCGAAGTTGTTTTTATTGGAAATAGTTTTATCTATTGGTATATATGTATAATGGGAAGCAAATTTTGGCAAAAACAAATTTGGTTTTGACATATTCTTCATATGTAAGTACATACATACGTTGATTAAACTTGTACTTTTAAACGGTCCGCGGTTCGGCGAGCCAACTTTAATTTGTCCGAACCACTACGAACCTTGCACGAGCCTCCTTGGCTCGCCTCCTTTGAATCGCGCAAATTTACCGACTTCAAATGGGTTACCACGAGCCACAAACCACGAACCGCGAGCCATAGCGAACTACCTATGTCAGACGGTGCGTGGCTCGCCGGATCACGGTCCGTGGAACCGCGCCTTGGGGCGCGGTTGCACGAAGTAAGCAGACTGGTGTATGTGTGGATCGTGATTACGTGAATTTATGAAACGCGTGTCAGAGGAACGTCAAAACAAACGTCATCTTCGATCACCCTATGACTGATTTCACAGCTATCTCTCTCCCTAACTCACACTTATGATGATAAGCCATCTCTCTCACTTTCGGATTTTTGACGAACCGTAAACGGTATCGGTGTTTATTAACCATTTCATTTAATTTCGTTTCAGCAAGGCATACAAACCTCAAAAGTTTCCCAAAATGGCAAATGTTTTGTATTAACACTCAAAATTTATTCGGCCAGCGTCATAAATAAAAAAAGAAATAAGCGGGCTTACCAATGGCATGAGTCACCCGGCTTCTACAAATTTTATCAAATACCGCCGTCTTTGACCATGAATAACGTGATGAAGACACCATATCAATGAGGACGTTTTGCACGTTATTTGTAATACCTAATAAACGGTGTATACTCCCAGCAAACATTATCAAGGTGGGCCAGTGTAATATAAATGAAGACTGCCCAGAATTACAGTTAATGGCAAATTGAAGGTATTCATTTGTGGGCCAGTAACTCGGTGCACCGGCGGCCACAATCTGGGCCTGTCATGCCACACATTTTTCACATCGGGAGAATGTCCCGATGCCCAAAAGCATGAATATATTTGTGGCGAGCTTATGGGCAAACGCAGGATGATCACAACTTTCATATGCCGGGTCACTGTTGTGCCAAAATCGGCAAAAATCACCCCCCTACCGTATGGTATGCATTCAGAAAACATTTCAGTTTTTTTCAACATTTTATAAAAATATGAAAAAATTTAAAAAAAAATGTTTTGTAAAGAAAAACTATATTTTCCGAAAACGCATGCCTATTAAGGTGGGGGGGGGGGGTAATACAATAAGAGTGTCTAACCGAAACTGATTTTTTTGCCAAAACTGAATTTCGGTTTTTGTCTCGGAAATTTTTTTCAGAGATCTTGAGGTTGTTACGGACTGCAACACGAAATCTTCAACACGTTTTTATTAAAAATAATTTATTTATAATGCAATATTCTAAAATAAAAACAATATTCTCAAAAATATATTAATAATAGAAACAAAAACATAAAATCAGTCCATAGAATATAAAATAGGAATCTCAACGAGTATAGGTACATGGTTTCCAAAATGAAACTCTAATATACGTACTGGTCCATTCGTTTTCACTTTTACTTTTTCCTTAGCGAACGCCCACCATCTCGGTCTAGGGCTGTTCGCAACCACAACTTAACCACACCGTCAACTTCCTTCTTAGTAGCGATTTTGCAGTTAGGATTCTTTTTAGTGACAGCTAAAAATGATTTCATGTTAAGTATGTATTGTATGTATGATCATGTTACCTTACCTAGAATTAATTGCAATATATTTGTAAATGAACTAAACATGATTTTTTCATTTCGTCCAGTCCAGTTACATTGCATCGCCAAGCTACTTGTTAAAATTTTTGGTAAAATTCTCCTCGTTGTGCCGCTAGTATCTTTACCTCCTATAGTCTGTAGTGTTGAACGCTAGAATAAGCAATAATTCATAAAGTAAAAAGATAAAATTGGGTTTATAACACACCATCAATGCAAAATGAGCAGCATTTAATAATTTCTGGTCTACCTCCTGTAAGCCTTCCTTGGTATCGGCAGGTTCCATTGGTAATTGTAAGTGTTCTGGTTGAGGAGACTTCTCGGTTTGGTTTATTTGTATTAAAAATTTTACCATTTGCGCCAGCTGTTCTACTTTGAGCATTAACTGTTTAATCAATTCTGAAACACAACCAAAGGTCAAAATCATTTTGGTAGAACAGTGTTGTGCACCCAAGGTGTAAAATTCTCAAGACCAGTTTATAATATCGGAACCGCCTTTGTACAATCAATGATAATGATATGCATCGTATGTTTGCAACGTGACTGCATTGCTTGGTGGAAAACGAGTTATTATAAACTGGCGACCACTGATTACTAAGTCCTAAAAAATACAAGTAGAACAACGTACCTTCATTTTTTAAGAAACCTCTACAAATTGTATCACGGTTATGATGGAGTTCATCACGATTTTTGATCGGCAACTGTTGCTTTGGATTGCCAATAACAGGAGGCTCCTCATCATTCTCTGGTGTTTCAGCATGTTGAAACTGCTGACAACTTCTAACTTTGCTAGTCATACTTTTATGTCGATTTTCAACGGCCAAGTTTTTAGTTTTTCTGATTGTGGGATGGTCTCCATTGCTACTGTCGGCGTCGGAGAGTTGAGCGTCTTCTGGACTTATAAATAATCTTAGCGCTTCTATCAGATAAGAGATACTCGTAATCGGGTTTTAGAAATGGTGTAATCCTTCGGTGTTCACGTATGTCGTCGTTATCTGTTACGTTACTCTCATTTTCTAGCCGTTTCATTTTTTCGGTAGCCATCGTGTAACTTTCTGCAACAAAATAAATAGCACAGTTTAATAATAAGGTAATTTCAGACGCTTTTGTTTGAATTTTAAACCTACCTAAACGATATTTTATTTTTACAGGACATAACGTTCCAACTACTTTATTATGGTTTGTAAATTATAACTGCCTTAATTGTTGGTATGTCTGAAATTAGTTGGACAAAGAGTAAAAAGACCTTCTTTCGTTTCTTGTAGCCAACTGCTAGAAACAATGGACATTGAATAGTTTCCACAGCACACACCACAGTTAGTTTGGAGCTAAAGCCATAACAGAAAAATGACACATGGACGCAAGAGAACTTTTGTTTGCTAACGCATAAATGCAACGTTTTGTATATTATATAAAGAATAAGGTACTTACGGACTACTTATCCAAGCAGTTTCCATTGTAATAAACATTATTGGGTATAGACACTATAGAGTAGCACTTTATTTAGTGGCTGAGAGCTGATTCAGTGAGCAATGTGCATTCACGTTTCCACCATTTTTGTAACCCTGTCACTCTCTAACAACCAGCGCGGCACCTACCGCTCGCTTACTCTAGTCCAGCGGTTCCCACCCTGCTTCCGGTGTCCTGCTCCCGCTCTCGCCAATCACATAGCGGTGCGCTCGGTATCGCGACCCACCGGTTGGGAACCGGTGCTCTAGTCAGTAACATACACGACCACACAATTGGCTGCGGCGCTGCAAGCACTGCAGTGGGTGCCTCAATTTGCCCATCATTTGCACTCTTATGGCATTTTGCTATAATAATTACGTTCGGCAAACGTTGCAATAAAGTGTATTGCCCAACAAATGCTTTCTGGTGCCATCAATATGCCAGCATTGCCAGAAGATGCCCATATTATGGCTAATGGTAGTGTGGAGCTGTATACCGCTCCAATGGTGGAGCTGTAGACGAATCTCCAGCTCTGAATGAGTTCTTCCGAAGTAAAATCTTCATGTTACTAGGCTTTTGGTCCATATTAAGTATTATATGAAGTTATATCAAGTATTTGAAAACACGGCAAAAATGTGACACTCATAGTGACACTTCTTCACCACATTCTTGTGGTAAACAACTATGTAACAGTTGAGCACCTACTTGTGTGGATGCATCCCCGATTCGCCGATATCACGTTGCCACCACATACCTCTTCGGTAGGGCTGGGCCTTAACTTCTAAACTGTGTACCTAAAAATATAATTTGAAAGTGAATTTTATCATTCCATATTATAGTACCGTGGCATATTACTGTATATTGCGTGCTGTCACACGAATAATGGGATAACTGCCTATGATTTAATGCGAGAAAAATAACCGAGAACCGTGGGTAGACATTAGACAACATGCTAAGTGCACGTCTAAATTGAGTCCACCGGAAGAAAGTATATAATTACGTACAAACGAGAAGGGTTTCGGTGCCCTTGAAATAGACACACAAGGAGACGCACTATACCTGAGTAAAAGTTTACTTTCTTTGAATACGAGCTTTTATCCTGGTATTACCACTGCATAATACCAAATATTATCTAATATAGTAAATGGTGTACCTACCTATTTTCATTTTCTTGCTTTTTATCATTATTATAATCTTGCACGTTGTGAATCTGAAAACAGTTTTTTATGAAACACTATTTTATTATAATTAAAATTTAATGATTTTATAATTTGAGTTAATTGTATTATGGTAATTATAGATTTGATACGTGCATGCTTGGCTGATACATTCACTAGTTACAACTTTTTTATGATAATTGCAAATAACAGCAACCAAACAACACGACGACGAACAGGATCACACTAGCCCCCCCCCCCCCCACTTGGCAACAAATCGATATTCTAATTCTACAGATCGTTTGTGAGTTTCGAATTTTTGTTTGCGAGTGAAACGTTTTGGGAATATAATTAAAACAAATTTGGGGGGCCAAATTCACACTAGCAACAAAAAAGCGAAGTTCTGTTTCTACAGATCGTTTGCGATTCGTTTGTGAGAGTTTCCAAATTTACAATTTTCGTACCTCCCGACTGGTCGAATTTAGAACTTTTTTTCGTTATATCTGTTGCAAGTCGTTTGCGAGTGATTGCGGGTTCTATATTTTTTGAGTTATGATAAAAAAAACGCTCTGAGCGGGGCGTGTGCGTATAGCCCTAAATAAAAGATTAGGAAATACACTCAACTTTGTTCAAATTTGTTCCGTTTTTTTTAACAGATTGATCGTATTTCATTTCCATCACATTTTAACTTTTATTGTTTCTTTTTATGCAGGACTTGTTGCTTTGAATCCGTACCTAATTCGTGTGAAATTTGTGCTCAAACATTACATATTAATACATGCTCCAAGAAGATAAAATTGATAATAAGTTCAATAAGTACTAAAAGTAATTTTTTTAATTTTTTTACAATGAATTTACATACCACAATTATTCACTTAATCAAAAAAATCAATTCACTTTTGATATCTATGCATTTCACGTATTTCCAAGTACATAATTTATCTGATACAACTTCCATTCATCGGTCCAATCCTGAAAACTGCATATTACATACATAGATATACCTCAAAATAATTACTACAGAACAACTTAATCTGACTTAAACGTAAACTTAAACGTAAATCACACATTAAATTGTGATGCCTTTTCATTATATGTTTTAGAAATGCCTGCTTAAATGCCAGAGCATTCTTTGTTTGGTCTGAGCGACTGCACCGCTTCGTAACTGATGTGGTAGGTATAGTGCGACAACATAGAACCTTTCCTACTACTACATAATTCAATTCTCTAACAAATTTAAACAAAGTTGGGTGTATTTCCTAATCTTCTATTTAGTGCTATTAGCACATAACCGTCTCAAAGTTTTTTCATCATAACTCAAAAACGGCGAACTCGCAAACGTAAATATGGAAATCGCAAACACTCGCAAACGATTTGCCCGCCGGTAGTTTTCGAATTTTACCTCAAAAACGAATCACTCACAAACGAAAATTTTTAACTCGCAAACACTCGCAAACAATCTATAGAAACAGAATTTGGATTTTTTTGTCAAGGGGGGCAAGTGTGAATATGGCTCCCCAATTTTGTTTTAATTATACCCCCGAAACGGTTCATTCGCAAATGCAAATTCCAAACTCGCCCACACTCGCAAACAAATCACAAACGATGTAGAATGTATTGTAGAATAATTAGAATATCGATTTTTTGCCAAGAGGGGACTAGTGTGAATCTTAATTTGTTTTAATTATATCTCGTAAACGGTTCACTCGCAAACGAAATTTCAAAACTCGCAAACACCCGCAAACGATTCGCGAACGATCTGTAGAAGCAGAATTTTGATATCTTTGCCAACCTCACAGACTTGATCCTATGCCGGCCGGACCATGCTGTTGCCTGGTTTGGCAATGAGCAATGGAAACTCTCGCCGAATTACAAAAGGTACGTAAGGGGTAACGTAAGGTATCACTGGTGTAGCATGCAACAGCAACGTCGGTACAGCATGCGGAACAAGTCTTCGTAATTTGCCGACACTTCCACTTTGTGCATTTTTTTTCTCCGTGGTTGTTGAAAAGATTGCTCCGAAAAATGCACTGAACATACTCGTGCTGTAAAAATATAATAAAATATATGTATATATATATATATATATATATATATATATATATATATATATATATGTATATATATATATATATGTATATATATATACACCGTGGCTTACGGGGGCGATACGGTTGATGATGAGAACACGGGTTAATGCTCTTTCGCGATTCAGAGCAACTGGGCTAAGTGCCGATTGGAATATTTATAAGGAGATGCGAAATGAAACCTTGGCTTCAATAAGACGCGAGAAGAAGGCCTACCTGCAATACGTGGCGCAATCCGGGAGTAGCAGACGAACGTGGTCAGCTCTCAGAAATATGAATGTCGTATGTAGTAAGAATAAAAATATCCCGGAATTTTTGAAAATACCAGATGACATTAATACTCATTTTATTGATGCAGCGGCTCACATTTCGAACGACTGTAGCGCAGCTCTGGCTTATTACGATCGGCGAAGGTTTAGCGGTGCCGTCTTTGGACTTGAGCTGGTTAGAGAGGAGGAGGTGACGAGGGTGTTGTCTGGTATTCGATCGGATGCTGTAGGTGCTGATGGCATCTCCATTAGTATGATCAAATATTGTATGCCATATATTGGTAAATACACAACTCATATTATTAACTGTTGCCTGGAAATATGGTATTTTCCACTTGCGTGGAGGCACGCCCTCCAATCCCAAAAGTGAGTAGTCCTGCTGGTTTGGCCGATTTGCGACCGATTAGTATTTTGCCGGCTGTTTCAAAGATTGTGGAGAGGATTGTTCATGCGCAGGTACTTGAGTACGTCGGATCTCATTGGATTTTGCCTGACACTCAGCATGGTTTTAGAAAGGGATATAGTACCGCGTCCGCGCTTACAAACGTCTGTACTGACATTATGGAGTCCTGGGATGGGGGATGGGAACTATGCTCGTGTTGCTCGACTTCTCTAAGGCGTTTGACACCATTCACCACGGTTTGTTGCTCTCAAAACTTAAGTTTTTTGGGTTTGATGACATTAGCTTACGGTTTATCGGTTCGTATTTGTCAGATCGCACCCAGAGAGTTGTTATAGACAATGCTAAATCGATCCCGCTGCGCTTATCTGCCGGTGTCCCTCAGGGCAGTATTCTCGCCCCCCTGCTTTTTATCTTGTATACATCTGATTTAATCAGGGATGTAAAACATAGCAAGTGCAGTTTTTATGCGCACGACACTCAAATTTACTGATGTTTCAATCCTAATACGGCACAAGATGACGCTGAGCTGCTAAGGGGGGACATTGAGCGTCTGGCCCGGTTGGCGGAGGGTCATAATTTGCAGGTTAACACGAAAAAGTCGTCGTTTATTGTTTTTGGGAACAAGAGAACCCTCAGAAGAAAGCCGACATTTCTTCTGAGGGTATAACACTGGCGGTGTGTTGGGATTTGGTACCTCAGAGCAGCAAGGTGAAGAACCTCGGCTTGATCATGGACAGAGATTTAAGGTTTGGGGATCACATCAGTGGGTTAATTAGAAAATCCTATGCGACGTTAAGACTATTGTACGCGAACAAACATTTCTTGTCGGAATTCTGAGGAGGTCGCTGTGTGATTCATTGGTACTGTCAAATTTCAATTACTGTGGGGTGGTATTTTGGAATTGCGCTGACTCATTCGCTCGCGGGATCATGTTTCTCATAAGCTTCCTCAGCTGAAATGCTTAAGTATGGAGAAGCGTGCCCGTGTGCAATTTGCCGTATTTGCATACTCCATTGCGTCCCTCAGATCGCCTCGCTACCTTTCAGATAAGCTGCGTAAGCACCATCATGTGCACGCAGTAAATACCCGTTTTCGCGATCACTTTGTGGTCCCCGTGCACTCGACGGCCATGTTTCGTAGATGTTTTTCTTTCCAGGCTCCTACTGTGCTTATCAACTTACCGCGTGAAGTATGGCAATTACCAGTAAAGGACTTCAAGATTGTTTATAGGCGACTAGTATTGTCGTAGGAATCAGTGTTGAGGCGGACTGAAATTGTCGTTTTGTGTGTAAAATTGTAGTGATTTAAAATGGTAGAGCATGCATACATGTATGGACATAGGTTAATATTCTTTTCATTAGCTGTTAGTTCTTGCGCACCAAAGCATTGTAGCATTATTGATATATTTCTTTTCTTTTGTATATTTCCTATTGGGATTTTTTTTTAAATTTAATTTAAATTTAATTAAGGGTTAAGTGGAATAGCTGTATTGCTAGACTTCGCCCAATAAATAAAGACCGTTTATTATTATTATTATTATTATTATTTATTGGAATTCTCTGATACATCTCATTAAATACATTAAACCTAGATAATATAATTCAGATACAACATATAAATACAAAAATTACACTAATAAATTTTGAAAAGTAATGAAGATCATCAGGGCAAATTGGTAGTACCGAGCTTCGCTGAAGCCTAGGGTACTCCCTTTGCGGGTATCATTGCAGCTCAACCCAATTTTGAAAAGCAACGCCCTTTATGCTTTGCAACATTAGGTTGCAAAGCAAAGGAAAACTGCAGAAACCCCGTACAGCGTTGCGTACAGGTCAGTAAAAACACATGCAGACATTTATTAATAGACAATATACAAAGGAAGGTAAAGATAAAATATTAATATAGCAGTACGATAGCAGTAAATTTAGGATACTTTATGATAAAACTCTCCTCAAAATATTCGCGCTTCCCAAAACCGCAATTTCCTGAATTTCCCAGGGCGAAATTTTGCACGGTAACTCCTTGACATGTTTACTATAATTTAGAGTAACTGCTCCCAATGAACCTACAATCACCGGAATAATGTTTACTTTCATTCCCCACATACGTCCAACTTCTATTGAGAGATCCTTATATTTAAGTTGTTTTTCAAGCTCCTTCCTTACAACATTCGCATCAGCAGGTACCGAGATTTCTATGAACGTGCATACCTTCCTCTGGAAATCCTTTACCACGATATCTGGCTTATTAGCATCAAGCATTCTATCAGTGACAATAGGCATGTTCCATAATATGGTAATATGATCATTACTCACAACAGGAGATGGAACGTGGTCATACCACCGAGACACATCCATTGCTAAACCTAATAGTTGGGAACACAAGTTGTAATGTATGTATGTTCCCACCCTATCATGCCTAGCAATGTAATGCGACTCAGCTAAGACTGGACAAGCCGCTAACAAATGATAGACATGTTCCGGAGCCTGATGACACAGTCTACAACTCCCATCATGAGCAACTTTCATAATCTTCTGTTCATGATATCTTGTACGTATTGCCTGATCTTGCGCCGCTATGATAGAGGATTCCGTTTCAGCCTTAATGTTTCCATGACAAAGCCAAGATAACGATCCAGACTTTGAAATACCATCACCCTCCACAATTCTTAAAAAATGGCCATGCATTGGCTTACTAACATAATCCTCTCTCATTTATTTTATTTATTTATTTATTTTTTTATTATTATTTATTGGAATTCTCTGATATATCTCATTAAATACATTAAACCTAGATAATATAATTTAGATACAACATATAAATACAAAAATTACACTAATAAATTTTGAAAAGTAATGAAGATCAGGGCAAATTGGTAGTACCGAGCTTCGCTGAAGCCTAGGGTACTCCCTTTGCGGGTATCATTGCAGCTCAACCCAATTTTGAAAAGCAACGCCCTTTATGCTTTGCAACATTAGGTTGCAAAGCAAAGGAAAACTGCAGAAACCCCGTACAGCGTTGCGTACTGGTCAGTAAAAACACATGCAGACATTTATTAATAGACAATATACAAAGGAAGGTAAAGATAAAATATTAATATAGCAGTACGATAGCAGTAAATTTAGGATACTTTATGATAAAACTCTCCTCAAAATATTCGCGCTTCCCAAAACCGCAATTTCTTGAATTTCCCAGGGCGAAATTTTGCACGGCAACTCCTTGACATGTTTACTATAATTTAGAGTAACTGCTCCCAATGAACCTACAATCACCGGAATAATGTTTACTTTCATTCCCCACATACGTCCAACTTCTATTGAGAGATCCTTATATTTAAGTTGTTTTTCAAGCTCCTTCCTTACAACATTCGCATCAGCAGGTACCGAGATTTCTATGAACGTGCATACCTTCCTCTGGAAATCCTTTACCACGATATCTGGCTTATTAGCATCAAGCATTCTATCAGTGACAATAGGCATGTTCCATAATATGGTAATATGATCATTACTCACAACAGGAGATGGAACGTGGTCATACCACCGCGACACATCCATTGTTAAACCTAATAGTCGGGAACACAAATTGTAATGTATATATGTTCCCACCCTATCATGCCTAGCAATGTAATGCGACTCAGCTAAGAGTGGACAAGCCGCTAACAAATGATAGACATGTTCCGGAGCCTAATGACACAGTCTACACCTCCCATCATGACCAACTTTCATAATCTTCTGCTCATGATATCTGGTACGTATTGCTTGATCTTGCGCCGCTATGATAGAGGATTCCGTTTCAGCCTTAATGTTTCCATGACAAAGCCAAGATAACGATCCTGACTTTGAAATACCATCACCCTCCAGAATTCTTAAAAATTGGCCATGCATTGGCTTACTAACATAATCCTCTCTCATTTTCTGATTCATTTTTAACTTTATCTGTCGCTTTAAACTCTCCACTGAAATTTTATTTTCATAATTACCGAGTTCTTCCACCTGAAATTTTTCTAAAATTAGTTTATGTTTACTAATTATTGACTTACCAGAAGTATCCCTAATTAATTGTTTAATGACTTTATCCTCCTTGTTGGCCTTTATAAAATATTTTCCAATTGCTGTAAGCCACGACCTCCATCTAAACGGTGCAGGTATAGTCTGCAGACATCAGACCTAGGATGAATTGTGGAGGGTGATGGGATATTATTATTATTATTATTATTTATTGGAATTCACTGATACATCTCATTAAATACATTAAACCTAGATAATATAATTTAGATACAACATATAAATACAAAAATTACACTAATAAATTTTGAAAAGTAATGAAGATCATCAGGGCAAATTGGTAGTACCGAGCTTCGCTGAAGCCTAGGGTACTCCCTTTGCGGGTATCACTGCAGCTCAAGCCAATTTTGAAAAGCAACGCCCTTTATGCTTTGCAACATTAGGTTGCAAAGCAAAGGAAAACTGCAGAAACCCCGTACAGCGTTGCGTACAGGTCAGTAAAAACACATGCAGACATTTATTAATAGACAATATACAAAGGAAGGTAAAGATAAAATATTAATATAGCAGTACGATAGCAGTAAATTTAGGATACTTTATAATAAAACTCTCCTCAAAATATTCGCGCTTCCCAAAACCGCAATTTCCTGAATTTCCCAGGGCGAAATTTTGCACGGTAACTCCTTGACATGTTTACTATAATTTAGAGTAACTGCTCCCAATGAACCTACAATCACCGGAATAATGTTTACTTTCATTCCCCACATACGTCCAACTTCTATTGAGAGATCCTTATATTTAAGTTGTTTTTCAAGCTCCTTCCTTACAACATTCGCATCAGCAGGTACCGAGATTTCTATGAACGTGCATACCTTCCTCTGGAAATCTTTTACCACGATATCTGGCTTATTAGCATCAAGCATTCTATCAGTGACAATAGGCATGTTCCATAATATGGTAATATGATCATTACTCACAACAGGAGATGGAACGTGGTCATACCACCGAGACACATCCATTGCTAAACCTAATAGTCGGGAACACAAGTTGTAATGTATGTATGTTCCCACCCTATCATGCCTAGCAATGTAATGCGACTCAGCTAAGACTGGACAAGCCGCTAACAAATGATAGACATGTTCCGGAGCCTGATGACACAGTCTACAACTCCCATCATGAGCAACTTTCATAATCTTCCGTTCATGATATCTTGTACGTATTGCCTGATCTTGCGCCGCTATGATAGAGGATTCCGTTTCAGCCTTAATGTTTCCATGACAAAGCCAAGATAACGATCCAGACTTTGAAATACCATCACCCTCCACAATTCTTAAAAATTGGCCATGCATTGGCTTACTAACATAATCCTCTCTCATTTTCTGATTCATTTTTAACTTTATCTGTCGCTTTAAACTCTCCACTGAAATTTTTTTTCATAATTACCGAGTTCTTCCACCTGAAATTTTTGTAAAATTAGTTTATGTTTACTAATTATTGACTTACCAGAAGTATCCCTAATTAATTGTTTAATGACTTTATCCTCCTTGTTGGCCTTTATAAAATTTCCTAAATTTAACATTTCCAAATCATAAATATTTTCCAATTGCTGCAAGCCACGACCTCCATCTAAACGGTGCAGGTATAGCCTGCAGACATCAGACCTAGGATGAAACATAAAATTTAGTGTTAACTGTTTTCTAGTTTTAATGTCCAAATCGCGTATTTCCTTCTTAATCCAGTTTAAAACTCCAACACTATATCGAAATATTGGAATAGCATATGCATTTATCGCTTGCATTTTATATTTTCCATTTAAACCAGATTTTAAAATTTTTCTGACTCGCTTAATGTATTCGCCTATAACCTTCGCCTTCATCCCTTCATCATCTATACCAAAGGCTTCATCCATTCCCAGATACTTATATCTAGCATTATCTGTTAATTCATTAATACTAGTATGATCATTCAGGCATATGTCAGCGGTTCTCTCAATTTTGCCTTTGACAATACTAATTTTGGCACACTTCTCTAGACCAAATTGCATCCCAACATCGTCAGAGAATTGTTTAACTATACTATATTATTATTATTATTATTATTATATAGTAACTATTACTGAAATACAACTTAAATTAAATAATATTATAGTAATAATACATTATAATAAAAGTCAGCGTAACAGCAGACTTCTGAAGTAAATCGGTGCGTCCAACGTAGCCAGGCTTCCCGCACTATTGGGTCATTCGGGAACTTATCTAGAGACACATTTCTCACTAAATTGTTTACGTTGTTTTGGCAACCACTTACAAAAAAAAATCTGATGTGGCCAGGCACATGACTTTATCATACTATATATAAAATTAATAGTTCAGCTGCATGAGACTCTATTTGATCGAGATCGGCCATGTCTGCATTAAAATAAAACTACTAGAACTAGACAGATATGTCGATTAAAGCTGCGTTCGGATATTGTACTCCGTTGACACCGGGTACACCGTCCAAATGACACTTACGTGTTAGTGGGGGTAAAAAGTGTAACGGTGTTCAATATACGAACGCAGCCTATATTGACAGTAGTATTTTCAAAACATTAGCGTTTGACACTAGCTACTGTCATTAGAATCAAAAAATCTGACATCCTGGCTAAACTATAAACTATAAATATAAACTAAACTATAAATTCTACCAAAAAATGTCATATACATAAATTATAGAAAATTTCTTCTCCTTTAATTTATTATTTAACTATTTTGACGACATTACACAAATAGCGGCTCATTTACAAAATCTTCGAAGAATGCTAAGAGTAAACCACCAGTTCCTTTGGACGATTTTCAACAGAAAGCTTTTCAGCTCTAAGTTTGGTTATGAAACTTCTAAATATGAAGTTTTGTCCCGATACCTTTAGTAGTTTCTCCGGAATCGTCGCCACAAAAATGGGTACACACACACTCACACACACACACACACACATACACACACACAGACATTTTTTTGTACCTTGGTCAAAAATGTTCAGGGGACCCAAAAAGACATATTTCCGCTAAAATCTCAAAATTTTTTTTTGGCATGATTACAATACTTTACATACTGCGTATGATAAAGTAAAAACTAAGTTACTTAACTGACTTAAAAATATAATAAAAACTGATCTATAATACTTAATAATAAACTAATAACCTAAAGTGTAAAGTAAGGGCGCTCTCTCTTGGCAAACACAAAGCAAGAATAATCCACTCGAGATACGAAAATATCACACCAGACTGTAGACACTGTATATTGCATTTGAATTGATTTGTTTGAAATAGCGCACGTGTTCACAAGACCTAAATTTTAATTTTTGGGGTTGGTATTCGAGGAAAAGTATGGAATGCGAGTTTTAAGCACATTATCTATAATTGCATCATCCTATGAACAAACACAAATCAAACGGTTAATTTATTCATGTTAGACATTCCAACGAAGGGGGATATTTTACTTTTTCGTGTTGGTACCGTCGGTAAGCTTCGAGTGAATTTGAGAGGAAGGGGCAAAGTTTTGCACACATCATTTTAAGTCCTTACATCATGGGCCGGACGGAAGTGTCCGCGCTTACTAGAAAATACATGGATACCATTCATCCGAATTTATCCGAGCCGATGCGAGCCAACACGAGCCGGGCAGATGTGCTTCAAGCTTAATACAAATTTAAAAAATCACAATGGGACTGCTATGCTGTCATAAATTACAGGAGTAATACATTATGTGATTATGAAAACGACATATTCCTTCCTCGCGTACCTATGCATTTTTGTTCACAATAGTTTTGATTAAATTTTATATTATTTGACGGACGATTAAGCTTGCCGCCGAATAACAGGTTCACCACAGAATTTAGGAATGGTCCTTGTTTTCACTCTTATAATTTTACTTATACTTCAGCCATTGCTGATATCTAGCCCGATATGTAGGAAATAGTAATGTAAAATTTAGTCTCCCGGATAACTTCCTACAAATCGTTTATGCCATTTTTAAATAACGGTATTTTATAAAGATTTTAACCCACAATATTTTTGCCATATCTGACATACAGTACTTTTTATTAAGTTTGTATAGATCAAAGCAACAATTTCTAGTTATGGTTTTTCTTCTTACGCGAATTTGCCCGACATTCCGTTAATGTTTCATAAAGCGTATACAGTGCCGTATCAATTAAGAAAAGAACTTAGTGCAGAATTAGACAGATTATATAAGAAAATATTTTGACAAAGGTAAAATTTAGCGATTTTGCAAGTAGTTGTTGTTCATAAAGGCAAAGATAACATTAGGATGTCTGTTGATTTAAGTCACTATAAATAAATTTTTGAAAAAGGAATTCTATCCTTAAAAAAATAGAATTAGATTAGAAATGTGCTTATCATCAATTAGAGGTAGAAGACACAAAAATATTTTGAAAAATATAGATACTTTGAAAGGGTTATATCGATTTAAGCGACTTTGTTTTGGTTTAGCAAGTGCACCCTATCAGTTTCAGGCAGTTACGGAGCAGATCATATTGGGAATACCAAAAGTTTGTTATTATTTGCATGACATAATAATTGGAGGAAATGGCTTAGATGAACGTAAACATAATTTAAATGAGGTGTCAGAAAGACTGGATTCATATAATGTCAAAGTTAATTTTAAAAAAAAGTTCACTTCTTTGAAAACGATTTTTTATATTTGGGATTTATTATTTCAGGAAGTCAATTAAAGCCTAATCCAGAGAAACCAGCTGCGGTTCAAGAAGTCCCATGACCACAAAATTTACATCAATTACAGGCATATTTAGGTCTACTAAATTATTATTCTCGATTCATTCCGAATTTATCGGCAAAGTTAACGCCTCTTTATAATCTATTAAGAAACGGAATACAATTTAATGGGAGTCAAGACTGTAAAATTTGTTTTGACAAAAGTAAAGAACTGTTATTATCAAATAACGTCTTAGAAATTTATGATCCTGATAAACCAATAATACCAATAACACCAATATAATAACAACTTTTTGCGTCTAGTTTATTATCATTAGTTATAATATTTGGTGTTAAAAAATTTCATAATTATTTGTACGGAAAGAAATTTTCCATTTGTAGTGACCATCAACCATTAAGAATGTACCTGGAGTAGCAGCATCATTGTTGGTTGGTGGTATTTTATCACTGTACGAGTATGATACATATAGTATACAGAAAAGCATCACAAATGAAGCATTCAGATGCTTTGTCACGACTACCGTTAAATAATGGTACAAATATTAATACAAAATAAAAATACAAGACTTTCCCTGTATAATAACACAAATAAACGTTCTTTCTACCAAACAAATATTTTAAAAAATGCATTTTTATTCGCAAAGAAATAGGTATTTCATTGCCTCTATTGAAGCACCAGATTTCTTTGAGTCAATGCATATTTATTTGAATTAAACAAAATTTTCTCTCCGTGTAGTGATGTACCAGATGATCTGAATCTCAAGAATTAAATTTCTGTGAATGAATATTGTAAGAACTTATCTCATATATTCCGATGCCGATTTTTTAGCGCTGACTATATATTATATACTTACTGTATTTAAACGGTTTTATAAGGTGATAAATATTATTAATGTGGAATAGGAATCACAGTACTACGTGTGAGACTAAAGTAAAATAATAAAAATACGGAACCCATAACAACTTGCACATTGTCTAAGCATATCTTTTAACATACCCAGACGCAAACCACCAATTCAGGAGAGTGTAGCAGTAGATATAGCAGTGTACTTCACAAATCTGCCACGGTCTGATGAAGAAGAGATACTATGGTTGTTAAACCAATGAAAAGCAAAAAATTAAATAACAGTTTGTTGACCGATCCATGAAGCTTAAAAGCATTATATTTATTTTCATTTTGACAATTTAAGATTCGTATACGATTGCAGTTGATTGCAATAAAAACTAGTACTCCCAATTTCCCATTGCCATTATTTTAAGTAACTGTCGCTGTTATTCATTTAACAATAATAAAACAAGAACGTAAATCAAACAGTAATAATTACACAGTTATTAATATGTATACGCATTTCTATCGCAATTTTGCCATTCAATGGTTAAAATAACTTATAATAAACATGTTCATGAGCATTACAATGTTATCAGTATCTGATACAACCATAACAATAATTAATTAATCACAATCTAATTTCTCCATAAATATCATTATATATTTCGTGATTTCAAAATTTTGCATAGGATTTTTTTGCATGTATTAAATACTAAAAAAATAAAATTTTGGTTAGGTACTATTAGTAATGAAATTTAATTTACCACCCGATTGACCAAATATGAAAATGTATATTCCGGTATTCATTTTCTATTTATATATCCTCTTATAGACGTTGTGTTTCTATTCCTAGTGAAGTCAAAAATTTTACTTTATTTTATTAATTTCACGGAAGTCTTTTTAAATTTTGGTTATATTAGAATATTAGATTGTTTAAAATCAGAAACATTTTGGCTATCGGACTCAAGTATAGCATTTATCTATTTAAACCTTGTATGAAACAGTTTCTTTTTCGCTTTGATGATGCTTCATAAAAATGAATGTTATTTAATAATTTTGTAGAATAATCACAATTTGCAATCAAGCTTTGCAACGATTAAGATCGACTCAAGATCAGCAAAAATTGACATGCGTGTAATTTCAGAAATAGTTGTCAGTCAGTCATAAATTTTCGGAAACAAAATCCACTTTGATCATGTACTTATTCAATATAATAAATACGTCTATTTTGAATATAATTTGGGCTCGCGTTCATGAGAACTCACTACATGAAATAACATACACCTGGCGAAATCTGGTAAATCATTTCAGTGAAGGGTCTTATGCTCACGGCTAGTAGTTTAGTACAGTAGCGAGTAATTTAGTGAATTTCCGTATGCGGACATGGGTTCGACTAAATTTGCATGTCCGCGAACGGAAATTCACTAAATTACTCGCTACTGTACTAAACTACTAGCCGTGTGCGTAAGACCCTTAAGGGCCGTTTGTATAAAGGTTTACCGCAAGTTACCCAACCTCCGGTTGGGAAGTGATCCGACGGTTGAGACTTAATTAAGAGCTTAATCTAGAGCCAGACGTTAATTGTTCAACCGTACATAATATAACAGAAATTTCCAAATAACCGGCGCTTGACGACAAACCTGCGGTCAACCAAATATTATAAAACCGGCTCTTAAAATAATATTCTACCCTTTACCACCAATTAAAGAAACCTTGCTGGTTTCGTAAGTCATCAACGGAGATTTGGCTAATTACACAAATGCCGGTATGTAACCTTATTATTCCATTGACCTTGATACTGTTTCCACACAATACTATTTACACTCGCCAGCATACTCTCATCACATGCACCTTTTATCAAACGACAACGGGTCATGTCATTTCTAATCTTTTCTCTCAGCGACTCGTGAAAGACGTTGCGCTATAACCATGATTTTGAAAATAACATACTAACTCCCGTATAGCGGCTACCTACTCATTTTTCGGATGATATGCTCTATCCTCCGTGATAAAGGAGGAAACGTGATAAAGCAGATGACTTACTGCTTTAAATATAAATACTATATGTTAAATTTGGTGTCTCATAATTTCATGGACATAGCTTAACCATAGATCCTTGGGACGCCTATGTAACGATTTAGCCCAACTTTACAATATGCAATCCATTTTCAGTTCGTTGTAGTACTGCTTCAAAGTTCAGCTTTCAAAATATATTTTATTGTCATCATAACGAGCGCGCTTCTAAATTTTGTTCCGAACCGATTTTGTGCATATAACTACTATACTATATAATTACCAATAAATTGGAAAGTTAGAACACATATTTTGCGATGCTAATGAGTCATGTCATTGCACCATTACTTCGCAAAGCATGGGTGAGATGTGGCGTAGAGAACTAGATGTTTTCTAAATGATTAATCCTAATTTTATATTTATGTTTGTATACTTGCATTTTTATCTGGCACGTTTTAGGAGGAAATAATAAAATAAGAATGATTGATCACGAAATTTCTTTCGAAATTTAACAATCTTTTGTCCATAATTATGTGTAACACGCATGCTATTAATTCTATACTATCATTCAATTTTGAATTTTTCTGGGAAACCGCTTGCAATCTTATTGTATTCAATACTGCACTCGCAAACTAACCAACCATTACTGTGTGTAAGATATAACGTTTATTTTGATTGATCAAAAAACTTATCTATACCGGGTGATCTAAGCCATAGGTACTCCCGTTTTTACTTATCATACGCAGTATGATAAAGTATTGTAATCGTGCCGAAAAAATATGTCCTTTTGGCTCCCCTCAACATATTTGAACAAGGTACAAAAAATATATGTGTGTGTGTGTGTGTGTGTGTGTGTGTGTGTGTGCGTGCGTGCGTGCGTGCGTGCGTGCGTGCGTGCGTGCGTGGGTGCGTGCGCGCGCGCCCGGGTGTGTGTTAAAACAAGGTTAAAAACTGTAAAAGACTTTAGAGCGTTTCTGGGATTATGTGGCGTTTATAGGAAATTTATCCCTGAGTATGCACATCATGGTAAACCGCTGACCGTACTAACAAAAGCTGACCAGCCGTTCCAATGGGAAGAAGAGCAGGAGCGGGCTTTCCAGTATTTCAAGGATAAGTTAATTAGTCCGCCGATTTTGCGCTTTCCGAATTTTCAGGAGCCGTTTATTTTGTCTACCGATGCATCGGCAAATGCAATTGGAGCTGTTCTCAGCCATCGTATAAACGGGGTAGAAAAGCCAATTGCGTATGCAAGTAGACAAGTAAACAAAGCAGAACAAAATTATAGCGTTAGCCTCGCTGTGGTTTGGGGAATTAAACACTACAGATGTTATCTGTAGGGCACAGAATTTTCCGTAATTTCTGACCACCGACCACTGAAATGGCTAATGTCATTAAAAGATCCCACCTTCAGATTGGCGAGATGGGCCTTACTCCTTACCGAATACAATTTCTCCATCGATTACAAAGCGGGAAAAGCACACCGCAACGTAGATGCGCTGAGTCGAATCAGGAAGGACAAGTCGGTTATCAGCTGCAAAGAAGACACAACACAGAAAAACAAGAAACATGTGACTTTCAGGGCGCCTCCTAAAAACAGAAGTAACGAAATAAAGAGTAAGTATGTGAACGACGCCATAGTAGACGAAGATGTGCCCTATCTACCTGTGATTGGAAAGGCGGACATCAAAAGCGAATTATCGTTGGATGACGAATTACAAAAGGTAATCCAGGAGCTAGAAGCGGACGACAATGACGACGATAAATACTACATTGACATAGACGGACTACTGGTTAGAAACGGTAGGCCCCTAAATACAGCGGAGGGAGTTGTTATACCTGCGGCCATGAGAACACATGTCACGGTTATATCATGATTTACCATACGCAGGACATATGGGGACTAACAAAACCTACAATTTACTTAAATCTAGGAATTATTGGCGAAATATTTAGAATCACGTAAAGGAATATGTAAGAAAATGCAAATCGTGCAACGTACGTAAAACGTCACCTCCTAACAAAAGGGCAACTCTTCAAAGATTTATGAGGGTAACCCGCCTATTCAAAGTGTTAGCGATGACGTTGTCGGTTCACTTGTGACATCGAACGATGGAATAAATATATTTTAACCTTTCAGGATTATTTTACAAAATACCCGGAAGCAATCGCGTATCCTTATCAAAGGACGGATACGATTGCGAGGGCATTTGTCGAAAATGTTGTTTGTCCCCATGGAGTGCCGGAAAAGTTGATAACGGATCAAGGAGCGGACGTGACGTCTAAACTAGGGATGTAACGGAGGTCCGCCTCCCTAAAGGCGGAACTTTCGCTTGTTATTCAACCTCCGCCTCCGCCTTCGCCTTCGCACTTTCGTTAGCGGAGGTATAGCGGAGGCATGAGTGTACGCCTCTCACTACGGCACGGCGTATGTGTTGCGCGCATTCGGATTACATAATCGATTATAATCGATTTTTGATTTCTAATAACAGTTTGTCATCCTTTCGTCACCAAGTTCGTCGGCCATATAAAACCAATAAATCGCCAACCCAACCCATCGTATGTTAATAATCTTTTTTTAATAGTTGATTTTACATACAATAAATATATAAACATATAAACCCAATAAATGGCTAACCCAAAATCGTATGTGTTACCGATAAGGAATAATCAATTATTAAAGGAGAACAATTTTTTTTTATAACCACTGCCTCCGCCTCAGCCTCCGGGAAAGTCGACACTTGACCTCCGCCTCCGTCACCGAAATGTCACCTCCGTTACATCCCTAGTCTAAACTAATAAAATAAATTTGTAAGATACTAGGCGTCCAGAAAATACAAACATCCGACTACCACCCGCAGAGTAACGGAAGTCTAGAGAGGAGCGATCGGGTTATGATCACATTTCAGAGAAAAATCGCAGAAAACAAATGGCTAAATTTCGCGATGATGGCTTATAGGCCATCAACGCACACGACGACCGGTAATGCACCGTATTTCCTCATGCATGGGAGACAAATGGTCTTACCTAATGATGATGTTTTTAGTCCATCTCGAACCTGGTAAAATTACGCTTCAGAGATAACAAAACGTCTGAAGCAGGTATATGATATTGTGGAGCAGAACATGGAAAAGGAAGCTGAAACGCGAGAGTAGAATTACAATAAAAAATCCGCGAAAGTTACGCTTAAGGTAGGGGATATAGTGTATTTGTTTAAACCGGCCAGTACTCCAGGTCTAAGCAAAAAAATAGCCAAGTTTTGGTCTGGTCCACATGAAATTGTAATGAGGCTAGCGCGAGGTGACCTTTAAAATAAAGTCACTGGATAACAACAAAGAAAAAATTGTTTATGTAAATCGACTTAAAAAGTACGATTCAAGTAATTCCGGTAAAGAGGTGCATGAAACCGACGATGAAGGTAGCGGTTCGGATCAAGAATATCCAGCCCCTAGAGGTTTGAGGTTCACGGATGGAGTTTTCCCGTTACCCAGGATGGAAGAACTGGTAGAAGAGGAAACAACCGAGCATGAACCGTGGATAGTTACTTCCAATCGATGAAATTAACGACGATGATGAGTCCCGAACCGACGAACGAACCACAGGTGATAATTCAGGCAATAGGTTGCCCGGTAATGCGGAAGAAGAAGACCAAGTTCAAAGCCCAACGCGACACCACACCAGAAGCCGCGGCCGCGTATCAGACCATCCCTGGGTGTTAAAACGTCGCATATAAAGTCAAGATATAAGTTATTATGTATGTAGGGTAAATAGAATGTAGAGCATAGTGACGACCTTTAGTGTAAATAGGGAGTAAAAAGATGTATAGTAGGTAGATAAAGTATTTTGCATAAATTATAAGGATGCGGTAGAACGAGGCTGTTGGGTTTTAATTACGCTAAATGCATAGATTGTACTGACAGAGGAAAAGATTTACTGCATGTTATCTCCTGTTGACAGATCAAAGAAGGCCAAAGACGAGTACCGGAACTACATTAGTCGCTTTCCTGATCGCCTTAAATGTTGGAATGACCAGCGCCCTGATAGCATACAACTGTCAAAATCAGGGCATGAATATCACGACGTTCAGCCTGACGGAGATTGGCGCATGCAAAACGCCGTCGGGCCAAGTAAAGGAGAGTCAAGTAATGATTCAGCTGGTGCAACTGCATGAAATAGAAATGATCCCGATCTACCAGTGTAAAATCCACTTCACAGTTTGATTTCACACTGTGGGATGTATTCGCATATGTCCGCGGTGACGAATGGTTTAGCAACGTTCATCTACCCGACAAGGAGAACCATATGCCTCGAGATGCATCAGACGCGGCGTTTGATGAATTTCTACGGAAAACCCCTCGACGACCTTGTTATAAGTGGCACGACACACCAATCGGTATTGATGGCAAGTCGAATGAACGCAGAGAACGTATGTCAGGAAGGAGATTACGAAGACCATAAGGGACTTTGGACGGACGTAATCACACAAGCCGCTCTAGAGATCAGCGGGCCATACCAGCGAGAGTCGCGGAGAATCAAGTGATTATGCCAGGAGGTGTGAACTGCCCAGCTACATGTAGATGAGAGCCGATGCTCACCAGACAAATACGACGTATTGTTTGAAGGTACCGCGAAGAAGATGGCACCTGTGAATTTGACTCTGGACAATACACAATTGTTTAAACAGTGGATAATCCAAACACGAAGATCGTGTTCATTGAGAAGCACATCGAAGGACAATTGGCCTCGTTATACGCCGATGTAATAGCGCAGCGTTGTGCACTTGAGCAGCGAGTGTTGAGAAATTTGTAAACGTTAGCGGTGACCGTTCCAATGGAGCTCGCGTTTGCAAAGATCCTCGGAAGGTCCACGGATACATGGCCGTAAATTATGGAGAGGTGGTACATGTACTTCAGTGTGCTCCATCCAGTCGAAGTGAAAATTAGGCACATGGAGCGATGCTACCACGAACCTATCGTCTTCGAAAACAAGACGTATTTTATGTCACCAAGGAGCCACGTTTTGCAGAAGTACGGAACCGAAGTGGGCTGTAACCCGTTCTTGTACCGCCTACAAGCTAGGAGAAATGTATTACAAGGTTTCAAAAAACCTCCACGAAATCCCAGTACCCCAGATAATGGAACCAAACAATGAACATAAATGGTCGTACACCAATCCCAACAACCTCTTCGCTGGCGGGCTATACACCCAAGAGGATATGGAAACGTTGCTAAAGCTTATGATGCTTCCAACAGAACGTAAAGCTGTCCAAGGGATATTGGCGAGAATAATGGCGGGACTCAACACGGATCTGCAGGGGATAAACATAAACGGTTTAGTAACACAGGACAACATCAAAACTTGGGTTCTAATGATGTGGGAGTCTGTGTTCACATGTTTTACGGTGTGTGGAACCATATCTTCAGGGAAATGTTACTCTTACTGGGGATAGCAGCCAGGTGTGGAGGAATTAAAACACTTCCTTTATTCTAGCCCTAAGCTTTCGACATTTATTTATGCCTTCTTCGGAGAGAAAGCTGCAAAAATGAACAGTGCAAAAACAATAACACCAAAAACCAGGCACACATACAACCGCAGGCAAACAAGCGGTTCCAAATGCAAACACAATTCAAAGGACGGCAACGACACACCAAACACATCCAAAACAATCGCCTTCGATCTCTCGAACAATAATCTTTCTGGAGAAGTTAGAAAACCAAAACCAAAACCAGTCGTCGGGTAAAATATACAACTACCTAGATATTTTCACAAACACTAATTCTATAACAACAGTTTCTAGAAATCTGACAACACAAAACCCGAGATACAATCGCCGCACACGTACAAGTAAACAAACGTAATACAAGATGGTAGGTAAACCACGTCAAAACAATCACGTGACCACAGCGCATGGCATTACCGACAAGGCGACTCAATGTAAACCAAGCCGGCCACACATTCACTCAGAAAGTTATAGGGTCGTACGAAGAACTTGCAGAACGGTTTCCACCCCAATCTCCATCCATCTGCAGTAGGTAGCTATATATGGAACTCACCCCCTGAATGTCTGTACAGAAGTTCACAGAACGTGCGTCCCTCTGTATGTTTACCATCTCAAGGCACATTCTTTTCTTGTAATTTGATTCCCTGTCCAATATCGTGGTGTTCTCAAAATCGAACCTGTGGCCCATGTCCAAGTGATGAGCCACCAAGGCACTCTTCCCCTCTCTGTGGTTGTCACAATCCCGTCTGTGCTGTTGGATCCTTGTTTTCAGGTGTTGTGTTGTTGTTCCGATATATACGCCATCGCACCTACCACATGGGATCTTATAGACAACGTTGGTTTGCTGTAGGAGTGGCACCACGTCCTTTACCCTCGGGAAAACAGATACTTTTTCTCTGGTAGTATTGAGTGGGTGCGTGAGCGAGATGTTTTGCGCCTGAGTAACGGGATATTTTTACACTGTTCATTTTTGCAGCTTTCACTCCGAAAAAGAATAAATAACTGTTGAAAGCTTTGGGCTAGAATAAAGGAAGTGTTCTAACTCCATAAAAAAGGAAAGAAAACGAAAAATTTTGTGAAAAAATGGTTAATGGAAAAAAACTTCGCACATGTCTCTAATAAAGGAATTAGAAGTTTCTGCTCCTGACTACTTTTTCAACTATTTAAGATCGGACATTCGTACGTTTTATAGTTTACTGGATATGATTCGACCAGATATACAGAAACAAAATACCATATTAAGGAAAGCAATCAGCACGGAGGAAAGACTTGCAATTACTTTAAGATTTTTGGCAACTGGTCGGAGTTACGAAGATCTTAAGTTTTCTGCAGCCATTTCACTGCAATAGCTAAGCTGTATTATCCCAGAAACATGTTCGGCTATTTATAGGAGATTGAAAAATAAACACTTTAAAGTAAGTATAATATAAGTGATATATAACAAAATGGCGCACAGCGAAAGTCATATAGTGCAAAGTGAGTTAAACAAACTTAAGAAAAGTGATCTTATTGAAATAATATTAAGTGGCAAAGTACCTGATCAAGTTCAGCTTAATGAAGATGCCAAGATGATAGTAAATGCGAAATTTATTATCAACACCACAACAAATGACGATAGTGAGGTTAACGCATGCAAGACTCAGGTATGCCAAATTATGTTAAATTATAAAGTTAACGAAGTATGTATGTTGAAAGATATCATCAAAATGTACGAGAAAAGGGAAAAGGATCATGATTTGATTATCGAATTATTGAAAAATAAACACGTGAGAAGTCAGGTGCAAGTAGATGTTGTTGTTAGCCAAGTTAGCACACCTGCACAACAGGTTCCTAGTCAACAAAAATTGAAAATACCGAAACCTACCATGCCGATAACTTCAGAAACTGATCCCGCAAGCGGAACCAACACTCCCTATAGTGAAGTAGCCAAAACAAGCCAAAAGGATAGCGGAATTAAAGGTTCCACTAAGTCAAACGGAATCAACACCCGTCCTCAATTTGAAAGAAACCACTCCAGAAACAACGCTGGAACGTGGATGATGACTCAACATGGGTAACGCAGCAAAGGAGAAGAACACCAATATATGGAACAGCATTAGAGACGTCAATCCAAGCGTCAATAAAGTACTCGGACTTCCATGTATACCGCCTGAACCCGAAGCTTCAAGTGGACGACGTTGTTGAGTATCTAAAATCCAAGAATATTAAAGGTACTAAGTGTTCCAAAATGGAATCGAAATATCCAGACGAATATTCTTCTTTTAAAATATCTGTACCTGCAGACCAAGTAAATATTGTTAAAGATCCAAACACTTGGCCACGTTATACATGTGTAAATCCTTTTTTCGCACATCTTTTGAAGAAGAAACCGCAAACATAAACTCAATTAAAATTCTACATATAAATTTGCAGTCACTAAGAAACAAACTAAACGAATTTGACGCGTTTTTGCTTTCTTTTGATGATGTTCCCGAAATTGTATGTATAACCGAGCACTGGCTAACACCCAGCGAATGTAAACGACTTGCTTTTAACTCTTATAACGTCGTATCTACGTTAGCTAGAGATGCCGCTTATGGTGGCTCCATGATATTGCTAAACAAAAAGTGCAATAATTACAGGGAAAATTCTAAAATAGTAAATATGTCCGTAGTAAATATTTGCGAAATAAGTGCGGTTGAACTTGTCAAGTCAAATTTTCTTGTTGTTAACGTTTACCGACCACTAAGCGGAAATTTTCATAATTTCTTGAATATTATGGACGCGTTACTTGGATCTTTCTCAAGTAAGTTTCAAAACCTTATTATAGCAGGAGACTTCAATGTAAAATTCAATACCGCTAGTGAAAACGCGACTGCTTTTGCAGACTTGCTGGCGGCTTATGGACTTATTACCACAGTAAATTCTCCAACTCGGGGGAAGAATTGCCTGGACAACATAATTATTAAAGAATCACAACTTCAGAATTGTCGCTCACTGAAGGTAGTGGATACTGGCTTATCCGATCATTTTGGTCAGGTTATATCACTGGCGGTGGAAAATTGTTACATTGAGGAGAACGTCTGTATGAGACCTGTCACTAGCGTCGGCTTGCATACCTTTTATCACTTATTAACCCAGATAGACTGGAGCTTTCTAGGTAATGACGACGTGGAGAGTAACTGTGATATGTTTGTAAATAAGATTGCCCATGCGGCGGACGGTGCTTTTCCCACTAAGCATGTTAAACCACGTTCTGATAAATCTTGGTTTAAACCTTACCTCAAGGAACTAAGGGAAACGGCTAAATTCTTTAGGGATCTGAGCAGAAAGTTTGATAATGTCAATTTGTGTAATTACGCTAAACAACTAAAATATTTCTATAAACAAGAGATACGAAATTGCAGACGAGAATCAAATGATCATTTCATTAGTTCACAGTCCAACAAAATCAAGGCCATGTGGCAGATCTTAAACAAGGGGAGGAAAAAACAACAAAACCGTTCGCAGTCTTTAATGCCAGATGATTTCAACAATTTTTTTACGCAGATACCAGTGAATATAATGCGCACTTTGGATGTAGCAAATAACACCCTTAACCCAACTGCTTATATGCCTGAGATGCCAATAGACGCCAAAATCTTCTCTTTTCGGGAGATAACATTTATTGGAATGAGAAACGTTATAAATAAATTAAAAACGACACCACTTCTGATTACTATGGGTTGACCAGCACCATGATAAAGTACGCAAAGGACATCATAATCATACCGTTAACAAAATTGTTGAATCATGCTCTTCGGAATTCCATTTTCCCAAAGGCCTTTAAAATATCTCGAGTAATACCGATATTTAAAAAAGGTGATACAGAAGACATGTCTAACTATCGCCCGATTTCAATAATACCAATATTAGGAAATGTGCTTGAAGTTGTCAGGAAGCAACAAATTCAAAAATATTTTGAGGAAAATAATCTTTTTTATGAAAGTCAATTTGGGTTTCGACCAGGCAAATCAACAACTTCCGCATTGATAAAACTTTTGTCAAATATAAATAAATCAATAGACGAGAGCCTTTACACTAGCGCTGTTCTCTTCGATCTGACCAAGGCATTCGATTGCGTTCCGCACGATTTACTGCTTGATAAATTGAAAATATACAAGTTTAGTCAAAACTCTTTAATCTTCATAAAATCATACCTTAGCCAGAGATGTCAAATAGTCGAAATAAACAGGAAAAAGTCCAGTGTGCTACCGATTGAATCAGGTGTTTTCCAGGGATCGGTAATGGGGACTTCCTAATATTTATTAATGATATAAGCAATCACATCACCGACGGAGAATTAATACTTTTCGCCGACGACACCACAGCAATAAATTTGGGAGACACCCTTGATGCCGTTATGCATAAATCAACAGCCATTCAAAAAGATCTACAAATATGGTTTAGCGCAAACAAGCTTAGCTTAAATAAAAAAAAACACAACATATGATATTTACAACACGAAAAACAGTACCACGCGGAGATGCCGATAAGGTTAAATTATTAGGACTTGTTTTGGATCCGGCTTTGACATGGGGGCATCATTGCGATGAAATCGCAAATAAATTGTCTTCATTAATTTTTCTTTTTAGAAATTTAGTACAAACCGTCTCCCAACAAGTTTTACTTGGTGCTTACTATGGCTTGTTTGAGTCTGTTGTGGCTTATGACATTCTCATCTGGGGTCACGCAGCTTCGTCAAAGAGAATTTTTGGTATCCAGCGTAGAATGGTGAGAGTGCTTTGCGGCAAAACCTACAGGCATGATTCGAGACCGCTCTTCAAAACGTTACGAATTTTGACTTTTTCCGGATTGTACATCTACAAAACTTTAATTTATATCAAAACAAACATCGAACACTACGAAAACGTTAGCGCAATATCTCTGTGCTTAACACCGCAGTATACGTACTGTTCAACAGATTCTAATAAATAAAATGTGTATATTCTCAAATACATAATATGTGATATTTTACACAATATGCTATAAATGCTATACGTATTTTTCAAATAATTTACCAGTAAAATTTACCTACTTTTGACTGAGTTGTGTCAATGTACAACTGTTACAAAATCTTTGACAGACGATTAATTCTATTGAATTTTTTTATCTAGAATAAGATAATGTATTGATATGTATTGCTTTAATTTATATATCTGAATTTTAGCTTTGTTTGTAAGTATATTGTTTTGTATGGAGTAGGTATAAATATCTATATTTTGTAATATTTTTGTAGTTCCTTAAGTATTAAAGTATTGAGATGTATTTTTTAACTGATTAATTATATTGAAATGTAATTTCCAGCCAACACCGATATCAGACAATCATTTCGTATAATATTTAATGTATACGTCCATAAGTAACTAAAATGACTTGAATAGCAAAGCAAATCAAATTAATGGCAAAGTCAGACCACCCCTTAATCCACTGTATTAGTAACATTGATCGTCCCAAAATCAACAGCGTTTTCATTCTGTGAATTATTTTTACCAATATTCTTTGAGTATATATTCTGTCGTTATGATTTGTTATTTATAATATCAATCAAAGTTTGTCAAGCGCTTAGTTGAAGCGTGCTATTGCCAATTTTAATTGCGCTGTCAAGCGGAGTGGATCGCCTAGGCTCATAAAATATAAATTCAAACAATTAAAGCCATTAGTCAAATTGACAGTGTTGGAATGCTCAATTTATTAACGATATAATGTTTGTTGTTTGCATTTTTTAATCCTCCATGCAAGTGCAGGTCATGTTTTCTTATTTTGTGATTGGCTCGAAATCTGAACAACGACTGTCAGTTTTCATAAGATTTTCATTATTATTATTATGATTATTATTATTTATTATATATTATAAAAATATAGTTAAGCTATAGTTGAGCCCTTTTTTAAATCCATTATCATCAGAGCTACAATTTTGTTTCTATCACGTCTGCTTCTGAATAAATACATACTTTTTACTTACGGGCAAAGTGTTGAAGGATAAAAATCCCTCCTCATAGATTGACAATTCTACGACAGCTTAAGCCATTCTTATATGTCCTTCCAGTGGCGTACCTAGAGCTTTTGCAGCCTGGGGCGGTCACCAATTTGTCGCCCTTTCTAATAGCGTTTTCGATTTATACAATTTTATGCACTCACTCGGTGGAATTCTTTAAAATAAACTTCACGGTGAACAGAAGTAGAAGAATAAAAAGAAGTTTCCAGTTTTCCTGATGGTAAATACCTCAAAACACCAACATTGGCTATGGTATTTACCATCAGGAAAACTGGAAACTTCTTTTATTCTTCTACTTCTGTTCACCGTGAAGTTGATTTTAAAGAATTGCACCGAGTTGAGTGCATAAAATAGTATAAATCGAAAACGCTATACGTCAATAAAAATTAAGTGATGGTGGTGATACTGGACATCAACAGAAATTAATAAACACAAATTTTACGTCTTTTGGTTAAACAGATTGTACCCATGGATTGTACAAATACAATATACATATAATAATGTACATAACATGAAGTGTGTTTTATTGTTTTTATATTATTATATTTAACATGAAGACGAAAAAACGAAAACGTGAAAAAATGTTCGATAGTCCCAAAAAAATGCAAAAAATGAAATTTACTGTAGTAGAAGCTGCATGTACACATACCAAGTTTAAAGAATGATTTGTACATGCTTATCCACATGCAGAATTTTCTTTTTACGTTCTTGACCGACAGTGTAGCTGTTTGCAATAACAACAAAAGTCGCTAAAGAAATTATTAGCAGAGTTGTTTATAATCTTTGATTCTGTTGATAACAACATTATTATAGTATTTTTATTTTTAAATAAATTAGAAATATAAAAAATGCCGCCCCAAAACATGTGCCGCGCGGGGCGGACCGCCTCACCGCCCCCCCCCCCGCCTCGGTGTCCTTCCCATTGTGTTGCAGTCGGTTTGCAAACTGGCAAAGTGCCTGATAGGTTAATCTTGCAATTGATGGTAATTTTAAGTACCTCATGTTATTTTTTTTGCTTGTAACTCCAAAGATTTCATGATGCAAAAATAACAATCCGATGAATGATCTGTGCCTTGTCATATCATTGGAATTGCGAGTGGTATACTACAGGTCCGCCAAGTTAAAGTTGACTCGACAAATGCGTAGAACGAGAACAAGGACGGCTATCGGCGGAAGCGAGAGACAGTGTACGCGCGATGGAAGCAGAAACATCGAACATAATATTTTGTTTTTCTAATATGAAATTGATTCTTTAAATAGAATAGCTAATGGTAACACATCGGGGAAGGGCGCATATAACACATCATAACACATCAGGGCTTTAATTTAACACAACAATCATTAAAATTGAGCCGATCGGAGCCGATATATCCATACAAATACTAAAAGAGCTGCGAGCCCTGCACTAAATCTTGAGTGCGCATCATAATGTTTACATTTCTCCAAACGACTTCTGAGTGTATTTCAAAGAAAATCTGCACATGTTTGATCGCCAGGCAGATATACATACTTATCAGACAAGAAGGGATAATATCTTTATCTTAAGAATACCTTATCACAGATTGACCACGACCCAGCGTTCTGTTGTTTATCGGGGGATAAAGTTTTATAACATTATGGGGAACAACATAAAATCTTTAACAACCCGTAAATTTGCGCTCAGGTTTAAGACATATTTATTAAATAATGCCTTCTATACTGTAGAAGAGTTCATGAACTCGCCGGACTTGATCGATTTGTAATTAAGTTCGTTCCCTATTTGATACCTTGGTTTGTGGGCTTTGATTTTTTTTGTATTATTTTTCTTTCGTTGACTTTCTCGTAAACTTTAATTGTTTTTTGGGAAATAAAAATTTATTATTATTATTATTATCTAAATCCTTAATGTAACCGCAAAACTCGCATTGAGCGTTTAGCATAACAACTATTATCATGCTAAACCCGAAATGTAACCGCACAACTCGCATACCCCACATTAGCACAACTCTTTTGTTACGTTATTTATAATCAGGCTAGAACTTTTATAATCTGTCCCTTGTAGCGTAACAATAAGATAATTGCAAGTCTGGCAACCGTCAGAGGGTGGCTCTTGCGCCCCCAGACTGAAATTTCGGTAGTATCACACATACTCACGCGAGTTTTATTTTTGTTTATAAAACACCTTTTTTAAAAAGCATAAAAAGTTTATTTAATTCACTTTATTTGATAACAAGTATAGGTAGCGAATTTAGCGGTAAGCTTCTAAGCGTGAGTCTAACGGCGAAGAACTAACCACGTTCCTATCTTCGCGTGCCTGCTATATATGAATACATTCTTATCTAAAACTATGTGGTGAATAAGCGTTTACTATAATTGTCGGCCGCATAACTCATCCGGCCGAAGAGGGAAGCATCATCTGGAGCTTCATTTCGAGAAGGTCAGGTGATGACTCTCGGGTCCTGGATTATCGTGGGCGGCCTCTGGTTTGCTATCGGCGGCCTTGAGGTCGGTCAAAGGGTAGGGGTATGCTGCCTTTGCACATGTTTGGAAATACCGCTTTGTTAATACACGTAGCAACATACAAAATATTAAAATATACAGGGTGCGGCAAAACAAATGAACCGGTTTGGAGGAGTGAATACTCGGGCGGTGGTGGGGTAGGGTTGTGGGGTTTGGTGTCATTCCGTTCCGTCAGTCATGCCATTTTAGTAAACAACATGGTTTGGAACGGAGCACATCGTGACTTTGCTGTGCGCGCGTTTTTTGAAAACAACCAATCTGTGGTCGCGACACGGAGCATTTCGGCGACACTTCGCCATTCCGCGCCACATTGCTGTTCCTAGCAAGAACGCCATTCGGTCCTGGGTTAGGCAGTTAGAAGAATCTGGTAGCACGCTAAGAAGACGTACACATGGCCGACGTAGGTCTGTCTGAACACCAGAAAATGTTCAGCGGGTAAGAGCAGCGACGGAAAAGGTGTTTAAACGTCGCCCTTACACCCTACCAGAGCTAAGGGAGCGGATTATTGAAGAAATGAACGCTATACCACGCGAAATGTGTGAACAAGCTGTAAAAAGCTTTAGAAATCGTCTCCAACAGTGTGTTGCTGCTAACGGCCGCCATCTTAAGAACATTATTTTTAAAACGTAGTTCTTCTTAAATGGTTAATACTGTACAATTCAGAAATAAAAATCTTTTTTCTCTATATACACCCGTTACTTTTTTATTATCCCTCAAAACCGGTACATTTGTTTTGCCGCACCCTGTATAACACAATTGCCCAAACGATTATTGGCCTTTCGTGAAGTTCAGGGTCTTGCAGTTGACGTAAATCGTTGGAGAGGTCATCTAGATTTTTGGTGATCTTGATTGTAGTTTCTTGAAATATGTATTCGAGGTCGGCAGTTGAATCCCTTGTAGAGTGAGGTTGATGTCCGGGATTTCGTGTCTGCTGTTTGTCCTGTAGTGGGTTTCATATGTTCTGAGTATAATACCTGTTATGTCCAGAGCCACAAAAGCAACACACAGTAGCTGTCTAATAAGTATTTATTCCTATACACAACTGGCAATACATACATATGTCTTAACGACTCCGTAACGTCACACTGACTGCCCTGGGTGGCGCGCTCTCATATGATCGTTGGTAGTGCCAACTCTTGGGACCCTAAATACCTATGTACTACCTATATTACTAACTACAACATTCCTCCCTGTTAAGTTTCTAATTATAAATCTAATCTTTGTGGTTTGTTTATAACCACGTCTTAGCTTGTGTTTGTACCACGTCTTAGCATAGGTAAAGGGAATTGTTAACATGACAAATGTGGGTTGGGTTTTTCGGGAAACTGTGGTATGGTATAAGGAGAGGAGTCTTCTGTTGGTGCAGTAAGTTCTTCTTGTAGAATTGAGGTTTCTTTGTCTGGCTCTAGAAACTGATCGTTTGACTTCGTAACTTCCTTTGACGTCAAATCAAAAGTTTTCTTTAGTGCTATTCCTGCATATGGCACTGCTGACATCTTGATGTCTTCAACATGAACATAACGTTCTTCTCCATCAACGTTTACTCTATATGTATACTTGCTACCACTTCCACCATCTTCCCTTTTGTTCCAGATATTTTCCTTGTTCCTTTTACTGAAAATCATTACGTCCTGTCCTTCATCAAATCTTCGGACAGTGCTCTGGTTCTGTTTCTTCTTTATTTGAATCACCTTCAAATGTGATGGATTTATTAAGTCTAATCGGGTTTTGTGGATTTTCTTTAACAATATCTCCGCAGGACTATATCCAGTTATGGTGGATGGAGTAATTCTATACTTCAACAAAAAAATTGTCGACCCATACCTGTAAGGTTTTCTTACTCTTGTCTCTAGATATCTCCAGGAACTTCTTCAATACGTTTTGCTGGTTGGACGTTCCGCTGATCCATTTGACTTGGGATGGAGGGGTGGTGTTAATGTACATTGTATACCATTATTAGTACCTCTCTCCATTAAATGGCGCACCATTGTCGTTGACAACTTCATCTGGGATATCAAATACTGTGAATATGCCCCTAAGATATTTAATACATTCTTCTGAGTTCGTTGAGCTGACCATTTAATCTCTAACCACTTGATATATTTACCAAGTACTAATAGAAAGTAAAATCCACACTTTTCAAAGTAATCAACATGTAACCTAGACCAGTTTTGGGGTGATCTAGGCCATGTAGTCTCATACCTCACAACTTCCTACCTACTTCCCTATGTTTCAGGCCACCAGTAATAGCTCCTAGCTAACATCTTCATACGAACCATCCCAATGTGTTGGTCATGCAACATCTCTAGGGTGTTATGTCTTAACTAGTAGGGAATGACAACTCGGTTTCGATATAGTAAACAACCCTTTTCAATAGATAAATCCTCTCTTCTTGATAAAATATCCTTTTCGTGTTTCGCTGCTCACCTGATTAGGCCATCCCTTTTTGGTGTATTCAATCACTCTTGATAGTAGGCTATTTCTTTTGGTATTTTCCAGCAGGTCGTTGACCGTTAATGGTAGTTCTTCTGTTAAAAAAATAGCATGTATTGGAGTCTTTATTTCTGTTCCACCGGATAATGGTAATCGGGATAGTGCGTCAGCATTAGAAACAGTTTCAGCTTTTTTATACTTGATGATGTATCGATAGGCTGATAGGGTGATTGCCCACCTCTGCAGCCTCGAAGCCACAATTGTTGGTATCTTATTTTTATGGCTGTAGATATACTCTAATAGTTTATGGTCGGTGTATATAGTGAATTATCTGCCACGAATGAATTTGTGCAACTTCTTCAATGCAAAAATGATTGCTAACGCCTCCCTCTCTATTTTAGAGTAGTTCTTTTCAGCGGCATTGAATGTAGACGAAATAAAAGATAGGGTGTTCCTTACTATCAATGACATGGCTTAGCACTGCACCACACGCATACGGAGATGCGTCTGCAGTTGTCTACAGTGGTTGCAGCAAGTCTGACGACATCGGGATGAGCTTATTATAGTAGTTTGGTAGTCCCAGGGATGCTCTTAGTTGCCTTAAGTTTTTTGGTTTTGGTGCTCGTTGGATTCCTTCAACTTTTTTCTCCAGAGGTTTTATCCCCTGTTCTGACATTTCAAATCCTAGAAACTCTATAGTTGGTTGATTCAGAATGCATTTCTGTAGGTTGACTTTTACATTAAATTTCTTTAATCGGCCCAGAACCAGGAAAACTTCCTTTTTGCATTCTTCTGGGGTACATGCACAGACCACAATGTCATCTAAGTAACAAGCAGTGTTGTCTAAATCAAATAATACGTTATCCATCATCAGCTGGAATAAAACCGGTGCACTGACAACACCGTGTATCGCAATAGGCCCTTGTGAGTATGAATTGTCAGTAGATGTTGACAATCCTTGCTGAGTGCGCACCGCAAATAGGCATTTTAAAGATCCAAGACGAAAAACCATTTTCCTCCAGCCATCTTGTGGATGACATCTTCCACTAGGAGTAATGGGTACTGCTCTACCTCCAAACATGGGTTGACCGTAGTTTTAAAGTCTGCACAGATCGTGATACCTCCATTCTTCTTTGAGACGACCACAATGGGGCTGGTCCACTCACTATAATCAACTTTCTCCAAGATTGTTAGGTTGGTAAATCGCTCAAGTTCTTTTTCCACCTGGGGTCTGATCGCATAAGGGAGTGTATAAGGACGGAGAAATACTGGGATGCTGTGCACGCCGTGCGTTTTGTTGTCTGTGTGTGTGTTTTAAGCTTGATTACTTCAAATTTTACTGAACCTAACAATGATTTATATGTGCCAACAACTAATAACCACATTTTGATCCGTTTGACGCTGGCCTAATGACGAACGAAAGTTTGAAACTAGTAGCCAAAGAAACGAATTAAAACCCCTTGGAAACAACTAACGTCTTTTTATTTCAATTTACATTTTACTTGTACGTTAGCAACGCCTAACAAATCTATTCGTTTTCCAGAAACGTTCATTAATTTTACACAAGATTTTTCTAACTTGCTCTGATAATTCATTTTCTCAAATATTTTTTTTGATATTAACAGCACTTCCAGTATCCATTTCAAACATTATTTTACGATTTTCTACAGTTAAGGATACTTGCAACGATTCCGCCAACTTATTTATTTCTACATTGCCAACTACTACTTGGTTTGTTTGCTCGGTCTCATCGCTTCCGCTATCAATATCTTCGGATCTGGTCTCCTCTTATACAGCTATCACACTCTTGTTCAACTTGCAGCAACATGCCCATACCTTTGGCACTTGTAGCATTTCCACCGCAAAGCTGGACACTCGCCTTCATGAACTCTTCCACACCTTCCGCAGTTGCTGTTCTTCCTTTCACTTTTCTTCTGTTTTCCATTTTCTTACTGACCGATGAGCTACTTTGTTTATAGGTTTATTAAATTCTTTTCCTTCAATCGCAACACTCTCCATGGCCAGAGTCTTGTTGCACGCATCGACAAAGGTTAAATTTTCTTCGGACAACAGTTTGCTTTGAATTGATTCATTTGATAACCCACACACAAACTTATGACGAAGCGCTCTGTTTAAATAGTTCCCAAACTCACAGTATGTTGCTTGTCGTTTCAAGGCCAAAATATATTCAGAAATTGATTTTTGATATTGGTCAATCATATAGAATTTAAGCGTCTCTGCTATAATAATTTTCTTTGGAGCCATACATCGCTTTAAGATTTCTCGTAACTCTTCGTACATTTTCAAACACGGGTTTTCCGGGACCATCAGATTCTTCAATATTTGATACGCTTCACCTCAAATTAAAGTGCAAAATAAGGGTACACGGCGTGCTACTTTGACGTTATTGCATAGAAAATGGTAATTCATTCGCTCCATATACGTTTCAAAGTCCCTTTCCATCCGATATATTACCACTCGTCACGTAGATTCTTCGCAATTTGCCCACAGAGTAATTGTTCCACTACTCGTCGCCACTTGTTATGTCCGGAGCCACAAAAGAAACACACAGTAACTGTCTAATAAGTATATATTTATTCCTATACACAACTGGAAATATAACGTCTTAACGACTCCGTAACGTCACACTGCAGCTTACATTGCATTTATTGACTTCGAAAAGGCTTTCGACACCGTTGAACATCATGCTATCTTCGAAACACTTCAGGAAATAAGTATCCACGGCAAGTACATACGATTACTCAGCAACCTGTACACAAAGGCTACGGCGCACATAAGAATGGAAACGTAAGGCCAGAAATTCAAAATCGAAAGAGGGGTTAGAAAGGGGACCCAATATCACCAACGCTCTTCAACTGCGTGTTAGAACGGATCTTTCGCAAATTGGAGTGGAGTCAATATGGATTGAGAGTGCAAGGCCAACAACTAACGAATCTTCGGTTTGCTGATGATATTGTGTTGTTTGCCAACACAGCAGAGGAACTAGAAAGAATGATGAATGACCTCTACACCATCAGCCTGCAGTCAGGTCTAAAGGTAAGCTTGCCAAAAACAAAAATAATGACCAACAGACAGCACAAGAACATTAAAATGAACGAAACAACTATTGAGTACATCAATGAGTTTATATACTTGGGCCAAACGGTATCATACCAGAACCGTGGGTATAAAGAGATCCAGCGTAGAACGGCCAGCGCATGGGAAAGGTTATAGAGTCTCAAAGACGTTATGTGTGGCAAGGTACCCATAAAAATCAAAAGAAAACTTTCAACGTCTGTATAATACCTATACTGACATACGGCTGCCAGTCATGGTCGATGACTTCAAAAGAACTACAGAAATTAAGAACATGCCAATTCCATATGGAACGACTCATGACACGCATACGTAGAATAGACCGTGTAAGAAATACGGAAGTTAGCCAATTGAGCGGGGTCCAGGACGCTTTGATGACGGCGAAACGGTTGAAATGGAGCTGGGCTGGTCACGTTGCACGCATGCAGAATAACCGCTGGTCAATAATACTGACTGAATGGACTCCATGGTACAACAAAAGAAAACGAGGCCGCCAGAAAAGACGTTGGAGCTACGAGATCACCCAAACTGCCGGACATACCTGGTCAAAAACTGCCAACGACCGGAAACAATGGAGTGAAATGGGGGAAGCCTTTGCCCAAAAGTGGGATTTTATTTGACATTGTGCTCATATTATCATGTTATACATACAATGTAATTTATTTTAAACTTAAGTCGAATAAAGGCTACTGCCCTGGGTGGCGCGCTCTCATTTGATCGTAGGTAGTGCCAACTGTTGGGACCCTAAATACATATATACTAAATACATTACTAACTACAACAATACCATCGGCAGTGAGTGAACAATCCGGCGTTAGCTTAATGAGCCATGATCCATTGGTCTTGTGCAACTTTGTTGACCCATACAGTGAACTCAATCGAACTAAAAATTATTTATTACTACAGTAGAGTCCCGATTATCCGAGGTAATGTGGACCCACTCGGATAATCGAAAACTCGGATAAAGCGGATTGCAGGATATGTTGGGCGAGGAATGAGTAGGCAACCAAATATACGTCATAATTTTGTACCTATGTAGTAACTTCGAGAACGAGCCCGCGCCGCGCCTAGCACCTCGGATAATCCGGACCCTCGCTCGGTTAACCGAGACTCGGATAATCCGGACCCTTGGTTAATCTAGACTCGGATAATCGGGACTCTACTGTATTTACAACCAACCAATCATTGATTAAAATTGGCGTGAACATGATTTCACATGGGCGACAATGGGTCTCTCAATTCCACTGCGTAATGACGTAAATAAATGTATTTGCCTGACCTGCTTGATATCAGCTTTTGTTGTTATTCCAACGATGATTTGACGTTTGGGACGATAGTGTTTTCCCGTTTTTCGCGGTCCTCGCAGATCAGAGCGAAATTTATCCCGTCGATGCTATGCGCCAGAACTCAGGGTACATATTATGGTAGACAAATTTTCACGTTGTACGTGTCCCAGGAAATCTAGATCGTTATTCATACTTAAAATTTGCGACATACCACATAAACACAAAGTAACAAACTTACCCGCGTTGTTTCACGGATCTTTAACACAATTAAACTTTGGTTATTCGGAAATACAATAATTTTTGGAGAAACGGTACGGTAATATCGATACACATTCGATTTCTATCTGGTTCCAACTCCGCACTACGCTATTTTTCCACTTTTTGCAGCATTTTCGAAAAGGCCCAATAAGTTGGCAAATGCCATCTATTTTCATAACGCGAAACCACGCGGGCTGATAAGGTAACAAACTCCTTCTACAAAAATTAGCGATAACGGAAATTACACCATTAGAGGTTGTAGAAAGTAAAATTTCTAATTGCATTTTCCACCTGTATCATTCTTGAATGAATAATGATTTGGTTACTTTGAATGGTACTAATTGAGTTATTGAAATCTAGAATCGCTTGTTGTGCTAATATAATTTGTTTACTGACGATTGTTTTGATTTCTTTTTGGGATGCTATTAGTTTTTGAATTGCACTGTCATTTCGTTTGGCATCTTCGGTTTCCCGTAATTGCCTTTACCATGTTTCCTATGAAATGTACTGCATATCTTTTGGTTCGTCTTGTATCTGTTGGAAGTATTTGCTTCTTAAGGGGCTACATTCACAAAAGTGCCCGAAACAGGTGTCGCCCACTCCAAGAATTTATCCAAACTCTTTCGAATATTGATGTCATAAAAATAGAGCATATGCAAGAATGATGCCTTCTTTTTTTTACAAGATTTTTTTTTTAACTAATTTGCAACTATTCCAGTCGATATTGACAAATTGTTAATGCTTTAATTCGAATGGATTATGCATAAATACAATTGTTACAGTGTCCCCCAGAATTTGAAAGAGCGGTTCTGGCATAAAATAAACCACAACACCATGTTTTGTGAAAAAATGTGGTTCCATCAGGCAAATTTGCAGGGTTTGGCAGTCCTCTGTGTGGTGGCGCTAGTTGTTCTAGAGAATATATTTCTAGAATAATTCCTGGGTTCACTACCATCTCTATTGGTCTACGTAAAAATGAAGTTACAACCCACTTCTAACGCTGCGAGCTTGGGACAGACGCCAAAATAGTACGCCAATATGTTCTTAATATTGCAAACCCACAAGGAAATATCAAAAAAACGGTATTTTTCGTCCTGAATCAGCTGTTTCATAGTCCGACCGACCAGGGCAACAGAGTATGTTAGGAGGTAGCTCGGTGCCAGTGTTCACTGTTCGGATCGCACGGCGGGCTCCTGCAGAAACACGGAAATAGAAGCAAGATCTATCTACTCGATTCGAAGATTTAAATTAAATACTCTCAAATGACTGCCTCTTCCGGTCTACCGGAAGTTGATATAAACTTTTGTATTTTAAATTGAAGCGTATAATTTTTATTTATTTTTTTTGTTTCCACTTATCAAAATACATCAACTTTTTATCAGGTGTTTCTATACCTAAATGCCAAATGTAATCACGAGTTATTTTAATTTTACCACATTTTTGTTGACTTTTGTGTATCGTTTTACATTGAATATCTTGGTTCATTACATGTTTATTTGTAGGATATATATATTACGCAAAATATGGTCAACAAAATTATAATGTTTGGTACACATTTTATACAGGCTGCGTAAAATTTGCAACTGGAGTTTAAAAAATTGAAAAACTTTTGAGATTTTGATTTAAATAAAACCTCCGACGCGAATACCGTAATAAAACTTCTCAAATAAATTTCTATCGGTGCAAAAAATTAAAATTAATGCAAATTAAAAAATTAAAATTTAAAAAAATTAAAAGTAGCAAACGCGGTTATTCAAAAAGAAAGAGTAGGTTTTAAATGTTATTCGGAAAGACTGTAAAATATATAAAACCATTATTGCATAGCGGAAGTTTGAGTATATACCTAGAATTTCGTAGTTCAATAATTTCTGAACTACCTAAGCAATCTTGTTGGTTCTTTCGATACATTGTAAAGAAAATCAACAAGATTATAATATAAACTATTTTTGATTTTTTTTTTAATATTTAAAAGCAGCCTATTGGAGAACTTAAATAGTTTTTCCGAGCCGTGAAGAAACTGACCAACCGAACACTTCAGGTTTTCACATTTTCTGTTACAATGCCTCATCTGTTCTCATCATTTTGATTTTTAATTTATCACAATATTATATTTTTTGTGAACTACATAGTTTTACGCAAACCCTTTGAAATATTAAATTCCAATTTAAAAACAGTTGAAAATTTGTTTATAGAAAGCGGTTAGACGTTTTCGATTGATTTATTTGCGCTGATTGCGAATCCCTTCGCTTGAAAGTTGCATATCTAGGTTAGTGCGTTTTTTGTTGTTTCTTATATGAAGGCGTTCGAACACTAGAATCATTCTAAATATATACTTCGAAAACACTTGTCAACGAACTTCAGGATTACAGGTAAAACTGTAAAGAATAAGGTCTATGAGACCATATTGAGGTTTCTAGGACAATTAGTTCAGCTGGTATAAATTTGTAATATTACGAACAATCACGTTTTTTACATTTTGACCACACTTTTATCGAAAATCCAAAACTCAATTTTATATTTAATTCACAAAATCCATGTTCCCTAAAGTTACCAATATTTACAATTTTGTACTTTTCTCAAAAATGTTCTTATGTTAGGCCATAAAATGTTTCCGCTCTCATTTAGACAATTAAAAGACCTACCAAACAATCAGAAAAAATAGGGTTGTCATTTAAAAACAAATCGATAACTTTCTTTAAGATAACAAATCGTCTCAGAGATTTTCTCAAGTTTCCATACTTTACGAGCTCACTGTATATATTATTTTACCAGTTTTATAAGACAAATGTGACAACATGTCTTATCAATCGAGTAATATACGGTATTTCTCTACAATGAATAATAAATATTATTAAATTACAGAATTACTGTTAGTATTATGTAGCTTTTTCATTATAAAACCAACAGTTTCACAATGTGGTTATTGTGAAAACAGTAGAAACCATAATATATACATTAATACATACATCCGCGATACATTGTAAAATATTGTGTGTTCTACTGCTGTATAGATACATTCTGCGTAAATTTTGGTTCACTTGTATTTGCCTTGTATATAATACAATTTACTGTAGCGTTCTAGTTAATTATTTCAGGTACATAATTATTTATTATACATCGAATATTTATTGTACATAATTATGCTATATATATGCTACAATGTAAATTTGGCTTCAGTTGTATTTCCTTATATACAGGGTGTCTCAACAGGGCGATCTCGGAAGATTGTGCCTCGGTTAATTGAAGATATTTTAAAACTGATTTCACTCTTATATACAGAACGCCGAGGCGCACATTTCAAAATTATTAGCGTGTATACAAGGTGTTCCATAAGGTAGTACCAACCCAAACTTATGTTTTTTTAAATGGAACAACCTATATTTCGGCACAATTTTGAATTCCTCGCAAAATTTTACGACAATGAAAAATAACATTACCTACCCTAAACTTTATACTTTTTGATTTATGGGCATTTTTATGGAAAAGCAGCAGTCTAAGAAAAATTGTATATCTCAATACCTGTTTTTAATTTTATTGCGCACGCATAGGTTATGATTAAGTAAGAAGCGTTCTATTAGCGTGATTACCTACCATATCCAAATTGTGTACAGAGTTGTCATAATCTGCAACAAAATATAGCAAACAGTTTTTCCTAAGAAAGTTGATTTTTTTAAATGGAACACCAAGTATTTAATTATTTTTTTGAATTCTACGCATCATTCTGCACAAAAAAGTACTAGTGCTAAAATAAACAATTGCAGAGATAACTAGTCTTCTTCATAAAAAAATCGATTTTTCTATCAATAAGTGCTTCTACACTACATTAACCACTAAACCAGCTAAGTATTTACTTAAATTACTGTTTTCTCGCATGATTTCATCTTCTTTTTTTTAATAAATCAAAACATTTGATCACATCTGCAATTTAATATTATAATTTGAAATAAAATTTTACTTAAACCCTGTAGGCTATGAAAAACTGTGCTAACCAAGTTATTAAGGTATCTGTTAGTGGTGGTGATATTGTTAGGTTAGATTTGCATAATTTTTGGAAATATGGCGAATTTCTCTCAGGAAGAACTAATTGACATGGTGTGGATTTTTAGCGTATGTAACAAAAATGCGTTCTGCACAAAAAGTACTAGCACACACTAGTGCTAAAATAAACCGTTACAGAAATAACTTGTCTTCTTCGTAAAAATTTACATAAAATTACAGTTATAAATTTCTATTTTTTGCAAAAAAATTTAAGTATTAATCTTTGTGGAATAATAAATGTACAGTGTTTTATATTGAGTTGCGTTATGAATTGCTTTTATGTTAAGATAAATAAAACAACACCTGCTATTTAACAACAAATTTATATCAGCTTTATACCTTAATAACTTGTTTAGCCCAGTTTTTCATAGCCTACAGGGTATAAATAATTAAAATTTTATTTCATGTTAATTTTATAATATTGAATTGCAGATATGATCAAATGTTTTGATTTACTAAAAAAAAAGAAGAAATCATGCGAGTAAACAGTAATTTAGGTAAATACTTAGCTGGTATGGTTACTGTAGGTGTAGAAGCACTTATTGATAGAAAAATCGATTTTTTTTATGAAGACTAGTTATCGCTGCAATTGTTTATTTTAGCACTGGTGTGTGCTAGTACTTCTTTGTGCAGAATGATGCGTAGAATTAAAAAAAAATAATTAGATACATGGTGCTCCATTTAAAAAAAATCAACTTTCTTAGGAAAAACTATTTGCTATATTTTGTTGCAGATTATGACCATCCTGCCCACAATTTGGATATGGTAGGTAATCACGCTAATAGAACGCTTCTTACTCAATCATAATCTATGCGTGTGCAATAAAATTAAAAACAGGTATTGCGATATACAACTTTTCTTAGACTGCTGTTTTTCCATAAAAATGCCAATAAATCAAAAAGTATAAAGTTTAGGGTAGGTAATGTTATTTTTCATTGTCGTAAAATTTTGCGAGGACTTCAAAATTGTGTCGAAATATAGGTTGTTCAATTTAAAAGAACATAAGTTTGGGTAGGTACTACCTTATGGAACACCCTGTATACACGCTAATAATTTTAAAATATGCGCCTGGACGGTCTGTATAGACTGTATATATGAGTGAAATCAGTTTTAAAATATTTTCATTAACAGAGGCACAATCTTCCGAGATCGCACTGTTGAGACACCCCGTATAAACAAATTACTGTAGTATTTTAGTTAATTATTTCAGGTATATAATTATGTTATATACATTCTACGAAAATTTGACTTCTATTGTAGTTGCCTTGAATAGGATACAATTTACTGTAGCGTTTTAGTTGATTATTTTAAGGTACATAATTATTTGAAACACATGGAATATTTATTGTACATAATTATACCCGATTTACATATTTCTAGTTATTTTGATTTTTCATCTTATTTGAATTCATACGTCAAATTTATAGAAACAAAGAAATAAACAAACATGTTTGAATCATTTACATTTACTCTGTGCTTCTGTATATTATGAATAGCTTTATTTCTCATTCCTGATACCTACATCTACTGGTTCGAAAATTTAAAAATGTATACCTAAATCTTAAAATACTGCAGAAATCGGTCTCCTTTATTGTACGGTACGGCTGTACCAGTATTTTCTAAGGCAAGCGATTCGCAGTCAATCGACAATAATACGTATTGTCACCGCTTTGCTATTCTGTCCGCCTGATACTTGTGATCGGATCAGAGCAGTTTTGCTAACGACCGGCGGGTGGCCTGGAATCGCTTACGTACTGCATACGAGCTTCTCGATATTTCTGACCGCCTGGTCAAGTCAAATTCATAAACATTCAGAACGAGCGGGCATTAGGGTCAACATAACATTAGGCGTGTCCTAAACTCCCGCCACATGATAACTTGTTCGGCAAGGCCCACCTCGGCGAGCTTGTTTCCCCTTACCCCACAGCCGCTACAGATGGTCCCCGACCGTGCATGTATGCTGTTAAGCTTTGCCGTCTTTTTTGCATTGTTCCGTCCGAATAGTGATGTAGTTGTGCATTTCTTGTGTGTAATGATTATTATATTTGTAGGTTTTCAACGCTTGCATCCAATAATCATAATTTTGCTTTATTTTTTCAATTTATTCGATTAGTGGTTTTAATTCATAAACAGCTGCAGTGTTCCAATGTTTACGATATGGGCTGTTCCAAGTCGAACAGGCAACAATCCGGTATCTTTGGTAATCTTTACTATTTTTACATCTCCTCGGCATTGTCGGACGCACCATCCGGCAACCTGAAACCATTGAGTGTTTCTAATGTCTTGTATGGAATTAATTTCCTATCTCCTCGCCGTGTTTTTACTATTAGAGCCTTTTCAGATGAGGACGGCGACGGCACGGTTTTCGCCGTCCACTGCCGTTGTGTAGCTTACACACAGGCACGGATTGCAAACGGCGCGGCGACGGCTGCAGCTGGCGCCATATATTATATATACACAGTCATATACAGTGTGCAGAGTTCAGCGGCGGTTTAGCACTATCTCATTCGCCATGGAGCGTACACGTATTATTGCGTTATTCCTAAGTTGATCAGACGTCCCGCGGAGATTTCAAAATCTCCCGCTTTTTAGAAAATGTTTACTATTCTTGTTGGAGCGGTTCTTATTTGATCTAAACATTCTTCTTTAAATTGTTTGCCGAAAGGCAGTAACAGAATATCTTTATAATTTTCATAATTAATTTAATCAGGATATAAAAATAAAAATTATTTTAAAATTTTTTCCGTTATCGTCTAAAAAATAGTGATTTTTGTACAAAGAAAAATGTGAATATTAGGTAACTTACATATACCGCAATAGTTAACCTAATATAATATTGATTAATTTGTGAACAAGACCTTCAGTTAAATTACTACAAAAGCAACTGTAACTTATTCCACTGTTACAATAACTGTTACAATTAATCCCGAATATCCACGTGTCTGCCGACGATCCGGCTTCGCGATGTTTATACGCTCAAGGCAAAAAATTGAATGGTAAATATATCCATAAATGTTCTAAAGTTCTGTGACCGCGGCGAAATTAATAAACAAAATAAACTGAAATGAAAGTAGAGGATGGATAAATAAATATAAGCAGTGGATGATATTCCGAACATGTCTACAAATAATATTTTGTTCCGCGTTCACGAAACTTTCAAGTCAAATACCTCGAAAACAAAGGCAAGCAAATGAAGTTATTTCGCATTTCATCTTATTTATATTATTATTTTTTATTACTTTATTATACTGAGTATGTGCCCACATTTTAGGATACCTTTTAGGATACCTCCTTTATTGTATGATCAATGCCACTAAGTATGACCTACACATACACACACTACTGGATTTTCATAATAAACTTACGCACAAAGTCCCATTTTGATAATTTTATGTTCAATTTAAGCCTCTATTTGAACAACATTATTGGAAATAGTGTTTCGAAATACGAGAGGGCATTAAATACGATATTATAATCTCTTTCGTCGTTGCATGAACACACGGTATATGGAACGTCAATGGCATTGCGCAGATTACAGATTTAGAGAGTCCACGCACATTGCCTGTGCAAAAAAAACACGCGCCGTCCGAAAACCGCACGGCGCGTGTGGACGCTACCATTTAACTCAATGCACTACCGAGCGGACCGTCGCCGTGCGAAAACCGTGGCTTCGGTGGTGAGGCACGGCGACCAGACGGACGACGGCGACGGCGCGGTACGTGTGAAAGGCTCCATTTAATCTCATAACTTCGACCCGTCGACGGCGAAAACCGTGCCGTCGCCGTCCTCGTCTGAAAAGGCTCTATGAGATTAAATGGAGCCTTTTCACACGTACCGCGCCGTGCCGTTTGAAGTCCGTGTGTGTGAAAAGCTACACAACGGCAGTGGACGGCGACGGCACGGTTTTCGCCGTCGGCGGGTCGAAGTGTATGAGATTAAATGGAGCCTTTCACACGTACCGCGCCGTGCCGTTTGAAATCCGTGTGTGTGAAAAGCTACACAACGGCAGTGGACGGCGAAAACCGTGCCGTTGCCGTCCTCGTCTGAAAAGGCTCTTTATTTCTGCCATTATTTCGAATGTACGTATTTCGTTGATTTGAAAAGGTTGTATCTTCACGTTTTCGTTTCGTTTATTTATATAGTTTTGTGTATCCGACTTGTTTTTGTCCTCTATTATTCTATAAAGATGCTTAATACGGCCTTGATGATCGTTGAGTATTCCTGATAGTATACCTCTGAATATAATAGATGCATTGGATCACGTAGAGCCGTATGACTGAAAACCATTTCCAGCGGTGCACAACCTGCTTTTAGATAAGCTGTTATTGTACGCAATTATAGCAATTATAGTTTTATGAGGACATGTATAGGGTCGTTTTTTTGTTTGCTTTAAACAACGAATGTGTTAAACAACGATAATTGTCGAGTGATATCGTTCAATGTTTCCTTGGGTGTTTGGATTCTTAGGGGTTCCGAAGTGCACGGCAATTTTGTGTACTTGCAGCAGACGTTTAATAACCTGATTAGAGAATTCGGTTCAATTAGCGCAACTCATTTCTTCCGGAGTCCCATAATACTGAAAGTAAGTTAGTTAAGCGTCTGCAATATCTATTGCTTTTATTCCCGGTACTGGCACTGCCTGACCTAGTCTTGAAAATGTGTCGTCGATTGCAATTTGGCTCTACCGATTGTAAATGTATCCATAAATATTTTTGGTGGTTTTGTAAATTGAAGCGGTGGTACTGAGGGGGTCTGTCGTACTTAGTTTTATTACATATTTCGCATCCTTTGATATTGGTTACACTAGCTTTCATGTTTTTGCACCAATAGTTTCCAGTTGTTCGAGTTGCTCAGTTTTTTCATTTACGACTTGCACTCAGTTCGTACATCTCACTAAAGCGGGCCCGTCATTATAAAAATGACTTGAGTATACTTTACAAAAATCGTTGTCAAAATGTAAGTAACGCTCCACATTGCTGTTGGTCATATATTCTTGGATAAAATTTAGAATTTGTTCTTCGTTACTTTCTAATTGTATTTTTGTGCACGATATTTTTCTATCTTCTTTGGTACTTTTCTGCCTTGATTATTCGACGAATTATTTGCCTGAATAAAGTATTGATTTTTCATGCTGTCAATTGGGGTCTAGCTAATTTCGATTGATTTTTGCGGTTAGTCATTTTGATTGGGTGTACAGTGTCCTTCCATCATCATGAGGGGCGAGAAATTGCCTGAGGGTTTCCATGTCTTCGCCTTTGCGTACCTTATTTCTTGGGTTATTACTTGCAAATGATGTATTAGGTAAATTTTCAGTTGTGAATTCGATTTCGTCATTTCGGAACTGTTCCGAAGTTCCGAAATGAGTTAATAACAAAAACTAGGAGTGTCCTGGTAGAAATGTGGTGTTCTGTAGAAATCCGAACATTTCTGTAGGCATAACTCAGTGTCAGTACTACTTTCATAAGATTAAATAATTCAATAAATGAATTAGCAACAATGAATTACACAAACGAATAATTTATGCTCATCCAAGAATTAGTTTTTTAAGTATCTACCAATAGAAAATTATTTAAATTTTTTACTTATTTACGTTGTTTTATATTATTTTCCGTCGATCGTTTATTTATGAGTCAGTTTAGTGAATAGGAAATCGTTTATTAAACAACTCTATTAATGCACGATTTCTATTAATGCATGATTTGTTATAGCCAATCACACGACGTGAAGACGTCGTTTCATTGGCCAATCAAACATATGTGAAATGAAACCTTCCAATCAAAACATACCGCCTCTAGAACTGTCACTGTCAAATTACATAAATTGTCATATAACCTAAAAGGACATTGGCGAAGAAAAATCTATGTAGACGACGCTAGAAGAATACGATCGACGAAAAAATTTTGTAACTAACTCGAATATTAAACGGCGATTAATGATCTCGACAATTAACGCTCTCGCTGCGCTCGAGCGTTAAACAGTCTCGATCATTAATCGCTCTTTTTAATATACTTGTTGGTTAAATAACTATTAAAGAATGTTAATTAATCATTGTGTTGGTTGTAGTGGTAATTATTTATTTCGGGATATGGTAAGGAAGAACGTTATTGGAATGATCCAATTACTACAGAGAATAGAATCAAGGTCTGCTTTGGAACAAAATTCTTATGACAGTAATACTGCCATAAGAATATTATAATAATTCTAAAGTAGTTACTTTAATCATTTTCTTTATTTTTATAATAGTATATTAATTGATAAGCACATAATTAAGAATTAGTAAGCAAGCTAAGTTTCATGTGTTTATGCACTCGCCTATGGGTTGTGTATAAACTTCCGGCAAGCGATTTGTATCCGATTTTGTGCGAGTCAAATACGACATTTTATCTACGACTCTTGAATTCAATTTGATGTCAAATTGTCAATGGTGGCGATGCGAACTGTCAATCAACTGTCGACCACGTAGGTGTTGACAGTAGCTTTAAATAATATTGACAGTTCCTTTGAATAAAGTCATTATTCAAAGCGAATGTCATCATAATCATAAACGTGTATCTTAATAGGGATTATACCGGGTGACCCACGCCATAGGTACGCCCATTTATTTTTTTTTGCGCTGGACGAGTGAAATTTTGAGAAGTGCTAATAAACAAAAATGTCATTCTTAGGGTACTCTTGAGGCTAGAATGACTTCCGGTTTTTCTAGAAATGACGTCATCGTTGAGATTTTAAATAGCACTCTATGTTATTTCTCATATTTTCAATCAGGATGACATTCTGAGCACAAAAACATCGCTCGTCAATATTGATCATCAAGGCAACGAAAAAATAACGTTTTTGTTTGTTAATCTACGTAAACATTAATTTGAGAAAATTGAAATAAATCGATGTTGGCCGATATTGTATTACTTGCGCCCTCTAGCGGGATTTAATAGGTTATTGGTCAATGAGTCATTTTTTCGTGTACATTATGAGTCCCCCCTGATTATTCGACAGACAAAATTTTTCGATTACATAATGACACCAAAAACTTGATATTTCGCTGAAAATCGTAGCGTGGAAAAGCAGGGGAATAGAAAAATATTGGGGTAATGATCAAAGTCAGCATAGTGAATTATCTATCTATAAAGTATGTCCAGGAAAATCCGCATCATATCGAAAATTTTTTTATTATCTATTTCTCAGAAAATTTTATTCTTTATAAAAGTTAAATTTTGGTGCCATATACCGAGCGATTCAGAATATATTAATTTGTGATAAGAGTAAAGTACCCTTATTTTCAATATTATCGATAAACTTTATTTGAAAATGTTGTTTAGAAGTTAAAATTATATTCAAATATGAAGTCACAGCCACCTGTCTTGAAATTTTTCTTTTTTTTGTTTTTTTTTTAATTCTTACTTTTATGTCAAATATTTTTGATGTAAATACGTTTATTATTATAAACCATAGTATGTGACAACAACAAAGAAAAAAAAATAAAATCATACAAAATAATAGTATAGAAATTCCTGAGTGGTTGCATCCGTTTCTTTCCTCTCTTTCCTCACCTCGGGGTTTGGGATGGGCATCCTACCTCGGGCTAACGGTACTGAGAGTTCGTTGGGGTTTTTGATCCGTGTGTAATCCGCGGGTAATGTTTTTTCTTTTTTTTTTGTTTCATTAAGTTTCTTTTTACTTCAAAATTTTCTTTTTTTTTCATTTTTCTTTTTTTTTTTTGCTTGTTTCATTTCATTGTCATCTCATTCCTTTCTTTTTTTTTTTATTCTTTTTTTTTATATTTTTACATTTTATTCTGTTGTAGTAGCGTTTTTATTGTTAGTTTGAAGGTTTGGTACTGTGGTGCTGTGATCTCTCTTTTATCTAAACATCTCTTCACATCATTTACAAGATCAAGAGCAGCTGACGTCGCTCCAGAGGATCTTTGGAAGGCGTATTGGTGTTTGTGTATTATTTTGTGTTTCTTAATGTGTTGGTCGAGTCTTTTTAGTAGAACTTTTTCCATTATCTTGCTTAGGCATGAGGTGATGGCAACAGGACGGTAATTTTCAGGTTTCTTCTTGTCGCCGCATTTATATATTGGGATAATTATCGTCGTTTTCAGACATTCGGGAAAGGTGCCTGCTTCTAGTGTGTTATTGACCAGTCTGGTTAAGATAGGTATGACTTTGTTTTTGTTTTCTTTTATTGTATTGGTCTGGATGTTGTCGTATCCCGGTGCTTTATTTTCCTTTAGTTCACCCACCATTTGTTGCATTTCCTCTTCGTTAGTGCCTATTAATTCTGCGTCAGTGTATGTAATATTGTTTGAAGTCGTTTGGTGTTGGTTGTTTCGGTGGGTAGGCATTTGTTGCATCTGTCTGTGTGCGAGGTTTTTCCCTATTTGGACAAAGTAGTTATTTATTTCTGTGGCGATATCTTCTGGGTTACTTGGTGTCTTGCCATCCTGACTTGTCATTTCTTTTATTTGTGTATCTTGTTTGTTTTTGCGGTTTGTCAGATTATTTATAATTTTCCATGTTTTTGCTTGGTTGTCCTTACTTTTATCGAATATCCTTTTGAAGAAATTTATTTTTCCTTGTTTTAGAAGTTTTTTTTATTTCGGTCTTTTTGTTAGTATAAGCTTGGGCTATAATTGCATTATCTGGATTTTTTCTGCATCGCTTGTATAGCTTGTCTCTTTGTTTGATTCCATCGATAATCTCTTCGGTGACCCACTCACACTCCTCTCTTCGTTTGATTCTTTTCATTGTTTGATTCCTTTTTATTATATTCTCCAGTGTTTCGGATAGTTCTTCAAAGTTTGTGATATTTTCTGGTTGGATGTTTTTGACTTCTGCATTTAGCGTGTGTCTATTGGTGTGTCGGTACTCAAAGTGCTTGTAGCGCATTCTCCGTTGTACATCGCCTTTTATTGTAACTTTTACTGCGTTGTGGTCGGATATATCCATTGGCATTATTTTGAGTTTTTGTATCCAATTCTTGCCATTCGTTATAACGTGGTCGATGATGGTGTGGTTTCCATTGGGATTTCGTCGGGTATAGTGTTTTTTGTCTTTTTATTCATTATGTGGTAGCTGTTTTCCAGTAGTATTTTTCTGTATTCTTTGGTGGTTGTGTTGTTTTCCATAATATTGATGTTGAAATCTCCCAGAAGAATTTGTGGCTTTCTTCTATTTAGTATATTGCTTTTCAGAACATTTCTTGTGATGTCGTATGGTACGTGGGGGGGTTTATATAGCAGGGTTATGGCTAAATTTTTATTCAGTGGATGTTGTAATTCGATTCTTATAATCTCAATTTCTTGGATCGTTTTTCTTGTTAGTGTTGAATAATGTATATCCTTTTTTATATAGAGCGCCAGTCCCCCTCCACGGGTTTTTCGTGACTGGAATTCGGCATTATAATTTCCTAGGTTGTATTGGCCCTGTGCATGACCCATGGAGGGGAGACAAAAATCGATCTAGGAGCCCATGGCGGAGGAACGGAGAAATATCGGCCTACAGTTTGCGCTGTAGTTCAAGGCGCATTAAGTTGTTGCTTAGCTGTCATAACTCATAAGATCGTTCGTCGATAACATCGTAATGGGGGGACACTATAAGTGTTGTGTTGAAAACTGTACAAAAAATAGGAGAAACAACAACAAATGCAAATTTTATAGATTTCCAAGAAAAAAAAATACAATCGAACAGAGGAACAGATGGATTGCAGCTGTAAATAAAAAAAACGTACTTTTATTCAATCTAACGAATATAAACGCTTAAAGTTCACTATTAACAGTTATTATCCAAAAGGTACCTGTCAAATTGGCCAGTGTTTAGAGTTTCTGCATAGACATTTGTGTTTGGTTAAGAATATTTAGAAAAACACATGTAAGTTACTTGTTACTCTTTCTATAGCAATTAATTAATTGATGGAACGCAAAATAATTTCAATTTAGTCAGCAATAAATATGAAATTTGTTTGAAACTCAGATTTAACGTTCTGTTTACGTATTTATGTAGTGAAGACGATTATGCACGGTATCCTGCAACTTCTGGGGATAAATCTCAGATAAATAAAGAGACACGGATGGGCGCCGTGAGAACTTAAGGTAAGCGAATGTAAACAAAGCTGCATGGGCGGCGAGCGTGTTTTACCTAAGGGGTTTAGAATATCGCAACTTTTTTTAAATATTTCCAGCAAATAAAGACAAGCTTAGGGGATAAACTAGTAAGTACATCAGCATAATACATAATAATAGTCAAAATATAGGACTACCATTATAAATTACACTATTAAACTTATTAAAAAATAAAATGAAATATAAAAATATTTATTTTTTAAATTGAATTTATGGCAAGAAGTTGCAGGACACATATATTTTTTTCTTTTTTCTAATTCAATAACATATATTTTAGCTTATGATATGGCTGAAAATACAACGTGTACCATATGTAACGAAACTTATAGCAGTGTATGCAATCTGAGAAAACATGCCCGACGATTTCACCCTGACCAAATGAATGTGCTGATACCTGGAACACATAAAAAATTACAGTTTTTGATATATAACCTCAAACTTTTGAATTTGAAATAGAACACCATGTATATTTCGACATTTTCTGTTACAGTCTTCACTAATATATCAAAAACATCTAGAAACTAACAAAAACCTTTATACTTAGGTCTAAAAATTAACAAAGAAAGAATCGATAACAAAACATTATTACATTTTCTACTGCAACTACTCTAGTTGGTTTATGAGGATTCTCAACCATTGACAAGAACACATTGTTTTAAATTTGATCGGTTTATTTTTTTGTTGTTGTTATTTTTTATTATCAATTTTTTCTTTGTTAATTTGTAGACCTGAGTAATAAAGGTTTTTGTTAATTACTACATGTTTTTGATATAATACTATAACAAGCGTAGTAACATTGAATAGGTAATGGCCGACTGTAACAGAAAATGTCAAAATATACATGGTGTTCTATTTCAAATTCAAAAGTTTGAGATTATATCTCAGAAACTGTAAACGTGCATCAACGATAATATTCATAAGGTGTATTTTGATAATTATAAATCGACGTGTTCGAGGATTTTTTAAAATAGCAAACCGTTCTTGAGATTTTGCCATGTTTCCATACTTTACGCGCTCACTGTATATAAATAAAAATATGTTTGAATACCTTTTTCGTTATTAAATGTATAGTTATTTTGTTTTCAATAAATGGATTATATAACAATTAGTAGATGTTTTAATCGATACAATATTCATGTAGGTAAGTAGGAACGATTGCGGTGCACTTAATACATTCTAGAACTATATCATAGTTGTGAGTAATAGTATATTTTCACGCCGTGTGCACTTCATATGGTACTTAATATGTTAAAATACTAAATAACTTCTATTTGGATCAATAGTCTTGGAGATATTTAACTTTAAAGTTTTATGTGCGCGAGTAAATTAATAAACAAAGAACGTGGAATAAGATTAATATTATTAAAATGCCAAACATTATTATTTGTATCACATGCTCGGAATATCATCCAATGTTAATATTTATTTATCGATCATCTGCTTTATGTCTTTGTTTATTAATTTAGCCACTGTCACAAAACTTTAGAACATCTCGAAAACTATAGCCGAACGAAAAAAGGAGGTATCGAATTAGAAATCACCCTAAATCACATATAAACATAAGGTGTCAATCAACTGGCACGTTTTGTAAGAATTGCAATTATCGTGCAGCTGGCTTGTCGGCTTCGCACCGTATTTCAACATTTTCTGTCATTTTTGCATAGCTTCCACCATAAAGGTACTCTTGAGATAACTACATTCTCATATTTGGATTTTAGGTTTCTCCTATTAGTGTCCAACTTTCTGCCTTACACGGCATACGCGCGGGCACGATTATTTTATTAGAACAGAAACAAAGGAACTGTTGTTAGAAAACAGGATACTACATTACTTAATTAGAGACTTTATAACGTACGCTATAGTTTGTTTACATCGGTGTCACGCCATTTTCAGTCGTATCAAATATAGGGAGAACCAATCTGTACTATCGGATTCGCTCGAAAGTCGAATACACTAATTCTATGTACCTATACCGAGAGCTTTCTAGCGTAGAGTCCCGATTGATCCCGACGGCCCACCGCCTGCGCTCGTGAACGTCCGGGACTACTTACTAGCGGACACCACAGGCGCTAGTTGATTGGACCACTAAAACACTACAGATAACTGTAACATATAGTTGCGAACTGCTCCATTTACGCCTCGTGGACATAGTACTCGCCTACACAGGGAGAGGCGCTTGCATCACGCACCCGGCCAATAGAGTTTCTTCGTTAGGAGATAGCCACGTCTCCGTTAGTGCAAGAATATCAGGGTTGTGTACTTTGGCGGTAATCTCTATTTCGTGGAATTTATTCTTTATGCTGCGTATGTTGTGTATGAGAATGGTGTAGGTTTTTGTTGTGTTCTTCGGTTGCTTTTCAATCATTTTTTCTTGTTCCTTCACTCTGGGTAACGTTTATTGTAGATTTTGTAAGTCGCTCATGTTTTTAATTTTGATTTTCAGTGAGGTCGCCGTTTCTTTGAGGTATATGTTTTCATCTCTTGTCCAGGCAAATTTGTAATTTTTTTCTTTTTTAAATTTGCGGACCTGGTAGAAGAGCGTCGTGTTGTATGCTGTCAGTTGTTCGTTTAGAAAAATCTCATTGTTCTTCCCTTCAATCCGCATTCTTTGGTCTTAATTGAACCCACCGTTTTTCGTGCCTGTAATATTTGTTTCCTTTCTGTGTCAGACAATTGCACCATAATCGGTGAGCAATTATTCTGTGCATTTTGTCTCCACACTGCTTTTTCCAGCTTAACATGTAAATTCTTTTCCACGTTCTGTACGATCTCGGTAAGCTTTCCTTCCTTCTCCTCGTTATCTTGTCTCTCAATCCCACTAATAACGATATTATCCTTTATCTTATTCTTTTCGTTCCTATCTAATGTCTCCTCCAGTTGTTATTCGTTCCCTCAACATTTCTCTTTCTCTCGCATCCTCTTTCAGCTGCTTCTTCATGTCCACGTTTTCCCTCTGAATGGCTTCGTAGCGTGCGGATACTTCATAGATTTTCTTCTTTAGGTCTTCAATAATTGAGTTGTTAATCTTCGCCAACTGGCTTGTTTTTGGCTCACTATCGCTAGTATTCGCTGGCGCCGTGGTGTCGCGTCTGGTACTTGACTTCTTCTTGTTAGTCATTTCTTTATTTTTTTTATTTTCTTTGTTTTCTTTTATTTTATTTATATTTTTTATTTTATTTATTTTTTTTCCCAAAAAGTGAAGCAGCGAGTAACGAAGTTAGACATGAAAAGCACACTTCAGAACCGCTGGGCCGTTCGCGGTGACTTACGTGTAGTACACAGAAGGGCCGCGGTCGGGGATTCGGGAAGATTGTTGGTGACGGAATTCAAAGCGCAGAACGGGTACAGGTAACACCTGTATTCGTGATTTTCCCGCGCGGGCGAAAGTTTCGGACTGGTCGGCTGTATTTGAGAATGGTAAAAAACTGGTTCTCGGCCGATTTGCTGCGTGTCTTTGGTTATTGCTTTCGATTTTGTACGATATCTGCTTAACGCTGTAATTTTGGTTGTTAGAAACTTACTGGCCGTGTAGATCTATCTTCAATTTGGTATCCAACTCAAAAATCAATTCTCACTTGAAATACCAGAACAAGCAACCCACAACACGTGAAACAAACCTCAACTCAACTTTCCGGTTTTCAAAAATTTTCAATGCCGGTGATACTAAAAGGTTATTTTTAATCTATTTTTTAGTATTTTGATTACATTTTTTTATTATTTTGGTATGATAACTAACGTTTATTTAGAACCAGCGAAAATTTACTCATTTTCTTGTGAGAAGATAATAATAGTATAATAATAGGTAGATGTAGATAATAATAGATCATACAATAACTAATACTGGAGCGTGACTTACCTTTAATTCAATTAATATTATCGACTGTGGATATGTTTATAATAGAAGCTATTAGAGACTATGGCATCTAGGTATGACTTCATTATTATCGATAAACTTTGTTTGGAGATGTTGTTTAGAAATCAAATTTATATTGAAATTTGATGTCACACGCACCTATCTTGAAATTCTTTTGTTTCAGTTTTTTTTTCAAGCTCTTGTGACGAATATTAGTAAATGCCAGTAGTAGGTACTAAAACCTTGTTTTTAATCTATTTCATTGAAATGTGATTATTTATTTAAATTATTTATATTTTTTTGTGATTTTGGTAACTAATGTTTATTTAGAACTAGCGCAAAATTACTCATTATCTGGGTATGAACTTGATATTTTTCATCTGTGTCATCATCATGTCTGTGTAGTGTCCCTCCCGTTCTATGCATAATCACATTCTTCGAGAAAAATCATAGGCAGCATTATTTAGAAAATTTCGTGGAAGGTTTTGGATGCAATGTTGTATAGCTTCCGCTGTCTAAATGGTCATTGTTTGTGTACTTTCTTCTTGACGTAACAAAAATAAATATAAAGGTGTAAAGTCGGGGAATCTAGGTGGCCAGTATCTTCATTCCGAATTTTTCTGCCTATCCAACGGTGGCCTAATTTCTGGTTTAAAAAGTTCTTGCCGGTGTTTAAAAAAAAGGTGTTAACATGCTGTTCAGGAACTGAAGATTTAATTCCGTAAAATTTTTTTTTGTGTCCACCAACGGTTATTTGGAGAAGAAACAGTGCCATTTGACAAACAAAATTCTGTCCTCTACCATTTCCCCCTCAAACCAGATGGCGAAGTCATACCTATGGCATCAGGTCTGATGTCAGGTATGGTACTGATGCCATACTGTCTTTCCTTGAGTGTAGTTATAAATTGGGTATGTTTTTAAAGGTGATAATTGTTCAGTTTTATGTTGATTTACCGCATTGGGTGTGAGAAGCAGTTTGTCGAACCGAAGTCGTTCTATGCTCGATTAGCGCTTACAGCACTGCTGGTGTGAACTTGCTTCCTTATTGTGGGCAATATATTTTTGTGGCGTTTCTTAAAGAGATTTTCAACACACCCAGTCTGCTTGCATTTTCTGATTATCCTAGAAATAGTTGAATGGGCAAATTGGTTGTCCGGATGTCTTTCATTGAAATATCAGCAATAATCGTTTGCTGTAGATGGATAACTACTATTATAAACATATCCAAAGTCATTAATATTAATTGAATTAAAGGTAAGTCACCCTCCTACATTAGTTATTGAATGATCTATTATTATCTACAGGGTGAAATACCAACATCGCATCAAGAAAATGAGTAACTTTGCGCTAGTTCTAAATAAATGTTAGTTATCATACCAAATAATCAAAAATGTATTCAAATTTCTAAAAAATAGATTGAAAAGAACCTTTTCGTATCACCGGCATTGCAAAAACTTAGTCATAAAAGAAGAAAAAAAAAACAAAACAAAAATTTCAAGACAGATGGCTGTGACTTAATACTTCTAAACAACATTTCCAAATAAAGTTTATCGATAATATTGAAAATAAAGGTACTTTACTCTTATCACAAATTAATATATTCTGAATCGCTCGGTATATGGCACCGAAATTTACATATTTGACTGTTGCTGTCTTGGTTTCATACAAGCCGAAAACAAGCAAGCAAACCCCTTTGAGTCTTGCCGGTCCTCTGAGACCTGCGGTTTTCTTTGTGTGGCACCCCGTATGTCAGACTTGGTGTATCCATTCTGACGTAGGGCCCACTCCAAGTGTTTCCGTTCGTCGCCCAAGGTGCTGGAGTCGCACACCTTCTCGGCTCTGTTGAACAGTGTTAATAACACTTCTCTTCTGTTGGGGATGGTGGTGTGATTTGGCGTTCAAGTCAATCTTCTTAGCCTCAAGATTGAGACCAAATCTACTACTGTGGACAAAGTAGTTATAAATATGTCTAATCACCAACTCTCCACTGGTGAATTGTCGGTCCTAGGCAAAGGATTGAACTTTGCAATCGCACCGATAAGAATACCTAAGGAGGAAATTATTGCGGAAGTAGAAGCCGCATTGTACAAAATTCCAGGTGTCCAAGCAGAGGATTCCAGGGTTAAGAGGCTTCCAGGGTAATTAGGAAAGCTACTCCGCCGAAGAGCAATATTACCAAAGAAGATAAGTACTCTCTGAAGACCATCAAGGACAACAAGGATATCACAGTACTACTAGCGGACAAAGGGAATGCAACGGTGATATTGAACTGAGATGACTACAACCGGAAGATGAATGATCTATTGGACCCAAATACGTACCGTAAAATTGCGAAGGACCCAACAGATAAGATAGCAAGGCGAGTGAAGGAATTGGTTAAACCATCATCGATTCCCGAACAGGAACAAAGAAGCCTTTTTGTTCAAGCCCCTAGGGCACCGAGGATCTACGGTTTGCCAAAGATCCACAAGGATAACGTACCTTTGAGACCAATCGTCAGCGCAATAGGCTCCCCAACCTATTTGTTGGCAAAACACTTGTCGAAAACCATCCAACCGTTTATAGGACATACTACATCTTATGTCAAGAACTCTGAGCATTTTATTCAGATTCTGAAGGAGGTTGTTATTGACCCGCAGGATATACTCGTAAGTTTCGACGTAACATTCCTCTTTACGTGTGTTCCGGTTAAGGAGGCAGTCGAAGGCCTTCGGACAACACTTGTGCCCCTAGGTCTACCAACCGATGTACCGGATCTTGTACAGTATTGTCTCCCCACCACATACTTCAAGTGGGCGGGAGCGATGTATGAGCAAGTAGAGGGTGCTGCGATGGGATCACCTCTTTCACCGGTAGTCGCCAATTTCTTCATGGAATTGTTTGAAGAAAAAGCCATTAGGTCAAGTCCTTACAAACCCAAGCATTGGGTCAAATATGTTGATGATTCCTTTGTGGTTTGGCCACACGGTAGAGATAAACTTACTGAGTTCCTTAGCCACCTAAACAATGTCAGTCTTTCTATTAACTTCACGATGGAAATAGAAGAGGATAATCAGCTGCCATTCTTGGATGTGCTGGTATACAGAACGTCAACGGGAAAGCTTCGACATAAAGTCTACCGTAAGAAGACACATACCGATCGGTACTTGAACGCCAAATCACACCACCATCCCCAACAGAAGAGAAGTGTGCGACGAGAAGGTGTGCGACTCCAGCACTTTGGGCGACGAACGGAAACACTTGGAGTGGCCCCTACGTCAGAATGGATACACCAAGTCTGACATACGGGGTGTCACACAAAGAAAACCGCAAGTCTCAGAGGAGCGGCAAGAGTCAAAGGGGTTCGCTTGCTTACCATACGTAAGTGGGATATCAGAAAGAATCGGTAGATTACTAAAGAAATCGGGTATCACGGTAAGATACAGAGCACCAGGAAAGGTAAAGGATCTTTTGCCTAGCCCAAAGGATATCACACCACCCCTGAAGAACGAAGGGGTATACAAGATAACATGTGAGTGTGGAACATGCTATGTAGGACAGACAGGACGAAGTATCGAATGTCGAGTCAAGGAGCACAGTAGGGACACCCGGCTAAGCAAGATTCAACAGTCCGCTGTTGCTCAACACTGCCACGAGTCGGGACACACAATGAATTTCGATAACGTGAAGATGTTGGCAAGGGTGGGTAATTATCAGCGAAGGCTTATTAGAGAAGCCATCGAAATTTACAAACATCCTGACAACATCAATCGCGAGGACGGTACTGACATTAGTAGGGTCTGGAAATCGATCCTAACGCGGTCAGGTGGAAAAGCACATGGGAGCGGCAGCTCCAGATGTGCGCAGTCAGGTACTGTAAATTTAGGTATATAAGGGAGATTTTCTTGGTAGGTCTTCGTATTCAATTAGCTTTGAAGCAGCGAGCAACATGGTTCGCGAAACGTCAGCATTTACTAATCTTGACACACGGCATAACCCGGAAGCAGTTTATTTTCTAAATGATTCTGGCCGTGAAAACCTACGTACTTACACTACTATATACTAAACGTGACTCACACTCCGCGGAAGAGTTTCGCGAAAATCCGAAAATTGGGGGAAGGGTCTGCTCCTCGGAGAAGCAAAAATCGGCGCCTGAGGCGCCGTTTTTCGCCCGAAATTTGATTCTACAGTGCTTAGGCTTTCGATTTCGTCGATTTTCGGCCCAGTTCTCGTTATTTTTTGCCTCGACTCGACTAAATTTATAGATTATCGATTGGGACTCTACCTCGTCGGCCCGTTGCCATGGCAACCGATCGAGGTTGCTAGGCGACGGCCGCGCGCTTCGTGACGCGGTCCCCAGATGGCGAAACGGCATCACGTCGCTCGCTCGTATAGGTTAGGTTCCGAAGCTTCGCGATTCGGTCTGTAGATGGCGACACAATAACCTAACTTAAACGTAGGAGCATAGGCACGTCGCGCGTGTAAGAGCATGGAACCTTTTCGGGGTTTTTGTCTTTCCCTTAACGCTTCGGCGATCTCCCTAGATCGACCAGCAGGCCTATTAGGCCTGCACATTCTACTAGTCTATCTACTATATACTAAAAGTCTAAGAAACTCAGAGCGAGAGTTTTACGTAAGTCGTGAACTTGGCACTGTAAAGGATCTCGAGAGAGGCGAAAATCGGCGCCGCAGCGGTTAGTGACGTTTTCCCAATAGGGCGACACATCATCATGTGGCTGTTGAGGTTACTCTACAAAGCTCCGCGAGGCGGTCAATAGACGGCGCCCCGTAACCGCGCCGAACGTAGGAGCATAGTCACGGCGCGCGTGTAAGAGCATGGAACCTTAGCGCTCCGGACTTTTTGTCTCTCTCTTAAGACCCAGTTCTACCTCTCCTAAAACGCGTTTGCAGATAAAAGCGTTATTTATTGTTCAAAGTTTATGAAATTTTTTATGTAACTTCTTAGATAAATAACGAGTTGGGCTGGATGAAAAAAAAAATTTTTAAAGATAAAAATCAATTTTACTTCTACATCTTTGGTTTTTTTCAAATATAAAACATTTAGCCCAACTCATGATACAAAAATAGATTTTTTATTTAAGTACAATTTTAATCTAAACATTATAATTGCGATAACAAAGCGTAATTGCCAGAAATGTATGTAATTTGCCTATATTACGGGCCCGGTGTAGACAGCAGACGTTAGGAGTTTTAAACACCGCCTATAACTACGCCACGCCTACTGCTATTTTTAGATTAGACTGTTCACAAGTTATGAGTGTTATGACCGTAGCGTAGATATATTGAATCGGGAGAACAGAGTTCTCGCATTTCACATTTATACGCACGGTTTACAAATTTAACACACGATAAAAGTCATATACTGTATGATATTATACTTAGTGTAGTTATACCTGCTAGGTGTTAGGTACATTTGTTTAATAATGGGTAGAAGTCGTGGCAAAATACCTAAACATCCGCGTCTGTCCTTTAGACGAATTAGTAAAAGACGACTACGTACCACCTAAGTTAAAATATTGCATAGATAATCTAAAAGAACAATATTGTAATTATTTAATTACAAATGAGACAAAGAGACCAGAACAGGACTCAAATGAACATTTTATTTAAAATGTCGGTTTTATGGACAGGAAGAGACAATTAGCAGTGACGAACTTGGGTCGGCTCTAATGAATATTAGTTCAGCGACTGTATTGGGCAGTATTACAGCGGGAATTGGATATACCCAATGCCAGAATTTGTTTTCATTCATGAATCTTGCATTCATGGCGCCCAGAACGTTTATAAAATATAGCGAACTTGTAGGTGACAAAATATTTGGGATTTATATAAATGGTTTGGGGAACTTTGGACTATGTGCTATGATTTTACTTTATCATACGTAGTATGTAAAGTATTGTAATCGTGCGAAACAAAATTTTTGAGGTTTTAGCGGAAATGTCTTTTTGGATCCCTTGAACATTTTTGACCCAGGTAAAAAAAAAATTCTGTGTATGTGTGTGTGCCTTTTTTGTAGCGACGATTCCGGAGAAACTACTAAAGTATCGGGACGAAACTTCATATTTAGAAGTTTCATAACCAAACTTAGAGCCGAAAAGCTTTCTGTTGAAAAGGATCCAAAGAAACTGGAGGTTTAGTCTTATAGCATTTTTGAAAGATTTTGCAAATAAGCCGCAATTTCTGGAAATTTGTCGAAATAGTTAAATAATAAATTAAAGTACAGGAAATTCTGAACAATTTATGACTATGGCATTTGTCAGATATTGTGATTCTAATGACAGTAGGTAGTGTCAAACGCTGATATTTTGACAATACCTACTGTCAATATAATCAAAATATCCGTCTAGTTCCAGTAGTTTTATTTTAATACAGACATGGCCGATCTCGATCAAATAGAATCTCATGCAGCTAAACTATTAATTTTATATATGGTATGATAAAGTAATGTGCCTGAACGCATCAGATTAATTTTTTTATTTTTGTCTTCGTGTATCACTGCCGTGCGTTCGTTCGATATCCAGCATGTTTATAGATGTATTGGGTCCTCATTGCTCGATTTTAATTAATTCCTTTCTAAATTGAAGTCCATAATTCACCGATGAGTTATCATGAGTTAGGTAATACATTTTTGTCAATTTACTATACAGTATGTATGTCACCCTGCTAAAAAGATTAAATATTATAATAGCAAGCGCGCTCTCTCTAACTTAAATCAATATATTTTCTTTTACCGCCTGGCGGCCGCCAGCCAGCTGTATGCAGTCCGGTATGCATATGCGACCGTGATGAGTGAGAGCACTAACACATTGTAACTTGAGCGAAAGCGAAAGCACCGACGCGCGGCGACAAACTGGCTGAGTACTTCCCCTTCGAATGTACTCGCGTCGACTATGCTCCGCCTTTGCCTGCTTCCTCTAAACCCCCCAACTTCCCCTTACCATAAAACTGTGGCCTGGTTGACGTTGGTGGGGGCCAGGCAGACCACTCCCAGCAAAAAAAAAACATCGCAACGAAATATTTCGTTTGGAAGTTGAGATGTTTTTAAAACGGAGCCTTAACGCTTCGGTGCGATCTACCTAGGTCGACCAGCACTCAGCAGGCCTATTAGGCCTGCACATTTTACTAGTATATAGATATAGATATAGATATAGATATAGATATAGATATAGATATAGATATAGATATAGATATAGATATAGATATAGATATAGATATAGATATAGATATAGATATAGATATAGATATAGATATAGATATAGATATAGATATAGATATAGATATAGATATAGATATAGATATAGATATAGATATAGATATAGATATAGATATAGATATAGATATAGATATAGATATAGATATAGATATAGATATAGATATAGATATAGATATAGATATAGATATAGATATAGATATAGATATAGATATAGATAGATATAGATATAGATATAGATATAGATATAGATATAGATATAGATATAGATATAGATATAGATATAGATATAGATATAGATATAGATATAGATATAGATATAGATATAGATATAGATATAGATATAGATATAGATATAGATATAGATATAGATATAGATATAGATATAGATATAGATATAGATATAGATATAGATATAGATATAGATATAGATATAGATATAGATATAGATATAGATATAGATATAGATATAGATATAGATTTATTAAACTTTGTACAAAGTAGCGTCAATGAAATCTTACAAAGCATCACAAGACTACGTTATGTTATATAACACATTTCATCCTGTCGTGCTTCTCAATACTTCCTTAGCCTCTGCCATTGAGTATGATGGGCTGGTGCAGTACAGGGCTTTTAATGTTTTCTTAAGTTGTTTAGATGGTAGTTCTTGTTGCTCACGTGTGAGGCAGTTGTATAAGCTGGTGGGGAGTCTTATGAAGTCCGTGGCCACGAGCCTCCGGTTTTGTGGGAGAAGTTTATATGCCGATCTTGTGTTGTAGTTGTGGATGTCGCTGTGCTGAGGTAGGCCTTGCTTTTCTTTGTGGATTCTCAGCAATGCCTTTACTGCATAGGCAGCATACACCGTAAGTATCTTCAGTCTCTTGAAGATGGGCTTGCAGGATGGTGTGGTTTTTACCTCTACGATGCTACGCACAGCTCGTTATTGTATCAGAAGGATTCTGTCAGCATGGGCAGAGTTGCCCCACATCTCAATACCATAGACCATTTTTGCATGAAACAGTGAGTGGTAGGAGATCATGGCTGTCTTTGTGCCTGCAGCTTGTGCAGTTCTTCTTATTAGGTATGTTGTTTTCGCTAAGCTGTTCCTCAGTTGATCTATGTGCAGTTTCCATGTTAGTCGAGGGTCGATGGTAAGACCAAGGAAGCGCACGCCTCCTCCAACCACCTTGGAGCGGTTCAGTTCGTATGTTATGGATTCCGTCTTGGTATCTGTATTTGTGGTTAAAATAAATAGTAAAAGAGCCAGTAGGCCACAAAACGGAAAGGCGACGGGAGAAATGTTGGGAGATGTCGCTGCAGGAAGTATGCCCTTCAGGCGATGCCGTGCAGCGGGGTGGTGGTGGGTTCTTTCCCTCCCCTCGCCTTTAAAAAAAAAAAAAAAAGGATTCCGTCTTGGTTTCGTTCATGGTTAAGTTGTTTTTCTCAAACCATCTTTTCACAGTGTTGTAGTTTTGTGCGGTTTCTACTTCCAGTTGTTCTGTTGAGCTGGCAGTTGTCGTCAGAGTCGTGTCATCAGAGTACAGGATTGTGTGACACATTAGGTGGTTGGGCAAGGTATTCATGAATATTACAAAGAATATGGTGCCAAGTATGGATCCCTGTGGAACTCCGATTGTTATGTTGGTATATTTGCTTAGTCCATGGTCACTTGTGTAAATTGTTTGCCTACGATCGGTTAGGTACGATTCGATTAGTTGGAGAGCAGTGCCGCGGAAACCGTAGGATTCCATTTTATTCAGAAAGTTCTGATGTGGCATTGTGTCGAATGCTTTGCTAAGATCACATAGCAAAGATCGACATTTTTGTTTGTTCTCTAATGATTGACAAACACATCTCATAAGATCCATCATTGTAGCTTCGGTGCTTCTGTTCTTGCGGTAGGCATATTGCTGTTCACAGTAGATGTTGTTCCTGTTGATGAAACTTTCCAGTCGGGTGAGGATGATTTTTTCAAGGACCTTGAAGAAGGCTGGAAGTATAGATATCGGTCTATAGTTTGTGCATTCCGCGGCATTCCTTTTCTTGAAAATAGGTATTATTTTAGCCACCTTGAGACTTTTCGGAACAACTCCGTGCAAGAGACATTCGTTTGCGATAGTTGCTAGTGGTTCCGATATCAGGTCCTTCGCCAGTTTCATTGTTGTTGTGGTTATTCCGTAGATATCTTCAGAGGTCTTGGATTTGATGTTGTTCAGCGCAGATTCTACTTCTGACTTATCGGTGGGAAAAAGGAACATTGAGTGTGTTGAGGGCCTCCTCTGCCTGGTTGTTTCGATTGCTGCTATGCGCGAAGAAGCTGTTAAATTCTTCGCTAGTTGGCATGTGTTGTTGTTGCTTGCTGTGGCTTCTGCCTGTCTCATGGTTTATTATGTCCCATATTTTTTTTGACTTGTTTGTTGCCATGATTATCTTATTAGCATTGTTTAGTTTGTGTTTTCTCTCACATTCAGCGTAGCACACCTTTTTTAGGTTCTGTAGTTCGTCGTGCATGCATGTACTACCGTCGTCATAAAGTCTGTAGATGAGGCTGATTCTGTCTTTCATCTGCCGCAGTTGTGGATCTGTAGCTGCAAAGTTGCTTTTCTGTTGGCGATGTCTTACCAGCGGGAAAGCGTTGGTATGATGGTGGAGAAATATTTTAAGAAAGCGGTCTAACATTTCATCTGGGGTTGACATTGTGTAGACTTCGTTCCAGTTCTGGCGGCTCAGGGTTGTCAGGAAGGATTTCTTGTTTGTTGGCGAGTACGTCCTTCTTCTTTTGTCGATAGGTGTTGGCTGACGAGTGCTTACTCGGATTCCTGTGGCTTTGTGGTCGCCGAGCCCATCGTTGAAGACTCTTGCCTTTGAGTAATTGGTGGTATTTACGAATATGTTGTCTAGGCATGACCTTTAGTTTTTGAAATGGATTGTCTGCTGCAGACCGAAGCATTTCATGAGTTCGAGTAGCTGACTTCTCTGTTCGCCGTTTTCATGGAGGTTTACGTTAAAGTCGCCAGATACTATCAACCTTATGTCAGTGGCGTAGGTGCTGATTATGTGGTTTAGAAATAGTTCCATATTTGTAATGAAGTTGTTAAAGTCACCCAAGGGTGACCTATACACACTTACAACAGCACATCTCATTTTGGGCAGCGTTGTTGCTGCGAGCTCGCAGTCTTTCTGTATGGAGAGCACCTGACTTTCGTTGATGCTGTAGGATTCGTGGTTTTTGTGGACGTATATTGCAGTGCCCCAATGTTGTTGGTGTCCTGGGCAGTAAGCAGACACTCTGTTGAAGCTTTTTAGGTTGTAGAGATCTAAGGTTTCTTTCGTGAGCCAGTGATCTGTTATGCAGAGGACGTCTGCATCTTCTTTTTGAGCCATGATTTGGAGGGCTTGCAGTTTATTGGTTATGCTCTGGACGTTAGTGGCTATTATATTTAGGTGCTGTTTGTTTGTGGTATGATTTGTGTTTTTTACCCCGGTACTTGTGGATGGCTGTTGTTCCGAAAAGGGCGTCTGTCGCTGAAGCTGAATCGGCTGACCAGGATTCCAGCTGGTCACGCGTTTTCATTATTGACTATGTCTTTATGTTCGAAGTTCACTCCAAGTCGTACAGTTTTACTGTGGTGGGATTCATATACTTTGGTCGCTTCTACCAATGCATCTTCCTTGGAGATTAACTTCTCAACGTATTGTTTGATGACTTCGTCTGTGACGCTTGGTTTTATTCTACTGATGGCGAACCATGCCATTTTCTTTTCGTTTACTGAGATTATTTCATTGTTTTTGTTGGCTTTTCCCGTTATCACAGTTTTCCTCGACTTTGTGTGCTTGGGTTGTTGCCACTCAGTTGGTCCTGTTCTTGTTTGGTTCTCGTTGGTAATTTGCTCAAGTATCGTATTGTCAGCATTTATTTGGTAGTCTATCTTACGTTGCTGTGTGGCCACTGTTGTGGCATAGTTTTGCGAGTTCCGTGCTGCTACCTCGCGTTGTGTTTTATCAGGTGTCTGATGGTTTTCCTTTGGCAGTTGGCTTTCAGTGTTAGGGAGTTCATTTGTATTGATGTTTGTCTCCCCTCTCCGGCTCATTATTGTTGCATTCCCTGTATCATCCTTTGTTTTGCTTTGTTCATCTGGTACGTGAGTCTGGTTTGCTCTGGACCACTTCCGATGGATTGACCCTGTCGTAATTTGTTGTTTTGATTCGCTGCCTTGTAGCAGTCCAATTACAAGGTCTTTTGTTTTAATAATCTCATTCTTATCCTCGATTATCTGTTCCTTCGCTGCTAGCAGTTGTTTGAGGTACTTTATTACCCCTTCATTTGTTTTGGAATCTGTTGTTGGATCTTCTCCATGTGTTTGTGGGGTTAAATTCATTATTAGTTTTGAGGTTATGTCGCAGCATTTCACCCTGGCATCACCTGGTAGAACTGTCCCTATTCTTGAAAAGCAGCTCGCATGATAGGCTGAGCCACAATTTATGCATACTACCACTTTGTTTATGATATTTCTGCTTTTACAGCAGTTTAGTTTGTTGTTTTCGCTAGGGTCATCTTCATCACCCGCCATCTTGATTGATATATTATAATATATATATATATATATATATATATATATATATATATATATATATATATATATATATATATGTCGCAGGGAGATGATAGAAACGGAGATTTGATTAAATCCCTAAGGTAGATGATCAATTCACGGAAGATGTTAAAATTACAATTCTGTAGGGCGATTTCCGATTTGATCAAACCCGTAAATGTTTCAGTGAAAAAATGAAATAATATTGTTGAGATATTAAAAGTACTTATTTAGTAAACCATGCATTATTAAATGTAGAGTAGGTAATAATACAACAATAGTCATTGAAACATAAATTATTTAACTAAATGAAACTAATTAACAAAGAAAAAAAGGTAGTTAAGCTGATATTTTTATCGAAACGGATACTTTTAGTGAGATTTTAGACATTTTTAGCGAATGTAAATAATAAATAATAATGTTCATTAATTTTTGTTTAATTAATTTATTTTTTGTGTGTCACGTCAGCAGTGCCGATTGCAGCGCTTGCTGGAACGGACCCTGGAGAGGAGCGGTGAGATAGTGGGGAGTGGTAACAAGCATAAAGGTGCGTTTTCATTAGTGCTAATGGCAGTGGTAGTAGACGCCATTATAGTATTTCTAATAGAAAATTGCTAGTGACTCATGTTTATGTACATGCAAACTAATGTGTGTCACTATCACGATATCTGAGAAATACTATAATTTCGTCTGCTACCACCAATGGCGGTGGTAGCATTACCACCAATCGGAACGCACCTTATCATAGAGCTGTGCGAGTTCTGACTTTATTATTTTATCTTTTCACTAAAACAGTTAAGGGATTTGATCAAATCACTCTCTTTCTTTAGGGAAATCGCCAGATAGAGTTGTAATTTTAACATCTTCCGTGAATTGATCATCTACCATAGGGATTTAATCAAATCTCCGTTTCTATCATCTCCCTGCGACATATATAGATACTAGTAAAATGTGCAGGCCTAATAGGCCTGCTGGTCGACCTAGGTAGATCGCACCGAAGCGTTAAGAGAGAGAGACAAAAAGCCCGGATGCGCTAAGGTTCCATGCTCTAACACGAGCGACGTGACTATGTTCCTACATTCGGCGCGGTTACGGGGCGCCGTCTATTGACCGCCTCGCGAAGCTTTGTAGCGTAACCTCAACAGCGACATGATAATGTGTCGCCCTCTGGGGACAGCGTCGCGAAGCGCGCGACCGTCGCCTAGCAACCTCGATCGGTTGCCATGGCGACGGGCCGGCTGCGTACGGTCCCAATCGATAATCCATAACGTTAGCCGTATCGAGAGAAAAAAATCGAAAGAGGGGCCGAAAATCGACAAAATCGAAAGCCTTAGGGATTCATCTACCTTAGGGATTTGATCAAATCTCCGGCTCTATCATCTCCCTGCGACATATATACTAAAAGTCAAATCGGCGAATTGGGGAAAGGAACTCCTCCCGGAGAAGCAAAAATCGGCGCATCAGGCCCCGATTTTCGGTCCTAAATTCCGATCCTCAGCGCTTAGGCACATTTTCTTTCGATTTCGTCGATTTTCGGCTCCGCTGTCGATATTTTTTCTTTTCGCGCCGAACGTAGGAGCATAGTCACATGTCTACCTGGATCGGCGTCCGCAGCCCTATTAGGCCTGCCCATTTTACTAGTAGATGAATGCTAACATCCGAATTTGACAGCTCCCTGTGCTGCTGTTTGAGGTTATTGCCAGGTATTTTCGATTGTTAATATAATTTTCCGTCGATCGTTTATTTATGAGTCAGTTTAGTGAATAGGAAATCGTTTATTAAACAACTCTATTAATGCACGATTTCTATTAATGCATGATTTGTTATAGCCAGTCACACGACGTAAAGACGTCGTTTGATTGGCCAATCGAACATATGTGAAATGAAACCTTCCAATCAAAACATACCGCCCTCTAGAACTGTCAGTGTCAAATTACATAAATTGTCATATAACCTAAAAAGACATTGGCAAACAAAAATCTATGTAGATGACGCCAGAAGAATACGATCGACGAAAAAAATTTGTAACCAACTCGAATATTAAACTCTCTTTTTATTATACTTGTTGGTTAAATAACTATTTCCGTCGATCGTGTATTTATGAGTATGTTTACTGAATAGAAAATCATTTATTAAAAAGGTCTATTAATGCACGATTTCTATTAATGTATGATTTATTATAGCCAATCAAACGACTTCGTTATAGCCAAGCGAACATACGTAAAATAAAACCATCCAACCAAAACATTTTGTTATCGAGGCATACAGCCGAGAACTGTCAGTGTCAAATTACATAAATGGTCATATATTATAACCTCAAACGACATCGACGAATAAAATCTAGGTAGACGCCGCCAGAAGAATACGATCGTCGAAAAAATTTTGTAACCAACTCGAATATTAGACGGCGATTAATGATATCGACAATTAAACAGTCTCGATCATTAATCGCTCTTTTTAATATACTTGTTGGTTAAATAACTAATAATATTCAATATTAATTGTTGATTCTTATTTAATTCACATCGCGATTATTGGTGTTGGAATAGCAAATTTAAAAATGCCTCTCCTAAATACAACACTATTTTTCATTAAGACGGTGACGCGCAATACAGAGAACTGTCAAATTCGAATTCATCCATAGTTCACTACGCTGACTGTAAACATTATCCCAATATCTTTATTCTATTTCCCTGCTTTAAACAACGTTTCCACGCAACGAAAAATAATAAGTATTTGGAAAATATATATTGGATTTGTTCGAGCAGTCGCAAAACCAGTTTACAAACAGTGCTTTTGTGATTGACCAGATATGTTGCTATGATAACTGCATTATAAATACCAATTACACGTTATCATGGTTTGTCACAAAAGCACTGTTTGTAAACTCGTTTTGCCTCTGCTCGAACAAGCCTATTGTAATCGGAAAAATGTTATCTATTGAATAATCCGGGTGCACCCATAAAGTACACGGGTAAAATGACTCATTGGCAAAAAAACCAATGAAATCATGCTAGAGGACGCCAGTAATACTATATCGAGCAAAATCTATTTAGTCAGTGTTGATATATTTAACAATTTTCGACTATTCTCACGAATTCATAGCCACCTAGATTAATAAACAAAAAAAAATTTTTACATTTAAACTTTCAACGATGATGCAGTCTTTTCCGGATAAACAAAAGTCGTAGTAACATCAAGAGTATTAAAAAAATGTATTTTTTTCTATTAGCAAATTTCATTCGTCCAGAGTCATAACCATAAAAAGAAAACGGGCGTAGCTATGGTGTAGGTCACCGGTTATAGCCATAGATACGTCATAGATACAATGAACTTATAATAATATATGGAGTCGTAGATCGTAGATAAACATATTAAATATTATTGTCTACCTATCCAGTAAAACCATGAATTCCTCTACCCAACGTTAATCAGTACACGGTACCGCGACTATACTGAATTTCGACACATCTTACCAGCGTGCCGCAGGGCGCTCGTGAAGGGGGAATAGACAACAGGACTTTTTCCATACTAGTCACATTTTGACCGCCTAATAGTCTGCTCCTAAATACAATGTCAACTGATTTACATATAACACAAAACAACCTCCATTTAACCGATACCTATAAGCAAATTTTCTTTATATGGTATTGTAGAGCGACAATTAAAAAATAACATAGAACACTCTGGTCATTGGACGACTTTCTATAGGAAGAAAACAGAATAAACAGTTAACATAAACGTGCGTCGGATAGCTCTTGACAACAAACATTCCCATTGTTACATCACACGCGCGAAGTGTGGATCGAAGATATGGCAGACAGCGCAAACAGCTGACGCCCGCCGCGTTGTCTGCTTGAATTCAAGTTCACCGCTGGCAACCATTTGTGACCGTATAACGCGGAATCAGGTGAGGCTTCGTAGATCGTACAGATTGAAGCGGTAGTCGACGTGATGCTACTGAGCGCCTCCGCCTTCAACGGCACAGCGCGCCGTTGCTGACCGTCACACCGGCAACTAGCAAAAGTCTATCGACCGTTTTCAGGAGACAGCGGCACACGACCAAACCACGCAGTCACCCCATTGGCCGGATCGCCATGGTCTGACATGGGACCACATCCCGCGGCAAATAAATTCAAAGCGTCAAAACTTTGGTGCAATAGTTGTCGATCGCTCGCGGCTGAAGACGTGCACTGTAAACATAAAGGCCGCTTTGCAAAATTACATTACTTGATTTATTAATAATATTAACTTATGCGAATTGTTAATGTGGTTTGAATTGTGATTATCTCGTTTCGAGGTTGGAGATTGGATAATTTTAGTATTTTGGTATGTATGAAAATATATTTTATTTTTTATTTAATAAATTCTGCGCTCTAGTATAATTTTATTCAATATTGACATTCAATCAAATTATTTTTTTATTATATTATGATTATATACTATAATAGCCTAGTCGATAACGCCAAAAATTTATCAAAACCTTGAGACCCACTGCAACAGGTCATATTATGATGAAAATTCTTATAAATGTTAACTTCAAAGAATGTGAATTCGAAGCAGGCTGTAGGGCCCAAGTATCTCTTAGTTTTAATATTATTAATGAAGGGTAATAATAATAAAATAAATGTAAAATATTTAGGAAACATAAGACAGCAAAAGACACCAAAATAAGTTTAAAATCTTAAACAACGTGGGTACAAAATACCTAGATTTTTGTATCCAATTCAAAATCTAATGGAACTAGACATCTGAAACACCATTAAGATACGATTTTACTAGGAATCGGATTGTACAATTGGATTTACGATAGTTTTAATGTTGGCAAAAATCTTAGCATTTGACGGGTGTACTCCGATTAATTAGTTACAATTGGATGTACGAAAAAAGTTCTGCAACTATGTTTGTAAAAGTTTTAAGCAGTGGTAGCACTAACTAGACAATATTAAAATCAACTGCCATTGTAGAGACGTTTAGAGATGAGTCATTTTTGTGGCAATACCTAAAAAATATCACGTTTAATAGATAACGCATAGTTTTTGGTGCTCTACCAGTTTGCTAACAGAAGTGCTTTACGATGTTGCTATAAAAAGTTATTTGCAATTACAGTATAAACGCGGTAACGTAAAATGATCAATGTTCACGTTTTCAAGAAGTTCATGTTAGAAATAACTGATATTAAGAAAGAAAAAAAAAGGAATTAATAAAATGAATTAGAGGTTAAACTGCAAATTATCCTCTGAGAATTCTGTTTCAAAATATAGTTGCCTTTGCACGTATTTTTTTCAGAGGATGTAATATGAAGAGCACCGCAAATATATTTCGCAAACTTTTGAAATGTTTACGAAGTGGAATAGTACCCTATATAGACTGCACTGTATTTATGAGAATACGTGGTATCATACACGACAGTAATTAAATATAATTTTAGTGAAATTATTCCATTTTGGCGCAAACTTCTAGCTTATAGTCAGTTGGTACAGGTTTCATTAAAAAAATGTCTAAAGTCAAGGGTAATTTGTTACATATAACACTTTTTTATTTTTAAATTGTAGAAGAAAAGCGCTATTTAACTCGAAATAGTTAAAGCATACTGAATTTTCATTAAATACTACAAAAACAAGTACAAATATAAAAAGATGATTTAATAAATAAATACTTAAGTCCGACAGTCGGAATGCCTCTGATATAAAACAATGTGATTTGTTTAACTTTGTTAATTTGTTTCATCAAAATCGGAGCTGTTTTTAATTGTTTTTAATTCGGAACACACAGTTCCGAATTAAAAACAATATTTAGCAATTAAACTGCAACTGACAATGTTTACATTTTTTATTAACTTTAAAGAACGATTAATAATTTTTTTTCTCGGAAAAAAAGCAAATAATTGAAATTTAGCGGGTATTGTTTCACAACATTTTTAGTTACTGATCATAGTTCTTCACAATTGCGTTTCATTGTTCTGGTATCGTAGCCAACTACATGAGTTTACCGTAAGTTTCTCGCATCGTAGAAGGCTCTGTCAGATGTATATGTGACCGTCGTGATGTATTTTTGGAGCCGTCTCATATTCTAGAAGAACCGATATGTACAATTCTTTGATGTTAATAACTTCTTTTCGTAGTAGATTTAATTTAAAATTCCTTACTAGATTTCGAATACCGACATAATAGAAACGGTAGTACTTATTGTAACTAAAGTACTTTGAAATACTGTTTTATTTGGACGGTTTTAGTTAATCATTATTTAGTTCCTTTCATTTTTTTATCATCAATGCCGATTATGATAGTGTGTAGTTTCTAATCTTGGTGCCAGACAGTTTTTTTGCAGAAATTTATGAAAAACAAATAAGTTAGTAGTCAAAAAACACGTTGTTATGTTGTTGTAGTTGATAAATTGGTATACGATGCTAATTAAACCGAAATTGCTATTTTTTTCAATATTTGTCAATAATTTCTATCGCTCGTTTTTGCGTTGGTCTAATAGTGCGCGTGCAATTGGATATTAAAAATTATGTCTAAAATTGTTCTTAACTACATAATAAATGCTACATAACGACATAAATCACAAGAAAATTATCAGAAATAATTTAAGCAATAAAGAAATAATGCTTATTTTTTGCAATCAAACACAACTCGTACGTAAATATGAAAATAATTAACACTTTGTTTTGGGAGTCGGCTAGTGAATGATAAATCAACAGTCTACTTCGTGTGTTCTAGTTTCTAGCTTCTACAACAATATAATTATAATAATAACTAAATTACAGATATAAATCTACATAGAAAGCAGCTAATAGAGCCATAACACAAGTAGATGCTATCTTCTGACCGAAAAAGGCATAGTTTTTCAAAATATTATAAAACCGTGTGAATAAGGTAATTGATTAGTTAATAAAATATAACTCAATACCAATATGCACATTGCACAAACATTTTTTTTGTGTAGTAATTTGTAACTTATTTTGATCGGATCTACAAAATTCTAATCAAACATACCTTTGAAACTATCGATGCATGTAAACTATAACAACGTCAATTTTCTGGTATTTTAGTGTGAAATATTATTTTATAATTCCTGGAAATGAATAAAGTATAGCAAAGTTATAACTGCCAATAGTTATTAGTATTTATGTAGTATCATATTTATGTCAATTAAAATTATTTCTACATTTCAAACTTGATGATGAAACTAAACCTCTAAACACAATAATATTTATATAATATTAGATATTCCGAAACATTTGTTTTCAATAGCAGTAAGTGTCACATTATACAAACGTAAGCCAAGATCATTTCAACACTGAATTTAAAAATCTTATACAGTATCATTTTAGACACGAAAAAATGATGGTATATCAAAAACAACAATCAAAAGCATGGTAATTTGTCTATTATGGTTAAATTTTTTCATGGTCAGTGTGTAATGCACAGAGCTTGAATACCTCATTCAACTAGACAACTCTTTATGCCCACATAAAACATTTTTCAACTTAAATAGTGTAAAATTTTCCGGTAATTTACAAATGTTTGTTCATTACTTTTGTATTATTTATGAAAGATGAGAAGAAAGACTAGACTGTCTTTAGTTTTGTTTAGTTCTACTTGTTTATTATAAGGTTTGCTGGCCTATCCACTAGTATTAATCTTGTTGACGTCAAAGGCAACTCTTTCCCAGGGTTAAAATTTTTCCTATGCTTTATCTCAAAATATAATGACAGTATCATCACAGTATCATATAAGTAAACCTAATTTCCATCAATTATCGTTCTTTTATGTTTGACCAAGTGGTTACTTCCGGTTTCTGAAATACTTATTATCAGTGCCAATTAAACTATTTTTAACTAACTAACTACTGTTAAATACTTAAGTTTGGATGATATTGTTTATCATAGTGGTATAAATCCAACCGTAAGTTCACGTCACCGTAATATTACTGCGGAACCTATAAATTCTGAGAAAGGTTGCTAATTAAAATACACTCATCAGAATTCCATTTATTGAATTAATTGTTATTAATTTTACAGTCAAACAAGCTATAATTTACTAATGTTTTATGTCTTTTTGCAAGTTGAAAGAAAAATAACTATAAAACACCACGCTATAAACAATTTCATTGGGTACTTATTTTGCAGTGGATTGATTTGCGTGTTTTTGTAATTTCTGGTGATTGAATAACATTATATTTTGCAGTTCGCTTACGCATGTGTTTTTACGTTACTTAATGTGCGATATTGTCGATATTTAAAGCAAAGCAAGATAATTCTATCGGAACTCCAGAATTGAAACTTTGCGTCATTTTTGATAACAATTTCGATACACAACAACAAATGCCTATAATTTATTTTATTTAAATAAATATTTAGAACATTAGTAAAATCTGATTAAACTTATAAACTAACATTTCAGATTTTAAATATTATCTATAAATATAACTAAAAAAACTAGAATCAAACTATTCTTAAACCAACCATCTTTAACCATAGTGAAAGTTTGTCCTGTGCCACACAGATAACAAAATATTAACATTAATATCATAGTTAAACAGTTCTAACGAATTTAATATTCATATCACACCACGTGTAGCATCTTTAGATTTGTAGGCCTCTATAATTATCGAACAAAAACCAAATTAAACTCTATTATCCTCTCATTGGTGCTCACATTGTACATCTCGCGACATCCTGGGCCAATTATTATAGTCGTTTTCACACTTCATTAAGTTCTCTTACAACGTTCGCAAATCAGCCATTGCAGCAGGATTCTAATGTTATCTACCTCTGATTCCAGGTATTTAATTATTTATAAGAATCTGCACATGATGCCAGCTAGAGCACCAGACATGCAGCAAAATGGACAAGTGCACGAGATTGTGGACAACATTGTCATAACAGGTCTATCTGGACGTCTTCCAGAAAGCAATAACATCGAGGAATTCAAACAGCAACTATTTGAAGGTTTAGATCTTGTTACTGACGATGACAGACGATGGCCAGCTGGATTACACGGCTTGCCAGAGCGTTCAGGAAAACTAAAAGATATCTCCCATTTTGATGCTACCTTCTTTGGCGTTCACGCGAAACAAGCTGAAGTTATGGATCCCCAATTACGCCTATTACTAGAACTAACACACGAAGCAATTGTTGATGCTGGTTTCAATCCAGCTGAAATAAGAGGATCTAAAACCGGTGTATACGTCGGTGTTTCTGAAAGCGAATCTTCAGAGTTTTGGTCTTATGACCCCGACAAGATTAATGGCTATGGCTTAGTTGGTTGCTGCAAAGCCATGTTTCCAAATAGGATTTCGTATACGTTTGATTTCAATGGCCCCAGTTTCGCTGTTGATACAGCTTGTTCCAGTAGCATGGTTGCGTTACAACAAGCCGTACTTGCCATGAAAACAGGCGAAATAGACTCTGCTATCGTAGGAGGAGTAAATCTAGCACTGAAACCAACATCTTCGTTACAGTTCCATCGCTTGGGAATGTTAAGCCCTGAAGGAATGTGCAAATCGTTTGACGCTGATGGGAGAGGTTATGTACGATCTGAAGCTGCGGTAGTTATTTTCTTGCAAAAAGCCAGTGTCGCCAGACGTGTGTACGCTACTGTGCTTGGCGCCAAGGTAAACACTGACGGAAACAAAGACAAAGGAATTACTTTTCCGTCTGGAGCCATGCAAAACAAACTAATGCGCGAGGTATATGCTGAAATCGGTGTGAATCCAAATGAAGTGTCCTACGTTGAAGCCCATGGAACTGGAACTAAGGCTGGTGATCCACAAGAAGTGAATTCCATAGCTGACCTTTTCTGTAAAAATCGCAAGACTCCCTTACTTATTGGTTCCGTTAAAAGTAACATGGGACATTCCGAAGCAGCTTCTGGTCTATGCTCGATTGCTAAAGTTATCATTTCTATGGAGGCTGGATGCATTCCTGGAAATTTACATTTCCAGAGTCCTAATCCCGATATACCAGCTTTGATTGATGGAAGATTAAAGGTAAGAATATGCAAAATTAAAACGATTATTACCAATAAAAAAGAAACAACGTCGGAACAACCTCAGCAGTTGTTTATATCTTAGGACAAGTGTGGAGGAAAACTCGTAACTTGTTCGCAACCGATAGGTAGATTTCATGGTTAAAAGGCACAACCGCACGTCGTGTTTTTGCTTTCTCCATAAAAAACATTTACAATAAAACACTGTGTTATCTGATTTCTTGTAGAGTGAAATAATATTTGTTGATTAACCTGCCATTAGGTACATTTTAGTTTTTATTTTAAATAACTTGTAAAGAACCCTTTGAAAAGACTTTTGAAGTACCAGAAATTGATTTTGGTATCAACTTAAAAGCATTGGAAAAGTTGATGATTTGAAATATCTTAGGATAGCTCCTTTTAAATGAATAGTGGTACTAATATTAGTACTACACAATCAACTGTCCCTGTGTCGTTTCTAAAGCCAGTACCATTACCAATTTCACCAACTTCCGATTTATACCAGAAGTTCATATCAACATCTTGTCCCTGGAACCTGGAACCTCAATATTTTTGTATAATATTTATATATACTCGGCGCAGCTGCACGTGCAACCGCCCTATACACACCAGCTCTCGATTGTCATGGATGGGACAAAACTTAACATTTAAATTTTCGCCATTCATTTGAACTAAAATAAACATAACATATTTGTAAATGTGTGTAGCTACTACCATCTACTGAAAGTATGCAGGGTGTGTACGAAATGAGTGCAAACATTTGGAGGAATAACGTAACTTAATATGAGAAACAAAAAAATATAAAATTTTTCCAAATTTTGCAGTTGAAAATTTCACTGTCGCTACTCACATGTCTTCATAATGAGTAGTACTATGGCGAAAAGTGGCCCGCATCTATCTCTAGTACGCGGATTTTACGATTTTTTTTATAACTTACCGAACAATTTTAACGAATTGCTCAAAGTGAGCATCATAAATAAAATTTTGGCGCTAAAAATTAGTGCATTTTTTCAAGTCAAACGTCCCGGGAATGCATTGACATATGATCGTGAAATTTGGATATAGTACAGATATGGGTATGATCCAGGTACTATCAAGAGCAAGACAAATATTTTTAATGAATTCATATAGAAAAAAAATCGCTAAAAGTCCCCTATTTTCTGTAATTTATAGCGCACAAGAAAACCGAGTACTGAGAAAAACTCTATGTGGGCATCAAACAACACTTCTGACATTTAGATCGGCTCTCTTGATGGGTTCTCGTGATTTGCTTAACTTGAATTATTTTTATAAAAGCTATCTATAAAACTTTTTTTTAACCGATTTCATTAAACGATACATTTTTGTAAAGCCCACAACGTGTTGAGTATACAGTAGTCATAATTACTACCTCAAAACTTAAAAAGAAAGTCTTTATTTTCATAAATTCTAATCTCTTACATACAGGTGTCTCACGGTACTGTTCCATTAGAAGTTTTTGATGTACCATTATTTCTATGTTTGCAAGGCTGGAATCGGGGTCTACTCGATCCGAACTTTTAAATTAAAATACTCTCGAATTGCCTCACACTTCCGGTCTACCAGAAGTTGATATCAACTTCATTATTTTAAATGGAATGATATAATTTTTATTTACTTTTTGCTATTACTCATTTTTGTCAGATTAAACACTCTCTATCATTGCAGACTGGGGTTCCCTATTCATATCTTGAATATTTTTTTAGGTATTGATAAGTTTATGTTAAATAATTAAAATGTACCTGATATTGTATTAGCGGACTTTATTATATCGACAGGTATTGTGTTTTATTATCTATGACGTATTACAACAAAATTTTTGACCAATTGGTTCTTCTAAATATCGTAATTCAACAATAAAAAGAATGTCAAAATAATTGTGAATAGGGACACCGAAACATAAAGTGGTTCGATTTGGTTTCGGAATGCGTCTCTTCTTGCATGAGCTTAACGCATTTTTATTTCGTAAATTAATTGCTCCAGATTATTCAAGATAAATACATCACACACATCACCCTACACGTTTATTAGGAATTCACAAAATTCAATCCTCACCGATTTACAACAAAAAATATAGTCTGTCACCACGTAAATATGCAATATCAATAATAAATACATATAATATACAAACATGTGTAGTTAATAATATACTGATTTTGCCAAAAATTGATAAATAGGTTTGGCTTGGTTTGTAGATATATAAGGAATCCGATAAAAGGAGACCGCCGATTAAAAGCAACAAAAAATGTGGTTGACTTTGGCGGCTCGAGGTTTTTCGTCATTCATAGCGCCGGAACTGTGACAAAAAATATGGTATTTACGTCTATATGCGTACCTACTAACACGCAAAAAATGTATGTTACTGTGAAATACGAATGCCTACAACTAAATTATGTTTATAGACGGGGTAGGTGCTATAAAAGAGACAAAACGCTATTATTCTGTTACTTTTCATATCGACTCTTACCATCGGCAAACAGATCGTAAAATTAAATGAAAAAAAAAAGAAATAAAAGCAAGTGACAATCTTGAGGAGTTGCATTCTCACTATGTACGGAAAAAATATTCAAATGAAAGTATTAGGTATCCATAATTTGTTTCAATCATTTATTATATATGATTTATTTCGTTCAAGGCATACCTAAGTAAAGATGGCGTAATTCGTAAGAAACTTATTATCGAACGTATGTACCTCGCTGGAATCACTCGTATCCTATCCGTACACCTCGGCAGTCAAACAAACAACGTCCCCCACTTTTTTGCTAGTGACGACGTATTTTTTTTTATATTTCGTAGCAACTGACGTGTACTATTAGAGTGTCTGCACGTCCCATGTTTAGTTTGAATAGCTCTAGGTCATTCTGAACTTTCGTCGCCTCGTCGATTGCTTGCAGGGGAATAATTGTATAAACCATCTTAAACAGCGGCTCTCAGATACTACTAGGTCGTGAAGTGTCAAATCCTGCATTTTCAATAACTAATTACTCAAAATTGGTGCCCGATAGAGACAAAATATTGGAATTTTGTACTCCAATTGTCAAGATCTATAACCACTAGAACTTCCTGCATTAATTTCGTATACACCCTACAATGTTACAAGCATAATCTTAAAGAAACTGGAAAATGTTACTTTCAGTTTGTTAATGTAACTGGTTGGAAATTTGAACGAACTGTTTACTTTATCCTATAATAATGTCACAACTGTTATTCTTCAACATTTTAAATTATATTTGTTATAAAGAAGATCCAATGCCGTAACGACGCGACAGTTTGGTGCATATGTAGCAAGCGTCTAACTAACGAAACGCTTTGATCCGACAGTTCTTTTTTCGTTGCTCCACAGTAGATTAATGCTGTTACGGTTCTAAAAAATGTAACGTATAATATATTTGTTTACCAGGTTGTATCAAAAGCTGAACCGTGGAAGGGTGGCGTCATCGCTATTAATTCGTTTGGTTTTGGTGGCGCTAACGCCCATGTCGTACTACGTTCGAACGGAAAACCAAAAACAAAATGGCCGGTTGGTCCACTGCCTCGCGCGATTGGTGTATCTGGTCGCACGGAAGAAGCCGTGAATCTACTGCTAGAAAAACTTGAAGCAAATAAAGAAGACGAAGAGTTTCTAGCATTAGTCGACCAAATACATTCAATTAACATTTCCGGGCATAGCTTTAGAGGTTACACTGTCATCGGCAATGAAACCCAAAAGGAAGTTGCCCCAGTCCACAATGATAAAAGGCCGATTTGGTACATCTTTTCCGGCATGGGATGCCAGTGGGCCGGTATGGCTAAACAATTAATGTCAATTGAAATATTCATGAATTCGATTAAAAAGTGTTCCAACATTTTGAAATCAAAAGGAATCAACCTAGAAGAGTTAATAATTAATGGGGATGAATCAGATTTTGACAGTATTCTAAATTCATTTATATCGATAGCTGCTGTACAAGTGGCTCTCACTGATGTCCTATCGGCAGTAGGTATAACTCCAGAAGGGATTATAGGGCACTCTGTTGGAGAAATTGGATGTGCCTATGCTGACGGAACATTTACAGCCGAACAAGCAGTACTTGCAGCTTATTCGAGAGGAAAGGCAATCATGGAGAGTAACTTGAAACCTGGAGCAATGGCTGCTGTTGGTCTGTCTTGGGAGGAATGCAAGAAACGTTGCCCTCCAGATGTTTATCCAGCTTGCCACAACAGTGAAGATAGTGTTACAATATCTGGTCCAGTAGATTCCATAAACAAATTTGTTGACGAATTGTCAGCTGAAGGTACATTTGCAAAAGGTGTGAAAAGCGCCAACACAGCGTTTCATAGCAAATACATTGCCGACGCTGGACCAAAACTGCGTAAAGCATTAGATGAGATTATTCCTAATCCGAAACCGAGATCTTCAAAATGGATATCCACTTCAATTCCAGAAACCCAATGGGGAACTCCTTTAGCCCAAAGTAGCTCAGCTGCATATCATGTCAACAATTTGCTATCTCCAGTTTTGTTCCATGAGGGTCTTAAACACATTCCAAAGGATGCCATAGTTATTGAAATAGCTCCCCATGCATTGTTGCAAGCTATTTTGAAGAGGGCCTTGGGACCAAATGTGACCAATATAGGATTAGTTAGGAGAGGCCACGAAGATAATGTATTCTTCCTACTATCGAATATTGGAAGGTAAGTTACATTCTATTCTTTGTTAGTTTATCTTTAAATTGTTACAAATCTTGCAGAATTTACATAGCTGGCGGCCAACCAAAATTTTCGAATCTGTATCATTCTATATGCTACCCTGTGGGGAAAGGAACACCAATGCTGGCTTCGATGATCAAGTGGGATCATTCTACAGAATGGGCTGTTGCCAACTTTGCAAAGAAAGGGTCGAAGTCTGGGGAATTAGTAGTAGATGTGGATTTAAGCAAAGAAGAATACCAATACTTAGCTGGACATGCTATTGATGGAAGAATACTATTTCCAGCCACTGGATATTTGGTAATTTGTTAAATATTTTAAATATATAAAAGCATATAATAAACTAATGTAATAATAAATTTTAGACCCTAGTTTGGAAAACGTTTGCCAAACTACATAATGCGGACTATGAAAAGTTCCCTGTGATACTGAAGGATGTCCAATTCCAAAGAGCCACAATAATGCCGAAGGAAGGTTCCGTAAAGTTTCTAATTAACATCTTTGAGGGTTCTGGTGATTTTGAGTTGTGTGAGGCTGGATCTGTGGCGGTTTCAGGAAAAATTTATATACCAGAAAACATTGAAAAGGAAATGTTGGATGTATCAACATTCAAAACAAATGACGATTACTTATTAGATTTGACAACATCTGATATATACAAAGCATTGCGACTAAGGGGCTATGATTACGATGGTCTCTTCAAAGGAATATCAGAATCTGACAATCGAGGCATAAATGGTAAATTAGCCTGGAAGGACAATTGGATTAGTTTCATGGACAACATGTTACAATTTTCAATTTTGGGCCAGGATACAAAAGAATTGTACTTGCCTACTAGATTACACAAAGCCATCATTAACCCTGAATTGCATTATAAATTATTATCTAGTAATGATGTGGCCGACGTACCAGTATTTATGCACAGAAACATTGGAGTGATTAAGTCAGGCGGTATCGAATTAAGAGGTATGAAAGCAAGTTTGGCACCACGACGTCAACAAAGCCAACCTGCCCCAAAGCTTGAAAAATATCAATTTATTCCATACGAAAACATATTCTCTAGTCAAGAAGTCGAAAAAGCTACCATTCACGCCCTCGCCGTTATCTTACAGATCGTTACCGAAAATAGTTCTGGTGCTCTAAAATTGAAAGTGGTGGAAGTTGGCTATGGAAAAACAACTGAAACTTTTATAGCTCCAAAGATGCAAGTAATCTTGGAGTCTGAACCGATGCTGACAGTAGATATGAGTATTGTCACGTCAGGTGGTGTTGATCAAGCAACATTTGAAAAAGAAGGAATTAAAATTACACAAAAAGACATTACAACATCACAGATTGATCAAAATGCTCACCTTATAGTCTTACCAGATTTACTTGTCAGCGAAACCCAAAATATTTTGGAAAATGCTTTGAATTCGTTAAAAGAAAGCGGCTTTGTTTTGATTGAAGGCCCAAACGAAATTAATAAAAATATTATAAAGCAAAAGGACTTGGTTATTGTGGCTCAACAAAAAGTTTCTTCTCGGGCTTTCACGTTACTGCGAAAAACAGTTGAAATTCCAACAGAATTCACAATTATGAATGTAACAGAAAATAATTTTAATTGGGTAGAACCTCTTAAGGAGGCTATGAAGGAAAGCGAAACATCAGGAAAGCGATTGTACTTAGTATCTGAAGGTGAAGAAATGGGTGGACTCGTTGGTTTGATGAATTGTGTAAAACAAGAACCAGGTGGCACACATGCGCGTGCTGTTTTCATTCAAGATAAAACTGAACAATTCTCGTTAGCTTCTCCACTTTATACCACTCAGTTAAAGAAAGATTTAATACACAACGTCTTTAATAATAAAACATGGGGATCGTTCAGGCACATTTTAGTAGATCAAGTCAGTGATGGAGGAAAACTTCAAGTAGAACATGCCTATATAAACACCTTGACCAGGGGTGATTTATCAAGTTTGCGATGGATTGAAGGACCACTTTCCTATTACAAGTATGTATATTTTATTTTGTTAAATACGCGACACTGGACATTGTCGAAACTATTGTATAACTTAGCATACTAAATAAGCCAGTACTGGAGTGGGCGTTGTATAAAAGACACCCACTCTAGACATGTTCTATATGTTTTGAGTTTTGGTACCCTAATTCAAAATCCAAGATTCCAACTTTGAGCGACCTCAGCGCGATTCGCGATATTGGAATTAATGAGCGAAATATTTCTTGGTTTATAATTGGTCACGAGTGAACTTTACGACAAAAAAACCTATTACCCGTTTTGTAGACTTGAAGAGGATTTGTCTGCATTTTCTTCCATGACTAATAGTGAAAATTATGTAGTTATTAAAAATATGTAATTTTGGAGAAATTCCAATTATTACTTCTAATTTTAATTTTACCGTATTTCGGAGTCGTTAAAACTTTGCCATCTGAATCTGATGTCGAAACATTAGATTTTTAACTAGGACCCTCAAACCCACAACATGTCCAATTTTAGAAATAAATTGAAGTAGAGTTCGACCTTTTGATAGTAAATCTACGTCCAGAACTAAAATTATATCTAACAACATTTTTCTTTGTAGGGGTGACAACACAAAAACTGAGTTATGCTCAGTTTACTATGCACCATTGAACTTCCGTGATATCATGCTTGCCACAGGAAAGCTACCACCAGATGCACTTCCAGGCAACCTTGCGGGACAAGATTGCATCTTGGGTCTTGAATTTTCTGGAAGAAATGCACAAGGAAAGCGAGTTATGGGAATGGTGTCTGCCCGTAGCATGGCCACTACCGTATTGGCAGATCCAACATTCTTATGGGAAGTCCCAGAAAAATGGAGTTTGGAGGAAGCTGCAACAATTCCGGTTGTCTATGGAACGGTAAGCTGGTGTTATGTTTACTGTAATATTGTATTTTTGATGTAATCTTAATCACATTTCAGAGTTATTACGCATTAATCGTCCGTGGAGGATTGAAATCAGGTGAATCCATCTTAATTCATGCTGGTAGTGGTGGAGTTGGTCAAGCATCCATCGCCATAGCTCTACATATGGGTTGTAAGGTCTTCACAACGGTTGGAAGTCAAGTTAAACGAGATTTCATAAAAAATACATTCCCACTACTAACCGATCAAAATATTGGAAATTCCCGGGACACTACTTTTGAACAACTAATTATGACTGAAACCAATGGTCGCGGTGTTGACTTGGTGCTGAATTCCTTGGCCGCAGAACAACTTGAAGCTTCAGTTCGTTGTTTGGCAATTGGTGGTAGATTCCTTGAAATAGGAAAAGTTGATTTATCTAATAATTCTCCATTGGGAATGGGCGTTTTCCTGAAGAACACATCTTTCCATGGCATCTTGCTAGATGCATTATTTGATTCAGATAGCGCTGAAAAGAAAGAAGTTATGCGACTGGTGAACGAAGGGATTGCGAGTGGAGCAGTTCGCCCACTTCCTAGTACTGTGTTTGGTGAGACTCAAGTAGAACAAGCTTTCCGTTTTATGGCATCTGGAAAACATATTGGAAAAGTTTTGCTAAAGATTCAAGATGAAGAGAGCAGTAAATCGCAACAACCAAAACCAAAAGTAGTAACTGCAATTCCTCGTACTTACATGTATCCAGGCAAAAGTTATATTCTAGTTGGTGGATTAGGAGGATTTGGTTTAGAACTAACTAACTGGTTGATCACACGTGGTGCTACCAAAATTGTGCTGACTTCTCGCAGTGGTATCAAAACTGGTTACCAAAGTTTATGCATTAGAAGATGGAGAGAAATGGGAATCGAAGTTTTAATTTCAACAGCTGATGCAACTACAGAAAAAGGGGCTACCAAATTGCTTCAAGAAGGTTCAGTGTTAGGACCAGTTGGTGGTATCTTCAATTTAGCTGCTGTACTGCGTGATGCAATGATAGAAAACCAAACGGAAGCTGACTTTAAGATGGTAACAAAGCCAAAAGTTCTTGGCACAAAATATCTAGACATCGTTTCAAGAACATTAGCACCCCAATTGGATTACTTTGTATGTTTTTCATCTGTTTCCTGTGGTAGGGGTAATGCCGGCCAAACAAACTACGGCCTAGCTAATTCTGTCATGGAAAGAATTTGTGAAAATCGCCATGCAGTTGGATTACCAGGTTTGGCAATTCAGTGGGGTGCCATTGGTGACGTAGGACTTATTCTGGAAACAATGGGTGGTAACGAAACTGAAGTAGGTGGTACTCTTCCGCAGAGAATGTTATCCTGCCTTACCACGATGGATATCTTCCTACAACAACCTAGTCCGGTAGTGGCAAGCATGGTTCTTGCTGAAAAACGCAAAGCTTCCAGCAGTGGTAACCAGGTTAGTTTGGTTGATGCAGTAGCAAATATTTTGGGAATTAAAGACATAAAAACAGTACCATTCAATGCGTCGCTATCTGATCTTGGTATGGACTCCTTAATGGGTTCTGAAATTAAGCAAACATTGGAGAGGAATTATGATATTGTTCTGAGTGCTCAGGAAATCCGTGGGTTAACGTTCGCAAAATTGGTGGATCAATCGTCTGGCGAGGTAATCGGAAATGAAACAAGTGAAAAATCTACCACTTCTGATCAACTTCAGTATGATTCTATCTCAGAAATTATGCCCAGCAAATGCTTAATAGAAATGACAAGCAGCAAATCTGTTGATACAAAAGCCAACCCAGTATTTATTTTGCATCCCATTGAAGGTGTTGTTAGCGCCTTGCATGAACTGGCTAAGCAGATTCAAGCTCCAGTTTATGGTTTACAATGTACTTCAAATACACCAATAGACACTATTTATGATTTAGCTGCTCATTACATAAAAGAAATTCAACACGTACAACCCAAAGGACCTTACTCGTTAGTTGGATATTCATTCGGTGCCTGCGTAGCCTTCGAAATGGGCATCCAATTAGAAAAGAAAAGTGAAAAAGTTAAACTATTCCTTCTCGATGGATCGCCAGCCTATGTAGCTACTCATACTGGTAAAGCTAGGACCCAAAAACTCATAACAGGGGACCACATAGCAGAGCAAAGTGAAGCATTAGTTTACTTTATACTTCAGTTTAAGGATATTGACCAACAAAAGGTAAATAATACTAAATAATTTAAATATATGTTGTTAATTGTATTATTCTTTAGACTGTTGCCGAACTTGTGTCGTTAAAAACGTGGGATGAAAGGCTAGCAAGGGCAACACAAATCTTAAGTGGTGCCACACCCTTCCCTGACGATCAGTTGGCTTCTGCAGCTGCAAGTTTATACTATAAATTAGTTGCTGCAGACAAATATAAACCTACATCACAGTTCCAAGGTGACGTTACATTAATTAGAGCGATTGACAACTATGTACAATTAGGAGATGACTATGGGCTAAGTTCTGTAAGTTATTAATATGTTATTCTATTAAATAAATAATATTTTTAATTGTAAAGATGACTATTCCACTACCTATTCCAAAGAAAATTTCAATTTAAGAAAACTAAGTTTACTTTTTCAGGTTTGCAAGCAGAAAGTATCGATTCTACCATTGGAGGGAAATCACAGATCGATATTAGGAGGAACAACTGTATCGAAAATAGCAGATATATTACATCAAACTATTACAGTATAGAATGATATTAGCTATACTAACTAGTTGTTGACGTTATTTAAATTGAGCGTTACAATTAATTATTTAATTCATACAGTAGGTACTTTAGATAAAGTTATATATTTATGTAAATATTAGTTATAGTTTTATAAAAAAAACTAATGCTTAGTTTTTAATGCTCTCTGCATTCCAGGATGTATTATTATTAAGGGACTGATCTTTATTTTTGTACAAATATTTATATTACTTTTAAACGTTGTTTCTAGATACTCGGTGAACAATCTCTAAGATAGATCACATTAGTTATAAACAAACGGTGTACCATGATAGTAGGTGTAAGAAATAAATAACAAGTTAAAAATGTGCAATTATTTTCACTTTTATGTATACTAGGGTGGACCTTAGTTACTCTTAACAATTTTTTTCCAAAATTAAAAAACTAATTCCCTCCAAATTTTAAGTGGAGCGGACAATGGAAAGACGTGCCACAAGGGCTTTGATTATGCAACAAAAATAAACTTTACCAAAGCCGAAAATAAATAAAGTTATCTCAAAAAATAAATTTTTTAAAAACTACGCGTTATATATTTATAATAAAGATAAATGCTAGCATTAACAAATCTTGATATACGGCATAACCCGGAAGCAGTTTATTTTCTAAATGATTTTGGCCTCGAAAGCCTACGTACTTACTGGAGGGGTCCTGGTTCAAATCCAGGCGGAGGTGCTTTTTCCAAAAATTATCCTCACCTGTATTAATTATCATTCGCTTCTTTAGTTGATTCTACATTACTGACGAGTTTACGTAATTAACCATTTTCCCTTGAATTTATTCATATATATATATATATATATATATATATAAGGAGAAAGGTATTAGTCGGGCAATTCCGTCATACGAAGATCGAAGAAGCAACACGTGTTTCGGACTATTAGTCCTCATCAGTACGGTATAGCCAAGGAGCTAGATGGACACATATATGGACACACACACACACACACATATATATATATATATATATATATATATATATATATAACCGAACCCAATACAGGTTCGAAATATAGCAATCAACAAAGAAAGCGAGTTTCTCAATTATTAACTGATCGAACACCCAACTAACCTCCTCTCTACAGTTCACGATCAAAGAAGCTTATCTTCAACTTCCTATATATATATATATATATATATATATATATATATATATATATATATATATAATCATCGTCTGGCGGAAGTGTTTGACCACTTGTTGGCGAACAAAAGAACCAAATTATATCCCGGAAGGGTATATATATATATATATTATATCCCGTATATATATATATAAAGGAAAGCTGGTTAATCGACGGCCTTCGATCTTCGTACTTCGTATGACGGAATTCCCCGACAAATACCTTTCTCCTTATATATATATATATATATATATATATATATACAGATATATATATATATATATACAGATATATATATATATATATATATATACAGGGTGTCTCACGGAACTGGTACATTAGAAGTTTCTCATGTTCTACTATATCTGGATACTTGAAATTTTGGTATTAGAATTTACTCGATCTGAACTCTTCAGCTAAAATATTCTCAAGATAACTGTCATATATATATATATATATATATATTGATATAAATTCTTCGATCGAAAATAGTAGTAGTAAAATGTTAGTTGGGTAGATCGATCACTTCGTTGTAGTAAAACTCATTAATATTTGCAATATTTCGATACAGGCAAAACTAAAAATGTACACAAGCACATGTCACAAATAATAGCATCATATTAAAAACTACTTACATTCAAGTTAACTGAGGCTAGCAAGTTTAGGATCAGCAGCACCATTTCGTTATAATGTACGGTTAGCATCTATAAAATCTGGTACACCACAAAACAATACAGCACATTCTAAAAACTCAGGTCGATGCAACACACAACGACGGCAATGAATGGTTAAGCTCTAAGTCGATCGAGGGCAGGAAACGACTATATCACGACAGTCAATAATTTTTTTTTTATATTATAAAGATTAAAAACGTCACATGCGCCGGTAACGTTAGCGCTAAAACTTTAAGACAATAAAGAAATTTCAAAAAGTTCGAAAAAGTACCATTTCAATTCCTTACAGCTCTTTTTTGCCTATCAATATCAATAATAAGTGAATATATGTTGCTAAGGCCATCTAAATCATTTCGGAAATTGATAGTGTTATCCGTCGAATTTATGTGGTACATCTCTAAAAACAGTCTGTTGCCATGGTTGTTGTCTGAGTCCAAAATTTTAATATTACCGAAATCAAAGCTATGTTCATTTTCAATTGAATGTAGTGCCAAAGCACATCTCGCTTTCTTTGTACGACAATCACTCTTATGTAACGACACACGGTTCTTCAACCACTGAGAGGTCACCCCCACGTATTTGGCCTCACAGTCCCCACAACCAACACAGTAAATGATATTAGATTTATATGAATCTTGATCCTGATCTTTTATTCTGGTAAAACAAGAATTTAATTTATTTGGATAGTGGTGCACAATTTTAATATTATCAGGAAGCATTGGTTGAAACATAGCTCTTAGTTTAGGCGTTAAACTACTTATCATAGCTAACTTTTTGTATATGATGTTACAATCCAAAGTCCGATTATTTAAATTTACAGGTGCATGCAAATTGGAGTTAGTGAAAAATAAAATTTTGTTTAATAATTTACCAGGGAACCCGTTGTTGAGGAAAACGTTTTTTAATTTACTAAGCGCTGAAGCATGAAATGGTGGATTACAAATTTTTAAAACTCTATTTTTCATAGCATGTACCGTGCTGATCTCATGGCTGAAACTGTGGTTAGATTGAAAATGTATACATCTCCCTGAGTACGTTGGTTTAGTATACCAATCAGTGGATAAATTACCGGCGTCATCACGAATTAACTTACAATCCAAAAATGGCAGGGAACCATTGTCTTCCAATTCAACAGTAAACTGTATGTGAGTATTGAAATCATTAAAACAAGATAAAATGTGCTCCGCTCCATCCCGTGGAACACATGTGACTACGTCGTCAACAAACTTGTCAATGAAGGGTAAATGAAAATCAAGTAAAGGGATTACATTATCCAAAATAAAATCCATGACTATTACCGCCAAAATATGACTAATGGGAGATCCCATTGGTGTACCAAACTTCTGCAAAAATATCCCATTATGAAACGTAAAATAAGTGTTAGAAAAAATGAATTTTAAAGTGTTTAGGAAAGAGTCAAGTGTGAAATTACAATTACGTTTAATCAAGTCCCACTTCGCGGTCACAATCATCATAACCAATTCTACCGGTAAGTTCGTGAATAAGCTGACAACATCAAGCGATATCAACATGTAATCAACCGGTACCCTAACATCTCTAACACTGTCGATGAAATCAAAGGCGTCCCTCACGTTATAATTAGTTCTTTCACCCAAAGACACCGTTAGGATATTCGCTATGTATTTAGACAATGCATACGTTGCTGAACCAATTGCTGAAATTATGGGTCTTAAAGGGATATTTTCCTTATGAATTTTTGGTAGGAAGTAGGCTTTGCTAAGAACTGAGTTTCTTATGCTTAGACATTTAAAGTCTTCAGTAGTTATATGTTTCTTTTCCTTTAACTGAGTTAGTAATGTATTAGTTTTCGTTTGAATTATTTGTAAAGGATTATTGCTAATGGTTTGATAAGTACTACTGTCACTTAACATCTCTAGAGACTTAGCTATATACGGTTCCTTGTCCATTAGCACTGTGACAGAGCCCTTGTCGGCATTTATCACCAAGATATCTGGATTTTTCACTAAAAAAGACTTTGTTTTGACTCGATGGACTTAGAGCTTAACCATTCATTGTCGTCGTTGTGTGTTGCATCGACCTGAGTTTTTAGAATGTGCTGTATTGTTTTGTGGTGTACCAGATTTTATAGATGCTAACCGTACATTATAACGAAATGGTGCTGCTGATCCTAAACTTGCTAGCCTCAGTTAACTTGAATGTAAGTAGTTTTTAATATGATGCTATTATTTGTGACATGTGCTTGTGTACATTTTTAGTTTTGCCTGTCGAAGATACAATAAAGTATCGAAATATTGCAAATATTAATGAGTTTTATTACAACGAAGTGATCCATCTACCCAACTAACATTTTACTATATATATATATATATATATATATATATACATATAAACGTGCAAAGTATCGTGGGAAATTCGGTCAGAAGGGCGTTATAAAGGAAACTCCTTTTATCTACGTTCAAATTTTCGCTTTAATTAAAAGCTTCTTCAGGAACTAGCTGCACAAAACAAAACAAAGGCCTCAGTAAACTACAATCTATAAACAGGCCCAAAAAAAAAGGTCAACTTACAATTAGAGTCGGAGAAAAAACGTGCTAATTATCGTCATCGGAGGCAACACGCCAAACCATCACAAACAATCAAACGACGGACGCTTACTCGACACATTATAATACAAGCACTTTAAAATCACAGGGACACATGTCACTGGACGACTGAACAATTGGTTATGAAAGCATGTAAACACTGAAACCGCATCGTGTAAAAACTTAAAATTATGGCTGATTAAAAACGAATAAATCGCGCTTAATTGACTGGTGTCGGACTTAAAATTCAAGCTACTGTTCCCGTTGGCCTGAATGTGAAACATTTCCAGGAAAAGTCTGGATTTATAATTATTCTCCGTGGCCACAATTTCGGTCTCGCTCCACTTCATTACATGGTCACAATCAATGGCATGCTGTGCTACTGCACAGTTTTTTCTTCGTAATTTAGTATCACTTTTGTGAAGTGCAATACGCGATTTAAGCCACTGACTGGTCTGACCATAGTATTTTAGGGAGCAGCCACCGCACGGAATACAATAAATAACATTCGATCTTAACCAACGGGCAATTTGGTCCTTAATATTCGAAGACACGCCGCCAACCGTCCTCCCGGCACCGACAACAACACGAAAATCATCGCTTCTGAACAACCCAACCAGCTTAGAGGACAGACCATCAATCTGAGTTAGCTTCTTGTATTTGACCAACACTGCAACACTGCAACCGTCATCCGTTGCATATTCGCGAAAGGGGCTGTTGAAAATAAGCCTCTGCACCAACGATCTAGGATACCCATTATTTATGAACGTGCCACTCAAGTCTCGCAGATTTTTCTCCCTAAATGAGGGATCACTGATGCGTACAACTCTATTCCTCATCGCTAAAATAGTATTGATCTTATGGCTCATCGGGTGGATTGAGAAAAAGTTTATATATCTTTCGGAGGCAGTAGGTTTCTTGTACCAGTCTAACATAATGGCATTCGATGTTGGGTTACGGATAACCTTAGTATCCGAATTACCCACGATACTTTGCACGTTTAATTTCCAACGAAGTCGGTCGTTACCTACTCTCAACGTTATATATATACATATATATATATATAAAGGAAAGCTGGTTAATCGACGGCCTTCGATCTTCGTACTTCGTATGACGGAATTCCCCGACAAATACCTTTCTCCTTTATATATATATATATATATATATACAGGGTGTCTCACGGAACTGGTACATTAGAAGTTTCTCATGTTCTACTATTTCTGTATACTTGAAATTTTGGTATTAGAATTTACTCGATCTGAACTCTTCAGCTAAAATATTCTCAAGATAACAGTCATGTCCGGTAACCGGAAGTCGGTATCAACTTTGTTATTTTAAATGGAATGATATAATTTTTATTTTATTTTTGGTTCCTACCTATCAAAATACATTATTTTTGATAATGTTTCGCTATACCTAAATATCACCATTTTTGAGTTTTTTTGATTTTACTAATTTTTTGGTGGTTTTCGCGGTTACGTTTAAAATTGAATATCTCGGTTATTATTGAAACTAGAAGTTTCATGATTGGTGGTTCAAAACTAAAAACATAACCAAATCAGACGATGTTTAGTTCATCTTATACAGGGTGTTCAAAATTGACAACACAATAATTGAATTTTCAAACGTACAAAAATCACTTTTTTCAAATGGAACGGCCTGTATACCGATACGCCATTCGATAAGAAAGGAAATGGAAGGAAGAAAGGAAATCAATCAATATTAGGATTCCCTATATCTATCTTTAATAGTTTTTGAGATATTGTCACGTTTTCTTTAAATCCACTTTGAATACTCCTGAGTTGTATAATGTATAAGGAGGCCTTCATATTTTGGCAGATAAAGTATTTCATTATCGATAACCTTTCAACATCATTTTTATAAATTTTCAACACAATTTTAGTTTTAATGTTTTTGCTTTAAGGAGGGACGAAATTAGATACGAAATTTACAACAAAAATTTAAATAGTGATATATATTCAGAAATTTTGAGAGGATGTGTGAACAATTTTTGCGAGAATCTTCCCCTCAATATTTTACGCGTCTGCTTTTATCAAACGGGTGATGCACCGGCACATTCTTCGCACCGGCACGTTCAACTTAATCAGATGTTTGACGATAAGTGGTTCGGAAATAGGGGACCTTGGCGGTACCACCAAGGTCACCAGATTTAACACCATTTGACTTTTATTTCTGGGGTCATGTAAAAAGTCGGGTCTATTCCACACCAATACTCGAGAAGAATTGACAAACAGAGTAGTAGCCGCCATTAATGGACTTCATCGACAAGAAATCCGAAGAGCGACGATGACAGAAGAACAGTGAAGAGTTTTAAAATGTTTGGAGCAGAACGGGCAGAATTTCTAACAAAATAATTAAGTTTTAATTTAAGTTAGATATCCCAAATATGTTATTTTACTTTTAACAAACCTTTTCAATATTTTTTTGTTTTCCTGCTTTTCCAAAGTTGTTATATTCTCTATGAATGAAGAATAAATCGTGTATTTAGTTTGCATTCTTTTATACTGACAATATCTCAAAAACTATGAAAGATAAATATAGGGAATCCTAATATTGATTGATAGGGAATAAGATTTCCTAACGAATGGCGTATCGGTATACAGTAGGGACGAGTCGTTCGCGAACGAACCGTTCAAAATGAACGGGTCAACTGTGTGAACCGTTCGATCCGGTTCAACCCAGGCAAACTGACCCGTTCAGTAGGAGATCCGGTTCAGTAGCTCGTTCGTTTATGGTGTTTAGGCTGTCGGCTCATTTCTGCTCACAGCATAGACGCGTGTTCATTTGTTTCCAGTGCCGCGTAAAGTACATAATATGTATATTGTATATACATTATACATATATAAAATATTTTCGTTCGTTTATTTCTGGTTTGATTGATGCATAAAGATTCGTCAACATATTATGAACTGTCCGAACATTTTCTTTGCGTTTTAAAATTGTTGACATCCGTATATCTGCACTGTATTTGTTTTAAATATTTTTGGGATATTATATTGAGTCGGGAGTTGATAATGAAGACCATTAATTTTAATAAATATAATTTATTAAACAAAATGAAAGTTTGAGAATATATAAGGAAAAATATAAAAAGCATAAAAGGCAGAATGAAAGATATGAGATTTTTGCGGTAAAATTGAACGATTTGTTTAGTTAACCATACAGAACTTATTGAAAAGTTTTGTATAAATTCCGTAAAATCAGCTTTCGAAAATCGCTAAAAGATCAAAATTAGATTTAATTAATTTAAATTATATATATATATGCAAATACCATTGACTTATTAGCCTTAGTAGCATTTTTATAGGCTCTATTTTGTTTTTGTTACTGAATGGAGGTAATTTCTATCAGCATAAATTACAAGAAAAACTAAGTTAAATCAGAAGATTCCAGTTCTGACAAAGAAAAACAATACTCGCAGTAGTTAGGCCGTCGCGCGTCGGTATATTCGTAAACTACGTAGGGCCGCTGCGATGGCTGAACGAAGATACCAGCAATGCGCGCGTCGTGTTCTCGTTCTTTTGAACGGTTCGTTCACTTGATCCGTCTATATAGACGGATCTATTGAACGAACCGTTCAAAATGAACGGGTCAAATGTCTGAACCGTTTGGAAGTTTGACCCGACTCGCCAGTGGCAAAGTGAACGGGTCGGGTCAGATTCGTTCGTTTACGGCGTTTATGCACTCGGCTCTTTTCTGCATAAGATCGATAGACGGCTCAAGGCGGTCACAGGCCAGTTTTTTGCGACGGCCGGCGCTGGCGTCTTTGATGCACGTGTGTTCGTTTGTTTCCAGTGCCGCGTAAAGTATTATGAAAAAAATATTTTCGTTCGATTACTTCTGGTTTGATTGAAGAATGAGGATTTGTCAACATATTATGGCTCTCCCCAGATATTTTCGTTGCCTTTTAAAATTGTTGAGATCCGTATATCTACACTGTAATTACTTTTGAAATATTTTTGGAATATTATAGTCGGCAGTAGATAATGTAAACCATTAGTTGCAATAAATATAATTTATTTAAAAAAATAAAAGAGTTAAACTATATAAGGTAAAATAAATAGAAACAATAAAAAATAACTAAATATTCATTCATTGACTCACAACTGGAACGTTATAATTTACTAAATAAAAATAATATATGTAATATATAATACACATAATACAACATAATATATATGTTGCCAAACTCCTCTAATCTCAAAAAATATAAAATGCATATAGAAGTATAACTCATCACATTACCTATTGTAAATTGCTATTTAAAAATAGTAATTGTGACACTTTTGTAGAACTTATTCTGTTTCGACTTTCCCTTAGGGTGAGCCCTGCTTTTGAAAAAATTGGTCCATATGAAAGTCGTTCATTTTGAACGGGTCTGATTGAACGGGTCATTTTAGTGAGCCGGTTCGACTGAACCGGCTCCCTGAAATGACCGAGAATGCCTATCCCTAGTATACAGCGAGTTCCATTTGAAAAAAAATGACTTTTTTACATTTGAAAATTCAATTATTGTGTTGTAAATTTTGAACACCCTGTATAAGATATCATAATGAACTAAACATCGTCTTATTTGGTTTCTAGTTTTGGACCACCAATCATGAAACTTCTGATTCATTGATCAATAATAACCGAGATATTCAATTTTAAACGTAACCGCGAAAATAACAAAAAAAATAGTAAAATCAAAAAAACTCAAAACTGGTGATATTTAGGTATAGGGCAACCTTATCAAAAATGATGTATTTTGATACGTAGAAACCAAAAATAAAATAAAAAGTATATCATTCCATTTAAAATAACAAAGTTGATAACGACTTCCGGTGACCGGACGTGACAGTTAACTTAAAAATATTTTAGCTGAAGACTTCAGATCGAGTAAATTCTAATTCCAAAATTTCAAGTTTCCAGAAATAGTAGAACATGAGAAACTTCGAATGTACCAGTTGCGTGAGACACCCTGTATACAGGGTCCTGTAACTCAGCTCCCGTCTACTGTAGCTCAGTTACTAATTAAGCTAAGAGTTTGTCATTTTGCAGGCTTACCCTGTACGTCAAGGTACATTTCAAGAAATTATATTTGATTATACAGGATGTCCCAAAAATGTGCTACGCCATTGTAATTAATTATTTTTAATTGCATGCTATATATTTTTTTACACATTTGGAAGCCTTTTATGGTTGCCTACATACCACCTACATGAAATCGGTTGAGTGACTGCAGCGCAAAAAAATAAAAACAAAAAAAATTGATTTTGCATCGTTGGCTTTAAAAATCAATAAAAACCACAAATTGCACCTCGTTAATAAAATTTTGCGACGTGCTTATTAAGTTAGATCTAGTAGTCTCGTTGACCAAGTGTCATTGATCCAAATTATACAGGGTGACCAAAATGAGTCAAACTTGTCAAACTTCAAACGTGCTATTGTTCTTATTTTAAATTTGAACCCATAAGTTTCTTGAAGTGAAACGATGCAGAATTAAAAAATAAACATTGTTTCTAAATACAACCCCATCATAATTCCCAATATTTTAAAAGTTATTCGCCAAAAACTCATTTTTCAACGTTTCCAACGGCTATTTTAGGTGATAAATATCGTACGCCACGTTGAAAAATAATGTATTTCATAAAATAACGCAGATAAGTATTTTAGATTTGACTGTACTTAATTAAGTAGTTGTTCGAAATGTCTTCCGTGCTCTTCGAGGCACAAACGAAGACGAGTATGAAATGACCTCGCCACTGCTCTTAATAGGTTGGGCGTAATAGTTTGAAATGCGCCCCGGATTCTTTCTAGCTTAGATTGTTTTTCAACGCCACGTACGATATTTATTACATAAAATTTCCGTTGGAAACGTTAAAAAATGTGTTTCGGGCGAATAACTTTTAAAATATTGGGAATTGTAATTATTTATTTTTTGTTTATTGTTTATTTTTTAATTCTGCATCGTTTCACCTAAAAAAATTTATGGGTTCCAATTTAAAATAAGAACAGTAACTAGCTTTGAAGTTTGACACTAGATTTTGGTCACCCTATATATTTTGGATCAATGACACTTGGTTAACGAGACTACTAGATCTAACTTAATAAGCAATTTGTGGTTTTTATTGATTTTTAAAGCCAACGGTGTAAAAAAATTTCTTTTGGTTTTTATTTGTTTTGCGCTGCAGTTACTCAAACGATTTCAATAAAATTTTGGTAGTATGTAGGCAACCATAAAAGGCTTCCAAATGTGTAAAAAATATATAGCATGCAATTAAAAAATATATATTGTTGTATACCAATATAGTCTTCATAAAGACTATTTTGTTTCTTTGTATATATATTTTCTGTTTAATATTGGTAAATGGTTAGTCAGTAAGTTGTGTTATTTTGTCAATTTGTAAATATGTAGTATGTATTGTAAATGTGCTTTCACTCGTTAGACGCATGTAAAGGAATTTGGCCACTTTCTCCTTGTTCTATTTTACTACGATTTAAGTACTTAATAATTGCCTTGGTGGCCCTTGCAGTCGAAGGTTGAGTGGGAGTAGACTTTAGTTTCGACCAAAAACCGTTAGCAAGGGGCTCTTCGATATCCATAAGTCCAAGTGACAAGACGTGTCCAATCCTCAACTTTTAATATCAACAAATTGCAACTATCAAAGAATCCACATCATTATAACTAGGACACGCCAATATCCATCTATTACCAGTATCGAACGAGCCTTACAAACTACTAAATAATAAACAATTAATGGTGTCTTCGGAGTTTCATTACCAAACCAATGAAAAGGAAGTGACCACGAACTGGACCGTTTAAGCAGCCGCTTACACAAAACCACGGTAGGGAATACAACAATATTACCATGGCGTTGCACATTTTTGGGACACCCTGTACAATCAAAAATAATTTCTTGAAATGTAACTTGAAGTACAGGGTAACCCTGCAAAATGTCAAACTCTTAGCTTAATTAGTAACTGAGCTACAGAAGACGGGAGCTGAGATGCAGGACCCTGTATATATATATACAGGGTGTTCCTAAATATCATGAAAATAAGAAAAGGGGTAATTCTTTGGCTTATTTAATGACTAAAAATTCAAAAAAACATAGGTCCGCAAACGCTTCGTTGCCGATCTACAGGGTTTTGGAATTTCAAGATTTTTCTAGTTTTTTCTTTATAGTTCTTGTATCCTAGTTTTAATTTTTAACAGTTGGTGGCGAATAAAATGTCAAAATAAATATAAACAAAAGGTTATCTAAATCAATCCAAGGCACACTAGACCAATTATTTAAAAAAATTTAATTTCATCTAGCGGAACAGAGAAAAGCTTTTATTTTTTTTCTCGATAACGATTGTAAATACGAAAAAACTACAAAAGATGAAAATGCTTTAGAACAAAACAAAAAATGCATTTTGTATTTTAGAATCCACCAGCGGCGCACCAAAAAAAAGTTCATGGGGAGAAAAGGGGGCATGACCCCTGAAAAAATATCTCCCTGTAGATTCTTAAAATCATTTGGTATGCCCAATGAAGTCCTACAGCGTAAACCATATTCCAAATTAGAGCTAAACATCTCAAAAACTACACGAGCTATAAAGAAAAAACTAAAAAAATCTTGAAATTTCAACACCCTGTAGATCGGCAACGAAGCGTTTGCGGAGCTATGTTTATATGAATTTTTAGTCATTAAAGCCATAAGCCAAAGAATTACCCCTTTTCGTATTTACATGATATTTAGGAACATACAGGGCTGTCCGGAAAGTAATGAGACCCAGCTTAACCGTATATTCTTGATGTCAAATGGGACCGATTAAACCAAAAATCCCATAGTAAAAAGTGCTTCCTTAAGAAGTTATAAGGTGTTAAAGATAGAAAATATAGTTCTTGTTTTGCGTATATTTCAGAAAATAAACGGCCGATCAAGCTGAAAATTGGTACCCTTAGGCTCTTGGAGAAGTTAAACATGATAAGGGTATTAGGACATTTGCATATTGTAGAGGGAGCTGTCGGCAGCTTTTCTGGGGTAGTATTACTATGATATTTTTATTATTATTATGACTATGGGCGGTATGACTAAAAATTATGGTACGATATAAATTATGTTTACCTATTTTATGCCGATAAAATCCACCGTTTTCAAGAAAAACGCAATTAAACGTTTTGTGTATTTAATAACTGTAGTTTATGCAATGTTATTCTATCAAGTTACTATGTGTCAAACGTAAATGCATTTGTGTCAGTTTGCTTAACGACACTGTATTTAATTGATTATTTCACAGTTCATTACATATTTGTGGTATTTTATCACAAAAAATATGCCTCGACACAATTTCTTTTTCAACTCGGAAATGACCGATATGGTTGCTGTTTATGCTCAAAAGCAATTTAATGGAGCAGAAGCGGCGGGAAGATACAGGCAGTAGTACCAAAATCGTCGCCAACCTAATAGAAAGCCTTTCCAAAATATATTTCAACATCTGAATGAACATGGAAGTTTCCGGCAGGACGACCAACTTCGCCAACCATTGAGAAGGAGGAAGATATTTTGTTCCGAATAGAAGAAGATCCTGAAGTAAGAGTACGGAAATTATGTGCAGCTACTGTAGTACCCCGGACAAGCGTGCATAACATTATTCTGTTTTATCCATACCACCACAATAATGTGCAGGCGTTGCTACCAAATGATTTGCCACAAAGACTAAAACTTTGTCGATGGTTACGAAACAAACAAAATCACGGCCCATTTTTGCAACATTTTTTGGGCGTGTGTTATTTACCGATGAGGCAACTTTTACACGCCGTGGTATCCTAAACACACGCAATTCTCACTCCTGGAATGTAGAAAACCCCCATTTATCCAGAAATAAACATTTCCAACATGAATTTTCGGTAAATGTACGGTGCGGCGTTGTTGGAGATCATTTGATCGGGCTTTACGAACTTCCTCCTCGATTAAATGGTGCATGGTATTTATTTTTGACTACGTTGCACCTACCTTATTAAAAGGCATCCCTTTAAACGTACGTGGGAGTGTATGGTTTATGCACGATGGTGCTCCCGCTCATTTCCTGCAAACTGTGCGGAACTATTTAGACAATCACTTTCCGCACCGCTGGAGTGATTATCCTTGGCCACCGAGAAGCCCAGACCAGAAACTAATTAGATTTTTTGATATGGAGCTCTATTGTATACCGGCAAGTCTACTACTAGGCAAGATTTGCAAAGAACGATTATTATTGACGCAGGAAATGAAATTAGAAATAACTTTGAGTCATTTTTTTGAGTACGACAAAACTTAGGAAAACGTTGTGAAAGATGTGTTGAACTAAACGGTGGACATTTTGAAAACCTTATAAATTTATAAATAAAGAATAACTGAAAATTAAGTTTAATTTTTTATAATGACATAGCTTTTAGCAAATACACAAAATGTTTAATTGCGTTTTTCTTGACAACGGTGGATTTTATCGGCATAAAATAGGTAAACATTTTTTATGTGAAATTAACGTCCGTATCATGATTTTTAGTCTTACCGCCCATAGTCATAATAATAATAAAAATATCATAATAATACTACCCCAGAAAAGCTGCCGACAGCTCCCTCTACAATATGCAAATGTCCTAATACTCTTATCATGTTTGGCTTCTCCAAAAGCCTAAGGGTACCAATTTTCAGCTTGATCGGCCGTTTCTTTTCTGAAATATACGCAAAACAAGAAATATATTTTCTATCTTTAACACGTTATAACTTCTTAAAGAAGCACTTTTTACTATGGGATTTTTTTTTTAATCGGTCCCATTTGACATCAAGAATATACGGTTAAGCTGGGTCCCATTACTTTCCGGACACCCAGTATATAGAAATAAAAAAAAATAAATTAGCCTTGTCAATATATTAAAAACACAGCTTTTTCACAAAAATTGTTTATTATTCCTGGGAATAGAGGCTTTTTTTAACAAAAATTTTTACACGTTCACTAAATCTTACGATGAGACAAACATATTAAAACTCTTTTCTTGTGATCTGACGTTTCGACGCTATTTGCGTCTTGGTCACAGATATACTGAAATGTGAAAACTAGTAACAGACGCATCGAGTACATCCACAAAACCGAGAGAGAGAAACTTGCTAGACTTGTCATATGGAACTATATATAATATATATATTAATTAAAATTGTTTGATCGATAAGTTAAAGTAGATAATATAAATTATTCGGGTATAACGAGCCCCAGCAGGGTAAAACACATTTTTTTCTTGCTATATTTCGAAACAGAATTCGTTTCTTCTACAGGCACTACACTAAAAGGAGACCAGACATAATAAACAAAACGAAACGATTACAAGAGCATACTCACAAATGAGTCATAGAAACAGCAAACAAAATCTCAAGAACAAGCAAAAAATACCACTGACGGTTACATATAAAAATCTACAGGGAAACGGTAACACGTATGCACATACGGACGATTACATTGTGACTGATGTGCCATCACGACAAGCAAATAGCGGGTGAAAACTCAGGGAAAATAACACAAGAAAAACAACTTGTTCAAAAGGGCGCTGAAGTCTATATCTGCCGCGCCTCCTTAAGGGTGTTACAAATGTTGAATCAAACTAAATATACCCTCACCACATTAAATGTGGAGGGTATAAATATGTGTGGACAAAATTAAGGCTTAGCTATCCACTTAGCATGCTGAAATGCGCCAGACGTTTAAAAAAGTCCACCTAAGAAGGGCCCAGAAGGGCTTCGTATGGTTACCTAACCTTTACTCACCACATGTACAAGATGGCGTCACTGGTTTAGCGTGGCTTGGTAACCGCTATTTGAAATTTTACCTACAGCACCTATTTTACGTAATTTCTCTAATTTAATCTTACTTACGGTAGCGTATTTAATCTTCTGGTTTCACCAGCCTATCTGAATATATCTAACGGAGTTCTTTCTCCGGGACTTTGTTGGAGAAAGTTTAAACTTTACTAATAAACACAAAACTACTTGGAAGCTAGAATGCTTCCAGGTTTAAATTATATTAAAATGAAATACCGAAGAAAACAACAGTAATCTATATTTACAAGATAAATAAATAAATAAATGCGTAAATAGATCACAAAGGAAGTTGAATGATAATTATTGATGATTTCATCAATTGAGCAGAGAATGGCACGAACGAAATAACTTAAGCATTTTAATTCTAATAAGAAACTCGCGACTTTTGGGTAAAGAAACAACAAAACACATCTTTATAGAGAACTCATAAGAGTTCGTCTCGACATGGGTCAACCTCACAGCATCATAGTCGGTAGTCAAAGATACCCTTCCGAAGTCTTTCCACACCAGCCTCGCCAGTAGCGGTCGAAATGAGAACTAAAACTGTGCTTCCGCTTGCCGCCAATCTACAATGGCGTCACTTACTAACTTAGGGCACAAACACGCCAGCTTTGGAATTCAAAATTACGCGCGAAACTCAATTCATGTTGGAAAAGACAATGGCCTGGCTTTTCCCTGGGTGGGGCCGGAGAAAGGTCTATCAAGAGAGAGGTTATCCAGTTTGCTTTCTTTCCTATAGTCGAATTTATATACCCCCCTGAGATCCCTATATGCTCTACTTTCGTGACGTCACTAGAGTCCCGGCTCACGTCGCATACATCGCTCGTTTAGTTTGTTCGAAGATACGTTTAATTATTGATAGCTCAGCGCGTTATAGTTTTTTTAGTTAATTAGAAAGGTTGTTTTTGTTCGTGTTTAATCTTTATTCTGTGTTTATATTGTTATAATCAATAGTTTTACGTTATTGGTTGTTTTATTAGTGTTGTATTTTAAGAAGTAATTAAGTTAGTAAAGGTAAGATATTAATTTATATTGGAAATTACATTATTCTAAATCATTTATCAATTTTAGATGCCTATGGTTTGCTCCGTACCGGGTTGCCGTATGAGGTATAACATTTCAACAGTGATTGGATTAACAATATCGTATTTTACTTTTCCACGTGATCAAAGTTTAAGGCAGAATTCATCCAGAATTGGGACATTACTCATGCGAAGACCAGCAAGAGCACTCATACTTCCTTCTATCCTGGATAAGTCATTTATCTTTTGGCGGCCTAATGAAACCGTCGGAAGAATCTAAACGCTTGTTTAATAAAAAGAATAGCGAGTTCAAAACCTTATGGGGGATGGGATTAATAAATCGAAAAGAATTAGCCGTAAATTATGAAGAGAACTTTTAAAACAAGATCCAAATATCGATACCAAAGCCTTTGTCGAGGAAAGAATATATGAACGGATAAATTTTTTAAATTTTACTTATCAACAGCAAAAAAAAAAGAGTTTTTATTTTTTCTTTGTACGTATGTTCTAACCAAATATTGTAATCAGGACAAGCCAATGAGTGGTTTAATGAGCAACTTGTACCAATACTACCAATATTGATTTAGTTACAGTTTTTCTATTTAGTTATCTGTAGAGTCGATAAACGAAACATTCGACTCCAATTTACTGATAATTTTAGCGTTTCAACCCCAATTTCCACGGTTGCAAAAATATGTGGTTGCCGTTATGCCACCTTCGACTCCGGCTCTTGATAATTTTTGTAGGTTGACTCCACTGACTGAATTTCTGCTAAATTTTGATTCCAACTGCAGAGCCCTGGTTTAGCACAACACATTTCTTTAATCGGAGATACATTACATACTAATGTACTTACTCAGCATTATCATTTTTTTTTCATCCTAATCATTTAAAAATTATCACAATAAAGATGCATTTATTTTTTCAATATAATTATGCACCTACCTAACCTAAGTCATACAACGAAATGAGCATTCAAATTAGTGGCAGCGCGACTCTAGTGACGTCACGATCTCCCTTTACCCGTCAAACTCTGAAATCACGTACTTGGATAACCTTACTACTTTATAGACCTTGGGGCCGGAGCTTCCACTTCCGGAAGAATCCGCCTGCTGCACTGAGTGCTTGCTGTACGCGACGATGGGCTAGCAGCTCGACTTTGCAGCTGGCTAGGAATGCCAGATCGTCGGCGTAGGCGTATAGTGACGCAGCTTCGGGTCTCGGGAAGTCGGTCGTGTAGAGATTATACAGGGTGGGAGAGAGCTCGGAGCCCTGTGGAACGCCAGCCCTGATAATTCTAGCGGTGGAGATAGCGTCGCCGACAGAGACCATGAAGCTGCGATCTGAGGGAGCTCTCGGCAAGTTCGACCAGGAAGGGGTTTATGTTAAGCCGGTACAATTTGACCACCAGTCCATCGTGCCAGTGTCGAATGCCCTTTGAATGTCTAAGAACGCTCCTATGGCGACTTCCTTGAGGTCCATAGCATCATGGATAGCCTCAACTAGGCGGATAAGTTGCAGTTCGGTTCCGCGAGAGTTACGGAAACCGAACTGCTCCTGGGGAATGATATTAAGGCTCCGTTGTAAAAACATCGCAACTACGAAACAAAATGTTTAGATTCGATGTTTTTCTGTGGGGGTCCGTGTCTATGCAGTGGTTTACGTATTGATTAAAGCTTATGGTGTCAGCGATGATACGTAACAGCCGAAATATGGCCATTGTTTACATATCTGACAATTATCGCATTTTTCGGTTAGCGGAAAAGTTATAATGTTTGGGCAGAAATTGTATCTCGATAAAAAATCTATTACTGTACTGAGACTTTGGCTAGGGGTATTATATTTGCAAAAAGAGAAAGATGTAGAAGTAAAATTCATTTTTATCTTTCCGAAAAATTATTTTTGGCCTAGCCAAACTCCTTATTTATCTAAGAATTGACACTGAGATTTTCATCAATTTTGAACCATAAATAACGCCGTTAATAGAAAACGTGTTTTAGCACAGGTAGAACTGGGTCTTAAGCTCCTCGCATTGCTCGGAAAGCCGCGCGAGTGTAACTCGCTCGGTAAGTTTTCCGAGCGTTGGGAGGAGACTTATTGGACGCTAGCTGTTGGGATCCGACCTGGGCTTTTGTGGCTTAGCAATAAGAATAATTTTCGCCCGTTTCCAAGCGTCGGGGAAACGACGCGTATCCAGTACGGCGGAGAGGAACCAGGCGGAGAGGCCTGGTTCCGGGAGACTTTGTGCCATCACGTTCGTGATGCCTTCAAGGCCCGGAGCCTTTTTACGCCGAAGGGCTTGGATTAAAGATCGAACCTCGCTGGGGTGGTCGGATCTTTGACCGTCCCAGGTCGCAGACGATATCGCTCGAGGCGTCGGAGAATTGACAGATGTTTTCCCTCGTCGGGAATGTCATTGTTGAAAACAAATATTAATAATAATAATAATAACGTTTATTCAAACTCAAAAATAATAGTCTATGTCAAAAAGAAAATAAGATGTGGTTTAAGTGGGTGAATTGACAGAATTCATGAAATTAAAGTATTACTCAATGGTGTAAGGGACAGCCTCAACCAAAATCTTCTTGACCTGCCTCTTGCAGACTCCCAGTGGCAATTCCCTGATACGCAGCGATAGTGCGTTGAATAGTCTGTACTTAATGACTGTTACCTCGGATAGATTGAGTCGGCGGAAAGGCACAGCCATAGCCTCCGGGTTTCGTACAGGATATGGCCTCTGGTAGGCATGAGTGAACTCCCGCCGGGCCATGATCAGGTGGTGCAGTACAAATGCCGCTGGGACAGTGAGGACATTGAGTGAGGAGTATTTTCGGAACAGCGGGCGACACGATGTTGCTTGCCCGACCTGGGCTATTGCTCGTACTGCCTTCTTCTGGAGAAGTAGGATTTTATTAGCGTGTGGCGTGTTGCCCCGCAGGGGCACGCTATAGTTGAGAATTCAGTGGAACAGAGCGAAGTATGTGGATTTGGCAGCCGCGGTTCCCACAATCCTACATATTCTCCTGATCGCGTAGGTGGCCCTAGAGAGTCTGACAGAGATGCTCCACCTCCTCTCTCCATGTTAGCTTACCGTCCAGCAGTACTCCCAGGTATTTGACTGCCTTCTGAAGCTGCAACAGTTCACATCTTCGGGACGCGGTAAAGATTAGATGCTGCGATTTGGATTCGTTGAGTAGTAGCTCGTTCCTTGCAAACCAATCAGCTGCCATGCTCATCACCCAGGGAAGACGAAGCTCCAGGTTTGTAAGCGCTTTCTCAGGATTTATCAGTACTACGTCATCGGCAAAAAGTACAGACGAGCAGGGCAACCCTGTGGGAAGATCATTGATGTACAGAAGGAACTAAGGGCCGATAATGCTTCGTTGGGCCACCCCTCGCCGAACCAGAGCACCCGCCCCCTCGCCGATCCCACCTGCACTATGTTTTGCCGCCCGGAAAAGTAGGATGCCATGAGTTGCGCCACTTTCCCCCGGATCCCATATTTCTCGAGTTTGAGTAGAAGAATACAGTGTGACATAGAGTCGAAGGCCTTGCTGAGATCACAGAACATTCCCGAGCAGTGATCCCCCATCTCCAGCGCCTCAGTGACCATGTTCAGCAGACTGCGAATTGCATCCATAGTTGAGAGACCACCCCGGAAGCCAAACTGTACTGGCAAGATAATTCTATTTGCAGTAACATATAGCAAAAGTCTGTCGTGGATAATCATCTCAGCTACCTTTGATAAGACCGGCAGCAGGGAGATGGGCCTGTAGTTAGACTGGTCAAGTCTGTCGCCGCTTTTGAATATGGGAACCGTTCTGGCAGTTTTTATTCCATCAGGGAAACACCACTATCGAAGCATGAGTTGACCACGTGTGCCAGCGGAGTCGCTAATGATACTGCTCCTGTCTTTATTATTTTTGCGTTTAGGTCATAAATGTCTGTGCTGGTGCTGGACTTCATTCTCTGTATGCACCTGAGGACCTCCTCCGGGCAAGTGGGTGAAAGGAACATAGAACCTGCGACAGTAGGCATCTTCTCAATGTACTCCATTGGGTCTCCTGCATTCGCTGGTAGGGAGGCCGCGATCTTATCGCCCAGTGCCCCAAAAAGCGGCTAAATTCCTCAGGCTGGGGAGCTGCTAAGTCGGTATGGTTCCCGAGTCTTCCTGTCTCCTGGTTGACTATCCTCCAGAATGTCCGCTGCATGTTTGGAGATTCCTCAATGTGTCGTTTGTATCGATCTCTCTTGACTCTTTCCAATTGTTGGAGATACCTCTTTTTGTAGCGGTCGCGAACCTTTTTGAACTCAGTATTGCCAGTTTGCCTGTGTTGGAGCAAGTTTAGAGAAAAAGGACTAAAGACATCTAGTGTTACATATTTATTTGTTTTATTTTGACGTTTATTTCATATATTATAACAGATGGCGCTACTTGCTGTAGCTGTCAGGCGCTACTTTCTGTAACTGTCACTGCGGTCGAGTGGCAGCACTGTTTTGAGAAGGTTTTGAGATTATCGATTTTTAGCGAGAGTCGCATAAGCTTCTGTACAAGTGTACATGTGTCATACAATCGTCTTCGAATATACTCCTCAGATTCGTTCAACTCCAAGAGTTTTATTCAGCACAATAGTTCACCACAAACATCACATCACCCTACAAGGTTTGGTCCGTCGAACCCAGATCGTCGATTGATTGCCATTCGACGTGTATAAGATCCATCAACAACAAGCCACCATTACGGTGAAGCCACCATTGCGGTAATCACGTGAGTACCCAACAATCCTTCCCCAATTCCTATCCTTACTAACGACTTGCATTGCGCACAACAACATTATTGCATTGAGCAGATCATTAACAACAAAACAATCCCTTTTAAGTGTAACAGTATAATTTCAAACGAGCAAACATGTCCAAAGAACAGAAAGAACTATATATGTTTAAACGTAAGCGCGGTTCAGTAAAGGCAGCGGTAACGCGTTTCCAGAACTTTGTCAAGGATTACAACAACTCGCAACAATCTGAGCTTAACCTAAGATTAAACGATTTCACATCAACTCGTCAAGAGTTTCGCGAAGTTCAAGAACAAATCGAATTATTAAATATCGAAGGCGAAGATGCAGATTATGAGAAAGATCGAGTAGATTTTGACAACAGTTATTATAACGTCCTTGCTCAAGCCAATAACTTATTAAAAGCGGAACGTCCTGGTAACGTAGTGAATTCAGTAAACCAAAACGAAGCGCAAGCCCTAGAAGCTAGTAATCTACGACTTCCGACCATAAATTTACCACAATTCGATGGCGCATACGAAAATTGGTACGGATTTCGAGATAGTTTTCACGCGTTAGTGCACGATAACACAAGGCTTTCCGACGTGCAAAAGTTTATGTATCTATCCTCGTCACTCAAAGGCACCGCGGCCGAAGTCATTAAGGCACTCGAAGTGTCGGCACACAACTATAAAGTCGCTTTGGACTTATTAAAAGGGCGGTTTGAAAACAAACGTGTCATTGTAAACGCGCATATTAAAGAGATATTCGGATTGGAAGCTCTCACTCGCGAAAATTGTACGGGATTACGATCATTATTAGATAATTTTTTAAAACACTTTCACGCTCTTAACGCCATAGGATTGCCAGTAGAACAATGGGATGCCTTATTAGTACATTTATTATCAAATAAGTTAGATAACAACACACGCAAGCTCTGGGAGCAATCAAACATGGGCACCGACCAACCCACAACAGATCAACTAATAAAATTTTTAGACTAAAGGTGTCAGGTACTAGAAACGGTTGCAAACAACACAAATCAACGAAATCAATCACGCATACATACGAATTTAAGCACGCAAAATAAGTCTTGTATTATTTGTAACGGAAACGATCACTTAATCTATCGATGCAAAACATTCTTAGACAGCAGTCCTCAGGAGAGACATCAAACGATAAAGAAATTGGGAAATTGTACAAATTGTTTAGGCTCACGACACAATGTTCAAAAATGTAAATCTAATCGAGGCTGTTTTCAATGTCAGAAACGCCATCATACCTTGTTGCATTTTGATCGCAAAGAAGCATCTGAAAAAACTATCGCCTCACACGCATTGAACAAGGGAACACATATTCTTTTATCAACAGCAGTAATTTATGTACAGAATCACCGTGAATTGAAGTGCACGGGCACTCCTCGACAGTGGTAGTGATAGTCATTATATAACCGAAAAACTGTTCAATAAATTAGCTTTAAATTATCAGAAAACAAATCCCACAACGATTGTAGGTGTAAACGGCTCATCTTCGGGAGTATCAAAAGCAACGAGTTTGACAATAAAGTCAAAATGCTCAAATTATCAACACGATTTAAAATGCTTTATCTTATCGAGGATAACTGACAAAATACCGCTAGTAGAGTTAGACAGGGATGCCATGGACATACCAAACGACATCATTTTAGCTGATCCTCAATTTTATCACCCGGAGGAAATTGACATCTTAATTGGAGCTGAAATATCTTACGATTTAGTTGAAGCGGGTAAAATTAGTCTGGGAAGGAACAAACCAGTACTAAGACAATCTAAATTGGGATGGCAATTGACTGGTCGATTGGACTCATACGAGAATAATATAAAATACTGTCATCTAACCTTACAAGACAATGATCTAAATGACAGTTTGCAACGGTTTTGGCAACTGGACGATTGTCCGGAACAGGTACCTCTAGGTACTGTCGCAACGCAATGCGAAAACGAATTTAAACTAAAAACAACACGAGACGAAACAGGTCGTTACATTGTTTCATTACCGTTTAATGATAACAAAACCAAACTAGGTATTAACCTTCAAGACGTGTTAGTACGATTCCGAAAATTGGAGGCACGACTTGAACGCAATGCTGAGTTAAGAAACGAATACACAAAATTCATGTCCGAATATAGGGACTTGGGACACATGCAACTGATCGACAACTTTAGAATGGATATGTTAAAAGATTCTGATAGCGTCGCGCAATATTTCATACCGCATCATCCAGTATTAAAACCATCTAGCTCAACAACTAAATTGCGAGTCGTTTTTGACGCAAGTGCGAAAACTAATACCGGTCTATCTCTCAACGATATATTGCATGTTGGCCCACCGATTCAAAGTGAATTATTTTTTATATTGCTTAGATTCAGACTACACAATATTGTTTTAATAGCATCGAAAAGATGTTCAGACAGGTAGTAATAACGGAGAAAGATCGCAAATATCAAAAGATATTGTGGCGAGATAACAAAGAGGAACAAATTGGAATTTATCAACTTAATACGGTGACCTACGGCACCGGACCCGCAACATTCTTAACGACAAGATGCCTAAAGGATCGAGCCGATCAAACAAAATTTCTTCCTGCGGCACACGCAATAATTAACGACATGTACAGTTGCGGCCATTGAAAAGTAGTACACGGGGTTTTGACACATACTCTCAAAATTGAAAAAATTGCATGGTGTAATTTCTTTATTTTATCACAGTCGTAGTGTCATTGAAAACAGTGGCGGACACTGTCAGTAGATTTTAAAAATGCCGCAGCTGTCGAATTTACAAAAATCTATTATAATTACTAGGTTAAGGGACAATGTTCCTATACGAGTTATCGCAGAAGAAATAAATATGAACAAAACCACTGTGCTTAGAGTCAAAATGAAATTTGAAAAAAACGAGACGATTGAAAGAAAAATAGGCACTGGAAGACGAAAAATTTCAAATGGTGAACAGGACGTGCCATTAGTCGATTTTCTTCGGGCCAATCCTTTTCGAACAGCGATTGCGGCTAGAATAATAACTAATTTCCCAGGATCTACTAGAACTGCGAGAAGAAGAATACGCGAGACAGAACTCCGCAACAGGTTGGCAGCTAATAAACCTTTTTTAAATGGTAGGCACAAGTTGGCCAGGATACATTTTGCTCAACAACATAATGCAAATGAAGATTTCTGGGAAAATGTAGTCTTTTCCGACGAAAAGAGATTTCAATCATGTAGCAACGGTCGGGTACGCGTATACAGAGCTGTTGGGCAACGATTTCAGGAAGAATTTGTGCGTAGGGTTAATCTTTAGGGACGATTCTCCGTTAACGTTTGGGGCTGGATAAGTGCCCAAGGGCTAGGCATCTGTGTGATTATTGAAGAAAGGCTAACTGCTCTCGTTTATAGAGATATCTTACAACGATGCATGTTGCCGTCGGTGGCGCAAGTTTTTGGTGATAATTTTGTATTTCAACAAGACAATTGCCTTATACATACTGCGAATATGATTGAATATTGAATTTCTGAGAGAAAACGGGGTCCAGACTTTAGCTTGGCCCGCTAGGAGCAGCGACCTCAATCCAATAGAGAACATTTGGGGTATGATGGCTCGTAGAATTAATGACCAGATATTACCACAAAATCGACAAGAATTAATTAATAGTATTGCTGAAGCATGGGATCAAATACCTTTAGAACAAGTTCAGCGCACAGTTTTATCAATGCCTAGAAGACTCCAAAAGGTAATAGATTGTGGTGGTGCTACAATAAAATATTAACTTGATTTTTACATTTTGTTCTTCATAGCTTTTTTTAATATTCAATAAAATTTGTGTTTTGTCTACGCCCCTGATTCAATTATTTGTTATGACATTTAGAAAATGACAGTGATTGTCAATTTCAAGGGAAAATTTACAAAGCTAAGATTTTTTCTCTGTCAAAGTGTACTACTTTTCAATGGCCGCAACTGTACGTAGACGATTTGATCACCGGAAGCGACACTATTGAAAACGCGATTGAATTGAAAGATGAGATAACTAAAATTCTTAGTAGTGGCGGTTTCAATTTAAGGAAATTGGCAAGTAATACAAAACAAATAATTGATAACTGTTCAGCATCTAACGATAATTACCACAATGATCATTTGATAAAGGACACCAATGACAATCGCACATTAGGCGTAACTTGGGTTACACAGAGCGATCAATTCAAATTCTTATTTAATTCAAACGCTAGTGACAATGAAATTCCAACCAAAAGAAAAATACTTTCAACAATCTCAAAAATATTTGACCCTCCAGGACTCTTGTGTCCACTTACCATAATAGATGGAAAACTTTTGTCGCAAACCGAGTCTCTAAAATACAAGGTTTATCTGATACACAAAATTGGTATCACGTCGCGGGAAAGGAGAATCCTGCCGATATCGCAACAAGATGTGCGGGAATTAATAAGATCAATGAGAAAATGTGGTGGAATGGTCCTTCATTTTTAGGAAATCCATTGGAAGAATGGCCAATCAATAACAGTTTTGACAAGCAAGAATCGGAAGAAATGAAAACTAAACAGATAACGTGTGCGGTAGTAACTTCCTCCTGTATTGAAATATTTAGTAAATTTTCAAATTTAAGTAAATTAAAACGAGTTACTGCGTACATATTGCTTTTTAAGGCAAATTGTTTATTACCTAGGAACAATAGAACATTTGGAGATTTAACGATCGAAGAACTCGAACGAGCCACGATCACATTATTAAAAATGGCACAGTATAGTTCGTTTAAGAATGATATAACTAGATTAAAAAATAACGCTAATATTGACAACAAAAGTAATTTAAAATGCTTAACACAATTTTTGGATAAAAATGGATTATTACGCGTAGGAGGCAGAATTCATAAGGCAAACATACCGTAGGATATAAGACATCCTATTCTTTTACCGAAGGGTCATAATTTAACTAAATTAATTATACTAGACGAACATATTAGACATTTGCACGCTGGAACGCAAGCTACACTTTCGGCTGTACGCGAACATTACTGGCCAATTTCTGGAAAGACTACCGTTAAAATGGTCTTACGGTCGTGCCTTGTGTGTTTTAGGTATTGCGCTCGGCCTACGTTTTTACAGATGGCTAACTTGCCTGCGAATAGACTAAATCCTACTAGAGCCTTTTACTATAGTTCCATTGATTTTGCAGGACCATTTCAGGTCAAAGAAACCAAATATCGAAATAACAAAATAGTGAAGGCATACGTATGCGTTTTTGTATGCTTTGTATCAAAGGCACTTAGAGATTGTCTCAGATTTGACTACTGATAGTTTTTTAAATTGCTTAAAAAGATTTGTTGCTAGGAGAAGTATACCAAAAGAGATTTACTCAGACAATGCTAAAACTTTTATTTGTGCTGATAAGGAATTAAGGTCTGCATTTAAACAAATACCACTTGAATGTCAAAATGATTGTAGTATTAAACATTACTTAGCCAATAATTCTATCTCTTGGAAGTATATGCCTCCTCGAGCTCCGCATTTTGGTGGACTCCACGAAGCAGCTGTAAAAAGTATGAAATTACACTTGAAACGGATTGTTGGTAATAATGTACTTGCCTTTGAGAATTTTTCCACGTTGTTGTGCCAAGTGGAGTCAGTCCTGAATTCACGGCCCTTGTGTTCCCTTTCCTCTGATCCTCACGACCTTGGGGTACTCACGCCAGGCCACTTCCTGATTGGCGAGCCCATGACAGCATTACCACAGCGTGACTTAACTACCATCCAACCAAATAGTCAATATCATCAGCTACAACAGATGTTACAACATTTTTGGAAAAAATGGCAACGAGATTATCTCACCAGTTTACAACAGAAGAGCAAATGGTTCCGAGACAGTCCCGACCAGCCGAAAATTGATGACTTAGTTTTAATCAAAGAATCAAACTTACCGCCTCAACATTGGCAGCTGGGAAGAATCGTCGATCTTCACCCCGGTTCTGATGGAAAATATCGAGTAGCCACCATCTTCACGAAAGGAAAGAATATAGTGCGCTCAGTAGTGTATCTGTGCCGGTTCCCCAGTGTTGAAATCGAACATTTCAAGGTGGGGGAGGATGTTGGACCAAGTTTAGAGAAAGAGGACTAGAGACATCTAGTGTTTATGTTACATATTTATTTGTTTTATTTTGACGTTTATTTCATATATTATAACAGATGGCGCTACTTGCTGTAGCTGTCAGGCGCTACTTTCTATAACTGTCACTGCGGTCGAGTGGCAGCACTGTTTTGAGAAGGTTTTGAGATTATCGATTTTTAGCGAGAGTCGCATCAGTCGCATAAGCTTCTGTACAAGTGTACATGTGTCATACAATCGTCTTCGAATATACTCCTCAGATTCGTTCAACTCCAAGAGTTTTATTCAGCACAATAGTTCACCACAAACATCACATCACGCTACAGCCTGTATGTGAGATTGATCAGATGCAAAGTTTCTTTCATGTCATAAAGCGTGGGGTCAAAGCTGATGCGACTTGTGAGAGGATTGAAGGATATTGTGTGTAAAGTGTAGAGTATCGGCGAATAGCTCGACCTTTTCGACATCGGAATTGGCCACTCTGCCTTCATGACGGAGGGCACCGATACCCGAGCGACGACCCGAAGGCCTCTCCCCAGAGACCAGAGGGAACCGTCCCCCGGTTCCAGGCCCTCCAGCTTACGCTGCCAAGTGGCATTGGATTGCAGACCACTCTGCCTTCATGACGGAGGGCACCGATACCCGAGCGACGCCGCGAAGGGCTCTCCCCAGAGACCAGAGGGAACCGTCCCCCGGTTCCAGGCCCTCCAGCTTACGCTGCCAAGTGGAATTGGATTGCGCCTGCATGGCCAGGCGAACTTGCTGGTTTAACCGGTTTCTGAGGACTTTGTCTTGCGGGGAGAGTGTCATGTTGTAGATGTTGGTGGCTCTGCAGCGTGCCTGACTCAGCTCGATAGTTTGTTGAGGGACTTCCACATGTTTTTCAGACACAAGTCTGGTTGTGGTGGCTGACTGATACGCCTGTTGAATCTTCTCCTCGAGGAAGACTACTCGATCTTCGAGGCTGGACAGATTCCGAGAAATTGCAAAAGCAGACAGTGCCTCCTGGAATTTCTTCCAGGAGGTTTTACTCAGGGGGATTCTGAGGTCGGTTGGGCCTGCTCCCCAGGAGAAGAGGATGGGCATGTGGTCCGACATGCATGCATCACCTCTATCTCCCCGCCGAGGACGACGTTCTTGATGGCCACAATGTCGAGGACATCGGCATTATGGTCGTCTCGAAAGAGGAATCGGGTGGGGCCCAGAGGCGCCCTTACGATGAGGTCTAGGTCGTTCGCAAAGGAGTGCAGGCGCCCACCATTTGCGTTCGTGGCGATAGAATGCCATAAGTCGTGTTTACTATTCAGGTCGCCGGCCAGAATGTCTTTTTGACCAAGATTAAATATGTCGGCGATGTCCTCGCGCTGAATTGTGTTCTGCGGGGGATTGTATCCAACGGCCAACACGAGGCTACCCCCAGTGATGGAGACCTTGATGACAGTGGCTCCAGGTGGGTGAGAGCTGGCAGAGATACCTCGTGATGGTCGATGGATTTTTTGATGTAGATGGCGGTGCCTCCGCAGCGGCCGTCTAGCCTGTCGCTACGCAGAGACTGCGGTTGACATTTGGCGTGCGGTGGCATTAGAAGATATTAAAAGCCTGGCACATGTTATGAAACATGGTGGCCATAGTGTCCATAGCGAGCCTCAACTGACCGATAGCGGCCTCCATGTCCTGCTGGGAGAGGTTGGCGAGAGGGGGCATCTGCTTGTCAGAGCCCCTCTAAACAACTTGCGCCATTGTGGCGCGGGAGGTGGACATTGCGTCGCAGATACTGGTTGCTGCTTTAGTGGAGCGCGCGGGAAAAACCGTTTTGTCCAACCGCGGAGTGGCCTTGACTGGTGCTTGAGGATGCACCGTGGTTTTTCGTGAGTTAGGGGCACGTTTGCAACCTCTATAACTGGCTTTGTGCGCTTCGTGGCAGTTTGCGCACTCGAACGGGGCATCTGGCGGGGCATTGCATGTTCGAGAGTCATGACTACCGGCACAGTTTTTTGCAACGGTAGTCAATGTCTAACGAACAGGAGACAGCGGTCACATTGGCCAACCTCAGCCCACTTTTTGAGTGGCTCGACAGTAACGACTTGATCGCAGAGCTTTGAGATGTTGTAGACATCTTTCATCTCGCGGGAGAGGGTACCTAAAATGAGCGGCATCGGATCCTTTGTGCGAGGATGCTTCATTCGGACCACTTTTTTGGCTTAAAGCTTTTTGAAGTGAGGTCCTGTTCTGCATCCTCGAGGCTGAGCTCGATGGGTGTGCCGCGGATAACTACCAGGAGGTCTCGCTCCTCCTGGGACATGAAGATGTGGTGCTAGACGAAAGACTCGTCCAACAGCTTCAGCACCTTCTTGTAGTCGTCCAGATTGGACGTGAGGATTTTTATCCCAACTTGGGTTTAATTGCTGTGTTTACAGCGATGCCATGACTAGACAAGGACGCACGGAGTGCAGACCACTTCTCATTTTGACGCACCACAATAGGTGGTACGGAGGAGTCGTTTGGGGTGGCAGGAGCCACGGGGTTTGGGGCAATCTGATTTACTGGCGCTTGTTGGGTAGGCGCTTTATTTTTTGATTTTGATTTGGGCGTCGCGACGCTATGCGACGAGACGCCGGATGTAGAAGGCTGGGATTCAGCGAACGCAGATGTTGGCTGTAGTACCTGTTTTTTTTTGGTAGCTGGATGCTGGTTGGTTTTGATAGAATCCGGATATTGGGTGAGGGCTTGTTTGCGGGCCTTCGCGTCCTTAGGTAGGGACTTTGCCTTGCGCTTACGGCCAGTCTTACCATCAGACTCCTCGCCACCGGTTAAGGAGGGCTCGGAGGGCTCAGAGGATGATTCGTGGATAACAGGATAACAGAGGACCTGGCTTCTTTAATTATGTGGTCAATATCGGTTCTGTCTCTTCAGCCTTTGATGAACTGGGTAACCAGTTCTGGAGTTAACGAGCGTAGAAGCTCGGAGTGAGCGTCCATGGTTGCCAGTGAGCTGTCATTTGATATCGGCAGGTTGGGCATATCGGAAGGACCCATTACGGAAAATGATGTGGGTAAAGCACCGCCATCGTCTTCGTCCATTAGGTCGAAGTTCCTCGAATCGTTCGTCCCCGACATGATGGCGGAGATTCATGAAACCAGAATAAACTTTGCCAGACTGGCCGGGGCCAGGTGGTGTTGAAACTGGTCCTGGAAAAACGGTGGGGGGTCACAACTTCAGCACCGCTGAAGATAAATTTCTTACTAGTTTTTCCCGCTAAACAAAAACATATTGCCTCAACATTTCTACAATATATTTCCGTGATTTTGTAATATTGGATTTATGTATTATTTAATATAACTGTTATATCTAAGCAACCTCTTATGTCCTACCGCGGATACATAACAGTCAATATTACTGAAACATCAAAGTTACATATTACATACATTATTTGTAATATTTAAACGTTATAACGTTGTTTGAATGTTGCAAATAATGTTGTGAACTTGTATTTATAGCGTTGTTGAAATATTATAAAAAACATTATTTCAACATCACAGGTAACATCTTTTATAATATTTAAATAACATTTTAATTCCAAGCTCTAATTTTTCTTTGTAATATTTTGACCACGTTATAAATGTAGTATCATTTTGTGCAATATTTGACGAAGAACCCTATTAGGTATTACAAGAATGCAAAATTTTTATAATATTTTAGAATACTTCCCGATTACGCAAGTCGTATGACTGTATCAGATATTTAGCCGGCAACAAACACCAGCAGACTATTTCAGGCTTCAGCCAGCGGTGTCAGGACAGCACTGATTTCACAACATATTCATCTACAGTACTTATACTGTACGATGAGGTGAATTAAGATTAGCACTTACCAGCGCCATCTAACGGACGCTGGGCGTACTACCTAACTGATGCACTTATGATTCTTATGTAGATAAAATATTGTCAATAAAATTTTGTCTAGAGACTGTACAAACATGATGCATTTATGTAGATAAAATGTTTCAATGTAATATTATCTCCATATTGTAAACATATGATGCATTTATGTAGATAAAATGTTGTCAATGAAATGTTGTCTCAAGCTTGTAGAAATATGTTGCATTTATAGAGTTAAAATGTTGTTATTGAAATATTGTATTGATAATGTTAGACAAACATAGTAATAACATAACATAAATACATTTACACAAGTTACCTTCTTACAATATTACAGAAAGTTGTCGCGATATTGCTTGTTTAGCGGGTTAATATTGTGTTTTCTTGTAGGCTTATAGTTTTATAAATACTAAATTAATTATAATGAAAAATGACCTAAAAGACTTGTTTAATAAAGTTCTGTTTATTCGAAATTGTTCAGTTGTTTTTAAACGCAATCTAGATTTGGCAATGTTTGCAATATCTACTGTGATGTAAAAAAATCGATTTTAGTAGTCACAAATACATATTAGGTATAGGACATTGTACACAAAGTTGACCTAAAATTTTCGATAGAATTGAGAAATGTACTCATATGTTAGGGTTGCCATTTAAAAAATCGACTTTTAGTACTTTTCTCAAATTCAACTTTGATCTTATAGTTTGAACCACCTGTATAACTTTTAGAAGAATTCTACCGATGTGTCGATAATATGTTACCTTCACATAAATTTTGCCGGACAACTTTTTTCCAACGGTCACAGGGGGATAGTTTATAAGTAATTGAAAGTAACCCTGCAGCTGTGATTTTTTAATGAAAAAAAAAATATCTCAAAAATGACACATGATAGTAGGTATAGGAATGTAACATAAAATTGAAAATCTAAAATTTAACGAAGATTTCAAAAATGAACATCATTTCCGCTGTAACCGGAAGTAACTGAAAACTCAAAATATTGTAGTTGAGACAATAATGTCCAACAATATAAATCCACAAATTTTTAATCTCTCATTTCATTTAGTTCTCCATATACTTCTAATGGCAGCTCATCGTGGGCGACCCTGTATATATATATATATATAGAACCATTTTCTCAGTTAGAAAGTAACCGACCAGAAGTGTAATCCCAACGGTTCAGTTAATATTCAGGACGTGGAACGATACCCTGTATAGACGAAAGTACCTTATTACTTTTTACATACTTATATTAAATATAAGTTAAAGTATCCAAAATATGTAAAAAAATCTTAATTTGGAACTGTACATGGAGGGGGCGGGGGCAAATTGCAATTTGCCCAGGGCCCTGTGATGGCATAACGCACCGCTGCACATGGAGTTGGGCCAAAAGCCTGGTTGAATTAATTCGAGCATTTTTCATTAGGATCCATGTATTTTACAAAAGATATATAATAAGGTCTTGTACATTTCTAACCACCCATCTTTTAGTAGATACTACTATATGAACTTGTATCCATCAAGTTTAATATAAGAGCAAGTTGACCAAAAATACAAGAAAGGTGCCAAGTGTTATTTGTAGATTAGGCAAAAGCTCAAATTTGACGGTAAAGTGGGCAAATCTTGAGTTTTACTTTATCTTACTATAGAGACGACTTTAGCTTTAATCTTAGGATTGTGAAACTGATTTAATAGTTAAAGTTGACTTTAGGTATTTAAAGCCACTTTAGTTTTATTATGAAACCAGCAGTATAGTATTAGTTTTTTGCTAATACAGTAGAGCGTCGATAATCTGAACACCGGTAATCCAAACATTCGCTAATTCGAACGCCCAAAAAAAATTTTAAAAATATGTCATTGAGTAACCGATTAAAAAGTCATTTTTGTCGATTCCTGTTTACAGATATATATTGCTTTTGTTTTATATCTTGTATCCAATACTCATTTTCTACTATTTAGGTGCAATATTTGACAATCCGAACAATTTGAAAATCCTAACCACCTTCGGTCCCAGTTAGTTCGGATTATTGACGCTCTACTGTACATGAGAATAATGCTTTAATTACTGAGTTTTCTTTTTCTTTCATAAAGTCACACTGATATGTTTTAATTTAATGTAATTTGAGATTGGCACATGAGCTGCTTTTTGACATGTTTTACCACAGTAGTTACTGTAAAAATAACCATATCCATCATACTTCATAATCTTTTATTGCACATACAAAATGTTAACATAATATTACACTAACAAAAATAACAAATACTATTATACTGCCAAGTTCTGTTAAGTTTTTCTTAATACTAATCTGGAATGATTGGATCTTCAATCGACTTAGTTATATCACAAGTAAAAGAAATGGTAATGGCGTATCGAGTACCTGCTTCAACACGTTCCACAAAATGGGTATTTTCAGCACCTGAAGTAAACATTGCTACTCTACCCTGTCTTGGTTCAATGGTTACATTTGTTCGTTTCTCTTCAGGGCCATCAACAAATGTAAACCGACCTCCTTTGAAGTCTTTGTTATAATCCGACAAATACAAAAGTGAGGTATAGAAAAATGACCCATACGTATCCTACAAGAGAGGATAAAAAAACATCACAATATGTTCTTTTACAATCAATTCATTACCTACGTACCTTATCAATATGTAAATTCCAGTATTCATCATGTTCGGTTTTTGGGTCCTTGTTTGTCAATCTGCTGAAGAATGTTGGATGTGTTAAGTAAATAAATTCTGGATCTATTTCAAATAATTGAGCAATGGCATACTTGATCTTTTCTTTTACTATTTTGTATACTGTTAGGTCTGGGGCTGTAAATACTGATTTTGACTCTTCCAACGAGTAAACATTTACAAATTTTGTGCCGTACGATAATGCTCCGGAATGTAAATCAAGAACGGATGCTCCACCATCAGAACCTCCCAGTGCTAAACCTGAAAAAGATTAACCCATATTCATCCACAATACCATATAAATTGTTACATCCAAAATCTGAATTCAAAACTTTCACTTTTTCGGGGGGTAACAGTATGCAAAGTTCATATGAACCAGGATGGTTAGTTTAACACTTACTGGTATACACTGTACCTATACAGCAATGCGTTCCGCAACCTAATTGCACTACTACTTTCTGGATGATCTTTGGTCTCGCACCTACTGTATAAGTATATGTATCTCGGTTACCACTAGGAATAGGACCAGAGTTGCCAGATTAAATGTGCACAACAAAGAAGGGCTAAATTAAATGACAGTTATTGTTTTATTTTTCTATTTCTAATTATTTTTAATTATTAGAATTTAATTATTTTAAACACAAAACCTAAAGAATCTGTAAAATCAGATATTCATATTGTGAATTGAGTTCGAGCACAGATTTTATCTAAAAATAGACTATTATTAAAGGTCTGCTTTCGGATTTCAATTCTAAAGAAAAAAATCATACCACAATCAGCTGTAGTTTGTTTCATTTTCTCTGTTATTGGCCAGTATAATCATTTATGGTAGACTTCCGCTTTTTTCAGTACATCCCATCTACACTAAAAAGTGTATTGATTATTTTTAATGCGTTAATAATTAAACCAAACAATATAGAGCAAATAAAGATTTTTTGTTAATTTATTGTGGTGGGTACAGTTATTGTATTACCTTTAGTTAATAAAGGGCCATTATAAATGATTGTAGTCGAAGTATGCCGTGATATCAAATGTAAATATTTCTAGTTTCCGCTCTATTTCACTTGAATGCGAATGTTTTTCACGCAAAAGTTAAATTGGCTGCAAAACCTACGTCAAGTTTGACATAGGTTTGTGTATAGCCTGTAGTTTATATATAATAATGTAACTATCATAGAATACCTTCTTATATAGTACGCCATCTTAAGGGTTAAATGTCTAGCCACCTAGCGATCTCAGCGACGGGAAGCCTCGGACCCCAGAACTAAAAATCTAGCGGGAAATTTGAACTCAACCTTCCGTATTCTTTCCCATTCAGATATGATATACTAATCATTTCGTGTCTTGAACAATAGGTCTATTCGCGAGGCATATTAGGAATGTGTTCGGAACCTTTTATTTTGGACCAATGCAGGAATTCTTCATTGACTTACACATGTCGTTTGTTACAGAAATATTTGAATTAACTTAATATTATTGGAAATATGCATAAACGGAAAATTTTTACCATATTGTTTAACCACCGTGTAATATACCAACTTAGGTATGTAGATGGAAAAAAATCAAGAAATCATATTAGGGATTTTTCCCTAATTTCCCAAATTCCCTAAACCCCTTAAGTTCAAAGTTGTAAACATCAGATAAAAGTAAAAATAATATCATAAAAAAGAAGATCTAAATTGTGCGAAGATTAAAATGGTGAAAAATAAAAGGTAAATGATATAATAATAAGCCATTTCAATATTAAAAAAGCAGGACAATTCTTGTTAAACTGTAAATAAACGTGAAATAAATTTAGAAGTATATTATTAATTATAAAAAAATAAAAAAAAGCTGACCAAACTATGGGCCGATCAAAAAGTCTGCAGTGTGAGGTGTCTCTTAGTGTAATACCGGTTGAAAACATTACAATCATCGGGGGCTATGTCACCCCGGAAACAGTAGTTTTGCAGAGTTTCTGCTTCGTTGCCTTTTGTGGATTGCTCATCAACAAGTTATAGTGCACTAAAATAGCTATAATAATAATTACCCCTCTTAGCAAGTTTAAGAAGTATATCGGCCTCTGTAGCAGTTACAATTTTGTCAGAAACAAATCGTCCACAAGTTTGCGGTGCACATTCTGGGAAATTGGATAATTCCTCTTCAAAATCAACATCGCAGGCAAAATTCTGCCCCCTTTGCTCCAGCATTTCGCCCTGCCTAGCCAAGCAGGTAACTTTAACTTTAGTTGAATAATAATAAATGTATATTGCTATTCCTATTAGAAGAACAATACGGCTCCATACTCGTTGGTGCTTGAATTTTGGAAGAGGCCCAAACTTTCTACAAGAAAATACCTTTTGTAGTTTATTTACATCAGATGAATTCTAACCTTACATACGGTTCTTTATTTTCTTTGTCATTGTTTCCATTTTTAGTACTTTCACTGACTTTTTCGTTATTTTTACCCTTGGCACGTTTAATTACCTTGGATACGTCACCCATTGTAAATCGGAGGTAATTAGCTCGAAATGATAAAACTTGAATAGATATCGACTATAGGCGTCCAGCAGCAAGTGTTAAGATCCCGGAATGGGGTAGTTTTGGAAAAATCTCTCCCCTAGAACCGCATAACCTAAATCTGCCGTATTTACCTGTCAAACTTAAGGAATCGATATTGAACTTGCATAGGTGAGTGGTTGTAACATTTTTTATTGTACGTATTTGTTTAGATGTCCGAAAAGCTATTGGCATATTGGCAAACAATGTGAAAAAAATTCAAATGCTTCTGTAAATTTAGTTCGTTGCGTATTGCGTAGTCCCACTACTAATCGAAACCAGAAACTTCTCAATTCTAAAGCTGCATTGCTTTTAAATTTGACAATTTTGTTACTTCCACGCACCTTCCACGCATGCCACGCCATGCCACAATTTTAATTTTGTTGCTATGAAATATGTACGATCAGAGTGATCTAAAATGACGAAGGACAGTTTCAATTTCCCGCTACAGTTTTGAACGTATTTCGTGTTACTAAGATGGTATGAGTGCAGGATACAGGTTATGATCAGTGATGCCAACCGTACTATAATTATAGTACTTGTGCGATAATTCGTACTAACCATAAAACTGTATGTACTATAAAATTTCACAGGCGATATAGTACGCACATTGTACTATAATATGTTGCTTCTTGCTGACACCAAATTTTAAAATTGATGAATGCATTGAAATGACATTAATGACACTCTTCACAGCCCTTTAGCGCCATCTAATAGGCAATTGCCCAATTAATCCGTACTGCAAACCGCATGCATTGCAGTAAGATGGGGGATTTACCGTGTTACAAATATTTTGTCAAGTTGGGATTACAAATTATGCGGGTATTGACGGGAAATAAGTAAAACAACCATACATAGTAGTAAACAAGACAACGACGAGAGCTGACAGTCTACAAAGTTGTAACATTTGTTTGTGGTTTCCAACAGTGTGCACTATTTTCAAGTAGAGCCGTTTTACACGACCGAGTTTTCCAACGAAATTTTTAGCGAAAATTATCACTATAGTTTTGGTGAGCATTATTGGCATATTTATGGCGAGAAAGAATTGCTTGACACCATTTGATACGCACCAATTAATTTCAATATTATTAGAATTATTAGAATTATACGGCTCTAGTGAATTATTTTGTATAATGTATATGTATATCTAGCAAACACTTTTTATGTGTAGAAGTCCAATATGGATAACACACCACCGAAAAAGAACAAAAGAACACAAAAATACCGTAAGGAGTGGGAGTCAACTTTGAATTGGATTTGTTGTAAAGACTCTAAAATAAGAGCGTATTGTAAAATGTGTTCCTTTTCACTAAAATCGGAGATACAAGTGCTAAAACTCCATGAAAATAGTGCCAAACATATTAAAAATTTAAAATCACAGAAGACCCAATCGTCATTGCAAGGTTTTGTGAAACCAATTCTTCGTAATTCTTGTTTTTCTTTGATTGTACTATATTTTTTTTTATTGTACTATAATTTATTAGTGATCGTACTATAACAACGTCCAACACAGTTGACAACACTGGTTATGATCACTGTCAGAAGTGTCAGATACCATAGTGGACTCTTCAGTGAGGGTTACGTTCCTCCACAACAATATTTTATCTCCTCGGGATTTAATTTGTTGTAAATAGCTAAAATGTTGTCTTTGAAATAATGTATTGATAATGTCAGACAAACATCGTAATAACATAACATAAATATATTTATACAAGTTACCTTCTTACAATCAGAAAGTTGTCGCGATATTGCTTGTTTAGCGGGATGTGCACATAATATCAACGATTTTTATGTATTTTTATACCCCCACATTTAATGTGGTGAGGGTATATTACGTTCGATTCAACATTTGTAACACCCTTAAGGAGGCGTGGCAGATATAGACTTATATATATGGCTGATGAATAAAAACTCGTTGGTTGGTTTTTGTCAGACTAATTAATATATTTTAAATCATTTAAACACGATCGATTTCGGTCTGCGACCATCATCAGGTGTAAAGCTGAAAAAACAACACAATTACAAACTTTTCAGAAATTGATCGACGAACCACATCCTTTTTTGCAAACCATAGTACACAATAACAATAACAAAATTGTACAGACGAACATTCAAAACAAATCAGGGGTTTATAAAATTAAGTGCGGAGACTGTGATGCAATATATGTTGGCGAAACGGGACGGTCTATTGAAACTAGATATAATGAACACTTAAAAAGCAATACAACTTCCGCCTTTGGTAGACATTTGTTTATCGAAGGACACAAAAAACAACGACCAACAATCTCTCTTTACTTCACAACTGTTCGAAATCATATAAATTATCGCTACTGGAAAAGTGCAAAATTCTGAAACATAAAAAACAGGGACAAAACATAATTAGCGATATAACAACATTCCCAGAACGTCACCTATTCAAATATTTTATGTAACATAGAACCACCTGCAGGCGAATTCTTCATATCTCCAGCGCCCTCTAATAGACGCTAGGCGTACTACCTAACTGATGCACTTATGTAGGTAAAATATTGTCAATAAAATGTTGCCTTGAGATTGTAGAAATATGTACAATATGTACATAAAATGCCTCCACGACATTGTACAAACATGATGCATTTAGGTAGATAATATGTATCAATGTAATTTTATCTCCTTATTGTAAACTTATGATGCATTTATGTAGATAAATGGTGGCGCTAAGATGATAATTGGAGGCGCTTAGAGGATAATTGGAGGAGCTAAAATGATAATAGGAGGCGCTAAAATGATAATTGGAGACGCTAAGAGGCCAAGAGGGTATATGGCCCCAAAAATGAGGATCTTGAAGGGTCTAATGAGGGTCTCGGAGGGTCTTGGACGGTCTAATGAGGGTCTCGTAGGGTCAAATGAGGGTCTTGGAGGGTCAAATGAGGGTCTTGGAAGGACAAATGAGGGTCAAATGAGGGTCTTGGAGGGTCAAATGAGGGTCTCGGAGGGTCTAATGACGGTTTCGGAGAATCAAATGAGGGTCTCGTAGGGTCAAATGGGGGTTTTGAAG
>OZ014506.1:64411415-64713915 GCA_963966075.1 Aphodius sticticus
AACTTTGGGGTAGATTTTCAATAATTTTTTTTTGTCCAGCCCTTAGAGATTCTAATAGTGCTGTTGTTTTTAGATGTCACCCCATTTAGAAGTTACAACGATGAGTCATACTTTTCCACACCAGTATTAACGCCTTTCGGGCAAAATATGACTACGTCAACTTGTTCGTATATGTCAACTTTGGGGTAAATTATCAATTATTTTTTCGATCCGGCCCTTCATTTTCGAGATATAGGGGGTTTGTCGTTAAAACCGGAAGTCCACACGAGATTCTAATGGTGATGTTGTTCCTTAACAATAAACTGATAACGAATGTACAGGAAGTTTATCTATTAGTCTGAATTTAGTTTTAAAATAGTCGATTTGTATTTACTTAATGAATGTTTGTTGTTCTTTTTCAGGGAAAATTTCGCACTGCTAAACCGGCCGATCTAGACTGTGACCGCAATAGATAAGAATGTCGCCCCTAATGATGCGTTGTCCTTGGCACACTCACATCTCATTTTAGCTATATGAGGATGAGTCATAGTAGGTAATTAAAAGGGCTTTTCACCCTTTGCCGCTCGGAGTTACTCCACGGCAAACAACCCTTAAATGACGATAGAGTCCGTACGGAACCAGTACGAGCGGCAATCATGTATCAAGTGGCTGCTACAGAAAAATTTTTATAACTTGTTTTTTGACACATTTTTCTGCAGCAGCCACTTGATATATTATTGCCTGTCGTACTAGTTACTTACAGACATTATCCTCATTTAAGGGTTGTTTGCCGTGGTGTAAACCCGACCGGCGAATGTTGAGAATCCCTTTCAATTACCTGCAATCTGATATATGATAGAAAGTTATGCAACAATAGTGACAAGTGACTTGACATTTGATTGCCTGTCGTACTTCTTCCGTTCGGATATTAACGTTATTTAAGGGTTGTTCGTCGTGGAGCAAAACTCCGAGCGTTCACGGGTAAATAGTGCATTTAATTGCCTATAATTTAATAATAATAAAGAAGTTATGCAATAATTTTAGCGTGAGTTATGTGCAATAATAGCACTTCTTAGTCGAACGGCTCGCCAATTTCTTGTATTATAGTCGTATGGGGTGTTATGTCTTGAGACACAATTAGTAAAACACACTGTAACTGTTAGAAGTATATATTACACATTAGTACACCAGATACATCGGACATACAATACACAAGACGGACTCCACTCGACTGACGGTCGTAGGCGTTCGCGCCCAATGCTTGGTTCAGTGGTACCAACGGTTACAACTAAAACTAGCTAATATAACGGTTAACATTATAACATTCCTCCCCGTTAGCATCAAACTTATAAATTTAACTTCTCTGGTTTCTTTATAGTTCGGGTACTGCGTCTCAGCGTTAAGGGGGATTTGGGAATATCTGATTGGGCTTTGTCAGGGGATTGCGGTACTGTAGTTAGTGGGGGGTAGTCTTCGGATAAGGTTGGTAGTTCATCGTTTTGAGCCGAAACTTCTTGTTGGGGATCAGTTGAGATGGCCACTGGGTTGGGGTTCTTCCTTAGCTCCATACCCTCATGGGTAATCGCCATCCTAATGTCCTCGATGTGAACAAATCGTTCCTCTCCATCAACACCCACGATACACGTATAAGCGCTAACCACCTTCACTATCTTTCCCTTCTTCCATATATTTTCTTTGTTTCTTTTACTGAAGACCATGACGTATTGACCTACAGTAAATCTTTGAACCGGGTCCTGACTATATCTCTCCTTCTTTTTCAGTTCTGTCGGGTTCAATAGGTCCAAGCGTGTTTTAGGGATTTTCTTTAGTAAAATCTCTGCTGTACTAAGTTCGGTTGTGGTGGAAGGAGTAATCCTATATTTCAACAAAAAGTTGTCCAACCACAGTTCTATAGCTTTCCTACTCTTGTCTTTGGTTTCCTCTAGGAATTTCTTCAAAGCATTTTTCGCTGTTTGAATATGACGTTTCGAACATGAACATGAACATGACGGTGGTGTCAAGGTACATTGTATTCCATTTCTAGTACAAAACTGTTTGTACTTTTCCCCATTAAATGGTGGACCGTTGTCGCTAACAATTTTATCTGGAATACCAAACACAGTAAAAATTCCTCTTAGATGTCTTATACATTCATCGGTGTTTGTTGAACTAACGAGTTTAACTTCCAACCACTTGCTGAACGTATCAACTATCAGTAAGAAATAGAACCCACATTTTTCAAAATAGTCTATATGCAACCTCGACCAGCTTTTAGTTGCTTTTGGCCATGTGCTTACAACCTCCTTTTGTCGATTGGCAAAGTTTAGACATATTTCACTGTTTGCTACATAACCTTCAATATCGGGGTCAATTCCAGGCCACCAGTAGTAGTTTCTGGCCAGCATCTTCATACGGACCATGCCCACATGTTGGTCATGCAACATTTCAAGGACACTGTGGCGTAATTGATACGGAATGACAATTCTATTTCGGAACAGCAAACATCCTCTTTCAATTGATAAATCCTGTCTCTTAATAAAATATCCCTTTTATGCTTCATTACTCACTTTGTTAGGCCATCCTTTTTTAGTGAATTCTATCACCTTCCCCAGCAGCTTGTCCTTTTTTGTATTCTCCAGTAACTCTTCTGCTGTTATGGGACTCTCATCCGCTACAAAAATTGCATTTATCGGGGTCTTTATTGTTGTTCCTTCAGGTAAAGGTAAACGAGATAGTGCATCTGCATTCGACAAAGTTTCTCCCTTCTTATATTTAATTTTATATTGGTACGCTGAAAGAATTATCGCCCATCGGTGTAACCTTGAAGCAGCTATTGTTGGTATCTTCCTATCTTGACTAAAAATATATTCGAGGGGTTTATGGTCTGTAAAGATCGTAAATTTCCTTCCGTAGATAAATTTATGGAATCGTTTTAAGGCGAATACAATGGCTAAAGCCTCTCGTTCGATCTGTGCATAGTTTTTCTCTGCAGAACTGAATGTTGATGAGACAAACATAATAGGCACTTCTTTACCATTAATAGTGTGACTCAGAACTGCCCCACATGCATATTGTGACGCATCAGCACTAATGACCAGTTCCTCTGCTGGGGAATAATGCACTAGTAATGTTCTTTCAGCTAAGATTTTCTTACTTGTTTGGAATGCATCTTCGCATTTTATCGACCATTCAAAGTCTACTCCCTTTTTCTCTAATTGATATAATGGTTGCAAAATATCTGAGGCCATCGGAATAAACTTGTTATAATAGTTTAAGAGTCCTAAATATGATCTTAGTTGTGTGATATTTTCAGGTCTAGGAGCTTGTTCTATCGCTCTGACTTTTGTTTTTAAGGGTCTAATTCCTGATTTAGATAATTCAAATCCCAAGAATTCAATGGTGGGTTTGTTAAAAATACATTTGTCAATATCTACCTTGATATTGTGGGTCTTTAATCTCTAAGGACGGCATGTACGTTGTGTATACCTTCCTCAACTGTTTTCCCACAAATGATAATGTCATCTAGGTAACAAGCACACCACTGTAGACCATGCAAGACCTTCTCCATAAGCCCTTGGAATAGTGCTGGAGCACTTGCGATTCCAAATGGTAAGCGCTTGTACCTGTATAATCCTTGATGAGTGTTGATCGTCAACACTTCTCGATATTCTTCTTTAATCGCACACTGCAGGTAAGCATTTGATAAATCCAAGACTGTCAAATACTCTCCACCGGACACCTTCTGAATCACATCTTCTATCCGTGGTAGGGGATACTGCTCGACCTGAAGGCATGGGTTTACCGTTGTTTTGAAATCGGCACAGATTCTTATTTTCCCATTTTTCTTGGATACCACCACGATAGGACTTGCCCATTCGCTGACTGAAACCTTCTCGATGACTCCTGTTCCAATGAGTTCCTCCAGTTCGGCTTCCACCTTTGGTCGCTGTGCGTATGGTAGGGTATAGGGACGTTGGAACACAGGAACGCTGTCGTTTTTGAGACGTAGACGCAACTCAAATCCTACAATAGGTTTATTTCGTTCCTTGGAAAAGACGGACGGATACATCGTCTGTAAAGTACACAAGTTATTAGTTATACATGATGAAACTTGACTAACAGTAAAATTTCCCTTCCACCCAGGTACCAATACATTTAACCACTTCCTACCCAGTAGAGCTAACTTTATATTTCTTACATCTACTACATACAATGGTAATACATGAATCTTTTCTTTGCATTTTACTTTAACATTAGCAACTCCTACCAAATCTAACCGTTTTCCCGAAACATTTACTAGTTTAATATTAGACTCTTGCAACATTTTATTACAGTTTAACTTAGTAAATAACTCTCTCGAAATTAACGTAACGGCACTCCCAGTGTCTACTTCAAATAACATTGTACAATTCTGTATATTTAAAGATACTTGCAAAGGTTCGTCTACTTTATTTACTAGCACGTTACCGACTACCACTAAGTTTGCTTGTACGCTTGGGTCATCGCCTTTCTTTTTTTCCATTTGAGCGGGTGATTGACTTGGTTGACTGACTTAAACGAACGAGCCTCACTGGTCGCACTTTCCATGGTTAGGGCCTTACTACAGGCATCGTCAAAAGTCAGTGCGTCTTCGGATAATAATTTCTTCTGTATACTTTCATCCGATAAGCCACACACAAACTAGTCACGAAGTGCTCTTTCCAAGTAGCCTTCAAATTGGCAATGGGTTGCCTGACTTTTTAAGGCCAGGATATATTCAGATATGGTTTTTTCACCTTGATTTATCCTATAAAACTTTAGAGTCTCGGCAATTATGATTTTCTTCGGAGCCATACATTTTCGCAAAATATTTTTCAACTGTTCGTAAGTCTTACTCGATGGTTTTTCTGGAGCAGTAAGGTTTTTAAGTTTTCGTACGCCTCACTACCTATCAACGTACAAAAAAGCACCACACGACGTCTAGGCTCCACCTCATTGCACTCAAATAAAAAGTCCATCCGCTCTATGTAGCTTTCATAGTTGCTTTCCATAGATAACGGCTCTATGCTACCGATCATAGCCATGATTGATTCTGCCACACCCACCAGTCACCACACACGGAGTCCACCAGCCCGAGTCCGGACCTGATCGTATTACGTTTGGTCACGTACGCCACTACTAACGCGCACTTGCGAATTTACGAACTCACACACAGTAATTAAAGTTCTTCGCATTCAGTTTCCGACACAATCCCATCCTCGTCGCCACTTGTTATGTCTTGAGACACAATTAGTAAAACACACTGTAACTGTTAGAAGTATATTACACATTAGTACACCAGATACATCGGACATACAATACACAAGACGGACTCCACTCGACTGACGGTCGTAGTCGTTCGCGCCCAATGCTCGGTTCAGTGGTACCAACGATTACAACTAAAACTAGCTAATATAACGGTTAACATTATAACATGGGGGTAAGTGATATCAGGGGTAGCATCTTTCCAATACTATTAATGGATGCAGAATTTTATGGGCTTTTAGAGTTTGTAACACTTGTTTCTCTATATGGTTGTTGCAAAGAGTTATATGCAATTCTTTATTGAGATGAGAAGTGCTCTTATAAGGTAACACGTACCAAAATAAATCAAATTTCCGACAACACCGTTTGATGAATTTTTGGGGCAAAACTCGACGTATAGTACTTGAACACCCCATCATTCGATATATGTTTCATAACAAAATTCGAAAAAGACGTTATGACTATCTTTTATGACTAGCTTCTGCGCAGCCCGAACAGCGTATCAAAATGGTTAATATAAACTGTTGGTTTTGTTACTTTAAACTGACGCCATGCGTCGATTTATGACAAAGTAACCACCCCGTTTACGTAACTTTGGTGATACGGTGATATATGAGTTAGGACCATTATGCTTAATTCTGTGTCAGGTGATCCTTATTCTAATCAACTTGATTATGGGTGAACGATTTCCAAATTAGAAAAACATTTGATCAAATAATAATGAGGTTAACTGAACACGTAGAACGAAATCTATATTTGACCCTAATTTTTTCAATTAAATTTCTATTATTATGTTAATTTAAGCGCAAATTTACATACACGTCCTAGATATGTAAAACCTGGAGTCTCTCGTAGATGTAGAAGAAGATGGTCTTATGTACCGGCAACACATTCAATAAATTATGTTTAACATAACTAATCTTAACTCCCTTAAAATTAAATTCGAAAAAGCTCGACACCGAAGTGATTACTGGCTGCCATGGACGACGCTATAACCCCTATAAGTTCTGAAATAATCGATAGTGGGAAGGACGGGACATGAGTAAGGCATGAGTCCGTATTCTAAAGCCATCAACAAACCATGCAGGTGTAACACGGTGTCCATGTGGACCTTTCGATACAAATAAAACCGCACACAAGATACTGTTTGCTAGATTTTCTAGTTTGTTTGGTGTTGTTACTTCGTATTTAGCGTTTCGTTCAAATGCAACTGGGTTAGTTGCAGTCGTTTTTCAGTCCTTCTTTTTTATAGAATGAATAGATACGTAACCCTCCATCAACTTGGAGATGGAACATATGGTTCTGTGGTCCTAGGGCAGAGAAAAGACACAGGAGAAAAGGTTGCGATCAAAAGGATGAAGAGGAAATATTATTCATGGGAGGAAGCTATGAACTTACGGGAAGTTAAGGTACGTTTTCTTTAGTTTCTTGACATAAATACGTATTATTATTGTATTACACCTATAACCTACTAAGTAAAAACCATTTCGCTATTAATAGATTCAAGCAATATGTTTAAAATTGAACGCCAGGCATTGATTACTATCTTTTTTACCTTATTTGGTACCATTATTTGTAAATTTTGGTCCAATATCGCGGGTATAACTATATGAGTTCTCAAAAAGAGTTGGAAAAATGTTTTTGTTGAATATCCAATACAAATTGGATTGTTATCATTTCTCTCCTGGGTAACATAATAAGTAGTATATTTGTCATGAGCAAGAGGGTTCAATCACGTCACATTTTTTAGTTAAACATGGTCAAAACCCCAAAAATGCGTGATTTTTGCAAAGTTTGCGTGTTTATTGCGACGTAACCCAATAATCTAGACTCTAGATTATTGGGTTACAAAAGAGCTTTCAAAAGAGACAAAGTAATCCTTGAAGGATGTACTTATTATTAAAATCCTAGAGTTTGCTCACAAGTGGCATTGAAGTACTGATGACGTCTGTTTGAGGGTCTGTTTGGTCCCTTACCATTTTGAGCCGTTTATTCTAATATTTACGTGTTCCAGAAAATTTGCAACAAATGGAATAGTACTTTATTACTTAATAATATCACAGAAAATTTCCGTTTCTTCACCTTAAAATTGTTTAATTGGTGTACCGTTTACGAAACAGTTCTGAAACTATTAATTTAAGTATATTTATATTTAATCTAGTCAAATTGTGTTCTTACCAGGAAAGTTGTGGGGTAGTTTTTATGTCTTCCATTCTATATGTCTTGGGGTATCCAGCTCTGAGATTTGCTGACAAAATTTCGTGACGCAACATTCAAGAAAATACAAAAAAAGTGATCATTTTCATTTTTTGCTTATAACTCGGAAGTTTCGTAAATAACCTCACAATTGAAAATGAAAGTGCATACAATCTTCACTATTTAGGTTTTTCTCCAACAAATTTTCCGGGCTCAAGCGATGGTTCCAATTGGCATATTTTATCAAAATTGTTCGTTGGAATTTAATTTTTTTTGTAATTGAATTTGTACAATTTTGGTTTTCATTGAATTACTTCAACGATACGTAATTTTTAAAAAAATTACCTGTGCTTTTACATTTATGACCTTAATAAGGTATGTGCAGAGAACTGGTAGAAATTCACTAATTGACAGCCTTTAATAATAAATTAGAGTTTTTGAGTGGATACTGGGTTTCTGCGCAGTCCGATCAAATACGCCAATTTTCAACTATCGCTTGAGCCGGAACGGTTTGTCGAAGATCAAACCTAAAGAGTGAAGCTTGTAGGAAAGTGACTTGAGAGGTTATTTAGGAAAACCTATATACAGGATGTTTCAGAAATAACGGCTAACCTTGAAGGAGCATACTCACCAAGGACAGAGAAGCAATTTTTGTCGAATAACCTATACTCTATTTCAAACTTTCAAGTACTAACAATACTGTATTGAAGAATTCGTCTAAGGCCGGCCCTGGTAAATAGCCGATCGCGCATGACCCGAATACGGTTGCAAACGTCCGTACAAACATTTATCAATTGAAAATTAGAGAGGTTAGTACGTACCTAATCTAGAGATGTGACGCGTCTCATCCGTCTCTGGTACTTACTACCCAAATCACTACACAAATACCCCCACATTAAGATTCCACAATCCAAATGATTTTTATTGTTGATAAGCCAACAAACAGCTGACCACGCTTGCGTACGTACATATCAACCTTGCCAAAATAGGTCAGTGTCACACTCAGGGCGTTGATTTATCACCAGTTGCAACACAACTGTAGTGGAGTGTTGTCGATTTTCTTCCGCTGATCAGGGACGGACTCCGTCTTTCTTTATTAATTTTCTCAAGAATGCGTTAAGTTAGACTATACGTTATTTGACAAATCATACTTATTACGTCCTTGGGCATATGCTCCTTCAAGGTTAGCCGTAATTTCTGAAACATCCTGTATAACTTACCCGCTAGAGGTCTTTTTGAGTACAAAATGACTGAAATAATTACCATAAATTGGTAATTATTACATTACGAAATATAAAATCACAGCCACCTGCTATGAAAAACTAGTACTTGCTGATGAGGGTGAGGGCGGTTCTGATAAATTAAAAATAAGAAACTCTTCGTCGTTGAATGTACACCCGGTTTATGGAACGTCGAAGGTGAAGGCACTTTACGTATTTAAAGACCTATAATATTTCGAAATAAGTTTTTCAAATAACATTTTTGCATAGCTTTGAACATAAAGGTATTTTACTTTTCAGTGTTTTTCATACTTTTGGTAACATCTGGTACATGCAAGCAAATACATACACTCTTATATTTGCAATTTAGATCCAGACACTTTTATGAAGAATATAACTTTATGAGAAATTGATAACAGAAATATTAATTACTACTAAAAACACCCGGTATATGCAATGAAGAATGGGATTATAATTTCGTATTTAATGACCTCTAATATTTCGAAATACTTTTTTCAAATAACATTTTTGCATAGCTTTTAACAGAAAGTTACTTTACTTTAGTTTTCATTGTTTTTGTAACACCCGGTATATGCAATCATATGATCACATTCTAAAATTTGCATTTTAAGTTGAAGACAATTCAAAATTTAATAATATTTTTTTTAAATGTTAATAATAAAAAAGAAATTCCGTTAGTTTCCAACTTTCCGCCGAACACGGTATATATTATCACAGGGAAATGAAAAAATATATATATATATATATATATATATATATAAGTACAGAATTATGAATATTAATTTGCTCAAAATCTGACTTCGTGATGTATTTGTTGTTCTACGTACACCAGAGAACCTGTTGCCAGCATATTTGACGTACCTAGCCCAATAATCAAGTATAAGAAAATTACCATGGTGCCGGGATTGACACACACTCTTAAGCATGTATTGACGCGCTCACTACCCGAAAATATAAAGATCGCTCAGCATTATCCCAATAAGGTTGGAAGGTTTTTTTTCTCGTATTAAGGACCAAGATCCGGTGTGGTACAAATCAAACGTGATTTATGAGATTTGTTGTCGGGATTGTGAAGGGAAATATGTGGGCATTACTAAAAATTGGCTAAAAGTCAGAGTTAGCTTACATAAGACTGATTGTCGAACAGGTAAAACTAGATGTGCCCTAGCTTCACACAGTCTTAATAAGGATCACTCGTTTGACTTTGAGAACATAAAAATTTTGGACACTGAGACTCATTATAATAACCGTTTATTCCTTGAGATGTACCACATAAATTCAACAGAGAACTGTATAAATTTTAAAACTGACCTGGAGGGATTGAGTAATATATATTCTTACTTAATGAGTTTGGATTTTGTGAATGGTAATAGTACTGATGATACTGGAGGTGATTTGGTTTTCTGAGGTTCCCAGTGGATGGTGGCTCACTCAGCGCATGGTTGACATTGAGTTTGAAAAGTTTCCGTCGTGTTCAGCATGCCGCACACTTGATACAACGTAACCTCTCAATGTCCGCAACGGTGGTTTTGTTCTGTTCGGTTTTTAAAGTGTGTGTTTTGTTGTTTTAAAATGTAATGTACAATTCCATCCAGATGAATGCAATGATGCCTCTGATGCCAGTCTACCAAATTTACATAATTGTTAAGTGTATGTTTATATTTAAGACCATTCTTTTGTGTTCTTCATGGCAAATTGTTGTTAATTCGGGACTGTGTATTTTATAGATTGCTTGAAGAAGAATGAAATACGATTCGAAATATAGCAAAGATTGAAAGTAAGTTGTAGTGGAGTTTTATTGGATCGACACCCGACTAAAGTTTATTAATATTATTATCTTCGATCGACGATTTTTGAACAAATTATATATATATATATATATATATATATATATATATATATATATATATATATATATATATATATATATATATTATCAACAAATTTGTAACGTAATATCGAGCAATCTATGAACAGCAGCTTGTTTGTTGCCCGCCGACCCATCAACAAGCATTGTCAGCAGGTCAAGGCCATCAGGCCAACTTTCAGGATTACATGTAAAAAGTACACAGTTTGAGATCTTTTTAAAGTTTCTGGGCCATTGAGTTCAGCCGCTATAAATTCGTAAACATTGCCAAAATCACGTGATTTTCGCATTTGACCTCATTTTTCACGAAAACCTGACGTGATAGAAATATTTCAAAATCGTTTTCGAGTTTAGTCAAACATAGTTATTTTGGTCAATGTTAGAAACAATTTCTCTTGTCACGCAGTGTTATTGACGAAATTAAATATAAATAAACAATCGTCAACGAAAGGAAATGTTGATATTGGAATACCCCTGTATGAGTTTCAAAATTGCGGCTGCTGGCATATTATAAGTTTAGTAATACTGAATTAATAAAAATATTACATTACACTGTGTTACAGTGAAAATATACTTTTCACGAGACATAGTGCAAGTTGTTGAGCTGTTAGAACTGAACCTAATGGCATATACGAAATTTTCCAAACACCCCCAAAATCTCGATTTAAAAAAAAACGGTTTTTGGGTACTTGCATGTGTAAAAAAATGCAAAACTCCGTCATTTTCCATTCGATTTCCAAAATAAAATGCAATTGAAAGGGGGAACATAGAGCATTACAAGGATGTACTGTTTGGGTAGATCCAATAAAAAGTCGAAAAGTTATGGACGTTCAAATTCAGAAGTTTCCCATTATTTTCAGATCTCCTGAACTTTAACAACAGTTTGATTACCTGCTTCAATCCATAATAGTTTATTTCTATTACTTTATCATACGTAGTATGTAAAGTATTGTAATCGTGCCAAAAGAAAATGTTGAGACTTTAGCTGAAATATGTCTTTTTGGGCCCCCTGAACATTTTTGACCAAGGTACAAAAAATGTCTGTGTGTGTGTGTGTGTGTGTCTGTATATGTCTGTGTGTGTGTACCCGTTTTTGTGGCAACGATTCCGGCGAAACTACTAAAGGTATCGGGACGAAACTTCATATTTAGAAGTTTCATAACCATACTTAAGAGCTGAAAAGCTTTCTGTTGAAAAGGGTCCAAAGGAACTGGAGGTGTAGTCTTAGCAGTTTTCAAAGATTTTGCAAATATAAAAAAGTATAGGAAATTCTGAATAATTTATGACTATGAAATTTTTTGGTACAATCAATAGTTTAGCTGCATGAGCAAATTCTATTTCATCAAGATCGGTTGTACTGCATTAAAACTAGTAGCCAGGATATGTCAGATATTTTGATTCTAATGACAGTAAGTAGTGTCAAACGCTGATGTTTTGACAATACCTACTGTTAATATAAGCTGCGTTCGGATATTGTACACCTTTACACTTTTTACACCCAATAACACGTAAGTGTCATTTGGACGGTATACCCGGTGTCAACGGAGTATAATATTCGAACGCAGCTTTAATCGACATATCTGTCTAGATCTACTATCTAGTTTTATTTTAATGCAGACATAGCCGATCTTGATGAAGCCAAACTATTATCAGGAAAACTATTAATTTTATACATAGTATGATAAAGTCATGTGCCTGGCCACATCAGATTTTTTTTTATTGAAAGCCCATTTAAATTTGCCTTTTATACGAGCTTGTTATTACAATCGGTTGAAATTTGAGTTGACACTAGGCAGAAGGAATATACCTACGGCCCGACCTTAATAAATCCGTACTCTTGATTCACATTAACTAGACTAGATTATTTTGTTTGTTTATTACCTTGTTTTATTGTATGTTAGTCTATCTAATATGTTATTAAGTTGTAAGTTGTGCGATAACTTCTTTGGAAATGATAAAACTGCCGACTTACGGTGAAATGGGCTGCAACATGTCTATTAAAATTCACTTTTTGCATTCTCATTTGAGTTTCTTTCCGGACAGTCTTGGCCAACTCAGTGACGAACAAGGTGAACGATTTCATCAGGAATTGGAAGCTATTGAAAACCGTTTTCAAAGAAAAAACACCATCAACATAATCGCATACTACTGCAGGTCACTTAAACGCGAAACAGATGTTGTATAAACGACTGAGATCGAAAATTTTACTGTTTGTGCAATTTAGTTTGAACCCAAATATACCTGGAAATGTAATGAACGTAAACTCTAATAAACGTAAACTCAATTGGGAGAGCAGTCAACCGGAAATTGGAGGGGTCCTGGTTCAAATCCAGGCGGAGGTGCTTTTTCCAAAAATTATCTTCACCTGGATTAATTATCATTCGCTTCTTTAGTTGAGTAAACTCTAATGTACTTAGTAACATATGGTGATAGTAACAACAAAAAGGAAAAGAAAAAAAAACAGTGTCATAATTTTATAATAACATTGTAAATATAAGTGCTAGTAATATCTAATTAATGTGTATAAAGCATGGAGGAAGATGGAGTCGCTATACGCTATACATTTAGCAGCGAGAAAATGACCCCGGGGGCGGGGCAAATATGACACTAAAGTACCCTGACAGTTGGCCACCTGCATGTAATGTGTCGAGTGGGTACAAAAAAAACGCTATGTGAACACTTTTAAGAATTTATTTAATCAAATATTTTTAACAAATTCGTAATAAACATATTTCAAAAAATGTTCGTGCGTGCGGCCAGTACAAGCCTGTACTTTCTTGACATATATAGTCACTTACCGATGAAATGTTACCCCGGTCGAAATATGGTTTATAGCTGATTTTCTGCTGTTGCAGCTGCGAACAGCGCAATGAGACGTTATATCTTTATGTATATCTTCATACAAATTCACTATAATATCTTTAAACAAAGCGAAATAAGCAAAATAAATAAAATAATAACACGTCAACGTTGCGAATGTCACTTTGACATTGAAAGTCCTCCGGAGTGGGGGAAGTGGTCCCATATCCGAGCGCTTATGGCGACTCCTCCTTCCTCCATGGTATAAAGACTACGGATTTATTACAGTCGGCCTGTATATTTCTTCTCCGTAGTTTGATGTGTCTAGCCGGTCAATAAAATTTGATAATTTTGTGTATAGACACTTATTAATCTGTTGAGGTAATATCTGAATGCTGTTGCTTTAGTGTTGTAAGGATGTTGCGATCTGTTGGGAATTATTATGTCAGTGGCTGTTGGTTTCCGGTGTATGTTGTAGAAGTGATTCTGATTTATTAGTGGTCGATTCTGTGCATATCTGTAACGTCTATAAGGTCAAACCTATAAGTCGGTATAGATCTATAAGGAATATTGCGATTCTGTGTGCCCTCATAGGCTATAGATACCCTTATATATAAGGGTATCTATAGATACTCGTAAATACTCTTATTGGGGTGTTACAGGGTATTCTGAGCGATTCTGAGTAGTCCTATAACGTCACTATGAAAAAACCTGTAAAGTTTTACGTAATATGCGATTCTGTGAACCCCAATAGACTATAGATCCTTTATAGATACTCTTAAATTTACGTGTGGTCCGACGGTGGCTGTAACTTCCTATAGATACTATAAGGATTGGAGATGTCCTACCTCAGAAATGTGAAGGATAGTCGATCACATATGAACATGGATCTGATCAATCGATTGATCATAATCGATCAGATCGAAGATATCGATCTTTTGTTAATTGATCTGATAGATTTTTTAAATAAAACAATAAAAATCGACGTAATTCAAATCGATCTGACCAATAAAACAGCTTTCTTGCCCAGCACTGCGATTCTGCACTGCAAACGATTTACCGTAAGCAACTCTCCGGTGAGCTGGCTTTGTGAAAAATACTATTGTGTAAATAAACATAGCAGTAAATATATAATATTTACTTTTATTGTGGGAATATTGTCAATGAAAAGGGCATAGGTGCTGGTTCTTTTCCTTTGAAAAATTCTGAGTAAAGGAATTCTGGGTAAAGTTTTTTTTTTGGGAATTTCCCAGTTGTTAAAAATATTGTTTTTTTTTGTGTTCAGGTGATATCTATTATGGAGATGAAATATATAACAAAAGGACTTGGAAGCAGGGATGTTATGTTTAAAACACTTTGTTTTAAAACATTGTTTTTAACATGTTTTAAAACAAATATTTTGTGTTAAACATGTTTAAAACACTTTGTTTTATACATGTTTGAAAACAAATATTTTGTTTTAATCATGTTTAAAACAGTTTGTTTTAAATGTTTAAAACAGTTTGTTTTAAATGTTTAAAACACTTTGTTTTAAAACATGTTTAAAACAGTTTGTTTTAAATGTTTAAAACACTTTGGCTTAAAAGATTGTTCTAAAAAAAAATTGTTTTAAACATGTTTAAAACAGGTTTGATTCCTTATTTAAAACTTGTTTTTTTGGGGGATTTAAAATATTTTTCTCATGTTTAAAACATGTTTTTTTGCTAAGTGTTTAAAAACATTGTTTTGTTAAGACACCATTTTATAAAAAAAAACAAGTTTGTTTTGTTTTAAATTTAAAAAAATCGTTTTTTATAACAACCCTGCATGGAAGGCAAACGTTCTGGGTCGTTTCCTATGAAAAGGGATTTTTGGTAAAGTTATTTATTGCGAGTTTTCCAACATTTACTTTTGATTAAAAAGTTAATTAAAAATAAATAATTAATAAATATCTATCCATCAAAAACCTATTTATCACAAAAAATTAAAAAAGTTAAAGTTATTTAATTGTATGTATAATTGTATATATTATATTTACCATAAATTATGTACAATTTACAGTTTTTAACAGAATTTCTATTTATTTTTTAATTGACTCTAAATATTCTGATTGCATTATATTTCCATATTTTTTAATTTTATCGTATACACATAAAGGAATAAAACACAATATTTGTTTGTATTTTGTAAGTTTTATTTGTAAATTTCAAACAATTCAAGTGACATTTATGAACAAATAAAATCCTTAAACAATTATACGTAATGCAGTGTTTCAGTTATAATACTAATGTATCACACTACAAAAATTACAAAAACTGACTTTAATGACAATAAATATAATGATATTTTCCAGAGAATTAATGCTTTTGAGAAAACTTAGAACACTTTTGATTGACCGCCCCCACATTTATAAGTACTTGTACCTACAAATAATTCATGTTTCAATCAAATATAACAAAATGTTAGTTAATGACTTTTACCTTTAAGCCAGGGCTGTCCAACCGAACTGGTTTCGCCTATTTTGGCACACTCCGCCATGCGGAGTGTGGCCCGCGGGCCGCACTTTGGACAGGCCTGCTTTAAGCTGACAATATATTATTTACAAGAATGTAAAACTACTCTCTTCATATTTGATTTTGCCGGAGATGTTTGAATGCCTGCCGGAGACCTGAGATTAACCTCAAATGCCGCAGACTCCGGCGCAATGCCGGAGGCCTGGCTATTAAATTAAACACAGCTTCTGTTTCAACGGTTTTACTAGCACTGTCAAAAATAACAACTAACAAGGGTACACATCATAAAGAACGTGTTGTATACGACGGTACATGGAGCGCCATCTGTTAATAGTTATGTCAACTGTACATGTATGTTAACACTCCTCCTCGATTTTAATTTACAAAAATAAAAAAAATAAAATCGTATTCTACATACATAGATAGTAACAAATATGTTTTACACAATATTGAATGTTGTCCTAAATTTAATAAATTTCTCTTTACATAAAGGTTTTGTGAGCATATCTGCCAAATTATCGGACGAACACACATGACTGATATCGAACACTTTTTCACTCACTAAGTCCTTTAAAAAATGGTTTCTAATGTCTATATGTTTAGTACGTTTGGAGTTTTCATAAGTTTTTGACATTAAAATTGCACTTGTGTTGTCAATGTAAAGTACACAGTCATTATTTACCCCAAATTCACTAACAATGCCTTTCAAGTTTATAATGTCTTGTGCGGTGCTGGCAGCAGCTATATACTCGGCCTCTGCTGTTGATAGGGCAACACAATTTTGTTTCTTTGAGGACCAACTAACTGGATTTCCTGCGTAAAATATAATTGAGCCACTAACACTTCTTCTGTCAATTTTATCTGTAGCCCAATCCGCGTCACTAAATGCTTCTAACTTCCTTTCTCTACTCCTCCTGAACTCCAACTGTAGGTCCCTGGTCTCCTGCAAATATCTTAGTATTCTTTTTCCCGCTTTCCAAATTTGTTCGGTAGGTCTATCAAAAAATCTGCTTAGGTATGATACACAGTATGTTATGTCGGGTCTAGTAGTGGTCGCAAGGTACATTAAGCTTTCTATTAATTTTCGATATGGCACCTCAATTATTTCTTCATCTTTAGTGACTTGAAAGTTGGTTTCCATCGGTGTTGATATACTGTTACTCTCTTTCATACCAAATTCTTCGAGTATTTTATTTATTAATTTCGCTTGCGATAACTGCAGTGTCATCTCTGTTCTGTTTATTTCAATTCCAAGAAAGTGTTTCACTTCTCCCATATCTCTTGCTTTGAACTCATTTTTAAATTTTTTTATTATCTCGTTCATCTTCTTTTGACATCCTGTTAACAGCAAATCATCTACATAGACAATCATCCATACATCATCCGTATAATATAAACAACAATCGTATGAAGACCTCTTAAATCTGTTGTTTAAAGCAAATTCATTAAATGTTTCGTTCCACACTTTTGGCGATTCCTTCAGTCCATACAACGAACGATTAAGTTTTAGTGTCTGTGTTCTTGCTGTTATCCCTTCTGGACAGTATATGTATATATCAGATTCTAATTTTCCATTTAAGAAAGCGGTTGGTATATCCAACTGCTTTAGCATCCATCCGTTCTGCACTGCGTGACTTAGCATAACTCTTATAGTTGTTATACGTGCAACAGGTGCATAAATTGGATTCAGAGCATTTTCTTCTTTAATTTGAAAGCCTTTCGCAACTAGCCTAGCGTTCTTTGTTCCGTCTACTTTTGTTCTAAATACCCACCTCGTTTCAATCGCTGTCTTTTTATCAGGTAGTATTTCTTCTTTCCATGTTTCTAGCTTCTCAAGTGCATTTATCTCCTTTCTTATTGCTTCTTGCCACTCTTTACTTCTTATAGCTTCTTCATAGGTTTGTGGGTCATCATTATTTTTAGTTATTAAACAATATGCAGTGTAGATCTCATAATCATTCAAATGTTGTGGTAATTTTACTTTTCTTCCTGTTTTTGTTGTTGTCTCTTTTCTTCTATCTATATTTTCTTCTTGTTCATCGATTTCTTTTTCTTCCTTGTTACTTGATTCATTTCTCTCTTCTGCTTTATCATCCCTTTTAACGGTCGGTTCTTCTTCTTTCTCTTCTATGTTTAGATTTTCCATTCTAAATTGTATCTTTTCTTCATCAAATTTTACATCTCTTGACAATGTTATTTTGCTTCTTTTGAAGTCCCATAGTCGGTAGCCTCCACCACAATATCCCACCATTATTAGAAGTTCGGCACGTGCTTGCAATTTATTTCCTCTGGGTAATGTTAGAGTCCATGCCTTGCTTCCAAAAACTCTTAGCTTATCTAGATCATTTATTCCATACCATTTTTCTGCTGGTGGTACTCCCTGGTTGGCGTTGGTTGGACATCTATTTAATTCGTATGCTGAGCATTGTATTGCTTCTCCCCATAGTTCTTTTGGTAGGTTTGTTTCGGCAAATTTTACTCTGACTTTATCCATGAGTGTCCTATTCATTCTCTCTGCAATTCCATTTTGTTGCGGTGTGTAGGGTATAGTGTACTGTATTTCTATTCCTTTGATTTGGCAATACCTTTTGAAATCCTTTGTGATAAATTCTCCTCCATTATCGCAACGTATTTTCTTTGTTTTCTTTCCTTTTTGGGTTTTAATTAGTTTTATAAAGTTGACCACATTTTCAGCTGCTTCATCTTTGGTCTTCAATAGTTTGACGATGACAAAATGTGAATAATCATCAATCAGTACTTGAAAATATCGGTATCCTTCTGGTGTAGGTGTGGTTACAGGGCCGGCTATGTCAGTATGTATTACATCACCAATAACTTTTGATGTTTTTCTTGTTTGGTAAAAAGGTTTTCTAGTTAATTTACCTTGATAGCATTCTGTGCATGAAATGCCCTAATCTTCTATGCCAAATATCATCTTTCACCTTAGCTTGATAACAATTTTCATTTTTGTTTGTTTCTATTTCCATCTTTAATATAAACAAATTATTCCATCTTTCATAGTTTATTTCAAAATTCTTACCAATCAACTTTGCTCTATTTTTTTCAAAATTTACTGTTATATTTTTGTTTATTAATTGTGCAACAGAAATTAAGTTGTGTTTCATTTCTTCTACTATTAATGCCGGTATTGTTATATTCTTATCTTCACATTTTCCATGTAATATTCCTATCTTCTTTGCAACCATATTTTCACCATTTGCTACTTTTATTTTAACTTCTTTGTTCAGCTCTTCAATATCTGTCATATATTTTTCAACATCGGAAGATACCATATGTTGCGTTGCTCCAGAATCGAGTATAAAAACATTTTTATTATTTATTTCACTAATGCAGTTCAGTGCTATGAATGAGACGTTATCCTCACCACCTTTTGCTTCATTGGCCCGTTCAAAATGTCCTGATCCCTGACCTCTTCGGAATCCTCTTCGCCTATAATTTGGTCTACCTCGGCTTCTACAATTGACCGCTATATGTCCCTCCTTTTTACATTTGTAGCATGTTATTGCTTCGAAGCTGACATCGAGTTCTTCATTTTTCTTTGGATTTTTATCAGACATCTTCATCTCTTCATTTAGCAGTCTTGATTTGACAAATTCTAATGTTATCTTCGTATTGATGGTTTCAATCGCTGTTATCACGGAGTCATACATTTCGTTTAACGATAGCAGTAGATGACATACCTTGTCAGACTCTTCCATCTTCGATCCAGCATTCTCAAGGTCCCGTATCAGCTCGTCAAACATCATGAAGTGATCTTCTAATTTCCCGCCCTTTTTTAATTTTAAGGTTAGGAGCTTCTTCTTGAGGGTTAGCTTATTAAACACGCTTTTTCTTTCAAACACATCTTCCAGTAATTTCAACATTTCTTTTGCCGTTTTTGCGTCTTTTATTATATTTAGATGTTTATCAGTTGTACATTGTACGATTATTGACTTTGCCTTTGCGTCTTTTTGTAAAAATTCAGCTTTATCTTTTTCTTCTGCATAGTTGCTTACATCCTTTTCAAGGGCAACTTTCACTTGCTTTTCTTCTAGTGTTGTTATTACTCTGAATTTCCAGTTGTTAAAATTTCCTTGTCCCAACTGCGGCAAACACACAGGAGGAATCTGATGTGGCCAGGCACATGACTTTATCATACTATATATAAAATTAATAGTTTAGCTGCATGAGATTCTATTTGATCGGGATCGGCCATGTCTGCATTAGAAGAAAACTAGTAGAACTAGACAGATATGTCGATTAAAGTTGCGTTCGGATATTGTACTCCGTTGACATCGGGTACACCGTCCAAATGACACTTACGTGTTATTCAGTATAGAAAGTGTAATACAATATCCGAACGCAGCTTATATTGACAGACGTTATTGTCAAAACATTAGCGTTGTCATTAGTGTCATTACTGTCATTAGAATCAAAATTTCTGACATATCCTGGCTACTAGTTTTAATGCATTACGACCGATCTCGATGAAATAGAATTTACTCATGCAGCTAAACTATTGATTGTACCAAAAAATTTCATATTCATAAATCATTCAGAATTTCCTCATCTTTAATTTATTATTTAACTATATCGACGAAATTCCAGAAATGGCGGCTCATTTGCAAAATCTTTCAAAAATGCTAAGACTAAACCTCCAGTTCCTTTGGACCCTTTTCAACAGAAAGCTTTTCCGCTTTAAGTTTGGTTATGAAACTTCTAAATATGAAGTTTCGTCCCGATATCTTTAGTAGTTTCTCCGGAATCGTCGCCACAAAAAACGGGTACACACACACACACACACACACACACACATACACACACACACACACACACACGCACACGCACACCCACAGACACACGCACACCCACAGACACACACACACAGACACACACACACACACACACACACACACACACACACACACACACACACACACACACACACACGCACACGCACACGCACACAGACACACGCACACGCACACGCACACGCACACGCACACGCACACGCACACGCACACGCACACGCACACGCACACGCACACGCACACGCACACGCACACGCACACGCACACGCACACGCACACGCACACGCACACCCACAGACACACACGCACACGCACACGCACACGCACACGCACACGCAGACGCACACGCACACACACGCATACGCACACGCACACGCACACAGACACACCCACACGCACACGCACACGCACACGCACACGCACACCCACAGACACACACGCACACGCACACGCACACGCACACGCACACGCACACGCACACGCGCACACACACACACACACACACACACACACACACAGACATTTTTTTGTACCTTGGTCAAAAATTTTCAGGGGACCCAAAAAGACATATTTCCGCTAAAATCTCAAAAAAAAATTTTGGCACGATTACAATACTTTACATACTGCGTATGATAAAGTAAAAAACAAGTGAACCGATTTTGCCCAGTCACGAACATGTCTTTACCTTTTAAGAGATAAGCTTGTATACCAAATTTCAGATCAATTACTTCAAAATTACGGCAGTTATCGTGTACACAGACGGACAAATGTTGTGTTGAACTCAATATACCCTCACCACATTAATTAACCAAAATTAATATAGTTAACATAAAGTATTTTTTTCTTAAATGTATACTGCATCTAATCATTACAAAAAAATATCTGATGTGGTCAGGCACATGACTTTATCATACCATTAGTGTTTGACACCCGATATCGCTATACGTCATATCGAACACTTAGCGACGTCGATAGCCGTATTCTACCGTTTTGATCGATATCGACTGACGTCACGACTTTCCGACATGTCGCTAAATTTAACGACAGCTTCGGAGGTGTCGATAAGTTGATTCGATATCGATATGCGCATGTAACCTCACTTTACGTTCATTGTGTACGGAATGTGTGAACCCATTGACAACCAGTGTATCAAAGGTGTAGAATATCGAAACAGCTAATAATGGTTCAGCAGCAAACTATGTTATAGGTTCCCACCTAAACGTCAAGAAGTTTTAAAATGGTGGATTATAGCTATCCGAAGAGGTAAGTGGTATCCTTCTAGACCCAGTAGGAATTGTGGACAACATTTTTTAGAAACTGATTATCAAATCAAACAAAGATGTAGCAAGAAATTTTTGAAACTTGATGCTTTGCTAAGTGTTATAGATGATACGTGGTATTGCAGCTAGGCCGTCGAATCATATTGTTAATATTGTTGATAAGAACATTGCTTTTTATACTCTCAAGTAAGTAAGTAATGTAGTTTTAAATAACAACATTTCGAATAAATAAAAATTTTAAAATGTGGAAAATAATTTTTTATTTATAATTAATATTATCCAATAAATATAATGAGCATCATGTGGACTACTTTTTATATGAGAATGCGTTTCCTTAATTCAGTAATACAAAGAGCATTTAGTCAGTGGATTGAACTACTAATATATAATTTGAGAGTACCTATATGTAGACAGTAAATTTTATTTAGCCGGAATATATGAATATACTTTTTATTAAATCTGAGGTGTGTATATTATTATCTAGTTTATTGAAGTCTCTGCAAAAGTTAAACTTGATTAATTTGTTGCAATTAAATTGAAGAAGGATATTATAAATAAAAATGTGTAATTCGGCCGTAGTACTGAATGAAATACAAAGAGATGGCTAGCCCACATCACTGCGAGTTGCATACCAAATGCATTTGCCTCACTTATTGACCATTACGGGTCCTTTCCAGAAAATACGTAGTATATACATTTCACTGCCTCAAACGTACAACAAAATATTTTTTTACCGAATTTTAGCGACATCGATACACGTGACGTCATGTCGAATCGAAACGGTATAGCGATGTCGCTAATCGCTATAATTGTAGAATAAGACTCCAGGACAGCAACATCAAACAATTACCATACACGAATTTCAAGAAAACGATAAAGAACGAATTGCTGTGTAGTCTAGCGAACTAAATTAATGGTAATCTAGGCCAAATTAGGCCCTCAATTCCATGGATCCGAGACTGAATGCCCATTCTTGGACTATGCAGAAGGGATACTATCGACGGTGATTGTAGTATAGTGAGATGCAATGTAATTTGCGTATTATTGTATTATAACCTATTCGTCAGGAAAAGTAAACTTTACTTTAAACTTAAAACAGTAAAAACCAAACACATGCACAGTTTATTGAAATTTTGAAAAACTAAAGACTTCCTCTCTATACAGATTATCATTATTGTTAAGAGTCGATTATTATTATTGAACATAATTTTTATAACATATATGTGACTGCAGATGCAAATCTATCCTGTCAAAATAACGATTTTTTTTTACTTTTGACGTGATTTGTGCAAAAAGAAAATTAAAACCGTTATCTTGCAAAGTTGTCGGTGAAATGTTTTTGCACGATAGGTTCCTTGACGCATACGCGGTCACATATATTGTAATTGTGAAGTAGGCGTGAAGTGAAGGCGTTTGCGGTGAATTCGAATCTCAAACTTTGAATAATAGCATATAAAGATTTTGAGAAAAGGGCAGGTAAAACTAAAGAAAAAATGATTTTGGCAATGTTTGCGAATTTATAGTCAACAAAACTGACACTTATATGATCCTGTTCACTACAAGGACGAGAATTTTGATATATGATGGTGCGTATATTATGTATAATGTGCTCATGACTATTAGTTGACTTTCCAGCCGTATATCGCAAAAGCGGTTACTCGTAAGCAGAAGATAGTGGAACATTTATTGTCGAAAATATATAGCTTACAATCCCTAATAACATCAAAATGCTTTCAAGATATCCCACAATATTAAAAGCGTTTTGTTAAAAGTTTTTGTCGAATATCCCCCAAAGAATTCCACTTTGCAATATCGGCTTCTCGAGCCCTTTGCCCGACACCGACCAATAGAAACGATCACGCCGACTTAAAACTGGCCGAGTGGCAGTATCCTCTCGAGGCAACTGTACCTTTTTAAAGTCCTGCTAAAGTCTGAGGAGGAGCTGGTGTTAAATTGTTATAAGAGTAAGTTTTCTTCTGATAATGTCCCACATATGTCCCACATACTGCACAGGTCAGGATATTTTGTGACCAAGGCAAGAAGTTGACATTGGCTTCTTGAAAGAACTTTGATGGTTACCAGGCATTATCTAGTTGAAGATGCGAGGATCTTAGACGCTGTAACAAAAGAAGATCGAAGACCCCTTTATCAATCTGAGCCTCTGTGCCTCGAAGGAACACAGGCGACCTACTCCGAGCCCCACACTAAAATCTCACAGTTTTACCAAGAAGTCTTTGAACAAACAATGAGGATCCGCATGGGGCCGTCCTACATCCTCCAGTATAGGGATTCATCACTAAACACCATTCCACCCCAATGGTTTCTGTTTGTGGTTGAAGGCCGTATGCGAATTCGCATGAGACGTGAAGAATTTCGCGATCATATTTTTTCTTGGTTCTTAATCAAACTAGTTTAAAATTGTATCCAATTACTTATTAGTACAACGACATTATTGAAATAAAACGATTATTACTGAGTGTTTACCTTTCTATGTCACTCAGGGTGGGTGTTTCGCATGCGGTTTAGCAGAGTTTAACTTAAACTATCGTTAGGCTCCATATGCGCGCTATGTGGAGCCTAACGATACTTTGCTTAAACTCAGCTAAACCGCAATTGAAAAACCCGCCCTCACTATACTTCAAATGGCTTCCAATTTGGGTTGTGGTCATATTACTGAATTATGTATCTACTTATTATTGGATTTCAATTATATCGGCTAACCTTGATAGCGTCAAATCTGTATCCCTCGCATTCCTTTCTTGATAAATGCCTATTGAAATGATTATTGTTAATGTGTATGTCGGAATGTGGGTGTTTACTTGAAAGGGGTCTTCTTAAGTATATAAAAATTGTATATTTTTTATTTTTAAATTAGGTACATAGATTTAGAGATCTTCCAATCGGTTGTGATGTGACAACGTGTAGGTATTGATTTTATAACGATTAGAATCGTACTAACCGTACATTAGTTTGACGTTAGAGCGGACAGCAAAATACCAAGGAAACTAGCGTTCCGAATCTGAAGTTTTGTTGTGGTTATTACATCAGTGAACCACTTGTTTGTTGGTCGGTTTGTTTCTATTGATTAATATCACTGATAGTTTAATAGATTAAACTGACATCTTAGGATTGCACCTGTTCGTTAAATTCTACCTTTCTGCAATACGTATGGCCACCAAAAATGTATTAACACTGTCGGATTTGCATGCAACTTATTTCCTATGATACTTGAACTGTCCTAATTAGCATTTTGAATTTGGTGAATCGAAACCTGTAAAATATTAAAAATTACATATTGTTACTTTTCCGACCACAAATATAAAGGACTCGAATTCACTGGGAACATGGAAGTTAATTCTTGTCAGATTTGTAGCTCCCTGATTTCCAATCTGAAATAACATTGTCAAATTTCAAGTATTTGCCTCAGGGCCCGTGACAAAATCATACCCGCATAAAACATCACTACAAAAATTTACATCTGAAATAAAATTATATGGAGAAAAGGAAATGCTAACATCGAATTAAGCAATTCCGACCGACACGATGTTTAATAATTAGGCTAATTAGTGACTAATTATTATACCAGTACCCTCCCACAGTGAAATATCCGTATTTTTTTTTGTTTGGGTACCGAATGCGACTATTGCAATACAAAATAAAAAAAAAATAAACGTCGGAGTCGTGGTGTCGGCGTCGGAGTTCATACAAATTTCAGAGGAGTCGGAGCTGGAGTCGGAAAATATCTACCGACTCCGAATCCGACTAATGTTTAAATATCGCAGGAAAAAACCATTGCAAGATGGCCGCTGCCTCAGTATACAGTAAATAAACAAAACTAGACACAGTATTAGGTGTTTTACAAAGTACCTATATATGTAAGGAAACATAACTAAGCATTAAACAGAACCCACAGTTCGGTGATAAGTGATGATTAGCAAAGGATTATTATGAACGTCTTTGCGCGCAGCGAATATAAGCGTATTTTAAAATTCAACAAACCAACCTCGATGCGCTATTCGTGGAAATTTGCAATTATCTTCTATAAATGAAAAATCAGACTATAATGCCTACTTGGAGAAATTAGAACTTTCCAAACTGAAGCGAAGATAATTAACAAATTTAAAATAGGAAATTTGTACAAGAAATTTTAAATGGTTAATGAGATTGAGAAACAGTACTGTTTATCTTGAATGTAGCAATATATCCATTTATCCAAAAGTTATACGTTTTAAGTTATACAATTTTTTTCGCCCATGAATTCGCTGGAGAGAAATAAGACTTTTGTTTTTCTTATGATTTTATACACCTTTGTATTCAGCATTTTTTTCTGAGTAATTTGATATGGTACAAAGATTAATGCAATAATTAATTGTGGCTGTAATTTTTAATTTATTACAACCAGCCTGTATATCACCATCTTCTATACTTTAATTAATACAATCAGATTAGTATTTTTTGAGAACCTCTGGTAATTAATTGTACGGTGTTATACTTTTAAATCTTATAATTTATTTATTTTAAACAAAAATACTAAAATAGCAATTAAATTCATTAAATTTGTAGTTAATTTTTTCTGGTGCCTTATTTTAGCAAATTTAATGTTGACTCGTTTGTATTATTGTGTGTCCAATTTTTAATGCTTTACACATATAAGATTTCTTTACTCACACTAGAAACTATGCAATTTTGCCAGAGTCGGAGAAATCTATCATAAATAAACATATTTAGCTCCGTATTCACCAACAAGAGCTAATTAGTTTTCGGCAGGTTAGGTTTCAACAACCTATGATCCAAATGACTCAATTCAAGCTGATGCTTCCATTGCATTGGCGCAGATCAATACAAAATAGAACCTGACCAAGATGCTTAATTATTTCACAGGGTATCTCGAATTTAGATCACCAAAACATCATATTGGTTCTCCGATATAATGCGCTGCAAGAAATTAGTTTTCTAAACTGCGAAGACATTTGATCATCTAGATATTCTAGATGAATTTTCTCACCTACAACGTTAATAATGTATTCAAGACAGTCGTTGCCGGCGGTGAATTTTACCACCAGTATGATGTTGACGATTTTCTTGCGCAAAACAGGGCCGGACGTTTTCTTTATTAATTAACTTAATTATGCGTTAAGTTAGACCGTACGTTTTTTACAAAACATGTTTATTACGTCATTGGGCATATGCTTCTTCAAGGTTAGTCGTTATTTCAGAAGTACCGTGTATATTATATAAAAATATGATATTACGTTAGGCTCCGATATTCCCTTATCTACCCCGAGGTCGTGACAGAAGTCTCTTATTTCACCACATCTTGGCGGCCTTGATGAAAGATTACAAAACTTATTGAACATTAAAGTTTCGCAAAATATTAGGTGTTGCAGCTATGCCGTCGATATGCACCAAGCCATTCAGGGCTTCGTGCATGTGTTATTCTTGCAGTTGATAAATATATTTACCTTTTGGTTCACATCCTGTATAATAAACTTTAAATTACGAACATATGATTTATATAAAAAAATTATAAAAGTTGGTTGTAGTTTCTCCACCATCTTTAAAATTGTACCAGTGTCAGGTTCCATAGTTATTTATTAATAAAATATCTAAATTAAAAACTTTTTTGTGTTGATATAATTAAATTCAAAAATAGGTTGGCTTAATTTTAAAATTGATGAGATCTAAGTGTATCTAAGATACTCACGGAAAAACGGGTGCCATGTCTAAATAATACTTTGTTAATTATTTTATCTACATAATTTAACTACCATAACCCATAACTACTAAATTACACAATGTATAATATCCTCATTTTTTACTTATTTTTCAGTCTTTAAAGAAGTTACATCACACAAATGTAGTTAAATTAAAAGAAGTTATAAGAGAAAATGACGTTCTATATTTTGTGTTCGAATACATGCAAGAGAATTTATATCAGTTGATAAAGGATCGACGGGTGCCATTTCCAGAAGCTACTGTTAGGAATATGTTATTTCAGGTGAGTTACTATTTTTTACCATGTTTTCAGTGTAGATATATGTGTAGTGAATTTATTGGTAGCGATAAATAAATTCGGAATTTACATCACTACTATTGCTTGCAAAAGTATTGAGCCCTGTGTTTGAACGCTCATAACTCTGAAACGACCGAACAAAAAAACATTAAATAAAGTGCGTTATACTCTCGAATCATTTCCACATATCATGTATGAGTATGAAAATTTTGTAACCAACAGTTTAAACAGAAGCGTGATAGTCCGAGAGCCCGCGACACAGTCATACCTTCATAAAACATCACTACGAATAATGTATATGTAATGTTAAATGATTTGAATAAAAGGAAAATGCCGGTATGCCTAAGAAATTTTGGCCGAAAGGGTGTTTAATTACGCTAATTATCTGCTGCAATTCGGTGTCTATGTACCCTCATAAAACATCTCTCTCATTCTTTTGTCACTTATAGATAAATACATATTCTCTCATAACAACTTGGTGTGCCTAACCACATTTGGCCGGAAGTACTCGGCACACCTCCCTGAAGGGGAGGACAATCAGTGTATCGATACCCTCATCGACATCACGCCCATTTTTTATAACAAGAAACTTTGAGCCTTCTTATTAACAGAAACGTTGGTGTGCCTAGCCAGAAATGGCCCGAAGTGGGTTGCAGACCAGTTATTTAAAAGACGATGGTATCTGCGTTACCCTATAAAACACATGTGTCAAATTTGCCACAATTATAGAAGAACATATGTACTTTCATAGTAGTTTTGTCTAACCAACCGTGGTTGGCCGGAACGGTCTGGCACATCGGCTTCAATAGTTAACATCGTCGATATATCATCAGAATCATCGACCATCTCGCTCATTTTCTATAACAAGAAACTTTGAGCCTTCTTATTAACAGAAACGTTGGTGTGCCTAGCCGGAAATGGCCGGAAGTGGGTTGCAGACCAGTTAGTTAAAAGACGATGGTATCTGCGTTACCTTACAAATGAAATGTGTCAAATTTGCTACAATTATAGAAGAACACATGTACCTTCATAGTAGTTCTGTCTAACTAACCCCGGTTGGCCGGAACGCTCTAGCACACCGACTTCAACAATTTACATCGTCCGTATATCATCACAATCATCGAACATCTCGCGCATTTCTTGCATAAGAATGTTTTAGCCTGTTTATTATAAAACCGAAAATACCTGCCTAAATATTTTTTGTACCTTGACTACCTTGTTTAACTGACGTATGTCTTTTCGTCCAGTATTGATGATTTAATATACATTCGATGTTTTTTTTAATTGAAAAAAATTAAAATTTGTAGAAGAAAAACGGCTTTATCAGAATTTAAAGAATTGTTAACAACATATTAAGGAATTGTTTTTAATAACTACAAAAGGATTTTTTGGTTCTTCCAAAATTAAAAATTCTTCTGAATCGTCATCCTGGTGATGTGTATGGTCGTCATCATCCGAATCATTTTCGTTGATTGAGGATTTTATGATTTCGTCTACCCGTAGTGGAGTCGGATCCCCGACATACCAGACAGGCTCCAGTTGTTAATTTTTATTTAATTTCCATCCACAATGTTCTTGCTGTAGCACTGTGCAATTTTGAAGGGTATCATTTTGCCACATTAGTAAACGGTTTAATTTTTCCCTTTCTGTAGAATACAGCTGCATAATCGCAACCGGTGAAGGCATGAAACCCTGGTAATGATAGACACATTTGATGACATAGTGTTTCTGCTAATGTGTTAGAATTAATATAATTTTTTTTTAACTCCGTTTATTCAACAATCTGCCCGTGGGCAATAAGTATTTTGTTTGACAGCAAATGACATGCGCAGGACAGTCCCTATGCACTGCCCTACATATTCCTTAATTTAAATTGTTTTACATTATGTTTACGTTATGTTTCATTGAATCTGTTCGATAGGTCGGAAGGTCTACCTTTTAAGCCGGGACACTTTGTCATTTTGCGCAAACAAAACACTTGCAAGCACGTTAGGATGCACTGACACTCTCGCACGGTATTTTTCACTGAACTGGGTGATGACCTCCCTGACTGATGGAACTGGGATATCGCGTCCTATAACGCTGTTTGTCATGTACCGCGGGGCGTCTACGATGACTCGCAAGACTTTGTTTTGAAACCTCTGCAGTATATCGATGTTTGAATTACAGGCTGCTCCCCAGAGTTGTATTCCGTAGGCCCAAATTGGTTTAATGATGGCTTTGTATAGTAACAGCTTGTTGTCTAAGGTGAGTTGGGATTTTCGTCCTATAATCCAGTACATTCCGCTCAGTTTAATGCCCAGCTGTTTGCGTTTTGCGAATATATGCTTTTGCCACGTAAGTCTTCTGTCAATATGCATGCCTAGGTATTTAGCATCTTGAGCTTGGGGAAGTTGACAATTGTTTATGCTGACAGGTGGGCACGTTTCTTTGCGTAAGGTGAAGGTCACATGCGTAGATTTTAACTCGTTAGCTTTCATCCTCCATTTTCTCAACCAATCCTGGAGTTTGGTTAAGTTAACTTGCAGGTTTCTAGATGCTAATGCAGGGTCATGATGTGAAGCTAATACAGCAGTATCATCCGCAAAAGTAGCCACCATTGTCAGTCTAGTTGTCGGTAGGTCATATGTATATAGGAGGTAAAGGATGGGGCCCAGGACACTGCCCTGTGGAACACCGGACTGGAAATGGTTGATGTCAGAGAATACATTGTTTTTTTTTACCAGGAAGTGTCAATTGGTGAGATAAGATTTAATTAGCTGGTAATGATGATGAGGGAGATTTTTCTTTAATTTGTAGCATAAGCCTGTATGCCATACCTTGTCAAATGCCTGTGATATATCCAGAAAAGCTGTCGAGCAATATCTTTTCGCTTCCAGGTCTTTGTTTATTTTACTTGTTATTCTATGGACTTGCTCGATGGTTCCATGTTTGTTACGAAACTCAAATTGGTGGTGTGGAATTATATTTCGCTCATTTATAATAACCATTAGTTTCTTGGAAAATATTTTCTCGAATACTTTGGACAACATGGGCAGTAAGCTTATTGGTCTGTAAGACGCAGCTTCAGAGTGATTTTTACTAGGCTTTGGAATCATGATTATCTGTGCCACTTTCCAAGGGCTGGGGAAGTATGTTAGTCGTATCACTGCGCTAAATATGTATGTGATGAGTTTAATACATTTTATAGAGAGCTCATGTAGAACTTTTCCGGTAATCAAGTCAAAACCAGGTGCCTTTTTTATGTTGATTTCTTTTTTAATTGTATTTTTTACTTCCGTAAGTTTAATTTTCTTCATTGGCATATCCCTTTGGAATGGAGCCTCTAGGAATTGTTTTATTTCATTGCTTTCTTCTGTTGTGGATTCCGAATTGAACGGCTTAAAAACGTTTTGTAGGTGTTTAGCGAATACTTTCACTTTTTCGTTGTCATTTCTTGCCCACTGGTCAGCAGCGTTTTTGATTGGTGGGTCTATTTGTTGCGGTCTCTTAAGTCTTCTAGTCGCTTTCCAAAGTGAGTATTCTGTCGCTTCTGTCGGAGTCAGTTTTTCCAGGTAATTTTTTATTCCTTTATTTTTTAGATCCAATAGTATCTCCTTAAGATCCCTAATTGATTTATTGAATCTTCTCTTGTTGTCTCCAGTTCTCTCGCGTTGCCATTGTTTCCTCAGTCGGCTTTTCTCGGCGATTTTCTGTTTAACTACAAGTGGCGTGTCCTCGTTGGATTGTTTTACTGTTTTGGTTGGTGGTGTTGAGTCCCATGCGGCTGTTTGAATATTTTTTGTTAGCTTTTGCACCGCCGCTTCAATGTCCGCCTCCGTTTTTAATGGACATCTTAGAGAGATTAGGCATCCAGCTTTTCCCTGAACATATTCCAATCAGTTCTTCTATTATCTAGAAAAGGTTGATTTTCTGAGTTCAGGATTTGAGAGTGAATTGTAATAAGTACTGGAGAGTGGTCTGAGGAAAGTTCCAGGCATGATTCGGCGTTACATCTTTTTGGATCAATGCCTTTTGTTATGCAGAAGTCAATTACATCTGGAATCTTTTTCCTGTCTGTGGGCCAGTACGTTGGCTGATTTGTTGAGATGTATTTTAGATTATTTGCATCCATTGTTTTTACCAGTTGTCTGCCTTTAGAGTTAATCAAGCGTGATCCCCATCTGGAATGTTTGGCATTATAGTCACCACCTGCGATAAACTTATTACCCAGTGATTTAAAGAACTCTCCAAATTGTTCCATTTTATTGTTATGTTTCGGTGGGCAGTAAATAGCTGATATCGTCAAGGGACTCAGCTCATCTTGAATTGTTATACTGGTGGACTGTAGGTAATCTTTGGTATATTTCTCTCTTTCATGACGTTGAATGTTGTCTCGGATTATGATAGTAGTCCCTCCATGAGCTTTGTTGGATGGGTGCTTAGTATGATAAATTTTAAATTTTGGTATAGATAAATAGTGTCTATCCGTAAAATGCGTCTCTGATATTAGCATTATGTCTATATTGTGGTTATATAGGAATATTTTTAATTCTTGGGCGTGTTGGTGATGACCATTGGCATTCCATATCGCAATTTTGTAGCTATGTTGTACTGCCATTACGCTAGTTTACTAATGACCGTGGTTAGCAGATTTAGCATTGTGCCCATCTGCTCCATGAGTTTGCTTAACATTTCTTCCAATTTGGCCATGTTTGTAGTTTGATTATTTGATATTGTTGTTTGGTTGTTGGTTTGGGGGTTGTTTTGTGCTATTTGTGCGAAAGAAATTCCGGGTTGTATTTGTTGGGCTGGTGATGTTGCTGGTTGAGGCATATTTCTCTTTTCTCTAAGAGCTGGATAAAGTCGTTGCTGCAGTTGCTTATGAACGATGCAGCCACGGTAATTAGCAGGGTGATTCCCATTACAAAATCTACATATCACTTTGTCGTCACGAGTTTTGCGGGTGCAATCTGTAGATAAGTGATTACCGGGACACTTTACGCATTGTGGTTGTTTGTGACAGTAGTTCTTAGTGTGTCCGTACTCTTGGCACCTCATACATTGGAGGATTGTTCTTTTGGTGTATGGTGGTTCAACCTGTATAATATTTTTTGCTAGTGACTTCAGCTTAAATATGTCTTTATTATTTTCGCTTGGCTTCAGGTCTATAAAAAAAAATTGACAAGGGTTTTTCAGTGCTTGAATGTTTTAGGTTGTGTATATTTACTACATCGTGCTTTAGATGACTTAACTCTGACTTAATTTCTTCTTTGTCTGTTGAGTAATGTAAACATTTTATAATGATTCAAAATGTCTTTTCATTTTTCGGTCTGAATGTATGATATTTTGTCTTTCTCGTGTCTAATTCTTTTATTACGTTTGAGAAATGCTCCGCGCTGAAAACTTGTATTTTTATTACTTCTTGAGCTACAGTTTTTAAGTTAGATTTTCCTTCAGTTTTTTCCTGTAGTAATTTATGAATATGGGCTACTACTCCGACTTTGTAAACAGTTATTGGAGGTGGTTTAGGTGCAGATGCGGGTTGTTCAGCATTAGGCTCTTTTTTTTTCGTTTTCATTTAGATTATCTCCTTCTTCCTGTAGCTCAGCAAATCTATTCTCAGTTACTAAAGGTTTCTGTAACCAATATGATGTTATTTTTGTTTGTTTTCTTGACTTCTCCTTTTCAGGAGAAGTCTTTGTTTTTATTTCCAAACTCGTTAGCCATATTTCAAAATCTTGAAATTTGTGTATATTTCCTAATCAAATTATTAAACATTATTATGCAAAAAAATGAGCGAGATGTTCGATGATTGTGATGATATGCGGACGATGTTAACTGTTGAAGCCGGTGTGCCAGACCGTTCCGGCCAACCGGGGTTGGTTAGACAAAACTACCATGAAAGTAGATATGTTCTTCTATAATTGTGGCAAATTTGACAGATGTGTTGTGTGGCACAAACGCCTGGTCGTCCATCAAGATCGATTGAAACCGTGCGCTGAGATTCCTCATCCGAATCAGGCCAAACTTGAAGAACGAGCCAGTAGACGTCCAGGAAGACCTCGGAAATGTTTGGCAAATCACAGCGGAGTTTCATCCAACCAAGCAACATCATCAAAAATATCGCAGCAAAATTACGGAGGTGAGTTCTTCGTGCCTGCATCTGGGGCCATATCTCCTGACTGTCCCTGTTTAACCGGACCAAACCGTGATGTAAGCCGAAGTCAATCAAACGATGGTACCGTTATACCCATGGAAGAAATCAACGATGCGACTGTGGCAGAAGATAGATTGGTGATAAGTGATGCATACCTGAATGATTGTATTGGTTTAGAGCATCGTCGACGGTTGCCTCCCCGTAAGGCTAAAGATGTGGCAAGTGGATGTCTGCGTGATTACTTTCAGGGGAAAGTCAGAAATAAGAAGGGGGAAATGTAGCGGAGTTGTCAATGTTGTTGTCTAGGATATACCTAGTTGTAAATAGTTAGACATTCTATGAGTTAGACATTAAAATAAATATACGTTGTGTGTCACGTTTTTAAATACAGTAGAGTTTGGCTACGTTACAATATATATATATATATATACAGGGTGAGTTATTAGTATCCCGGCGGTACATAGCTTATAAATCGTTCGAGAAAGAAAAAAATATTTTATACAAAAGTTGTTTGACTCGCCATTTTCTATAACGTAAAATTATTTTCATTTATACAGGGTGTTCCATTTAGACGTGACGGAAAATCCGCAAATTTTTTTAAATGGAACGCCCTGTGTATCATGCCATATTATGAATACTAAGGAAGTTGTCTTTCCAACTGTGTAAGTTGTACCTGTGTAAAGTAAATAGTTCCTGAGATATTCAACTGTTTGTCAAAAAATTGGCAATTGCAGGCCTTTCTTAAAAACTACGTTAATACTACATTTTTGCAGATATTGTCCTAAAAATTTTGTCACATAATAACTAAACCCATAGCTAGATGCTGATGTCATGAAAAATTTGATGCGCTATACAGGGTGATTGTAGCATGCACTAGTTTTTAAACATTTTTGAATTGCTTTTTCTTGAGATTTTTAAATGGAACACCCTGTATATTATTTGCTAACTGAAATGTCTGTTAAGTTCTTTGTAATTTATATTCACTATATCGTATATCTATTTTTACTAGTTTTTGTGATATTTGTAATTTAAAGAGTAGTATGTTATTTAGTATCTTAATATTGCTTTGTAAACAGTGTGCTGGGTATCATGATGTAAAATATTTAAAGCGTTATAGAAGAAGCCATTTAGAACCTATTTAATTAGATTTATTCATATAAAAAGTATTACCGTTATTAAGGTATTACACAATTTTATAAGTATGTTTTGCAATTTTTACAAACGTACAGCGAGCGAACCTGAAGACCTAGTAACTTCAGTTGGGCTCCGAAGTAAACCAAAAACAGTGTAGTTTTAGGGGGACTATTGCGATAAATTGTTCACCTTTGTGAAAATTATGCGGAGACGTTTCATTGTAATAGTATGTGCGCTCATACACAAAAACAAACAGAAACGCTCAAATCTGTCTTGATGAGCTACGTTTGAGAACGAACTTGTATTCAGTACAAAAAACAACCAACAATATCTACTTACTATTGTTAATTGATTTAAAATAGGATATTTTTCTGGAGAGACAATTGAAAATTGGGATAATATGAATGATAGTATGAGTAATATTGATAATGTGAATAGAAAGTGGATGTCTTGGAAGTATTTTTAATAGATTTTTTTGCTATGAATAAAAATCTGACTCTAAAGATGGCTATCAGTTTGTTTTTGTTGCATATTTGCTTTTTGTGTGTGAGCACATAAATCACATCAAAGAAAATCTGATTTTCAACACTCAGAAGTCAACAAATTTGCACGATAGCTAACCTAAAAGTACATGGTTTAGGGTTTCTTTAACAGTAATTGAAATTTTTTAAATCGCGTAGCCGGCGTAGCCGGTTGCCATACGATCGACGGCAAAATATATTTATAAAATTTCATATAAAATTGTTAATATGTTGATAACGGTAATACTTTGTATAAGGATCAAGCTGGTTAAATCGTTTTTAAATAATCTCTTCTATCGCCACTTGAAGACTTTACATCAAACTACCAAATACCTTATTGACAGCAATATGAAAAATATATAATTGCATTACATTTTCGTTAAATTGCAAATATCACAAAAAATAGTAACATTTGGTGTATGACATACTAGATGTAAATTGGAGCGAAATAAAGGGTTATTACTGCCAACACATATTATACAGGGTGTTCCATTTAAAAATCTTGAGAAAAAGCCATTTGAAAAACATCAAAATTTACTAAGTTCAATGAACAGCCTGTATAGTGTATGTAATATCTTTTGATACTATCATCTTCCTACTGGCTTTGACTATTGTCTCATATAGTTTAAAGGCAAAATCGGCAAAAATGTCGTTTTTACATAGTCTTTAAAAAGACCCTGCAACGGGCATATTTTGGAAAAACAGTTGAATATCTCTGGAACTATTAACGCTGTGACTTAACAACATACACGATTGGATAAACAAATTTAGTAGTGTTTATAATATAATAAAATATACAGGGCATTCCATTTAAAAAAATGTGCCTACTTTCCTTCACACCTAAATGCACCACCCTATATAAATGAAAATAATTTTACGTTATAGAAAATGGCGAGTCAAACAACTTTTGTATAAAATGTTTTTTCTTTCTCAAACGATTTATAAGATATGGACCGCCGGGATACTAATAACTCACCCTGTATATATATATATATATATATATATATAGGAGAAAGGTATTTGTCGGGCAATTCCGTCATACGAAGATCGAAGAAGCAACCGTATACACGTGTTTCGGACTATTAGTCCTCATCAGTACGGTATAGCCAAGGAGCAAGATGGACACTCAATGGAAAAACACTCAAATGGTTCCCTATAGGGGGTGACCAATGTCGCCAATTTGGTGTCCATCTTGCTCCTTGGCTATACCGTACTGATGAGGACTAATAGTCCGAAACACGTGTATACGGTTGCTTCTTCGATCTTCGATCTTCGTATGACGGAATTGCCCGACAAATACCTTTCTCCTTTATATCGTACCGTCGATTAACCAGCTTTCCTATATATATATATATATATATATATATATATATAGATATATATATATATAAAGGAGAAAGGTATTTGTCGGGCAATTCCGTCATACGAAGATCGAAGAAGCAACCGTATACACGTGTTTCGGACTATTAGTCCTCATCAGTACGGTATAGCCAAGGAGCAAGATGGACACTCAATGGAAAAACACTCAAATGGTTCCCTATAGGGGGAACCTTGGCTATACCGTACTGATGAGGACTAATAGTCCGAAACACGTGTATACGGTTGCTTCTTCGATCTTCGTATGACGGAATTGCCCGACAAATACCTTTCTCCTTTATATCTTACCGTCGATTAACCATCTTTCCTTTATATATATATATATATATATATATATATAAATATATATATATATATATATATATATATATATATATATATCTTCTTTTCACAGTTTTCTGGTGACGGTTGTGTTTTTAAAGTTTTTGTCGGTGTCATTGCACAAACACGACATTGACCTTACTTGCACCATAAATTAACACTTCAATTTCACCATTATCTATTTATTTTCTTTTCGTGGATATTCTTTCTTTCTACTTTTATTTGGCTGGTACCTGCTTCAGGCAAAATAACAAACAAAATAGAAGATGCACTGCCGTCGCCGCATGAAGAAATTACACGAATTTTTATATCCGACCTCACCGCCTATTTTGACTACAATTATTTATAGTAATCCTATATTTAATGTATAGGGTTAGCCAAAATTACCGAACCACCTAAATAATTCTTCAACCAAAAGTTTTTTGGCTTTAAACTAGCTATCTTCTAAATATATTTTCAATATACAGGTTGCTCATTTTATTCTAGAAATTTGGTAACCTCTCCTTTTTTTAAATAGAATAGCCTATATATTATTAATTCTTTTGATTCTAAGATTAATTCTAAGAACTTTTTATGTGAATCATTTTTTATAAAATGCATTAATTTTTAATTATAAGCTATTAACCAAAAATAGTCAAAATTACCGGAACATCTAAATAAATCTCAAACTGCATAAAATGTCAAAAACTCTTTCAAATAAAAGTTCTTTGGGTTAAACAAGCTCTAGTTCAAATATTTTCTTAATATTTAATATTTATACAGGGTGTCTATTTTATTATAGAAATTTGCAAACCTTTTCCTTTTTTAACAGAAATAATGCTAGGATTAATTCTAAAAATTTCTTGTAGGAGTTATTTTTTTATAAAATGCATTATTTTTTAGTTATAAGCAAATAATCAAAATAAACTTTTACTGGAACCAAACGTGTTAAAAATAAAAAATCAAAGAAAAAATAACAACTCAATTCACTAGAATTAAATTAAATGTACAACCTGCCACATTAAAATAAATGTGTATGTATGTGGCAAAATATTCTTAATTTGAAGTTCAGGAGTTTTGATTAATTACTCATAACTCAGAAATGATGCATTTTCAAAGAAACTTATTTCAACAAAAAGTTCTTAGAATCACCCCAACAATACAAAAATAAAATAGGTATGCAGGATGTTCTATTAGAAGATGGAAAGGTTTGCAGATTTCCATAATAAAACGACCATACTGTAAATTAAAACTATATTTAAACCAGCGGTTGTTTAAGCCCAAGAAATTTATTTGAAAAATTATTTGAATTTTTTGCAGTTGTGAATTTTTTAGATGTTCTGTTAATTTTGACTATTTTTGGTTAATAGCTTATAATTAAAAACTAATGCATTTAATAAAAATATGATTCTTATAAAAAGTACTTAGAATTAATCTTAGAATTAAAAAATTTAATAATATATAGCCTGACCGGGGGGAAGTTAGCCATAAAAGTTATCCATAAAACTTTTTTTCATCCGATTTTAATGAATGACACATTTTTGGAAATCCCTTAACGTACTGAGTCTACAGTAGTTATTGCAGAGGACGCAATTCATAACTACTACCTAAAAAATTAAAAAGAAAGTAATTTTTAGCTTAAATTGGCACATTTTTACAATCTCATATCTCCGTTAATGGTTTACCAATTACGACATCTCTTACAGCAATCAAAAGTACAAATGTAGACCATACTTCCATAGTTATTGCAGCTCAACTTTCCACTAATTAGTGGTCTAAAAAAATTCCTGAACTTTGACTATTTTTATCCAGGGATGCGAGTATGGAAGCATACACCGTTCCAGTAGAACAGTGAGCATAACCCCTGTTTTATAGCCTGTTTTATTTAAAAAAAGGAGAGGTTATCAAATTTCTATAATAAAATGAGCAGCCTGTATATTGAAGATATATTTAAACGATAGCCTGTTTAAAGCAAAATAACTTTTGTTTGAACAATTTTTTGAATTTTTGTACGGTTGGAGAATTATTTAGGTGTTCCGGTAATTTTTGCTAAGCCTGTATAATTCTGCAGTGAGCGGCACTAGTAAGCGGCAGGGTGGTGCCGCTGACGGTGCCGCACTGCCGCTTACTGTATGGTAGCCGCTTTGCCAAGATATGGCTTTGAAACAATGTAAACGTATATCATTAGCGGCGCCGGTCTGCCGCTCGCCACTCGTATCCTAGCCGGGACTTTATTGATAATGTAAAATAATTATGAAAAAAAATACACCAATCTTAGTTTTTTGTATAGATGTAAATTGATAAGAGAGAAAAATAAATTTTAAAATCTTTTGTCCAGTCAAGCTCAATCGTTAAAATTGAATCGTAATTATGAACTGGTAGATCTAGGACTTCTCCAAATCTCTATCACAAAAATGATCAACAAAATAAAAAGAAACTATTTCTCGATAGAGTAAATCGACAAAAAAACAAAGCAGCACTTCATTGGTATCGAGAAAAGAAACACATTTTCTCCACAGGCATTTCTCACCCTATATGAGAAAATTGCTTATGTCATATCAACGAAAGTAAAGCGGCTTGTTACTGCGTGACAATTCGACGCAAAATAAGAATATTTTGGCAACAAACTCGTTTTCTATAGGGTCTAGTTAAACTCACCTGTTTGGTTTTAGACCCTATAAAGCATCTGGTGTAGATACACCTCTAAATAAATTAACTACGGATCGTAGGCCATTGATATCGATTTTCATTCCAACTTAATTTATATCTAATAACGTAGGTGGGAGTTAATTCCAGATGTTCCAAACGTTCTTCAACTATATATTATCGGAAACGTATTGCTTTAAAATTATCATGGTAATTATAATTACGTATGCAATCTAAAAGTGATGCATGTTGCAGTCTGTAAGTACGGTAAAATATAGTGCGTGTTTGATACTTCATGTATCATTAGCGGCGATAGCAGAGGTCGTTCAGAATCTATTTAACAAAATATACCATTATAAATGTCACCTTGCTAGTTTGAGCTGTTGAAAAAAATCACGTTTTAATAACTTTCTTGTGTGTTCCTTCTAAAAACCACCCAGATATTGGCGGGCGGTCATTTCAGAGGTCAGCATTCGAGCTGGAGGTCGAAAATATTTAATGCCTCCTTTGCTACTGGGCGTTTATGGGGTTATAAATATCATGATATGTTATTATACAAGGTTTGTATAAATTAGCGGAAAAGTTACACGTGGCCATGTTCTTCGCAAAATTCTAAATCGACAATCTTTATATTAAAAAGCAGCGTCATTCTTGTGTCCGAGTTTTGTGCAAACCTTTGAACGGTACAGACGTATGTTGATCGCTCGCGAATTACCAAACGTGTTGCCCAATCAATTGCTTAATAAACAAAAATAGTGTCGCGGAGAAACAGAATGGGTAGTGAAAATGGCAAGGAAAAGCAAAAAGCGCAAAATGCATGAATCACTAGTAGTCTCACCCCAGCCCACAAACACAAATCAAAATAAAGAAACAAAAAAAGACAAAACGTTCTTGCCACCACCTGTCATTGTGGGCCAAGTAACAAACTACGAGTCAATGCGAAATTGTTTAAACAATAAAGAATTCAAGTACAAAGCTACGCTAATGAATTCTGGCGATATAAAACTCAACGTAGAGAAAATCGATGAATACAGGAAACTTACCGAATTGCTAAATGAAAAAAAAGTAAACTGGTACACTTATGAAAACAAACAAACAAGACCAATTAAGGTCATGGTCAGGCGCCTACATCCAACCTGCAAAAATGAAGACATACTAAAAGAATTAAAAGAAGGCGGCTATTCTATAATTGACGCCACGAATATACTAAAACGAAGCGATAAAACTCCACTACCGATGTTTATGCTTACGTTTAGTAACGAGGAAGATATTAAGAAAATCTATAATATTAAATCCATCTTAGGAATGAAGGTAGAAATAGAGGCGGTAAGAACGCCTAAACAGGTACCGCAATGCAAAAGATGTCAAGCTTTTGGACACACCCACCGATTCTGCAATAAAGAACCCCGATGCGTTAAATGCGCGAGTAAACATTTTTCGACAGAATGCAAGAAACCGAAAGAGGTACCACCAAAATGCTGGAACTGTGGAGATGCTCACCCTGCAAACTACAGAGGCTGTATGGTGGCAAAAGAAATAGAACGAATCAGAGACCAGAAAGGGCTACCCAACTTACCAACCCAACCAAAAGTGGGTCAACAACAGCGTGCAGGTAACATCCCAAAATCAAAACCAATTAAAAAAACAAATACAAGCACAACATATGCCCAAGCGACAGATTCCTCAAAAAAGGACAAGCCATCAACTTCAGGTGACGCTACTATGCAGCTCCTACAAAAAATTCTAGAAAGGATGGACAAAATCGAAGAGAGATTATCTAAGCTAGAACAGTAAAATACACACACATAAGATGACTAACGATTTACGAATCGCAACTTGGAATGCCAACGGTATACGAAACAGAAAATTGGAAATAGAAGTGTTTCTAAACACACATAAAATCGATATATGTCTTGTTTCAGAAACACACTCAACAAATCAGACATATCTAAAGCTGAAGTGATATCAGGTGTACGAAGTATGTCATCCGGATAACCAAGCTAGAGGAGGAAGTGCCGTATTAATAAAAAATAGCATAAATCACTATGAGGAGTGCCATCTCAAGAGCGCAGAAGTACAACTTACGGTCGTTGGTATAAAATCAACCAAACAGAATTTTACTGTGAGTGCGATATATTGCCCCCCAAGATTTAATCTCAAAAAAACAGATTATAATAAATTCTTAGAACATCTCGGAGAAAGGTTTATACTGGGTGGTGATTATAACGCCAAACATACAGACTGGGGCTCCAGACTGATAACTACAAAAGTGAGAGAGCTGAGAAACGCAATCCAAGAAAGAGGATGTCGATTCCATTCCACAGGTAAGCCAACCTATTGGCCTACTGACCAGGACAAAACCCCGGATCTTTTAGACTTCTTTATAACAAGAAAATTTTCGCCGAACTTCATTGATATTGAGGAGAACTTTGATCTGGACTCTGAGCACTCTGCAATACTAACGACTCTAAGCGAAAGCATAATCAAAAAGGAATGTACCCCAACCTTGACCAATAAAACTACAGACTGGGTAAGCTTTAAAATAGAGCTTGAAAACACTATACAGCTAAATATCCAGCTTAAAACCAGAGATCAGCTCGACGTAGAAGCCGAGAAATTCATCAACACCATCCAGAAAGCCGCTTGGAACAACACTAAAGAAATCACCCACAGAACTATTGGAAATAATTATCCTATGGAAATTAGAGAAATGGTCAAGCAAAAAAGACAAACTAGAAGAAGATGGCAACAGTCACGAGATACAGCTGACAAAACCATACTTAATAATAAATCCCAACAACTTAAACGCGAAATTCAAAAACTAAAAGAGGCATCATTGGAATCCTTCTTAACCAAATTGACTCCCGATAAAGAAACAGATTACTCGCTGTGGAAAGCAGTGAGGAAATACAAGAGGCCAGTGGCCCATGTCCCACCTATAAGACGAAGAGACGGTACCTGGGCAAGAGACAATAAACAGAAGGCTGAAAGAAGGTTTTGCAGAACATCTAACACAAATCTTCCAGCCACACAACATCGAATCAGAGCCAATCACGAATGAAGATATAACCTATGATGAAGAAGCCATACAGGTAGTTACTGCAAAAGAAGTTGCCAGAGAAATCAAGACAAACCTGAATCCAAAGAAGGCACCTGGATATGATCTTATCACAGGAGAAGTTCTTAAGCAATTACCTAAGAAAGGTATTGTTATGCTGACGTACCTAATAAATGCATCGTTCAGATTAAAATACGTCCCACATGTCTGGAAAGTAGCAGAAGTTATCATGATACCAAAACTAGGCAAACCACCGACCGAAGCCAAATCATATCGCCCAATATCACTGTTACCAATGATATCGAAACTCTTTGAAAAGTTGCTTCTAAAGAGAATGAAACCTATCATTGAGAGAAAAGAACTAATTCTTAATCACCAATTTGGTTTTAGAGAAAAGCATTCCACTATAGATCAAGTCCATAGAATAACAGATATCATAGAGAAAGCATTAGAAGAAAAGCTTATTTGCTCAACAATCTTTCTTGATGTGACACAAGCTTTCGATAAGGTTTGGCATGAAGGATTGATACACAAACTAAAGAGTATGCTACGTTTACAATACGTCGAGCTGCTAACATCCTATATATCTGATAGACTATTCAGAATATAACAGATCGATGAATACTCGGAACTAAAAGAAGTCAAAGCTGCAGTACCCCAGGGTAGTGTATTGGGACCAATCCTCTATCTACTATATACCAGTGACCTTCCACAGATGGAAAATGTAACAGTCGCCACATTCGCAGATGACACGGCTCTAATGGCAGTGGGATCAACTATTGGTGAATCTACCAGGAGTCTTCAACAAGCTAGTAACAAAATATATAAATGGACCAAAAAATGGAAGACCAAGCTCAACGAACTGAAATCTGTCCACATTAACTTCACAAACAAAAGAATCGAGGACATACCTCATGTCAAAATTAACGACGCCATAGTTCCATATGCGAACACTGCAAAGTATTTGGGTATGACACTGGATACAAAACTAAGGTGGAAAGAACATGTTAAGAAGAAAAGAGTAGAGCTCGGCCTCAAATACAGAGAACTGTACTGGCTTCTGGGAAGAAACTCTCAGTTGTCAGTACAGAACAAACTACAAGTCTACAACCAAGTACTAAAACCGATTTGGTTATACGGCATCCAGCTTTGGGGCTGCGCAAAAAGCTCCAATATACAAGGAATCCAGATCTTCCAAAATAAAGTACTAAGGAATATGGTTAACGCTCCTTGGTACATACGGAATAGTGACCTGCACCGTGATCTTGGTGTCCCACAAGTCATCCAAGAGATAAAAAGATTCGCCACTAAGCATGAATCTCGCCTAAGCCATCACGTCAACGTAGAGGCCCTGCAGCTGCTGGACAACCAGAATCTAGTGAGAAGACTAAAAAGAACTAAACCCTTCGAACTAGTGAATCAGTGAAATGTGTAAAAAGCAGAGCACAGTGAGTGAAGTGTTAGTGCTTCTTGTTTGGGACAAAGTAAATATAGGGACATCAGTGGATAGCCTATTAGAGACAAGTACCTAGTTTTAAGAATTCAGATTTAAATTGCTGGTTAATCTTTTAGATTAGTTTCAATATGTTAAGCATCTTATGCTTATTAATAAAAAAAAAAAAAATTCTTGTGTCCTCAAGGGCCAATTGAAAGAAACATACATTTGTTCCACCCTACCGCTGAAATAGTCAGTTTCTAACTTGGATACGAGAGCAGAAAGTAGTTCTTTACCTCACTGAAGCTGGTTGTCATAGAAACTCGTACGTGAAAATCTTCTAAAATATCGTCTATAAGTTCCATATTTCTTGATATAAAATTTTGCACAAACGATGAACGTCAGTAACACGTCAGTAATAAATAATTAGACACATTAGTTTGTAAATATTTAATATTAACCGGATGACAACGTCATAAGCAGTCACCTACAGCTGCGTTCGTTTATTCGGTTCTGGGTTCGGTGTAGATAGTGTCGGTGCGCTGTCACGTGACAACGGTGTAAGGGTGGTGTAAGGTGTAGTTCACAGGATTTTTGAACGCACCTGGGCACATGGTGCGCGTCAAACGTCAGACTGGTCAGCGTCCGATTCGTCAGTGTCATGTGTGTCAAAACTTTGCTATGTTCTAATACGAAATCACCTCACTTAACCCAACTTAACCTAAAAAGCACTGACAAGTTTGACGTACACCGCCTGCGTACACCGCGCTCTACCAAAATTGAAGGTGTAGATAGTGCACGCACCACGTACACCGCACTGCCTCCCTCTAGCTATGTCCCAACACGAAAGTGTCAACACTGCTATACCGCACCGCTTAATAAAACGCCTCGGTGTCACTTGGTGCAAAAAGTGTCAACGGTGTAGAATATCCGAACGCAACTTACGTCGACAGATATCAAAATTAACAAATTTTAATAACATTATTTCTCTAATAGAGTGGCAGGATTAAACAAAACTGTCGACAGCACTCGTGAGAAACCAATTCCCTCACTTGTATGTCTTTCCACCCTCCGCTGCGCCTCGTGCCAAAATCCGACATACGCGTGATTGCAAACACGTGGTTTCTTCACTTGTACTGTAATATACATACTATTATTTCATACTGTTCGGTATATAAATGTTTACATCATCAATTTGAGTCCGGTAAGCGAGTAACACCACAAGGCTGGTAAGTGCTGCCAAGGCCGGTAAGTGTTGCTTACGCCTGTTGCTTAAAGCCAACTTAATTGTCACAAAATATAATGTCATTTTTTACTTTTGAGATAACTAAATTTTTAACGTAATTGCTGTTCAACCGGACTCGACAGTATGAAATAAAATGTTATACGATACACCTCCGGTAGGTTTTGTAACACTACTCGTTTACATATTCCAGACTCGGCTCCTTCGTCGCCTCGTCCGTAATATTTAACTCTTAGGGCCGATATATTCACCTATCGTGAAACTGTTCGTCATCTAAACGACAAGATAAATGGTAAAAATGTGTCTATTCACCTGTCGTTAACGTTACCGACCGGATAAATACGCTTAACGATCAAATTTATTTAGCGATCGAATGAACCTGCCGTAAACTAATGACGAACACTTGTTTGGTCACAGAGCATGTGCTGAATGTCAAACAAAAAGTCAAACTGACAAATATTTACGTACGTACGTGGTACTGTATTAATTGAAGTCATTATTTTGTTAATATGGCCGAATTTGCTGAATTCGTCTTTCATACCATTTTTTTTAACTTTTGGTCGTCTTTTTTAATTGATGTGGTTAGAAAAGGGTGCGAATGAATTTTGGTTACGTTTTGTCAATGTCTATCAATGTTATTTACGGCGCTACATCTAGCGGCAATTAGTCCAAGTTATGATCCAAGTTTTGATTTAGTACACCCTTTTTACCGACATTTGATACTATACTGCCGAAAAACATTCGTTAGCGATGTTTACGTCCTCGTTACCTGACGATAACTTACAGATCGGTGAAAAGACAGAATCATTTTTAACGCGAACGTTAGCGTAATCTGTTCGTTGGCTAACGACAACTTTGACGATAGGTGAATACATCGGCCCTACTGTTACAAGTAGCTTACCGGAATAACGTAAATAACTATTGGCAATACTTAATCCAACGGATGTCTGTGTAACTATGCACTGTAACCAATCCTCAAAATATTTACTTATCGTTTAGTCTTGTCATTTTATACGCGAAGTCATGGAACGTCGCCCCCCTACAAAAATAATACCAATAGATTTAAAAAAAATGTCGTACATCATATCAAAAAGTTTACTGAAGTTTGATGATACTATTATTGAAATTAATTAAAATCTATCAATAATTATAAAATTTGTCATGAAATGTTTGCACCAATATCTCCGGAGTATTAAGCTTAGCAGAACAAATTATACACCAATTTAAAGCCAAAAGATAAACATGGGTACATGATAATCAATGAATTACTTAAAAATATTCAAAGATGTAGCTATGGGACACGTTTACCAAACTAGAACGGTTGTCTCATGCCGCACCTTTATGGCGAAGCGGTGCGTGGGGGAGAAGGGTCAAAAGATAAACACTGGCATCACAGCCACTTAAGGAGCATATTTGTATGCCCACGTGATCAGTTATTAACACGCGCTTAGCATCGCTACTACTAATCGGTACAAAAGTATTGAGCTCTGTGTTTGGATGCGTGTAACACTGCAACGACTGATTAAAAAAATGAAATAAAGTGTGTTATACTCCTGAATCATTTCTACATGACATGAGTGACTATCAAAGCGCGAGAGAAGTAAAAAAGGTATCCGACTTTTTCGGTTTTAAAATACAGCTCGACTTTCCGATTTTTTTCTTTTAAACCGCTTTCGACACAAATTTCAATTTTTATTCAGGTTATAATTATAATCTCTTCTATATGTTGGCGCTTTTATTTTCTATATTTTGTGCTTACGGATCTACAGAAAAAAAACTTCAATATTGTTCTTTATTGTAAATTGCAGCTTCTCCATCAATAGATTGCAAATAATAACACCGATCAAGGGATCTTAGAATACCTGGTGAATACTCAAAAAGCATGGTACACCATTTGCGATTATAGATTATCCACTCAGAATATTGCGAAGAACATCGCCACGTATACGTGCTATAACGCTATTGTCCAGTTTACGTTCTAAGACGCAAACGCAAACGCGAACGCAAAACGCAGAAAGTTGCCACATACAAGGTGTGTTTTATTGCCACTGGTAATCAGTTCATTTCATTTTGAAATGTATTCACTTGTCCCAAAAAGCGTTTTATTGCGCATTCAAAATGAAAGTGAATAGATTTCAACTGATCATATTCAGTTCCACCTTCACCCCTGAAGGACAAGCCGGAAAAGATGATCAGTTGTATTCAAAATGAATTGAAATTAAATCAGCCAATAGGAGGAAGGTATCAGTCTGCAGTCACATGCATGTCACGATTGTATCTCGGAGAGGTTATGTGTATTTGTTTTCGTTGGTGAGACGATGCAAGACGATGGTGAGACGGCTTCATATGCAATTCGTACTTAACTCCTTGCATAAGTCTTATGCAAAATGTCCGATACAAACATAACCTGTCGGCCTAACTACACGTAACACGAATGCGTATGCGCGCGCGCGATAGGCATAGCGATAGGTACACTCAAATGCGTTTTATTACTCGTGTTCAATTCACTTCAAAAGAGAATCATTTCGAATAGATACGAACTGCACACGGGTGGCAATAATACACACCTATAGTCCACGTGTATGGGTTTACGTTCCATGTGACGCGAAGGCCAACACGGGACGCAGACGCGAAAAGTTCACCAACTTCAACTTTTCGCGTTTGCGTCCCGTGTTTAGGGTGGCGTCTGGCCAATCCCAGGCAAGCGCGCTTGCACGTGACACTGACACTGACAGGTTACTAATACAAAACGCAGAAGAAAATAGGTACATTTGCATAATTATGAAGATAGACGACGAGAAGCTAGTGAACAGCGTACAGCTGTTCAAACATGTACAAACATGGCGATTTGCCGCCAATGGTTTACCGGGTACGTTCGCGTGACGTTAGTTACTCAACCTCTAAAATATAAAATCCCTACTAGTGTTGAACTGCCAACCTCTAAATAGAAAATGTATTTCTTTGCGTTTGCGTCTAGTGGAACATAAACTGCATTATTTATGTTCGCGTTTTCTGTTGGCGTCGCGTCTGCGTTTATACATACCGCCAATTTATACATACTCTGTATACTACTCTGTATACTACTACTATTCCTTTTTTAGTTGTTGCAATTTAGTTGCTCGCAGGTGTTGATGATAACAATGATGTTGATATTGTATTTCTCGCATCATTTCAGATACTCCAGGGACTGGCGTTTATCCATAGGCATGGTTTCTTCCACAGAGATCTAAAACCCGAAAATATTTTGTGTTCTGGTCCTGACTTGGTGAAAATTGCCGACTTTGGGTTAGTTCGAGAGATCAGATCCAGACCACCGTACACCGATTATGTTTCGACTAGATGGTACCGCGCACCAGAAGTGCTGCTTCATTCGACAATATACAGTAGTCCAATTGACCTATGGGCAGTTGGATGTATTGCCGCGGAGGTGTACACCTACCGACCTTTATTTCCCGGCACTACTGAAACTGATCAGCTGTACAAAATATGCCAAATTTTGGGAACCCCGGATCAAGTAAGTACGTCTGCTGACAGATTGTTAAAAATAATTTACATTTGTGGAGGGTATAGGTATTAATATCTAAAACAAGTTAACAATGCCGCAAAAATTATTCCTTTTAACAATAATAATAATAATAATAATAAATGGCTTTATTAAACATTTTTTTTTACAAGTTTCAATATACATTCATTTCAAAGCGGAGTTCAGATTCCTAGTTTATAAACTGGAATCTGCTCTTCCACTCAACCTTTACGTAAGTTTAATCGTAACCGGAAATTTTTACACATAAATAGAAACCAAAAGCGACCAAGAGAAAAAAAAAACATTTACCGTAACCTAATCACCCATCATGTATAATCACTCTGCATGTAGAGAACCCCTCAACATTCTATAAACATTGTCTGTCGAACAGAAAAGCTCTTAGCTCATTTCTAAATTTCACACCTTGCAGAGCCCGGAGACCATGCGGCAGCTCATTGAAAGTTTTTACTATATTGTACGAGAACGATCGTTTAAAGAATTCGGTATTGTGCGTAGGCTGCGTGAGAAACCCCCCGAAACGAAGGTTTAGGGTATGAACGTCGGTGCGAAATGTTAATCTGCGATAAAGGTACGATGGGGATTTTTGATGAATCACTTTTAAGAACAAACAGACCGCATGCAGGTATGCGGTTGGCCATATTGAGCCACTGTAATTCTTTGAGTCCATGAGAAACTCTCTCGCGTCTTCTTATACCCAGAATCAACCTCATGCAGGAGTTCTGTAGAGTCGGTATTCTTCGCTTATCGATGGCATCGAGATGTGGTCCATATACGGCGTCTCTAAAGTTTAAACTACTCATTACCAAAGAGTTGCAAAGAAGTGCTTTAGTATCCCTGTTCAAGAGTTGACGGTTGGCATATATTAATTTGAGATTACCGTAGGCTTTACCCAACAAGCGTGAGATGTGCTTCTTGACTCTAAGGCCGCTATCGAAGAGTAAACCCAAATTGCAGCCCTCACTGGAATGTCTACCCCGTCCACTCTTATGTTCACTTGTTCCATAGAGTAGGCAACACACTTACTGGTCTCAGATGACCATATCCGGATGGATGTGAGACCTTCGGCAGCGGTGTAACAAAACTCGATTTCCATATGGTGGGAAAATCACATTTATAAATGCAAAAGTTAAATAGGTGGGTTATTATGGGACGAAGAAATGGGATGCAAAGAAGCAGCATGCGCAACCCAACGCCATCACAGCCAATGGAATTTGATGTTATTCTCCGTATTGCCGCAAACACTTCATGTTCACCCACGTTCCTAAACTTGAACCTTTCCGGAAACTCGTGCTTCAAATGTGACGAGTAATAATATATCACTGTTTCTGCATCATGCTGTACTGTGGGGACGTTCACAAAGAAGTTATTAATCTTGGTTGGATTTGCTAGATTCTCGGGTATCTCTGCTCGAGACGATTTTCCAAGGTTCATCGAGCGAAGAATTTTCCACATCTCCCGGTTTCCAACTCCTCTCATACGTTTTTCGTAAAAGATCCTCTTTTCACGTCTGCATGCCGTGGTCACTGCATTTCAAAGTTCCTTATTGTAGGACCAGTGTGCCGGAAACCCACTCCGTTTGAATCCGGCTAATGCCTGGTCTCGGGACTGCATCATTTGCCTCAGAGTATCCGTAATCCATGGCGCTGGTCTTTTACCAACTCGGGTTGTTGTTAAAGAATGAAACCTTGTCATTGATGGTGTCGATATCATATACGTTCCGCCATGGGATTGATCGCATGGCGATGGGATTGATCCCTGTATGTTATAAAACTTTGAGCCCTTTTCGGCTGGCGCCAATTTCTTGTATTATAGGTGTATTGGGGTAGGTGATATTAGGGGTACCACCTTCCCAATACTATTATTGGATGCAAAATTTAATGCGCTTTCCGAATTTGTAACACTTGTTTCTCTATGAGGTTGTTGCAAAAAGTTATGGGCAGTTCTTTATTGAGACGACAAGTGCTCTTATAAGGTGACGCGTAATGATATAAATCAAATTTCCGACAACACCGTTTGATAAATTTTTGGAGTAAAACTCTGGCGTATAGTACTTGAACACCCCTATCATTTGATATATGTTTCATAACAAAATTCGAAAAAAAAAAGTTATGGCTATCTTTTATGGCTAACTTCTCCGCGGTTTACCTACGTACGTTACGAATATCTCTTAAACAAGTGTCGCTTCCTAATCAAGGCACGCGCTCCCGTATACTACTTAAATTTATTACAAAATCAGCTTAACAATCTAAAACTTGTTTGCTAAGCAAACAACTACATTCGCATAACCAAAGGAAACAGCCAAATACACAGCAAAAGCAAACTGCAATTGCAAAGAAAGAGCGTGTGGTGTAAGCAAATCAGTTCGAAAAACAAGGAATAGAAGAAAAAATTTATAAAGTTTTGAATTTTTGGTTATGAACTCTCAGTAGGAACCCAAATACAGATCCGAAGAGTTCCCACCTCTTCGGTGGGAGCTTCATCTCCTTTTGCTCAAAGAACTACCCCCAACCGTGACTTCGCGGTCTTTTTCGGCGTTTTGCTCATAAACCGCAATTTTTACGAAAGAATGTTGCAGGACTTTTTATATTCTCCATTAAATTCTCTATAAAAATGCCCCTTACTGTTTTTTGCGTATCTCCCACCCAACGCTCGTAAATGACCTTGGAATATAACAGTGGCGTGCGGTCCATACGTGCAGAGCGTGCAGTGCACACTGCACACCCTAAGATTTAGGAAAAAAGAAATAAAAATATTAAAAATAGTCCTGTTAAAGGATGATATAAGTAGGTAGTCCGGGCCTTCCGACGACCTTGAAAACCAAACGGCCGAGGCTATACTCAGAGTGGTGTTGCTAACTTCAGACAGGTTGTCAACTCGACTAACTTCGGAGTGCGCCCCCTTGCCGCTCTAACTAGCACTCCGCCCCTGTCGCCCCCTCAAATCTAGGTACGCCGCCCCTTCGTTCTGTTTAGTATGTCTCCGCTTAACCTTAATTTGTCATAGTCTCGCCTACTGCGTCTGTTTATTATTATTGGGTCGTTTTGTCTATCTCTGTTATAACGGACAGATCATCTATTCATCTACATGTGTTTATCTCTTGTATTAGCCGCCTGGTGCATACCTATACGGGCAAATAAAAAACATTCCATAGGCGTTTGAATAAAACTAACGAGACGGGTATAAAACTCCATCTCTCCCCCACACACACACAGAGGTGTACCGTCGTCACTTATTTAATTGAGCAAGTACATAAAGTCGAACCCCCTTGCCGCTCTAACTAGCACTCCGCCGCTGTGGCCCCCTCGAATCTAGGGACTCCGCCCCATCGTTTAGACCTTCTGTTTACTCCGCTTGACATTAATTTGTCATAGTCTTATATGCAGCGGCTGTTTATTACTCTATAGGTGCTTGTCTCTCTCTTAGTTTGTCAGCCTACCTTGAAATAGGGGCCCCGGTCTTTTGACCACCAGTAGAGACGGTTCATTATCGGTGTATTGTCTGCATTGTCAATTAAAAGTGAATAGGGTGTAAATATAGCCATTTTCGTTACATCGATGCGAGATTAAGTTATCCCAGTCTTTCTGTTTGTGTGTGTGTGTGTGGTTATTATTGGGTCTACCTCCCGATAATAGTGTATACGGACAGATACAAAAACGTTCCACAAGCTTTTGAACCCTAATAAAATTAACGAGACGGGTATAAATCTCCATCTCTCTCTCTGCCACACACGCACACACACACACACACACACACACAGCTGTACCGTCGTCACTTATTTAATTGAGCAAGTACATAAAATCGATTTTAGTTTATCATTGTTTCGGAAATCAATCACAAAACAGGATACGTGCGTGTTCAAACTTGTCCGTGTGTCGGGGCACCAAACGATAATTAGTGTTGAATTCTGAAAAGACATAAATATATTCAAAGTTGATGGTATGATGTGTTTAAAACGAATGTCGTGTGTAGAGCTATACGTGATAGCAGGTGTGATGCAGGTGTGATGTAGGTGTGTTGCAGGTGTGATGACGGTGTGATGAAGGTGTGTTGCAGGTGTGATGACGGTGTGATGCAGGTGTATGTTATTTATATGTATATTGTGATGCAGGTGTGATGCAGGTGTGATGAAGGTGTGATACAGGTGTGATACAGGTGTGTTGCAGGTGTGATGCAGGTGTGTTGCAGGTGTGATGCAGGTGTGATGAATGTATGCAGGTGTATGTAGGCGTATAATAAGATGTAGTATAGGATAATATCAACATAATATAGCACGTGACTCAAGCCTGACTCAAGAGTGATTCAAGCCTGACTCAAGAGTGACTCAAATGTGACTCAAGAGTGACTCAAATGTGACTCAAGAGTGACTCAAGAGTGACTCAAATGTGACTCAAAAATGACTCAAATATATTTGTGTTAACCCAAACTGTATAGTATGGTGTAGTATAGGATAATAACCACATAATATAGCACGTGACTCAAGGCTGACTCAAATGTGACTCAAATGTGACTCAAATGTGACTCAAAAATGACTCAAATATATTTGTGTAGTATGAGCTAGTATGGGATATTGTCAACATAATATAGCACATGACTCAAGCCTGACACAAAATGACTCAAATGTGACTCAAATGTAACTCAAATATATTTGTTAACCCAACCCCTAATGTAACTCAATCCAAACTGTATGAGGTATTAGGATGGATAATGTCAACATAATATAACACGTGACTCAAGCCTGACTCGAGAATGACTCAAATGTGAGATAATAGTAATTCAAATGTGGCTCAAACATGATTCTAACATGTTTGTGTTAACTCAAACTGTATAGTATGAGGTAGTATGGGATAATGTCGACATAATATAGCACATGACAAAAACATAACGCAAGACAGACTAAAAAAAAAGCCTTCTAGTTAAATGTGTCCGAACAAACAATGACTATATCCACACACGCTGCTAAACATACTTACCGATAATGCACTTTTAAGTTTTAATAATTCATCGACTATACTACGTATTAAAACACATACAAATTACACAAGAAGCGTGTTTTATTATAATGGTAGAATAGTCGTTACATAATTACGAAGTAGATTACAACTGTTCATGACACACAACAGTAGTAATATTATTGTTTTAATTATAATAATAATAATTAATTCATACACTGATATAATAATAATTAATTCATACACAGACGTAATAATACTTATGTATATATACATATATAACTGAGATAAATTCAATCTAGTAAAGAACGTTTAATATATCCGTATGGAAGCGAGGTTTGTCCGTCAAATTTCCTCTTCGTCGAGTTAGGTCTATATAGTTTTACCTCCTCCTTCGTCACCACCTGATAAGTCTTGTCTCTGCGAATATTTTTTGAAACAATAGGCATAGGCTCTAAATTCTCTAAAATAGATCTTGCGATGGAATCAAAATTAATTATTTTAGAGGTTTCATAATTAATTCTTATACCTTTGACCTTAGCGATGGTCTTAAAGGAATTTGTATTGGTAGAGTATACCTCGTACCCATAATTTTTTGGGCCACCTGAAACAAATCGGGTAATGTAACTACCAGATCCATATGTTGCTAACTCGTCAGTCATATCCCCTAGGAAACTACCTGTGGGTATTTCTGGCTCGTCATCTCGTGAAATATAGATAACCGAGTCTGTGTCGTAGTACAGAACTTTCTCACCCAATTTCTCGAGATAGCTATACAACTTGAGTCGTGCTTGGGCGGTTGTGTAAGCTGCGAGGCAAACATTTACGGTGGCTAAGGAATCGCAGGCTTCTTCTTTGATCTCGTAATTCACCACTAAAACATTCTCGTTTATAGGCAACGAATATCGCAGGATCAGATAGCAAAGCAAAAAACTCAATTGGATTATATACAACTACTGTTTTAGGCTGGTTTTCTCTCTGGCCTAGTTTCCCCCAAAAAGAAGTAAGCATTAACTTGGCTAACGCGCGCAGTCCCGCATTACCAAGGACATCTTCGAACTGTAGACGGATTCCTTCAATTATAAAAAACTCCTCGATGTATCTATTCTTTTCTTCGGCTGTTGCACAGTCTGCAGGCCAACCCGATGCCTCTTGTTTCATTTTAATAAATGCATCCATCATTTCTGTAAACAGCCCGCCTAGTCTCGCAACGGGATCGTATCGTGCAACGCTATATTCCCATATTTCATGCATTTCTAAAATCTGATACCCCACTTCTAAAGCCTTTATTACCTCTTTTATTACCCATGTGCCTGATATGGCTCTTTCGGTAACGTTATGTTTGCACTCACTATTGTTCATGTTTTCGCCGCAGCTACGACAAAGTATAAACATAAGCTTTTTATTCATTTTGGTAGGTAGAACGGGGTGATAAAGGTTCTGTGGGGGTAAAATACTGCATTTAATCAGGCCTTCTGTATCGGATAATTTTAGTTTTGAGCAGTCATCTCCAACATAAACTTTAGGATGTTTGATGGGATATACCCCGTATTTACAAACCCATGGATATAAGCTGCATATGTCTACGTATCTGATCTTTTCTCCTGGTTTGCATTCGTAAATTGTATAACAATTCCCCGTCCGACCACCGTAAAATGCATCGCGCGGGTTTAAGGGTGTTGATTTTGCAAGAGGATGATCAGCAGTGTACTCCCGAATTGCTCTGTTTTTGACCATCATATGTCTGAAATTACACTCCCACATCTGAACAACGTTATATCCAAGATCTCGTAAGCGTTCTGATTTCTCGTTTGTGGACTCTAGACGTAAATTCAGGGTTAGTGTAGGGTCGTCGTGCAGCGGTCTATCACGATTAAATTTCAGGCATGTCGGACATCCGTGGTACCAGCATCCGTAGAATTCGAACACCTGTTTGGTCTTTTCCAGGGTTCGGAAACATTCACTCCCGGTCGTACGCGAACGAGAACGTGAACGTTTCAATATTATCTGATGAGTTCTCGTTCGCGAACGAGAAGCATAAAACAAGTCCAGACCGTTCGCGTTCGCGTGTGTTAGGTAGACACAATTTCCGCTGTTGTTCGTACGTGTGTGTATTGGTGAATCACACAGCGTGCGTTCATATATGTACCTATAAGTTGCATCGATACGTTCGCGAACGTTCACTGCTGTCGTTCGCGTTCATAGGTGAATGTAAGTGCTGCGTTAAACATTCGCGGAAATTTGGTGTGGTTCTATTCTATCTTCTATGCGTTTCGGATTTAGAAAGAAACTTGCGGGAGATTATCAGAAATTGTTCAGAACTCCCCAAGGATCACATCCACAACCACTATTTTTTTCCCAGCCCCCACCCTCCCCTGCAGTACCCTAAAAACTAATTTAAAATTGTTTAAACAATTACCATTTGTTTAAACAAAAATATGCGATATTACAAATATATTTTTCCATTTTTTGCAGAAAGTATTAAATTATTGGCTTTTTTGTCATTTATTAACTAATTAGCAATCGTTTAACAAATACCAATTGTTTAAACAAATATATACAATGTTGCGGACATATTTTTTAAAGGAAATTATTATTAGGTTATTGGCATTTTTTGTCATTTACAATTTAACACTTGCTTACAAAAATATACAATATTACGGACGTTTTCTTTTTTTGGAGAAGTTATTATTAGATTATTCTTCTTTGTCATTGGTTGTGGCTGTAATATTTGATTTATTTAAAAAATTGCATCCCGCCTGGATATCACCATCTTAGACATTGAATATTTGATCATTACGGTAGTATGTCCGTATGATACGGTATGTCCGTATATTCATTTCTAGTTCATTTAAAATTGTTTAAACAATTACCATTTGTTTAAACAATAATATACGATGTTACGAACATATTTTTCCATTTTTTTGCAAAAATTATTAAATTATTATTTTCTTTAGTCATTTATTAACTAATTAGCAATTGTTTAAACAATTACCATTTGTTTCAAACAAAAATATTTGATGTTACGCACATATTTTTCTATTGTGCTTTAACACTTGCTTACAAAAATATACAATATTACGGACGTTTTCTTTTTTTGGAGAAGTTATTATTAGATTATTCTTCTTTGTCATTGGTTGTGGCTGTAATATTTGATTTATTTAAAAAATTGCATCCCGCCTGGATATCACCATCTTAGACATTGAATATTTGATCATTACGGTAGTATGTCCGTATGATACGGTATGTCCGTATATTCATTTCTAGTTCATTTAAAATTGTTTAAACAATTACCATTTGTTTAAACAATAATATACGATGTTACGAACATATTTTTCCATTTTTTTGCAAAAATTATTAAATTATTATTTTCTTTAGTCATTTATTAACTAATTAGCAATTGTTTAAACAATTACCATTTGTTTCAAACAAAAATATTTGATGTTACGCACATATTTTTCTATTGTGTAGAAATTATTAGATTATTGGCTTTTTTGTCAGTTATTAACTAATTTGCAATTGTTTAAACAAATACCATTTATTTAAACAAATATATACGTTGTAATGGAATAATTTTCTACAGTTGCATAAATTATTACTAGATTATTGGCATTTTTTTCACATTTATTAACTAATTTGTAATTGTTTAAACAAATACTATTTGATTAAACAAATATATACATTATTACGGATATATTTTTTATATTTATTGCAGAAACTATTATTATATTATTGTGTTTTTGTCATTTATTAACGAATTTGCAATTCTTTAAACAATTACCATTTGTTTAAACAAAAATATGCGATATTACAAATATATTTTTCCATTTTTTGCAGAAAGTATTAAATTATTGGCTTTTTTGTCATTTATTAACTAATTAGCAATCGTTTAACAAATACCAATTGTTTAAACAAATATATACAATGTTGCGGACATATTTTTTAAAGGAAATTATTATTAGGTTATTGGCATTTTTTGTCATTTACAATTTAACACTTGCTTACAAAAATATACAATATTACGGACGTTTTCTTTTTTTGGAGAAGTTATTATTAGATTATTCTTCTTTGTCATTGGTTGTGGCTGTAATATTTGATTTATTTAAAAAATTGCATCCCGCCTGGATATCACCATCTTAGACATTGAATATTTGATCATTACGGTAGTATGTCCGTATGATACGGTATGTCCGTATATTCATTTCTAGTTCATTTAAAATTGTTTAAACAATTACCATTTGTTTAAACAATAATATACGATGTTACGAACATATTTTTCCATTTTTTTGCAAAAATTATTAAATTATTATTTTCTTTAGTCATTTATTAACTAATTAGCAATTGTTTAAACAATTACCATTTGTTTCAAACAAAAATATTTGATGTTACGCACATATTTTTCTATTGTGTAGAAATTATTAGATTATTGGCTTTTTTGTCAGTTATTAACTAATTTGCAATTGTTTAAACAAATACCATTTATTTAAACAAATATATACGTTGTAATGGAATAATTTTCTACAGTTGCATAAATTATTACTAGATTATTGGCATTTTTTTCACATTTATTAACTAATTTGTAATTGTTTAAACAAATACTATTTGATTAAACAAATATATACATTATTACGGATATATTTTTTATATTTATTGCAGAAACTATTATTATATTATTGTGTTTTTGTCATTTATTAACGAATTTGCAATTCTTTAAACAATTACCATTTGTTTAAACAAAAATATGCGATATTACAAATATATTTTTCCATTTTTTGCAGAAAGTATTAAATTATTGGCTTTTTTGTCATTTATTAACTAATTAGCAATCGTTTAACAAATACCAATTGTTTAAACAAATATATACAATGTTGCGGACATATTTTTTAAAGGAAATTATTATTAGGTTATTGGCATTTTTTGTCATTTACAATTTAACACTTGCTTACAAAAATATACAATATTACGGACGTTTTCTTTTTTTGGAGAAGTTATTATTAGATTATTCTTCTTTGTCATTGGTTGTGGCTGTAATATTTGATTTATTTAAAAAATTGCATCCCGCCTGGATATCACCATCTTAGACATTGAATATTTGATCATTACGGTAGTATGTCCGTATGATACGGTATGTCCGTATATTCATTTCTAGTTCATTTAAAATTGTTTAAACAATTACCATTTGTTTAAACAATAATATACGATGTTACGAACATATTTTTCCATTTTTTTGCAAAAATTATTAAATTATTATTTTCTTTAGTTGGGTTTTGTTTTTCTTTTTGTAGAAATTATTATTGTTACATTGTTGGCATGTTTTTTGTAATTTGTTACTTAATGTGCAATTGTTTGAACAAATAAATTTGTATAAACAATAATATACAATATTGGTACGTATTTCTTGGCAAAAATTATTGTAGGATTTCTGGTCTCTAATTTTGGAGGTTTTACGCTATCGGTCAAACCAATAATGTGGTTGCAACACTAATTATTATTATTTGGACTATTGCAAATTAGTTAATTAATGACTAACAATGCCAACAATCTAATAATAATTTTATTTCTCAAAAGAAATTATATGTCCGTAACATTGAATATTTTTGTAAACAAATGGCATTTGTTTGAACAACTGCAAATTAGTTAATAAATGACAAAAAAGCCAATAATCTAATAATTTCTGCACAATTAGAAAAATATGTGCGTAACATCAAATATTTTTGTTTAAACAAATGGCCATTGTTTAAACAATTGCTAATTAGTTAATAAGTGACAAAAAAACAAGCATTTAATAATTTTTGCAAAAAAAGGAAAAGTATGTTCGTAACATCGTATATTTTTGTTTAAACAAAAAGTAATTGTTTAAACAATTTTAAATTAGTTTATAAATGACAAAAAATATGTCAATAATCCAATAATAGCAATTTCTGCAAAAGGAAATAATGAAATGACGTAACTTTGTAAAACTGTAAATTTGGGGAAAATTTTGCCTGATTTTTAGGGTACTGCAGGGGAGGGTGGGGGCAGTGGTTGTGGATTTGATCCTTGGAGAGTTCTGAACAATTTCTGATAATCTCCCGCAACTTTTTTTATAAATCTGAAACGCATGGAAGATAGAATAGAACCACACCAACTTTCCGCGAATGTTTGACGCAGCAGTTACATTCACCTATGAACGCGAACGACAGCAGTGACCGTTCGCGAACGTATCGATGCAACTGATAGCTACATATAAGAACGCACGCTGTGTGACTCACCAATACACACGCGTACGAACAACAGCAGACATTTTTGCTACCTAACATACGCGAACGCGAACGATCTGGACTTGTTTTATGCTTCTCGTTCGCGAACGAGAACGCATCGGAGAATATTGAAACGTTCACGTTCACGTGTAAAATCATAAATGTACGTACGCGAACGTTCATAAATGAATATTTCTGAACCCTGGTCTTTTCACAATATCCATCTACTTTTAATCCGCCTAAGATTGTCTCTCGTCCCTTTGCAGCATGGGTTATTTCGATTCCTTGTTGATGTGCCTCCCATAACAACCATTGTATCGCTATCTTGGATTGATTATCTCTCCAACGATATCCGCCTTTAGGGATTATCCCAATTGTGTACGGTTTGAGGAAGTTTCTGCGGAAGACTTTATTGCAGGCAGAAGCGATTGTACATGCCTCGGTGAAAGGACATACTTTTGAAGTTGCCATCAAATCTTTTCTAAACTTGACGCAAGCTGCTGTTAGAATCTCCACATCCGACACACAGTATTCAACCAGTTCTTTTTCAAAGTTAAACACTGTATGTTTGTGCTCTTTGTGCCATTTTAAAAATTCCTTTCGCTCGTCGTTGTCATTATCATCGGTTCCCATCATAGTGTCCGGGCTATAGAACTCAACAGCTGGCAGTGGGCCTACATAGTTTTGATTTTCTGTAGTGTTGAATAAATGAGGGAAATATCCCTTTTTAAACTTCTCTGAAGGGAGGCCGAATGCTTTTGGTAGTTTTGACAGAGCCATAGGAAAGAAATTTAGGGAATCGATAAATTTTAAGTTTCCCAATTTCATCTGGATAATTTTAGTGCCTTGCATGATTAACTCAGGCGTGAGATTTGTTTTGGTTAGCACATGATTCAAAACGATGGGGCCGTCGAAACCTTTTAGATTATGAGCCACCACTATCACGTGCTTATAACGACGTCTCATTGCTAGTATGTTGTTTAAAAACCACTCAATGGGCGAATGATTAAGTTGGTTGTCCAGGTGATCGCTGGATATTCTGACCCTAACACCGCACTTTTCACATTTTTGAGCTGTGGAATTTATGCAAAACTCGCAGCACGTCTTAAACACACACATATTTGGCTCGTGTAATAGTCCCCCATCCTGGGTTACGGTCTCCTGTCTCGTTTCAAGGTCGAAGAAAACAAACAAAAAGTTTTTCTCGGGAGGTTTACCTACATCTGGCTTCATATAACAATTATGGTTTTGTGGCTGATGTTTGTGGCAGGTTTTGCAGTAAACTTCACCGCAAAAGTGTTCTCTGTCTGTTCTCACTGTCTTTAAACACACGGGGCACTGGCGAATTTCTTCGCAGATGTTTGGTCCACCCTTTGGTCCTGACTTCTTGTGCTTCTCGAAACAGGTACGGCTTCTGAAAGTTCGGAGACAATCGGTGCATTTATTTCTTTGTTCGAGGGGACAAGGGGGTGACTGCTGGCACGATTGACAACTACCGCCACAACGATGTTCTGTTTTATGATCGTATGGGATGTGGCAGTCCTCGCAGAAATAATCGCAGCAAAATGCAGCCGTAAGCGAGGTAATGACATTGTAGTGGCCATCGCAGTAAATTATGTTAAGGGATTTGGCAGCTTCCGGGCCCTGGTATATAACGTCTCGTCCTTTAGTGCCGTACCGGTACACGGTTATCTTAAAATCTTTTAAATGCCTATGAAATAGTTGCAGCTCGGGGATACCGCACCCATCATCGGATATGATTACCTCTGCCTCCTCTACGAGAGCACGTGCGCGTGTTGTTTGTTCCTTTCGGGTGTCCCGCCTAACGTCATTATACAGCTGGTCCTTTGTAGCGTTAGCTATTGCAACAACCAGCGCACGGGGGAGGCAAAGGTTGTCGTTATTATTGATTGCGACAACTCCCCTACGTTTGCGGCACTCCTCCTCAAATGTGGAGTACATGTTGTGTGTACCTCCCTTCCCCGTCGGCATTCGAACCGATGTCACACCCAAGCAGAAGGTATCCGTGCTCAGCCCCATAGAGTTTGATTGGAATAGGGAACTCAGTACTTTCCACACATCCTCGGTGTTTATTTTTCCGGCCTCCTGGAATCGTACCCATCCTTCTCCCTTTTCAAACCCCTTGCTGCAAATGCTGATACCAACCTGATCAGTTGGCTTTAGGTTTTCTGTAGAATATTTAATTGCACTATTAATAGCCTTTTTCACCCATCCTACTGCATCAGAGTCTTCCGGTGTCTGGTTTATTTTAAACTCCAAGGTCCGCCCCTGCGTGTTGAATCGCTTGATTCTGCGTGTAATATCTCTGGTCACTGTAAAGGTCTCCATTTTAGCTCCGCTTGGTATGACTCAACAATAAATGACTTAAAACTAATGTTTGTCTTAATTTATACCTTCGTGAAGCACACGTACCGAAGACAAAACAGCGTGATAATTACCTACATTTCATAACCGTTAAAACACTATAATTATTTGAATATATAGGTAATATGTACCCCCACCTCCAAACCCCACCCAGTCAAACAAAGTCGTTGATGATAGGATCTTTATTGTGGCATACTTTGGAAATGGTTACAAAATAAAGAGAAAATATCAATCACTTGAGTTTGGTGGGTGCGATATACTAGATCACTAAGGTTGTTGGAAGCCAAACTACTACTTTCGATATTAGAACCGTAGTTATTATTGATTTCGTTATTGATTCATTACCCCAAAGAAATGCAAACCACTTTTATTTGTTTGTTCAACGTGCAAAAAGTCTCCTGGTTTCGTATATATGAAATTTTCCTACATTCGGATACAAATAATAGATATTTTACAATGTAATAAGGATGTTAGCACAGTCTCCTTTAGCGATTTTGCTACAAACAATCGGCTCTCATTTGACTTACAACAGTGACCTGACACAAAAACCAACGATTGCGTCAGTCAGCCGACCTGATAATTTGTATCAGTCAACCCGTTAATCGTGTCAGTCGACCTGACAAAGAAGACGAGACGTGGTCTCTTCTTATTATAGAAGTATGAGTTTGATCTTCAATGGGAGAGCTACATTCTGGGAATGTCGTAAAAACGACAACCGACAACAATGCGGAGCTATATCAGAAAGTAATGAGGTGGTAGTATTAACCAACAATATTCGACAGTCTAAAAAGCAACTACGAGAAAGAAATAAATTAGCTAGTGATGAACATGCTGTAGATGCCGCTGTGCGTTGAATTGTATGCATTCTTATGGGATTTTGTTTCATATAGCCCCAATTCTGCAAAATAGCATTGTTTCTTATGTAAAACAAGCACAAATCCTATCAATATATGAGATCTTTGTGTGCAGAGCTGTATATGTTATAGTCAGTTCTCAAGCAGTGACACACATGTCTGTAGGTATAAATATGAGATACCAAACAATCGACTCTCATTTGATACACATCAGTGACCTGACATAAAAAACCAACGATTGCATCAGTCGACCTGACATCCGACAGTGTAAAAAGCAACTACGAGAAAGAAATGAATTAGCTAGTGATGAATATGCTGTAGATGCCGCTGTGCGTTAAATTGTATGCATTCTTATGGGATTTTGTTTCATATAGCCCCAATTCTGCAAAATAGCATTGTTTCTTATGTAAAACAGGCACAAATCCTATCAATATATGAGATCTTTGTGTGCAGAGCTTTATATTTTATAGACAGTTCTCAAGCAGTTTCACACATGTCAGTACGTATAAACATGAGATACCAAACAATCGACTCTCATTTGACTGACATCAGTGACCTGACAAAAAGAGCCGACGATTGCGTCAGTCGACCTGATATCGATAGTGTAAAAAGCAACTACGAGAAAGAAATGAATTAGCTAGTGATGAAGATGCTGTAGATCCCGCTGTGCGTTAAATTGTATGCATTCTTATGGGATTTTGTTTCATATAGCTCCAATTCTGCAAAATAGCATTGTTTCTTATGTAAAACAGGCACAAATCCTATCAATATATGAGATCTTTGTGTGCAGAGCTTTATATTTTTATAGACAGTTCTCAAGCAGTTTCACACATGTCAGTAGATATAAACATGAGATACCAAACAATCGACTCTCATTTGATATACATCAGTGAGTTGACATAAAAAAGCCAACGATTGCATCAGTCGACCTGATATCGATAGTGTAAAAAGCAACTACGAGAAAGAAATGAATTAGCTAGTGATGAAGATGCTGTAGATCCCGCTGTGCGTTGAGTTATATGCATTCTTATGGGATTTTGTTTCATATAGCCCCAATTCTGCAAAATAGCAAGGTTTCTTATGTAAAACAGGCACAAATGCTATCAATATATGAGACCTTTGTGTGCAGAGTTTTATATTTGATAGTCAGTTCTCAAACAGTTACTCACATGTCAGTAGGTATAAATAAGAGATACCAACCAATCGACTCTCATTGGACTTACATCAGTGACCTGATATACTTTGGTTACAAAAAGAGGAATTATCCATCACTTGAGTTTGGGGGATATTTCACATATGTTATGTACTCACATTAAAATTCTACGAATGAAAACTTGAGTTTGGTTGGTATGATATTTTGCATATTAACACGCTTTCTTATTAAAATTCTACGAATGTAGAAAATTTTTATGTGTCCTCGTAAAACACTCGGTACAAAAGGGTTTATCACACTGTTTACAAACTAGTTTAATATAAATGCTTCTCCCCTGCGCCACAGTTCGTCCATACTTTGGTGATAGCATCCTATAGCACTCACCACATCGTCTAAGGACTAATCTTTGTTCTAGTGAATGTGGCTCTAAATCGTGAGATGCGAGCGTATCATTCGGAACCTTTCTTTCCAGCGGTTGACTTTTGACGTCAGTGGTTTCAGATTTGTGTTCTTCAGTGAATGTTTTATTGATATCCCTTGCGGAGCTATAGGGATTGGTCGGCTTGATGATACTATTTTAGTCATGAAAAGGATCTATCGCTTGTTCTATAACTAATGTACATATGTATAGGAAATATAACAATGTTAATAATAGTAATGCAAAGTAACGTAAATTGTATGGTAAATCGCCGCAGGGATTTGCTAATATCCGACTTACATAATAAAAAGATCTAATATTTGTATCAGAATTTGTAACAATTTAAAAATATATTTTAAATCAAAAATAAATTAAAACACCAATTCTTATCTTAATTTAAACCTTAGAGGGACACGAGTCAAGAACTAATTTATACATATTTCTATCCCCAGGTATTTGAAAACACACATACGATGTAAAATACCTAATAAATAAAAACATCTAATAAAATATTTAATCTGCTTCTTAAACTAATTTAAAGCCAATACTGTGATTCAATCATGCATTTATAAAGATAATATATCACCACAAGGTAAATGAAAAAAAAATAACATAATAAAGACTTATGCTAATATATGAATCACGTTATAAAAGATCTAATTTGTATTCGAAATTTACGACAATTTCAAGTGAATATTGTTATAATTTAGTCCGTTGACTGTGGTAGATATCTGTAATTTTTTAACAGGTAGGAGAATGAGGAATGGGTTTCCTCTACCCCAGCCAGGTTCATAAATTAAGTTCAAAATCATGCCCTGGCTAATTCGTATTATTCTAATTATTATAAAATACACAATATGTAGGTAATTACAACAATGCTTGTTGATGACGCTTTGTGAAAAATTGATTTCACCGAAATTATTGACAAATTTACTTCTCCGAAAGTCAGAAAAGTTATTTTTTAGATAATTATTAAGTAGTATTTGTAGAAGAACTGACCTGATATACTTTTAGTTTCACGAAATTTATGCTTTAGTACTTTATTTTTATTATTTATTTTTAGAGTGTTGTTTTGCAATTTCATTATTAGAATCCTAAAATCAATAAAAACAGTAACTAATGTACATATGTATAGGAAATATAACAATGTTAATAATAGTAATGCAAAGTAACGTAAATTGTATGGTAAATCGCCGCAGGGATTTGCTAATATCCGACTTACATAATAAAAAGATCTAATATTTGTATCTGAACTTGTAACAATTTAAAAATATATTTTAAATGAAAAATAATTTAAAACACACCAATTCTTATCTTAATTTAAACCTTAGAGAGACACGAGTCAAGAACTAATTTATACATATTTCTATCCCCAGGTATTTGAAAACACACATACGATGTAAAAATGCTTCTAAAAAATATTTAATCTGCTTCTTAAACTAATTTAAAGCCAATACTGTGATTCAATCATGCATTTATAAAGACAATATATCACCACAAGGTAAATGAAAAAAAAATAATAAAATAATAAAGAGTTATGCTAATATATGAATCACGTTATAAAAGATCTAATTTGTATTCGAAATTTACGACAATTTCAAGTGTATATTGTTATAATTTAGTCCGTTGACTGTGGTAGATATCTGTGGTAGCAGAATGAGGAATGGGTTTCCTCTATCCCAGCCAGGTTCATACATTAAGTTAAAAATCATGCCTTGACTAATTCGTATTATTATTATTTACTATAAAATACACAATAACTTTGTAACTACAAAATTGTTTGTTCATAATATGTGCATGATGCTTCACGAAGGTATTGCTAAGTTTTTATGTAACAAATTTTAATTTCTTACCTATTCTGCTGTATACAAATAGACACTGCTGTATGCACGACTGATAATAAAAATGTCTGTAGCACTACTGGTAAAAATTACTAACAGATTACACCTTATATAACATCTGGCGAACCAATCGGAATTCAAGACGAATTATCGCTTGATGCCCCTACACACGGACAAGTATGAACACGCACGTATCCTGTTTTGTGATTAAGTTCCAAAACAATGATAAACTACAATCGATTTTATGTACTTGCTCAATTAAATAAGTGACGACGGTACAGCTGTGTGTGTGTGTGTGTGTGTGTGTGTGTGTGTGTGTGTGTGTGTGTGTGTGTGTGTGTGTGTGTGTGTGTGTGTGCGTGTGTGGCAGAGAGAGAGATGGATATTTATACCCGTCTCGTTAATTTTATTAGGGTTCAAAAGCTTGTGGAACGTTTTTGTATCTGTCCGTATACACTGTTATCGGGAGGTAGACCCAATAATAACCACACACAAACACACAAACAGAAAGACTGGGATAACTTAATCTCGCATCGATGTAACGAAAATGGCTATATTTACACCCTATTCACTTTTAATTGACAATGCAGACAATACACCGATAATGAACCGTCTCTACTGGTGGTCAAAAGACCGGGGCCCCTATTTCAAGGTAGGCTGACAAACTAAGAGAGAGACAAGCACCTATAGAGTAATAAACAGCCGCTGCATATAAGACTATGACAAATTAATGTCAAGCGGAGTAAACAGAAGGTCTAAACGATGGGGCGGAGTCCCTAGATTCGAGGGGGCCACAGCGGCGGAGTGCTAGTTAGAGCGGCAAGGGGGTTCGACTTTATGTACTTGCTCAATTAAATAAGTGACGACGGTACACCTCTGTGTGTGTGTGTGGGGGAGAGATGGAGTTTTATACCCGTCTCGTTAGTTTTATTCAAACGCCTATGGAATGTTTTTTATTTGCCCGTATAGGTATGCACCAGGCGGCTAATACAAGAGATAAACACATGTAGATGAATAGATGATCTGTCCGTTATAACAGAGATAGACAAAACGACCCAATAATAATAAACAGACGCAGTAGGCGAGACTATGACAAATTAAGGTTAAGGAGACATACTAAACAGAACGAAGGGGCGGCGTACCTAGATTTGAGGGGGCGACAGGGGCGGAGTGCTAGTTAGAGCGGCAAGGGGGCGCACTCCGAAGTTAGTCGAGTTGACAACCTGTCTGAATCTGAAGTTAGCAACACCACTCTGAGTATAGCCTCGGCCGTTTGGTTTTCAAGGTCGTCGGAAGGCCCGGACTACCTACTGATATAATATTATGTATTTGTAATATATTATAATTTATTAAGTAATATTTTTTGATAATAATAATTTAAAGTAATTTACACTACATGCAGTAATAACTCCGGTGCACTTGTCCCCGGTGCACTTGTACAGTCCAATAACCCATATAGTTGCTACATACAAGAGCCGAGTACTCCTGTCCCGTCACACGTCTGTGCGACTACTGCCGTCTCAGTGCAGACTGCAGCCACAGCTGCTGCACTTTTGGCTTAAAATCTGCGAATTCAAGAAGGACTGCTGTTGTATAAGTATACAAATAATGTATGAACTATCGCCAACTCTGTCATTGAAAAAACAAAACTATATTCTAGAGTGAATACAGAAAATACTAATTTATTTAGCCCGGTGTGCGAACTTTACAACCAATCGATAAACGTATGCTGTGCTATTGGCCCTGTGCATGACCCATGGAGGGGAGACAGAAATCGATCTAGGAGCCCATGGCGGAGAAACGGAGAAATATCGGCCTACAGTCTGCGCTGTAGTTCAAGGCGCATTATGTTGTTGCTTAGCTGTCATAACTTATAAGATCGTTCGTCGATAACATCGTAATGGGGGGACACTATAAGTGTTGTGTTGAAAACTGTACAAATAATAGGAGAAACAACAACAAATGCAAATTTTATAGAAATAAAATCAAACAGAGGAACAGATGGATTGCAGCCGTAAATAAAAAAAAACGTACTTTTATTCAATCTAACGAATATAAACGCTTAAAGTTCACTATTAACAGTTATTATCCAAAAACAATATAATACACAAGTATGATTGGACCACTAAAACACTACAGATAACTGTAACATATAGTTGCGAACTGCTCCATTTACGCCTCGTGGACATAGTACTCGCCTACACAGAGAGAGGCGCTTGCATCACGCACCCGGCCAATAGGTACTACCAGGGTTGCCAGGTCTCCGGCATTGCGCCGGAGTCTGCGGCATTTGAGGTTAATCTCAGCTCTCCGGCAGGCATTCAAACATCTCCGGCAAAATCAATTACGAAGAGAGTAGGTTTACATTCTTGTGAATAATATATCGCCAGCTTAAAGGTAAAAGTCACTAACTAACACTTTGTTACATTTGATTGAAACACGAATTAATTGTAGCCAAATACTTATAAATGTGCATGCGATCAATCAAACGTGATCTAATTCTCTAAAAAGCATTAGGTATCTGGAAAATATCATTATATTGTCATTAAAGTCAGGTTTTGTAATTATTTGAGTTGTTAGTTAGTGACTTTAACTTTTACTCGACGATATACAGACATTACAGACGCAGACATAAATTTGGATTTGTCATATCTCAACCTATTGTTCAAGTAAACGGCTTATTTAAAAAAAAATCTTCGTACCTATCGATTTTTAATTGTCAAAATACATATATTTATCGTAAACTGAAATTGTATAGATATGTAGAAATTATAAATTGTAATATAGTTGAAAATTAGCTTTGCGCTGAACATGAATCCCGGCTTCAAAGTTTTGTATCACGTCAGGTCATTGCGTTTTTGTTGTTTCTCTTATGAAGCGCCCGCATATCACAAAAAAACCCTATAATTGCTGTATCGCTCCATTACAGTCCATTAAAACTGTAATGGAGTTGTAATTTCTGTTTACAAACTCCATGTTGCCCAGAGTTATCAATATTTTGCAATTTTGAATTATATTTTTCTAAAAAAATTTCTTACGGCCATAAAATGTATAAAATATATAGGGTTGCATTGAAATGTGTATTTTGATAGTTAAAAATTAACGTATTCAAAGATTTTTTTAGATATCAAACCGTCTCACAGATTTTCACGTGTTTCCATATTTTGCTGTTTTTAAAGAAAATTGCCCAATCAAAATGCGTAAAATATTTTTAATTCTGGAGTACGTGGAATTTGTGATTGGAAAGAGCATAGGCCAAAATCATAAAGTTGTATGCTTAGAATGACCTGTTTGGGTTTGGCACATGCGAGGTGAAAAGACCTGAATTTTTCAATCACAGAATCACATTGGACTTACATCAATTTTTTACTTTATCATACAGAGTATGTAAAGTATTGTAATCGTGCCAAACATTTTTTTTGAGATTTTAGCGGAAATATGTCTTTTTGGGTCCCCTGAGCATTTTTGACCAAGGTAAAAAAAAATGTCTGTCTGTGTGTGTGTGTGTGTGTGTGTGTGTGTGTGTGTGTGTGTGTGTGTGTGTGTGTGTGTGTGTGTGTGTGTGTGTGTGTGTGTGTGTGTGTGTGTGTGTGTGTGTGTGTGTGTGTGTGTGTGTGTGTGTGTGTGTGTGTGTGTGTGTGTGTGTGTGTGTGTGTGTGTGTGTGTGTGTGTGTGTGTGTGTGTGTGTGTGTGTGTGTGTGTGTGTGTGTGTGTGTGTGTGTGTGTGTGTGTGTGTGTGTGTGTGTGTGTGTGTGTGTGTGTGTGTGTGTGTGTGTGTGTGTGTGTGTGTGTGTGTGTGTGTGTGTGTGTGTGTGTGTGTGTGTGTGTGTGTGTGTGTGTGTGTGTGTGTGTGTGTGTGTGTGTGTGTGTGTGTGTGTGTGTGTGTGTGTGTGTGTGTGTGTGTGTGTGTGTGTGTGTGTGTGTGTGTGTGTGTGTGTGTGTGTGTGTGTGTGTGTGTGTGTGTGTGTGTGTGTGTGTGTGTGTGTGTGTGTGTGTGTGTGTGTGTGTGTGTGTGTGTGTGTGTGTGTGTGTGTGTGTGTGTGTGTGTGTGTGTGTGTGTGTGTGTGTGTGTGTGTGTGTGTGTGTGTGTGTGTGTGTGTGTGTGTGTGTGTGTGTGTGTGTGTGTGTGTGTGTGTGTGTGTGTGTGTGTGTGTGTGTGTGTGTGTGTGTGTGTGTGTGTGTGTGTGTGTGTGTGTGTGTGTGTGTGTGTGTGTGTGTGTGTGTGTGTGTGTGTGTGTGTGTGTGTGTGTGTGTGTGTGTGTGTGTGTGTGTGTGTGTGTGTGTGTGTGTGTGTGTGTGTGTGTGTGTGTGTGTGTGTGTGTGTGTGTGTGTGTGTGTGTGTGTGTGTGTGTGTGTGTGTGTGTGTGTGTGTGTGTGTGTGTGTGTGTGTGTGTGTGTGTGTGTGTGTGTGTGTGTGTGTGTGTGTGTGTGTGTGTGTGTGTGTGTGTGTGTGTGTGTGTGTGTGTGTGTGTGTGTGTGTGTGTGTGTGTGTGTGTGTGTGTGTGTGTGTGTGTGTGTGTGTGTGTGTGTGTGTGTGTGTGTGTGTGTGTGTGTGTGTGTGTGTGTGTGTGTGTGTGTGTGTGTGTGTGTGTGTGTGTGTGTGTGTGTGTGTGTGTGTGTGTGTGTGTGTGTGTGTGTGTGTGTGTGTGTGTGTGTGTGTGTGTGTGTGTGTGTGTGTGTGTGTGTGTGTGTGTGTGTGTGTGTGTGTGTGTGTGTGTGTGTGTGTGTGTGTGTGTGTGTGTGTGTGTGTGTGTGTGTGTGTGTGTGTGTGTGTGTGTGTGTGTGTGTGTGTGTGTGTGTGTGTGTGTGTGTGTGTGTGTGTGTGTGTGTGTGTGTGTGTGTGTGTGTGTGTGTGTGTGTGTGTGTGTGTGTGTGTGTGTGTGTGTGTGTGTGTGTGTGTGTGTGTGTGTGTGTGTGTGTGTGTGTGTGTGTGTGTGTGTGTGTGTGTGTGTGTGTGTGTGTGTGTGTGTGTGTGTGTGTGTGTGTGTGTGTGTGTGTGTGTGTGTGTGTGTGTGTGTGTGTGTGTGTGTGTGTGTGTGTGTGTGTGTGTGTGTGTGTGTGTGTGTGTGTGTGTGTGTGTGTGTGTGTGTGTGTGTGTGTGTGTGTGTGTGTGTGTGTGTGTGTGTGTGTGTGTGTGTGTGTGTGTGTGTGTGTGTGTGTGTGTGTGTGTGTGTGTGTGTGTGTGTGTGTGTGTGTGTGTGTGTGTGTGTGTGTGTGTGTGTGTGTGTGTGTGTGTGTGTGTGTGTGTGTGTGTGTGTGTGTGTGTGTGTGTGTGTGTGTGTGTGTGTGTGTGTGTGTGTGTGTGTGTGTGTGTGTGTGTGTGTGTGTGTGTGTGTGTGTGTGTGTGTGTGTGTGTGTGTGTGTGTGTGTGTGTGTGTGTGTGTGTGTGTGTGTGTGTGTGTGTGTGTGTGTGTGTGTGTGTGTGTGTGTGTGTGTGTGTGTGTGTGTGTGTGTGTGTGTGTGTGTGTGTGTGTGTGTGTGTGTGTGTGTGTGTGTGTGTGTGTGTGTGTGTGTGTGTGTGTGTGTGTGTGTGTGTGTGTGTGTGTGTGTGTGTGTGTGTGTGTGTGTGTGTGTGTGTGTGTGTGTGTGTGTGTGTGTGTGTGTGTGTGTGTGTGTGTGTGTGTGTGTGTGTGTGTGTGTGTGTGTGTGTGTGTGTGTGTGTGTGTGTGTGTGTGTGTGTGTGTGTGTGTGTGTGTGTGTGTGTGTGTGTGTGTGTGTGTGTGTGTGTGTGTGTGTGTGTGTGTGTGTGTGTGTGTGTGTGTGTGTGTGTGTGTGTGTGTGTGTGTGTGTGTGTGTGTGTGTGTGTGTGTGTGTGTGTGTGTGTGTGTGTGTGTGTGTGTGTGTGTGTGTGTGTGTGTGTGTGTGTGTGTGTGTGTGTGTGTGTGTGTGTGTGTGTGTGTGTGTGTGTGTGTGTGTGTGTGTGTGTGTGTGTGTGTGTGTGTGTGTGTGTGTGGTGTGTGTGTGTGTGTGTGTGTGTGTGTGTGTGTGTGTGTGTGTGTGTGTGTGTGTGTGTGTGTGTGTGTGTGTGTGTGTGTGTGTGTGTGTGTGTGTGTGTGTGTGTGTGTGTGTGTGTGTGTGTGTGTGTGTGTGTGTGTGTGTGTGTGTGTGTGTGTGTGTGTGTGTGTGTGTGTGTGTGTGTGTGTGTGTGTGTGTGTGTGTGTGTGTGTGTGTGTGTGTGTGTGTGTGTGTGTGTGTGTGTGTGTGTGTGTGTGTGTGTGTGTGTGTGTGTGTGTGTGTGTGTGTGTGTGTGTGTGTGTGTGTGTGTGTGTGTGTGTGTGTGTGTGTGTGTGTGTGTGTGTGTGTGTGTGTGTGTGTGTGTGTGTGTGTGTGTGTGTGTGTGTGTGTGTGTGTGTGTGTGTGTGTGTGTGTGTGTGTGTGTGTGTGTGTGTGTGTGTGTGTGTGTGTGTGTGTGTGTGTGTGTGTGTGTGTGTGTGTGTGTGTGTGTGTGTGTGTGTGTGTGTGTGTGTGTGTGTGTGTGTGTGTGTGTGTGTGTGTGTGTGTGTGTGTGTGTGTGTGTGTGTGTGTGTGTGGGTGCGTGCGGGCGTGCGGGCGGGCGTGCGGGCGTGCGGGCGTGCGGGCGTGCGTGCGTGCGGGCGTGCGTGCGTGCGGGCGTGCGTGCGTGCGGGCGTGCGTGCGTGCGTGCGTGCGTGCGTGCGTGCGTGCGTGCGTGCGTGTGTGTGTACCCGTTTTTTGTGGCGACGATTCCGGAGAAACTACTAAAGGTATCGGGACGAAACTTCATATTTAGAAGTTTCATGACCAAACTTAGAGCTGAAAAGCTTTCTGTTGAAAAGGGTCCAAAGGAACTGGAGGTTTAGTCTTAGCATTTTTCAAAGCTTTTGCAAATAAGTCGCCATTTCTGGAAATTTGTCGAAATAGTTAAATAATAAATTAAAGAAGAGGAAATTCCGAATAATTTATGACTATGACATTTTTTGGTACAATTAATAGTTTAGCTGCATGAGCAAATTCTATTTCATCGAGATCGGTCGTACTGCATTAAAGCTAGTAGCCATGATATGTCAGAAATTTTGATTCTAATGACAGTAGTTAGTGTCAAATGCTAATGTTTTGACACAATATAAGCTGCGTTCGTATATTGCACACCGTTACACTTTTTACACCCAATAACACGTATCAGTATCATTTTGACGGTATACCCGATGTCAACGGAGTACAATATCCGAACGCAGCTTTAATAGACATATCTGTCTAGTTCTACTAGTTTTATTTTAATGCAGACATGGCCGATCTCGATCAAATAGAATCTCATGCAGCTAAACTATTAATTGTATATATAGTATGATAAAGTCATGTGCCTGGCCACATCAGATTTTTATATTTTGATTTAAGAAAAAATGTTGAAATTGTATAGTTATTTATTTTAAAATGTCTTTTTGTAATCTTGTCGATTATACCTCCCCCCATCATCTCCGGCATTCTAGTGAGATTAATCTGGCAACCCTGGGTACTACGGAACCGTATCGCTCACGCGTGCAGCGCCTAGTGGAGCCAATGGGCCACAGGCGAACGTCAAACATTGCAAACTAGGGTGTTTAAACCACAGATATAATCCAGTTCTGTGATTTAAACGAACGAATTATGGGTAGCGGTGTAACTAAAAAACTACCAACAAATTTTTATTCGACTTTTACTTATGGATTCTATAAAAATTGTTTCGCTTTTATTTGTTCGTTCGTCAATTTAAATTTGCTCTAAGCGTAGGCAAACGCATGGGCAAACGTATCACCCCCTTTTTATTTCCAGCGTGCATCAATTCGAGCGCACCGTTCATGGCGTTTATGTTTTAAGCCACGGTTTTAAGCTTGTGTTGGGTCTGTTTGTTGATTTTGAGGTATGAATCATTTTTCGTACCTAAGTAACATTCATAAAGGAATGTAAAATATTGTTTGCAACAATTTCTGGCATGTCCGCATTTTTCTCTGTATCAACAAAGAGAAATTATGCTTTGAACGAAAGAGTTAAAAGAAAATTTCCAAAACTGGCTACTACAAGATGGAATTATTCATCTCGAATAATAAATACTGTAGCAAATGAACGACAATTGCTATGCGACGTTTTTGAAAGCATAATTGATAATCCCGAAAACTGGGACAATGACACAATCAGCATGGCAAAGGGTTACACCAAGTTTCTTGAAGAATTTAATTGTCAGTTTTTACTACTGGTATTTGCCAAAATTTTTTGTTACACGGACGTGCTTTTTGATATACCTACTTCAAAAATATACCTTAGATATCACTTATGCTGTACAAAAGATGAACGAAGTAAAAACAACCATTGCAGATTAAAGAAATAGCAATTTTGACGAATTGTACAGAAATACCATAGCAATTGCAGGTCCTCCACAAGTACAACGACGACGTGCATTACCAGCGGAAGAAATAGAGGCACATTTTAAACAAATATACTGTGAAATATTAGACACTATTTATGAACAACTACAATTAGGATTTGAAAAGCTAACGTCACTAAAATTTTTTGAACTATCCTAAATCCTAAATTTATTGATATGTATAAAACACAAATTCCGGAAGCGTGTAAAAACTCTTTAAAAGAACAATACGGAAAGTATTTTGATTTCAATAAACTTACTAATGAACTATCGGTAGTGTATCAATCAGAATCTTTTCGAGATTTAAATATATGCCAACTAATAAAAACTTATGACTTGGCTGACGCATTAAGCGAAGTTCTGAAGTTGGCAAAATTAATATTAACAATTCCTTTTTCAACTGCATCCGTAGAAAGGCCATTTTCAGCTCTAAAACGAATCAAATCTTACTCTAGAAACACTACATCCCAAGATAGATTATCCAATTTAGGTTTAATTACCATCGAGAAAGGGGTATTAAGTTATTTACAATCCAGGCCCAATTTTTATGAAAATATTATCAATGATTTTTTAAAAAATTCGGACAAGCGCATTCATTTAGCATACAAGTTAATTTATATATTTTTTTTCTTGTTTAAATGTACACTTATTATACTTAAATAAAAAAGTTTGTATTTTTCGAACTTTTGGTATTTATCCTCCACTGCACACCTTATGTGCAAATGCACCGCACGCCACTGGAATATAGTCATAGTTTTCAGCGCGAAGAGTAAAATGAGCCCAGCGCCGCTTTTTACGGTGATTATCTTTCAAAATGTTTTCTAAGCTAGACTAACATTTTTGCTTAGACTAACATTTTTAGAGATAATCGCGATAATAAATTTTAAAAATTTATAAATTTTTTCTTCTCAAAAAGCTAATTTTCCTACACTATATATTCCAAGGTAATTTACGAGCGTTGGGTGGGAGGTACGCAAAAAATAGTAAGGGACATTTTTATAGAGAATTTAATGGAGAATATAAAAAGTCCTTTAACATTTTTTCGTAAAAATTGCGGTTTACGAGCAAAACGCCGAAAAAGACCGCGAGGTCACGATTAGGGGTAGTTTTTTGAGCAAAAGGGGATGAAGCTCCCACCGGAGAGGTGAGAACTCTTCGGATCTGTATTTGGGTTCGTACTGAGAGTTCATAACCAAAATTTCAAATTTCAAATTTTTTCTTCTAAAAAAGCTATTTTCCTACACTACCTAAATGACAATCACCACAGCTGACATTAGAGGTGTGTTTTATTGCCACTGGTAATCAGTTCATTTCATTTTGAAACGTATTCACTTGTCTCAAAAAGCGTTTTATTGCGCATTCAAAATGAAAGTGAATAGATTTCAACTGATCATATTCAGTTCCCCCTTCACCCCTGAAGGACAAGCCGGAAAAGATGATCATTGTATTCAAAATGAATTGAAATTAAAGCAGCCAATAGGAGGAAGGTATCAGTCTGCAGTCACATGCATGTCACGATTGTATCTCGGAGAGGTTATGTGTATTTGTTTTCGTTGGTGAGACGGCTTCATATGCAATTCGTACTTAACTCATTGCATAAATAAGTCTTATGCAAAATGTCCGATACAAACTTAACCTGTCGGCCTAACTACACGTAACACGAATGCGTATGCGCGCGCGATAGGTACACTCAAATGCGTTTTATTACTTGTGTTCAATTCACTTCAAAAGAGAATCATTTCGAATAGATACGAACTGCACACGGGTGGCAATAAAACACACCTATTAGCGTTACTAGGTTACCGAAAAACAAATCAAGCGCGAAATGTCAAATACGTAAGTTAACTTCTTTTTTACAAATTTACTCAATTCATTAGTGAATTGTCGAGAAGTGATTTTAAACATTATAACTTGTTATAATATTATATAGATCTCATAATAGCCTTGTTCGCTGAGCGCGTTCGTAACGTGTTCGGGACGTAATTTATATTGTGTGATGATGGTAAGGGAATCATAGCATTGGACCAATATAAAAAGATGCCTGAACTAGTTCGGGATTTGCTCGGCGAACAAATCTATTCTTATCCAATCTGCTAATGTAGCGTCGCGTCATTTGCTTTTAGAAAGCGATGGTAGACTATGTTTTTGCGGCTTTGACCATAAAAGTTTTTGCAAACCGCAACGGTACAACACTTTCCTGACATTTCTTTACCAATAATAAAAGCAAACTCCACAGCACACTCGAAGAAATCCACTTTGTGTTTGCGAGATTGCATCATAGTATTATAATTGGTCGTTTTGAAATCCCCGCGTTTTACGTGTCAAGTGTGACCGTTCATACAGATCATTGCGTGCGTTCTGCCACTCTAGGCGCTAACCGCTTGAACTCAGCGGACGGCGGCAATTGGGCAGCAACAACATGAACGCGACGGCCATTGGTTGCTGAGTTCAAGCGCTTAAGCGGCTTAAAGTGGCAGAACGCACCCATTGACAATCATTAGCATTGTGCTAACAGCGCCGAAGTAGCTTCGCCGCCCGAAAATAGTTTGTGTTTGCTCCGGCCATTTCACAATGACCGCGTGTGACGTCATAGCGCATGTAACATTGGAAGATAGGGATTCAGGCATTCAGCAATCCTTGTAAGATTCAAGTATTCTTGGCTTATAACTAACGGGTCATTATAAACAATTGTTGTCGATGGAGGCCATGATATCAAAGGTAAAAATTTCTGGTTGCCGCTCTATTTGAATGGAATACCCAGTCCCTGCGTCTTATCCTATTCGACCAACGTTAAATTATTCCGCGATGGGTAGGCGATGGGTAGATTGTTTTTGTACGCTATGCGCAGACGCGGTGACTCAATTTGACAGCGAATTTTAAACAACACTGTTGCGGCCTAATTTGCGCATGCGCGTGGAGCACACGCATGCGCGTAGAGCACGTTGGAATTGAAGAAAGAAATAGAATAGAGTATTTACCATCTCGCTTTGAATCCTGAACAACCTTTCTGTCTAGCCGCAATATAAGTATGTATTACATATATTGGAATACCACTGTTCTACACGCAAAAGTTAAATTAGTTGCATAACCTATTTCAAGTTTGACATTTGTTTGTGTAAAGCGGCAAAATATTTTCAACATTGACATGGCCTACTTCAACACTAGCATCTAGATTACAATCTACATACTAATCCCGAATATTTACGAAGGCAGGCGATGTAGCCATCAGGTTCGGGTCATCTATTCCGTCCGAAATACTACAAATCCAAAAAGCGTCGAACGCCCCTTCATTTCAAGTTACTATAGTAAAAAATCTGCGCCCCTAGATTAAACAAATCGCGACATCAAATGTTCATTAATAAACATAACCCTCAAAGATGATAGTGTAAATTAACGTATCTATTTTGGTAATGTACTGAGGCATTTAATTGTATTTAAGTCATCGTATATTCAAAGATATGTGGTGGGTAATCTCCCGTTACGCCCCCAAACTTATTTTGTGATCTAACAAAAAGAGTAGGTTAGGTTAGGTCATGCTATATTATGTAAACGTTAAACTCGTAAGGTTATAAAATAGTAAATAAGAAAAGAAAACTCATTTATTTGAAATATTAAAAAAGATACATAATATGTATAAAACTACCAGTAATATATTAATAATTTTAGAACCATGTTTGCACCTTGCATTTAATGATGAAAATATTTTATACCTACGTGATATCAAAAACCAATCAACATGATACCTACCGGCTTTGAAGTAATAAGAATGTTAAATAGGTTTATATCAATGAGAGTCAATAATGTATTAATAATTATATTATCATAAATATTTACCATGTAGAAAATACCTTGCAAATTCAAATTTTATAGAGAATATTCAGTACCGAAAATTATAATACATTAAAAAATAATTACCTGCACTGATATATGAGGTGCGTTATCGATACATATACATTTTACAAAATTAAAATCATGTACGCAACCTGTAGAATTTATGTAAAAACCGTTATAAAAATTATATTTGTGATACGAATCAAGCAATATTAAAATCTACTTTTGGGATGTTCACTAATTGATACTACTTATCTCTAAGTATTTATTAAAAAATATTCCAAAAATGGTTTGTTGATAAATATAAACATATACATTTTATAAATGTTGAAAAAAGTAGCAGTATAGCAGTATATTAAAACAAAAAAACAGAATGTGCGTGTAAAACTAATTTCCCTTTACATTTGATAGATAGGTTTAAAAATAACAATTGCCATAAATCCATTATAAACGGTACATATACCATATAAATGCAAATATTATTTTTCTCTGAACCATGGTAACCAATCACTTCAGGTTAAATATAAATTAGTATGCACTAATTTATTTTAAAGAGAAGTAAGAATAAGAATATATTGTAGGGTTAATGGTAAAAGTCACAAACACCATCTAACATAATTAAGAATTCCATACGAACACTAATAACTAAAGAAAATATTATTATATAATTATATTTTTTTCAGAGACTTAATGGATTTTAGAGGACTTAGATTACTTATTGATTGTATCCTCTAATAAGTTACACAATTTAGCCTTTGGGTACAAATAATTTGTGTTTCGTGCATGTGTGGTTACCATTTACTTATTTCATGAGTTTAAATTTATTGTGGTTATGACAGGTAGATGCAAAAATGTCTGAAACAAAAAAAAATACATTAATAAGGAATGAACTTATTTAATATTATTTAAATAATTTCATCGCTGTGAAGGTAAAACAATGTACAATAGAATTTCACTAATTACTTGTTCTAGAACTAATAACTAATTTTGTTTTTTTTTACATTTAGACAATTTTGTGGTACAAAATAATGTTTGTGCTAAATACCATGGTTTGGCTTAAAAGCAATGAAATTGTTAACAATATTATGTAACATAAAAATACTGTTACATGTTATCATAATATTATCTTGCATGTTACTTACACTTTTTAAATCATATCCTGAAATATGCGGATTAAATAGATTCTACGCTAGACCTAGACACGCCTATCCAACTGCTAAAAACATCTCACCCACAGGTCTCATTTTCATGTATTCTTCGCCTAAAAAGTTATATTTTATTTTCATCATCAGTATTTCACAATAAATACCTATATGCAAATGGCAAAACAATCAAACATATACTTACTTCGTTAATCGCCAGTGGCGTGAACTGCAAATATAATGCAAAAATGTTTAATAAAGGACAGATAGAGGAGGATAGGAGAAATAAAAACTTTTAATTTCGCAAGTATTTACTTTAGTACTAGTTTTGATCAACAGATGATCATCAGCCAACAGCCAGAAAAACACAAAACAATCAGCAAAAATCACGCAAAATTGTAACAGAAAAATCACTTTAATATGCCTTAAAAATGCATAAAAATGATAAACTTACAGTCAAAATCATAAGAGGCATATTTGGCTAATGATGATCTGTTGATCGAAACTAGTATCAAAGTAAATATTCTTCAAAATTGTAGAGGGTTTTATTTAGCTTAGCACCGATAACTTAATGCTACTTTCTGCATTTTAAAAATATTTATGATCTTTTCATAAAAATCCGGCCAAGATTATAAATAATCTTTCTTATACCAGAAATAAAACACGGTGAACGGTCACACCGTGGTGTAGATAAATCTGAAATAATTTTAATTTAATACGAATAACCTTTCATACAAATAGGCACCACATGCATCTTGTCAGAATTATTGGGTTCCAACTTCCAACATGTTTAAAACACTAGTTGACATTTAGACCAAATAGACTGGTGGACCGCATAATTCGAGAGACCGCAAAAATGAGCAGCAAAATCGGTAGACCGCTGATAGCGATAGACGGATAGCCTACTCAAATAAGTGGATAATTCAGTACATTGTATAAAATATAATAGTATGTATATTATTTGACGAGCACATAATTAAGGATATAAATCGCGAGCATGAAGTTTATACGCGAGCCGTAGGCGAGCGTGTAATCATGCGAGCGATTTATATCCGTTGTGTGCGAGTCGAATACGACGTTTTATCTACGACACATAAATTCCATTTTATATCAAATATTTTAAATGTATTTGTCAGTGATGGCGAGGCGAACTGTCACATAACTGTCATCCACGTAGGTTTTGGCAGACTTTGACACTAGCGTTGTGTAATGATGACAGTTCGTTCAAATAATGAAGTCATTATTTGAACGAACTGTCATTATTATACAACGCAAGTGTTATTATAATTATATAGTCATAGATACGTATACAATGAACTTATTATATGTGAGTCGTGAATAAATAAATTATCTTGTTGTCAAAAAATTGCTATTATAATCATTTTTAAAGTAACGTTATCGTACCTATGCCATTCCAAAGTAGTGAAGCAGTCTTACTTATGATGCGTCTAGTGATGGAATATGCGTAGAATAAAGTACGTGGACGCTACGTAAACTAAGTTATTGTACACTTTTTCGTGATTGATCACATATTTTACAATATCATCAAGTATGGAAGGACTGGACACATTTGTCCACAGCATTAAACTAAGTTAGGTATAATTAACATAACACCTTTAAATAAACTATAATAGGATAGATAGGTATCATGATAATATAAAGAAAAGGAAATCTTATGTGGCCAGCACATGACTTTACCATTTTATACAGCAACTACTACTTTATACTCAAACTCTGTCAAACGCTGATGTTTTAACAATACTGCCAATAGAATCAAAATATCGGTCAAATCCTGGCTAACTAGTTTTAATGCAGTACGCGCGATCGCGATGAAATAGAATTTGCTCATGCAGCTAAACTATTAATTTTACCAAAAAATGTCAGACAAATTATACAAAATTTGCTCTACTTTTATTTATTATTTAACTATTTTGACAAAATTATAGAAAAGACGGCTCATTTGCAAAATCGTTGAAAAATGCTAAGAGTAAACCTCCAGTTCCTTTGGACCCTTTTGAAAAAAACATCTTTCAGCTCAAAGTTTAGTGATGAAACTTCTAAATATGAAGTTTCGTCCCGATACCTTTAGTAGTTTCTCCCGAATCGTCGTCACAAAACACACACGCACGCACGCACGCACGCGCACACGCACACGCACACGCACACGCACACGCACACGCACACACACACACGCACACACACACACACACACACACACACACACACACACACACACACACACACACACACACACACACACACACACACACACACACACACACACACACACACGCACACCCACACACACAAACACGCGCACACGCACACCCACGCACGCACGCATGCGTATATTAAAATGCCATTTATCATTACATGAAACCCCCCCCCCTACAACTGTAAAATTTACAACATTTATAATATTTATGAGACGATTACAAAACATTATTTACCAAAGCCTTTACCTATTTAAATAGGTATACTGTATTACATGTAATTTAGTGAAAATAATGATACCTTACCTGACACTAACAACTTTGAGAGAAATAGTTGAATACATATCGATGGCCTAGCTGCAATACCACGTATCATCATGGTTAAAGTATAGGTTATACGTGGTATTGCACCTAGGCCATCGATACGCACAAATAGCAGACAATAATATTGTTGGATAAGAAGGACACCAGGGAATTTGCCAAGCTGAGGGGAAAGACTGTTGGTTTTTTCGTTTTTGAATGACCTTAAAACCCTCAAAAACATGTTTTTGATCGAACTTAGGCTGGGAAGATACAAATTACCTGCCAAAAAACTTTGTAATGCAATACTACTATGCTTCCATTACACATTACGATCAACTCAACACACTGCGTGCCAAGCGATGGTGGCAAAGTTTCGATAGGGTTGGTTATCAGAGGGAATGGGCAGGTTCACTTCAATAAAACAAACACAGCACTTGTTATTAACTTGTGCTAATTTAGAACGTATTATAGGCAACACATTATAACATGTATAATGTTGGTTAACAGTTTAAAAACGTTTTTCAGAAAAAATGGCCGGAAGGTTATCAACTTGCTGGAGCAGTTGGATTTAAATTTCCATATTTTACAAGTACTCCATTAAGTGCAGTTATACCACAGGCAAGTGGGACTGGTATCAAACTGATCGAGGTTTTGTTGGATTGGAATTCATCTGGTAGACCAACGGCACAGTCAGCATTAAAATATCCATATTTTCAGGTCAGCATACTGTATATTATAGTGTTTTACTTAAAAACGTGTTTTGTGTTTGTTGTATTTCTCTTTGAAGCGTTTGGATTCCTTCACGCCTTAATCTCACGCGCCGGGGAATGGCATAAAGGAGGTGAATCACGATTGTTGCACTTTATGTCAAGTCACACAGTGCATATATTATGGTACCGGCCAAACCCGTTTTCAGGGCGAACCAGTTTGTCCTATGCCAAACTAGTTCGACCTGAGAGCGTTAGGTCCGACTAGTTTATTCTAGGCCTAGTTTATCTTGGTGTGTAAACGCACACTCTAGGACTCACTGGCATGGCCTAGGCCAAACTGATTTAGATTAACGGTTTTGAAATATCTATAATACCGCGTTATCAACGCCGTTACTTGTGCAACCCGACGAAAGAAATTTAAGTTAGCTGTAATGGACCAAGGGCCGGTATTTTCACCTACCTACAGAGTTCTCAATAGTTATGTGACATATCTGTCAGATTTGTTGCGAAAAGATTTCTTGGAGTCTGTGGGTGGGTGGCCTCTCGTGCTCCTTATGTTCACGCTAAGCTTACCACAGCCGGCACATCTACTCATTTGGGCTAAAATAGCGTAACAAATCTGACAGATCTGTCGCATAACTATTGAGGACTTTTCGTAGGTGAAAATACCAGCCCTAAAAGCAATTTCTTTAAGGTACCGGTGATGTATAACATATTTTATATAAAAATATCTAAAATTTCACACTAAAGAAGTAGGTACTCCTTCTTAATTCTCTAATTTGGATTATCTTTGCTACATCACATAACCTCGAATCTCTATTGAAAAAAATCTATTACGACATATTGCATAATTTAAATTTATAACATTTGCATAAAATAAAATTCGTCATTCATCTGGTTCCACAAATAACGGCGTGGATAACCCGGTATTGTAGTGTATTTCAAAACCGAAAATCAAAATCACTTTTGCCTAGGCCATACCAATTTGTCCTATGCCATACTAGTTTGTTCTGGAATATGTGTTTATATGCCAGGATAAACTAGTTATTCATGTGGTTATTCTTGTGTTTATAAGTAAATATTTAAACTACGAACAATAATTTGTAATAAATGAATGACAAAGAAATAGTCAAGCATTTTTTAAATAAAATAAAAAATAACAGTAGAATTACACTGTTTGCATTGGAAAATAAATGAACAACATATAATCAAATCTCTGTAGCAACTCTAAAATAACAAATAAGAACTCGCTGGTCAAGCAACCAGGACACTGATAAAACAAATAAATTTGAATCGGTCGGTTCGAATCAGTACAAGTTCAAAAAGTTAGTTCTGAGAAAATTAACAAAATAATTTTGTCGGTGCAACATCTTGAAAACTATAGCAGTACGCTATTTTATGCTAACAGACAAAATATAAAGCAGTTCGCAGAGCGTCTGCCAGATCAGCCCGCCACTTTTCGCAAAACAATCTGAAATTTGGTGAGGATTTAGTACCTAATTTGTACTATTTTGTACCACTAATCCCCGAATTTGTACCTCAAAGGATCACCTCGATATCGGCGTTTCTAATTCTTAGCGTCAGCTCAGCCCGCCACTTTGGAAGAAAACCATGTAGGAGTGTAATTTTCAAATCGATGATTATCCTAATATTTAGTACCCAATTTGTACTATTTTGTACCATCAAGCTCGAAATTTGTACCGCGCAGCTTCACCGTTATATCGACGTTTCAATTTTTTAGCATCAGTTCAGCCCGCCAATTTCTATTTTCATTAGGAAAGCCATGTAGGAGTGTCATTTTCAAATCGACGATTATCCTAATATTTAGTACCAAATCTGTACTATTTTGTACCACCAAACTCCAAATTCGTACCTCAAAGAATTGCTCTTATATCGACGCTTCCAATTTTTTAGCGTCAGTTCAACACGCCAATTTTTACTTTCACTAGGAAAACCAGGTAGGAGTGTCATTTTCAAATCGATAATTATCCTAATATTTAGTACTAAATTTGTACTATTTTGTACCGCCAAGGTTCAAATTCGTACCTCAAAGGATCACCATTATCTGGGTGTTTCCAATTTTTTAGCGCACCACATTATACTTTTATTTAAAAAGTCATGTAGGAGTACAATTTTCAGGCCAGCGACTATCCTAAAATTTAGTACCAAATCTGTACTATTTTTACCGCCAAGCTACAGATTTGTACCTCAAATGACAACCCTTATATCGACGTTTCCATTTTTTTATAGCGTTAATTCAGCCCGCCACTTAATACTTTTATTAGGAAAGACTTGTTGGAGTACAATTTTCAAGCTATCCTAATATTTAGTGCCAAATCTGTACTATTTTATACCATAAAGCTCTAAATTCGTACCTGAATGGTTCACCCTTATATCGGCGTTTCCAATTATTAGTGGCAGCTGAGGCCGCCATTTTGATGAAAACGGCGTATGAGCATTAGTTTTTAATCAACGTTTATCGTAATATTTAGTACCCAGTTTTGCTACTTCCTACAACTAAACTCGAAATCTGTACTTCAAAGATTCACCATTTTCTAAGGGGCTAAAGTAGAACTTCCGATATTTTTGTAATATTAATATGTTTAATATTACAAATTTCAATATATACAGGGTGAGTTATTAGTATCCCGGCGGTCTATAGTCATCAAATCGTTTGAGAAAGAAAAAAATGTTTTGAAGTTGGCGAAGTTGGCGAATGTTGAACTGAAACTGAGTAGAAACGCGTTGCATGAGGGAGAAAAGACACTGTTCTGGACTTGCTTATTTCGCCCAAGCATCCTCTTTAGGTCAATTCGATAGAATAAACCATAGTGAACAAAATGGCTATTTCAGTTTAAAATTGCCAATTTTGGACTTGTACTGTTTTTGAACTCGCCGATTTGTTTATTATTTCAATAAATACTTGTACGTTGATATTAAAAGTAAACGTGATATCTAATCCGAAACTTGCTTTTTCTTCATGCAGGAATAAATATTTTAAAATGAATTAATTAGTTGTTGATTTTATTACAGTATGAAAAAAATTAGAACTAATCGACAGCTAGTACCATTTGGGTTAATAATTTAGCATTTATGCGATTTGGAACACAAACGTCCTTTTAGCTCTGAAATTAATTTGGGTGAAAAAAAGAACTAACAAAACCTGTTAAGAGAGATTTTCAGATTTGAAGCACTGGTTTTCCCTATATACAACTCCAACCGACGCAAATTCGTTTTCCTGTTAAAGCTTTCTCACAGTGCAATCGCCTTATTTATTGGATGTTAGGAAATGATTTGTGTTGGAAGATGCCGATATAAAAACCCTACTACTGAAAATCAGTAGTTGTGAAAATCAGATTACCAGTTGGAAAAAAATTTTTTTTTTTTTTTTTTTTTTATTAATAAGCATAAGATGCTTAACATATTGAAACTAATCTAAAAGATTAACCATCAATTTAAATCTGAATTCTTAAAACTAGGTACTTGTCTCTAATAGGCTATCCACTGATGTCCCTATATTTACTTTGTCCCAAACAAGAAGCACTAACACGTCACTCACTGTGCTCTGCTTTTTACACATTTCACTGATTCACTAGTTCGAAGGGTTTAGTTCTTTTTAGTCTTCTCACTAGATTCTGGTTGTCCAGTAGCTGCAGGGCCTCTACGTTGACGTGATGGCTTAGGCGAGATTCATGCTTAGTGGCGAGTCTTTTTATCTCTTGGATGACTTGTGGGACACCAAGATCACGGTGCAGGTCACTATTCCGTATGTACCAAGGAGCGTTAACCATATTCCTTAGTAACTTTATTTTGGAAGGTCTGGATTCCTTGTATATTGGAGCTTTTTGCGCAGCCCCAAAGCTGGATGCCGTATAACCAAATCGGTTTTAGTACTTGGTTGTAGACTTGTAGTTTGTTCTGTACTGACAACTGAGAGTTTCTTCCCAGAAGCCAGTACAGTTCTCTGTATTTGAGGCCAAGCTCTACTCTTTTCTTCTTAACATGTTCTTTCCACCTTAGTTTTGTATCCAGTGTCATACCCAAATACTTTGCAGTGTTCGCATATGGAACTATGGCGTCGTTAATCTTGACATGAGGTATGTCCTCGATTCTTTTGTTTGTGAAGTTAATGTGGACAGATTTCAGTTCGTTGAGCTTGGTCTTCCATTTTCTGGTCCATTTGTATATTTTGTTACTAGCTTGTTGAAGATTCCTGGTAGATTCACCAATAGTTGATCCCACTGCCATTAGAGCCGTGTCATCTGCGAATGTGGCCACTGTTACATTTTCCATCTGTGGAAGGTCACTTGTATATAGTAGATAGAGAATTGGTCCCAATACACTACCCTGGGGTACCCCAGCTTTGACTTCTTTTAGTTCCGAGTATTCATCGATCTGTTTTATTCTGAATAGTCTATCATCGAAACTCTTTGAAAAGTTGGAAAAAAATGACTTTAAAATTGTTACTAATGTTGAGAAACTACACGATTTACATAGCTGCCATTGAAGTAACATACTTAACAATGGATTGCACAACAATGTTCTCAAATATGTACTTGGTATTAATCAATGTAACCCAGAAAACATAGCTGCGCGCATATTAATGCAACCGCACGTGCGTGTATGTGATCACGCAGGTGCATCATCAATGAAGGTACATTTCACCCGCATTGTCATATCGCTCCACCCGTACGCTTTATTCGTTACGGATTATGCCCCGTGCCGAATGTACTCGCACGATACAACAAAATGCACGCGTATTTGCCCAATAAGAATAAATGTTGCCCACATATGTACTTGAAATGAATATGCCAATCGTGACGTCACGGCTTATTTTTGTAAACGTTTTAAATTATTTTTTAGTTTATAGGTAAAACAAACAGCAAGAGTCAATCTTGATGTATTTTTTTCATTACAATACAAGTAATATTAGTTCTGGCGATTAGCGTCTCTGCCCGGAACTCCTATACCACGTGACTTCCCATCATGTGCGGAGTCATAGCCCCTCAACCCCCTCGACCCCCTCTCTACCTCGACTACTCCGTCTCCCTTACCGCCCGCGACCTCTAGGCCACCAATATTGTACTCAATAATTACCTAATATGTGATACAAGTCTTGCTGACTATTACAATAACATAACTACCGCAACCAATTCTGTTCCTTGTAGTAGAACTGGTGGGTTGGTTTCGTCACGTAGAACTGATACCGGCTCCCTATTGATTCCTGCAGAAACAGGAAATAAATAAAATTAGCATATTGATCTAATAATATTTTTTGCTTGTATTGAGAACCCGCAGCTACATCGCTCGCACGCGTGCGAGTCATAGCACTGAAAATCGGCGCGTGATGATTGCGTGCGTCGCACGATTGTTATCTGGGGTGTATTGTTGAGAATTATACATTAATAGATAACGTCTAACGAACAAAAAATAAATTGAAAATTCTCTTTGAACTCACTAAAATAAATTAACTTCTTTGGATTCATAATTCATATAGATGTATTATATGTATTAACCTTTAATCCATATGGGTTGGGTTAAAAATATTACATATTACCTCTAACATCAAATGATGAAGGAAGACGATGTCGAAATACCAGTAACCCTGTATTTAGTAATGTTAAATACATTATTAGCTGCAGTTCCATTGTCATTACATATTAGTTACAGTTTTTTTTTTATATTTAGATTGGACAACATTATGCTAATAGTGCATTTGGTTTACGACAAAATGGACATGTGCATCAACCATCAGCAAAGACATTTTCAACATTTGCCACAATGCAACAAACAGACCAAATTCCTGATTCGCAACTTAATAATAACCAGCAACATGTTCAAATTCAGCAGCAAGTGCTTCACGCTCAGGTTCATAACTCACAGAAAATAATCAATTCGTTACCGAATAGCTATCAACAAAACCCATCCCAAGAGCCAACGATTCATATCCAGCTACAGCCGTTGATAAAACCAGCAACAAGAAATCAACCAGTTCAAGCTGTAGCTCCAATTATTTATAGTTTCGGCCAAACTGATTATACGAATAAACTTTATAATTCTAATTTGAGTTTGAATGGTGCCAACAGCGGAAAAAAATTGACGAAGCGGATTTCTTGGGGCAAGAACGAATTGGATGCCGAGGAAGATAATTTTGCTGATATATTAGGGTAAGCGAAAATAATACAACAGTCGGTACAAATCTTGTTTGACGGTGCCTCCCACTTATACAGGATGTATACGAAATATGTGCACTAATTTTAAGGGTTGATATATAAATAGATATTGATAATTGCAGCAACATTAATTTTTATATTTATTTTTATCTAGGACCAGTTTAAAGTAATTGACTAATAAAAATACCAAAGCCCAACATTTTTAGGATTGTCGAGTTCAGTTGATACTGGCGATCAATTGTCTTCGCTAAATTTTTTGACATGTGAGGGCCGTCATGCTCGTGGGTTTACCTGCGTAAACAAGGTTTCCACAGGTAAAACGTAGCGTGTAGACGCAAAACACCATAGTTTTAAGAGGAATCATTAGAGCTGGTACGTAATACCATTGTTTATATAGTATACTAGTTGGTCAACGTACCCCCACCACAGTGCTGAAACCCTCTCTGCAGAGTATCGCCGCCTATTATCCAAAAGTAGAATTAAATTTGTCCATCTGTACAACGGACCTACGACTCGCATATAATAAGTTCATTGAATGCGTATCGATCGGTGTATAATCCCTACCATGATACACACCGATGATTATGATCGCTCGCATGTTTACATGCTCGGGATTTATATCCTTAAATTATGTGCTCGTCAAATAATATACTATTAATCTACTTTAATCATTTTAATACTGATCCAGCTAATATAACCGTAAATAATGCAAATAAAACCCAGCTATTGTTGCCAGTTGCGAGACGCAAACTGGACGCTAATCAGAATATTCTATCGCTATATCGTCATACAAAAAAAATCGTTATCTTTGAAATTGCAAGGTGCACCCTACACTTTGTATGCGAATATAAACAATAGGGATGATATTCTAACATAAAACAACGATTGTCAATTTCTACGGCTTCCAGTTTTTCCGGAATGGACTCATCTTTAAAATTTTTCTACACGCTATAGTTTTCTATAGCTGCAGTTTAAAATCTAAAAAGACAAAAAGGGAAAATTTTCGGAAAAACCGGATGCAGTAAAATTGTCAATCGATGTGTTTTGTTTTTGGAATATCAGCCCGATTGAAATCATCGTAAAAAGTACCTATAGCGTACTGTTTAAAATGTAAAAGATCACGTCATTAACGAAAAAAAAACGGAAACTGTAGAAATCGATAATGATATTTAGATATTTTTATGTAGAGAATATCTATCTATTGAAATTAAGTATAGCGTGCAGTTCAAAATTAGAAAGATAACGTAATTTTTGGAAAAAAGAACGAATTGGGAAACATCAAGTATAACTCAAAAATTTAATTTTTAGCCTAATCCAAATTTCATTCGTCTGTGTTCTAGTACATTTCAAAACCGTTAATCGCCAGTTTGACCTGAAACATGCATTTACATACAAGGTTAAACTAGTTTGGCCTAGCATTAAACTAGTTGCGCCTAACGCGCTTCGGCCAAACTGGTTTGACCTAAGACAAACTGGTTCTGCCTGAAAACAGGTTTTGCCGGTAACATATACACTAAGGCTTCCAATCCCGGACAATATACTGATCCCGGGTTTATGAGATTAAAGATTTTGTAATCCTGGGATCCCGGAATTCATGAAAGAAAACGAAAATTGCCAAATCCAGTCAGTAAGGAACGCCTAAAATATACTTGGTTGGACAATATCTTTTACCCCGAAACTTGATAATTGTTTTCAAATTTTACCTTACAAGTAGAAAACCAAACTTGTTGGTTTGAAAGGTAAAGGATGTCTAAGTATTGACAACAATAATAAACAGAGATTAAACTCTATTAGATAGCCCTTCATCTTAAATTTGCTCAAAAATTTTACATTTTTTTAAAATGTTTCAAGAATAGTCACGGCAAAACAAATTGTTTGATCGAGTGAAATTTTCAATTTTTCATATTAACCCCAATCAAACATTTTTAAGAATTTTTGTTTCTTCTTTAAGATAAAATTGGACAACTTTAGAATTCATACTTCATGGATGTTTATTATGCACATGGTGCCTAGACTAACTGTTTGCATTTTAAATAAAACAATTATTGTTTAAACTATTTAATTTAGAACCGCCAATTGGTCAAAAATGATGTTAGGAAACGTCATAGATAATAAAATAGAATAATAAAGTATGCTTTATAATGTTATATAAATCTGGAAATGGATCTTTCACAGTTTGAAATATACGAAAACTAAAACTTTGATATTTAATTACCATATACCGTTGTGTTTTCGTATTAATTCGTTTTTGGTGTTGCTAAGACATGCGTGGTAATATTTTTTTTTATTTTTAAGCAAATCATCTCTATCATTGAATTTTAAAGCAAAGAAATTGTTTTTACCTCCTCTGAAATTTACTTATTTACTATCTCCAAAAATAAAGAGGAACTAAACATTTAAAATTCCAGTGTTGTGGCGCCAATTCCTATATTTGAAACGAAATAAAAACGTCGACCATTCGCCGCGATTTGGGAATAAGTAACCTAATGCGGCTAATGCCTAGATGAACGTAACTACGCGTTACTGCGTTGCCTACTCTCAGTTCACACCCTGGTTTGCATTAGCGGAACGAGAATTTATGTTGAAATACTGTTGTCCGCAAATACCCCACAAAATAGTTTGACCAAGGTCACGTACTCACGTACAGTTGACCGACTCATTGGACTATATCCGCAACACTATACAAGCAATCACTTCATACGTGGTCCGCTGAAGACTGTTTAAATAACTATTTAATTTTAAACTAAAATTAAGTTTCTGCAAAACTTATTTCTTTAGATTAGTATACTTTGTAAGTTGTTTTTTAATTATTAACTGTCTCAAAATACATTAATTCATCATAAATATTTCTTACGCGAAATACGCCATCTGTTATCGAGAAGCATAACTATATGCGCAGAGGAGCCAGAGATTAACTCCCTGCTACAATGTCGCCCCCTGGAGATCTTCTCCCCTTACTAACCCACCGTTGACCAACTAGTATACTTATATAAACAATGGTAATACAAAACAAACATCCACAGTGAGCTTAATTTAGTATAAATTCTCAGTGGTATACACCAAATTATATAAAAGGTGTATTATTTGTTGTGGTATGTATTAATTGTTGTTGCTGTATCCACGCTAGGTCAGATTCATGTACTCAAATAAGTAAAGTTTTGTGAAAAAAGTGAAAAAACATGTAAGATATTTTTACCTGAAACTTACTACCACATAGTTGATCCACATAGTACCACATAATTTATATAAGGTACACTAGTAAAGGAAAGTGTAACTTAGAGCAATTACGTGGTACTTCAATTATTATATGTGGTATTCAATTTTAACCTGTGTTCACCGTAAAAAAATGGCAAAATCCGTCAATTTTATGTCAGATTTGTCAAAAACGAAGAAAAATATTAAAGGACCAAGTACAGTGCCGCAAAAACGCAATCCGGAACATGCCGTACCGCATGCCGTTCCGGACGACAAAATTAGTATTTATAGTGCCGCAATGATCTCAAACAAATTGAGCGCCATCTAGCGGAGAAGTATATACACAACGGCACATAACCTCACATGTCAGCGTATTGTTGATTGTATTAAGCAGTGGTAGATCGTGGTAGATATAATAAATTATGGCCGAAGGGCTTGTTGCAGCAACAATTCATTCTGAATTCGTTCTCGTTCTGTGTTCTCGTTGCCACAAACTATCAAAATGCTATCAGTTAACCTACAACTTACTGGAAACTGCTATTCACTCCCCGGTACACGTACAGATGGCGCCATACGGGCGCATACGGCGAAAAACGTAAGACATAACACGCAGGAGATGAAATTCGTTGCGGTCGAGAACGAACTTTACGGTTTACGGAGACTCACTATAATCGCGGAGTGGAAATTATGTACATTGATCTTTTTACGCTACGCTATTACGGTGCGGTCACGTCACTATACTTGGTCCTTAAGAATCTACCACTAGACGGAAAATTATATAGGTGGGCTTCCGCAAATATGTAGTTCGCCACGAAATGTTATCAACCCACAAATTATGTGTCATATTAATGACGAAGAACGTGGGTACATTATATGATGAGTATATTATAAACAAAAAAAGTCCGTGTAGATTTGGGAGAAGGTTTAAAAATGGTTTTGAAAATCTGGTTATTATGTCAGTAATTATTAATATCTATTCTATCAAGTCATCTGTTATTACCAACCTTCTGTATTTTCTTTTACATACTCACATAATACAGATGTACCCAAAGCATCCAATTCATTAGCGGATTGAATCGCCCATTCTCCCAATCGGCCTGTTGTGACTTGTCCGACGACCGATCCGACAATGAGTGATAACGGGAGACAGGTCGCGAATGGGTCTGGGTCGAGTTGTGGGTTCGGTGTTTTCTTAAGCGGACCGTTCGTTACCAGATCGCAAACACGACTCGAAAATTGTTTTTAAGAGCTAGGGGAGGGGAAGACAACGCCGAAAGATTCTTTGACCCAAGAATATTATTGTTTGCCCCCACATTGGCGCGGTAGACTGCCGTTCCGTTTACTTGCCATATCAAAACTACAAAGTGAGAAAAATTCAGCTTTCTAGGAATTGGTGCAAAATTTCTGTCATGCCTCCCGGACTGTAATGCTTTGATATTGGAAATATTATGTCCCACTATGGTTTTGTTACTCAAGTTGACTAATAAGAATGCCAATAACTGACATTAACGATTTAAAATTTGCAATTTGTATGTCAAATATTTTATGTATTTGACACTAAACCATGACAACGCTTAATGTCCACGCTGGCATTAAGAATCCTTAACCAATCCTTTACGCCCGCGCGGCATAAAGTAGCAATTTTTTCCCACGTAACGAAGATGTAACATATCACTTTATGATCGTATAAGACATACAATTATTATTAGGTTTTGTTGTTCTTCATATTGAGTTGTATCGCCCCTTAGAATTAATGCACTTATTTCAGATACATCGTGTATGTGCGGAAGCAATAACAACATCGTTTCAGTTACATATTATAAGACACACTAAAGATATATACAGCAAGCATACAGCAAACACGCCCCACTTTGTTACCCACATGCATCACAACACAGTTTTTCACGACGCAAATGCGTCTCAAACCCGCATAGTGAGAATGCACACCAAAAGCACAGCAGGTAATGTGACATTTAATTTGTTAAAAATATGCTTAAAAATATGATAATTTAACGTTTAATTTTAAAATGCAGCACCATAATCTACACAAGACTCAAGATAGCTTGGGTGCAGCTTGTGTGCGGCGCAGGAAAAAAAGCGATTGACACAATCCGTGCATACTGCCAACAAACGTGTGACACTCAGCATTTTCAATTACCAGCAAATGCTTCTTCAGTGTGCGGGTCGACATGTAAATACATGGGATCTTTTTTGCGACCATGCTTTTGCGGCGTGCTTGCTGTATGCGTCTTTGGTTTGCGACCTGCCTTATAGAATGTACTAATTCATTGTTTTGTTCAAGAAGTAAAATAAAGGATACTGAAAAGGTCAAGGAATCAGCGGTCAATATAAGTCAATATAACTTGCAAGAAATATTAGAACCTCTGGCGAAAGCAAGTGCGGGAACAGCCAGAAATCAATATCTTAGCGTGTCACGATACGTCGCAGGTCAACCGAGTACTAAGCGAGGTAGTGTCAGCTACAAAGAAAGTAACATCAGCAAAAATAGTTATTTGTTTTCTAAAAGATCAGGTAAGTGATCTTTCTATTGTATCTTCACATAGACATTATATATATATATATATATATATATATATATATATATATATATATATATATATATATATATATATATTATTGCTATAAAGGAGATCTGGAAGTTACAAATCTATTCAACGAGAGTTTAGGATTACAGTCAATACCATCTGGAAAGCAAAAACTGTCGGCATTTAGTTTGGCAGGAAGCAATCACGGAAGGACTGACTGGACGACCAAGTATAATTGTCACTTTTTCATGCGTTAAATCCTGAATGTGAACCTATTTGTTGTTACAGATATCTGAAATAAGTTATTTACTTCAGGACGAAATCTGACTGTGATAGTATGTTGTTAATATATTGTTCACGTATTGTATCGATCGATAGACATATTGTACGTAATGTTTCAATGATAATAAAAACCATCAATTTTTATCGACTAAATAATTTTCTTGGCTACCTTTTTTTTACTATACACGGTCTCCCACGACGAGCTCCCATCAGGTATATGGAGAAGGAAGTGAAATGAGAGATTGAAAATTTGTGGACTTATATGGTTGGACACGATCGTCTCAACTAAAACATTCAGAGCTTTCGGTTACTTTCGGTTACACCGGAAATGATGTGCATTTTTGAAATCTTCATTAAATTTTGGTACAATTTTTTTGTTAGGTATAGGGAATTACCTAACATGTGTCATTTTTGAGATATTCATTTTTTTCATTAGAAAATTACAGCTGCACGGTTACTTTCCATTACTTATAAATTATCTACTGTGAACGTTTCAAAAAAGTTTTCCGGCAATATTGCTGTGAAGGTAACATTTTATCGACATATCGGTAGAATGCTTCTAAAACTTATACAGGCTGTTCAAGTTATAAGATGAAAGTTGAATTCGAGAATAGTACCGAAAGGCGATTTTTTCAAATGGCAATCCTAACAAATAAATACATTTCTCAATTCGATGGAAAATTTTAGATCAACTTTGTGTACAATATCCTATACCTAAAATGTACTTGTACCTACTGAAATCGATTTTTAAACATCACACTAGAACTTGCAAACATTGCCAAATATAGATTGCGTTTGAAAACAACTGAACAATTTGGAATAAACAGAACTTTATTAAACAAGTTTTTTCAGGTCATCTCTTCATTATAATTAATTTATTGGAAAGTGTCCATAATGCAAAGTAATGAAGTATAGGAAAATAAAAGGCCTCTTTTCTTTGCAAAGTAAAATTTAATTTACTATTACTATTAATTTACTATTAGTAAATTAAATTTTACTTTGCAAAGAAAAGGGGCCTTTTATTTTCCTATAATTAATTTAGTATTTATAAAATTATAAGCTTACAATAAAACACAATAGTAAAAATAAAACAAAATCGTTAAAGTAAATTTTAAAAAACTGGTTAATTCTATTTCAGTAACTGTTTAAAAACGTTGTCGTTTTCCGCTAAACATGCTTCAATTCTTTTTAGCATATTATTGTTGGTGGCGTCCCTGATAGACTTAGCACATAACCCATTGAAAGCAGCTCGAACTCTATCTTTCATGTTCTCCTAATCAATTATTGGGTCCGAAAGAAACTACAATAACCGTTTGTTCCTAGAGACGTATCATATAAATTCAATTGATAATAGTATTAATTTCAAAACCGACCTTGAGGGACAGAGCAATATTTATTCATATGTAATGAGTTTGGATTTCGAAAATAAAAGAATGATGACACTGCCTAAAACAGTTTAGTTTTCTTATTTTTCGGATAGACAGACGCCTGTAATCGTGTCCGGCGATCTTTCTGTTTGCGACAGTGAAATGAAAATACATACGTATAACTGGAAAGGATGCGACATCTTGAAACGGTCCATTCAGATCGTTGCGTACTATACGCGCGGACGGTACGCGCGCGCCGCTTTATCTACAGAGATATATGGCGGCTTTCAGAGCACGGCAGTCTCGAGCAGCCATCCACACAGACCAGACGTGTACTCCGCTCTAACCAACTGTCTACAGCGAGACCAGCCAGCGTTCTTCCTTTGTTGGTACGGTCAGTCAATCAAGACTGGCCTTTCAACAACAGCTCAAGCGACCCGGTGCGTCTTGACGACATCAATAAGAAGCTTCGTAGAAGCCCACGGTATGGTATGGTGTGGTAGAGTTGGTTCGTTTGGCATCTGTGCCTTTCGATACACTTTGACCTAAAAGATCTTTGGTATTTCCCTCATACATAACAGTCCTTCGATATGGAGCATTTTCACGAAGTCAGTTATTGTTCGAGCAGTAAGTTGTGTCAGCTCTGCTGGTTCAATGATGGCGGCTCCCAAGTGGTTATGTCTGTGCGCATTAGATCGTCACATTCGCACAATAGGTGTACCGTTGTCTCGGGGGACCCCCCGCAGAATCTACAGTCTGCATTGTTTGTCCGTCCAATCCTTGTGAGATGATATCTCAGTGGACAATGTCGTGTAAGGAGACCTGTAATCAGTCGAAGATCTGTTTTTTGTAACTGGAGATACTGTCTGGCCTTGGAGGCGGAGAAGGTTATTGTAGCCTTAGCTTGTCTCATGCCATGTTTCCCAGTAAGCTCGTTTAGCTTTATCTTCCCAGTTTTGTACCATCGTCCTGATGTGGCTCTTTGTGATACCGCAACAGGGTTCAGGTCCGTAAAAGGGAGTCTTAGAGCCTTCTCTGGCTAGGATGTCGGCTTGTTCGTTGCCTTCGTTCCCTGAATGTCCTGGAACCCACATCAGTGAAACCTTGTTCTCGTTTGCTAGTTTTTCCAGGGAAATTTTGCAGTCCGAGAGAGTTTTGGATTTGTGGGCTTTTGATTCCAGCGCTTTCAATGTCGCCTGCCTGTCTGAGCATATGTAGATGTTTGCCCTTTGTAAGTTCCTATGGGAACATTCGTGGGCGCATTAGTCAATTGCGTGAACTTCCGCCTGGAGGATGGTTAGCGAATGGCCCTCGGCTTTGGATAGGGAGAAATGCGGTCCACTAATACCGACCCCAACACCCTACTTGGGGTTTGATCCGTCTGTGAACCACAGTGATGCGGAGTCGCTGATCTGTCTGAGCCTCTTAGGTGCATTCGCACGGTTATCAACTACCACTTCAACTGCCCCATCAAGGCGTAGACAGGTGACATCATGTCCTTTGGCCTTTCCACGGCATTGCCACATATCGTGTTGGCAATGCTTAAGTGACCGTAGGCCTGGTTTGCCTTACGGTTCTCTGCCTGGATTATTCTTATGGCGTCGAGAGCAGCCTATCTTTTAACATGCATGTGCAGAGGTGTGAGGTTTAGCATTGCCTCCATTGCGCCAGTAGGGCATGTTCGCATTGCCCCTGTAATGCCCAAAGATATAAGCCCTTGTATCTTTGTCAGTTTCATCTGGGTTGCCTTTTCCGATGTCTTGTTCCACCAGACAATCGATCCGTAGGTGATGACTAGTCTAATCACCGTGGTGTGGAGCCAGTAAATCATCCTCGGGCCAGGCCCCAACTTCTACCGAACATGTTGTTACATGACCATGTCGCTCTGGTGGCTCTAGTTATGTTTCTGTCAATGTGGGCTTTCCAGCTGAGTTTGTGATCCAGGGTGACCGCAGGTATTTGACCTCTGTTGAAAAGTTAATGATCGACCCTTTCATAGTGGGTGCTTTTAATGACAACCAGGTCGTCTGCGTATCCCTGTCTGTCAAAGCCTTCGTTCGATAACAACACCATCAGCTCGTCGACAACAAGTGGCCACAACAGAGGTGATAGCACCCCCCCCCCTCTTGTGGACAGCCTCGAGCAGTGGTTATCGTAGCGGATTCTTCACCCATGGTTGCTGTGACCCTCTTAAGCATTCCTTACCCCCGCCCATAAGCATTACTTGGATCGATGTGGTCGTGGAGGCATCTATGCCTTTTATCCGCCTTGCTGTGTCTAAAGGTTCGTAGGTGGTGTTATCAAAAGCACCTTGGATGTCTAGGCATGCACATAGACCAACGTGTTTGCTCAATATGCTCTTTTCTATTTCTGTCGTCAGTCTAAGTATAGTAGTTATTGTTGATTTGCCTGTCTGATAGGCAAATTGTTCTTTGTGAAGTGGATGTATCCGAAGGTACGTGCTTCTAATGTGATTGTCAATGAGTTTCTCCATCGTTTTTAGGAGACACGAGGTTAGGCTTATGGGGCGGAATGATTTGGGCTCATCTGGGCTTTTTCCAGCCTTTGGTATGAACACCACATGCACCCCTCTCCAGCCCTTAGGTATGTAGCTATGTGCACAGCTAGCTCGAAAGATATTTGTGAGGCGTGGTGTGATTTTCTTTAGTCCGTTTTGCAGTACGGCTGAAAATATACCGTCTTGGCCTGTAGTTTTGAACGGCTTGAATCCGTTAACAGCCACGTTATTTTGGTTGGAGTGAAAATTTTTTGTTTTCTTTGGATGGGCATCTGATTGCCTCTGTACCATTGTCAGCATGTACTCTATTCCACCAGTCTTGGGAACCGGGAAAGTGAGTGCTAAGTAGCACTTGCAAGCTTTTGTGTATGGTTGCCGTAAAGTTTCCGCATGACTTTTTAAGTAGTCCAATGCCGTTTATGTGATCTTTTGATGGGATTTGCTGGAGTCGTTGTGCGGGAGGCAAATCATTTATCCCTTTACAGAACCTTCTCCAGGGTTTCCTTCTAGATTTGCGGATTTCCACACAGTAGTGTGTGAGCACTTTCCTATAGTCGGCCCAGTTAACCAGACACTTTGACTCTATTGAAAGAGTGCCGAGTGTCTGTTTTAAGGCGTTGAAGCTCGTTGTTCCACCATGGCACATCCCTCTGCATGGATTTCTTTTTGAGTGGACAAGTATTTTGGTACGCTGCAATTATTGTTCATTGCAGGTGTGTTGTGGCATGTTCGATTTGGTCTGCAGTCTTTATGGGATTCAGAGTTCCCTTTAAAACCGACGATAAGTGCTCTTTGTAAGCCTCCCAATCGGTATTTTTTCGGTTTCTGAACTCACAGAGACGGATTTCGATCCCTTTGATGTCAAATCTAATGTGTTGGTGGTCCGATAGGGACATTTCGTCAGACACATGCCAATTTGTTATGTATTGACTAATGTAGTTATCAGCTAGGGTAATGTCATTGTTATTGCCTTCGTTAACAATATCGAGCTCGTTTTACCGAAATATACTCAAATAGGTACTCACCTCTGCTGTTGGTATCAGTACTGCGCCATATAATGTGGTGTGCGTTCGCATCGCATCCGAGTATTAGGTGCTAAATTGGTGGTAAATTATGGAATTGGAAAAATAACAGTATTTGTGTTAAACATCAGACCTGCTCTCACGTTTTCCTGGGAGGTGCTGGAAAGCAACTTACAGGATCTGGTGGTGAGTCCGGCAATTCGTCCTCTGCTAATCCAGGGTTCTTGGATTAGTCCTACATTCAACCGTTCTTTTGTAAACCTCCTTGAAAGCACAGGGTGGAGGTTTACTTGAATGTAGGAAATTGTGGTGGTTTTCATAGTCGGAGACTACTGGGAGTCCCGGCGGTTGCCCGCCTTTCGGTCCCCTCCGAAACCATGTTTCCACTGCTGTCTCCCTCCTTTGCCAGGTTTCGGCTTGCCCTGCGGAGTATGTCCGCTCGGACGAGGCGCTGCCTTTGCTCTGGAGTTTGAGACAGCAGTGGAGGTTGATGTCGACGTTGGCGGTTTGGGGTTGTTAGGTCTTCCGGCCTTTGTCCCCTGCGGTTTTTGTTCCCTTGCCGTAATTTGCCGTATCAGGTTGCTTCTTGCGGCCCCTCCGTTCTTACCGGGGCGATCTTGTCGGGCTTTGGATTTTTCGGGAGATGTTGGATTTCACCAAATTTGTAGCTGACCCTGTACTTCATCCCTTTCAGATAGTTGCTAGACTGCTGGTGTATGGATAAGGTCAGCTCTACAGGTGGGCTTTTTCTCAGCACCATCCAGTTTTTTGTGTTTAGGTTCCTGTTCTGGGCCTTTAGCAATGAGAGTACCTTCGCCGTCGTGTACTCTTGGCTTGATGGGAAGTAGCCAATGACTACTTCCGTATGAGGAAAGTCTTTTTCCTCTACAACCTTCAGGTTGGCCCCCTCCCAGGGTTTTAGGGCCGGTGTGACGGTTTTCAACCACTTGTCCGTGGCTTCGTCCGCACACACCAAGGCCAGCCAGCCAGGTCTACTATGAGAGCTGAAGAATTTGGGGTTTATATCGTCCCCTGTTAATTCCAGCTGGAGCGCTTTATCCAGAATAGCCTCTTGCAGTGCTTTAATTTGCTCTGCTGTAAGGCCTTTTTTCTGGGAAGTTCTTGGACATCGCCGCTACTCGTATTTCTCCAGCCGCCTGAGTGAAGGTTAACTGAATAGGCTTGGGGCAACTGGGTCCAGGCTTAGAAGTCTAGTCCCCAGATTTGTCCACCTCTGTTCTAGTTTTTTGAGGGGTTTGTTCGTCGGTGTGCTGCCGTCAGATCGGGTTCTTTTGTTGATCCCTTTCTTCTCCGTGTCAGCATCGGATTGAGAGTCCGATTTATCCGTGGCCTTTTTACAATCTGCCCTTGTTTGGCCCTCTGCCTTGCTTTAGAAGATAGTTGTATCTTTTCGTAGCAGCTCCGTTGAATCTGGGCCTCTGGGCTACGCGGTAATTCGGACGTGGGCTTGTACGATTCGGACGACTCTGGCTGGTCGGTGTGGCCGCACCCGCGCTAGCGGGGTCGGGCATAGCGACCCGCGGCATGGAGAGGCAACCGAGCGCGTCTCCAGGTGGCGGATAGGGGGAAGACCACTGCCTCCGGTCTGACCGGATAAAGACTATGGTTAGTGCTGGTTATAAAGGACCCCTGTGGACCTCAAAACCCTGCAAGGGGCCACGAAGGCCGCACCGCGGACAAACTCCTCCATCCCGACTGTCGTGTCCTGGCCTAGGGACAACCATGCAACGTCGGTTGCGGGGAGTCTTGGCTTCACTGTCCGGACTGAGAGGAGACAACCTCAATAAAAATCAGGCTGATGGGACGCATGACTAAATTGTTGACTAGTTCCGACTGGGTCCAACCTCCGGGGAGATGGCGACCCCGGTTGTATTTTGCCTTCCTGTGGTAAGCGGGGCTCTGCCATGGATGACGTAACGTGAAACTAGCCAGAAGAGCTGCCAACGGACCGGTAAGCTCGCCGGAACCCTTCCTACTACCCACTAATAACCTTCTGCTACAATCACTGAAGGACATCACCCACAAGAAATTCTTTCGACAGTGGGAAAATCTACCTGGCTGTCAGCAAGCTAGGGAAGGGCTCCCCCTTTCCTCCAGCACCACTGCTAGGAAATTTACACAGCTCCCCAGGAACAAGCTACGTTTAGTTACGGATATTCTCACGGGTCACTGTGGTTTACGGAAGCATCTTCACGTGATGCATCTCGCTGATGCCGAGCTTGGGAGCTAGAGGATGAGACGGTAAAACACATTTTATGTGAATGCCCAGACCTGGTTGAATACAGAGAACGCTTGCTGGGGGATCCATGGCCGACCATGGACGGAATCAGGAACGCACCTCTGAGCTGCGTCCTAGCCTTCGTTAACAACCTAGGTTGGTTGACATAGCTGGAGTGAGCGCAGGGGGAGGCACAAGGGGCCAAATGGGTCCTGGGTGCCACGAGACTTGACCCCCAACACCCCACATACATACATACATGGGTGACGTGTTTTTCCCTAGCTACTCGTGGGAACAATTTCACTAAGTACTATTTTTTTCAGGGGATGGCGCGCCCTTAGTAGTGCCAAATGAAACCATGGAGGTCGATGAACGCTTCGCGGAACAAGTACCGGTTGCATTGGTACAGGCTCCAGAGCCTAGCCAGGACGAAACGGTAACCACAGAGACCAGCTCCGAGAAGGAGGCGACCAAAGCAACGGCGGATAAATGAAGAAAACAAATCCATATGAAACTTTTTGCTGAGTGTGGTATTTACTGTCCGGAAAAATGTTTTTCGGGGTAAAAAGTGTGACACCCTAGCGGGGCGACTGGCCGTAATAGTAGAGCATTGGCCTACTGACTAGGAGGTCCGGGGATCCCATCCAGGACCAGCCGAAAATTCATCCCGCGAATCAGTTAACACCTCTGGTTGTGAGGGAAAATACCAAAGAGCCATTTGTGGCCTAAGAGCAGCGCGCAAAAAGCGCATCATATACCAATATACCGGGTGATTGAATTTCGAGGCTCACCATGGGGATCTCGCTTATTAGTGGAGATAGAGCCTATGTTTAAATTTGGCAAAGTTTCGTATTTTTGTTCTGATCAATTATCTGAAAAGAAATTTTAGCCATCATTTTTCATTTTAGCCATCATTTTTCATTTTTCAAAATTTTTAATTTTTTATTCAAATCCAAACGTAGCTAGACATTTGAAACAAACACATTCTATAGCTACTTTTTAACAAGGCATGCAGTGTTTTTTTATTTGAAATAACATCAAAGATGGTGGCGTAACCATGGCCAACTTTTGTTTTTTTATGGGCGCCATGTTGAATTTTGGCATTTTCCGATAGCCGTGTTTGGCATTATTTTTTAAAGCAATGGTTTAATAATAAAAAAAACTTTCTTCTTTTTGTCGTTGTTTGTCGTGCTTATCAGCTTATCAACCGTTGTATCAGGTCCAACTGGTGCTTGGTTACAGACCGCCGGTGGCGGACTGACCAGAGTGCTTTGGATAAAATATTTTCAGATTGTAAAAGAAGCAAGTTTATACAACAAAAAGTTTATTTTTTAAATAAATGTTCAAATTGGTCGCCATTTTCTTGAAGGCATAAAATCGAGCCAGCTTTTCTACATGTTGTTATGCTCTTCTAACTGTTCTTCCCGGAATAGCATTGACCGCATTTGTTATTCGATCCCGCAGATCCTGGATATTTCTGCGAGTATCGTGATAAATTTCCTCGTTCACAGTTCCCCATAGAAAATAGTCCAGAGGACTTAAATTAGGGGATCTAGCAGGACATTCCACCACTCCACCATTACCTATCCAGCGATTTGGAAATTGTTGGTTCAAATAATTTCGTACAACTGCAAAGTTTGACTTATGTGGGGCTTGTACGGTTTCAATTTCTTTGTTCGTAATGCTCTCTAAACACGTGTTTGCGGCAATTCCAAATTACAGGCTACTTCCGGCGTAGAAATCAGAGGATCGTCATTCTAAAAACCAGTACTTGAAGCATTGCAAATTAATGTAATCTAACGTTTACCATTTCCAAAATGTCTCTTTGATCGTTTTCAACATTTCCAAGAGGATTATAAGAATTGCGGGGTTTACTAAACGATCCATGGCCCGCTAAATTTCTGTCCAATGTTAGGAATATTGTACGATGGGGCATTTCCATGAGAACAATAATAATCCCTTATCATAACCTGCTTTTCGTTATTGGTAAATGGCATTTTACATCCACAATCAACAATTAAGGTTTACTTGTTAAATGGCAAACCAAACGCTGAGCGCGCCGCTTGATGCAAGTGCATTTTGTTGACGTTGCGTGGCAACGAGTCCGACGCGGCGCACAGTGGCCAATTTAGCGATTCTAGAGGGACAAAAGTCGATTTTCACAGGTACTTAAAATTGAATTAGATAATCGGAAACGTATAGTTAATTGTCTGGTGCTTATAAATCCAATAATAAAGCAGTACTTAACCCCTTGGTTAATGTGTTATTGACGACTAAAATAGACATAAATGCACGTAGGCAGGTAGTCCGCATTTCAGTACATTTATCGACTCTACGAAAATTGGTTGTGATTCAGTGAATTTGGTTTGTGCAGAAGTGTATATTAGTGTTTAATTTGCCTACAGGTATGTATTTTATTTTTTAGTATAAGAGAATATCCTTCAACATGTTGTGCATGAAAACGACAGCTTCAAAAACAGTTGAAGTAGGAAACATATATTTTAAAAAATTTAAAGTTTCTCTAAGCCTACAGTTTGTTTGCTGTATTTTGCTGTTTTCATGTATTTTTTATTGAATTAGGCATGTAGTGATCTAGTGAATCGATGAATAATTCCTTGCATCGACTTGCCCCGAAGCGTTTTATTTATTTTTTTATGCAGGGATGTATTTAGCCAGTGGCGTATATTTTAAACTCAATTAAACTAAATTTGTTTTTTCTTGATTGTTTCTTAGAATACAAAGAATTTATTTGTAAAAGTACGATCTGAATTTGTTGGATAGTTTTCGACTTATATTACCACAAACAATTGTAGTAGTCAAACTTACATATTTTCGCGACCGTTAAGAATGAAATAGTTTCTTCACGTGTATTCACTTCACATTATCCTACTGCCTATTCTAAATGCTGCTCATCAACAAGACAAGTACGGCATCCAATAATTCATTACTGAACTCATTAAATCTTAATCTTTAATTCCATTTATAAGATAACATAATGTGTTTCGGGTTTGCATTGTAGGAGCGTAATTTAATTTTAATAATTATCTTATTTTTTCCAGCAATGTGTTCTATACCACGAAGAGGCTTGTTTGAAGTATGGCATAAAGAAGCAAAAAAAGATGAAAAAAGAATGGCAATGTTCTTATATTTGCTTTCATATTTTGAGATTGAAGCTGTTGATACAACTTCAGAGGCAGCTGTTATGAGAAAAATAAACGATTTTACCCACAACTTATCGCAGAGATGGGAAAGAGCCAATTGAGTTAAGGATAGGTTTTTAGCAAACAATTCTACTTGGTTGGAAAAAGACATGGATTTACCTGAGTTACAAACATGTCTAGGAATTAGAGACAGTAAACCTTCAACTTCCAGTATACTTGGACGTCCACAAACACCGTTTGATAAAGGAAGCTCACTCCCCATCAGCACCAGCGCGAAAAATTACAAAAGATGAAGCACTAGCGACATTTTTAGACGGAAGAATGAGCAAAAGATCTTACACTGCAATGCAACAGCGTTTGAACAGTGTCGGATCACATGTTCTTCCCTCATATCCATTCATCACAGAAACAAAAAAGTATTGTTATCCAGACAACATTGTTGTTACGGAAGTATCAGCTGAGGTGAATTTGCAGTCATTAATAGATCATACCACAAAAAGGCTGTGTGAAGTACAACAAGACGTACTAACGCAATTTAAAAATAGTTTAAAAAATATTGAGCTGATTTTTAAGTGGGGCTGCGATGGAACTTCTGGATTCAGTCAGTACAAGCAAAAATTTACGGAAATCCCCGCTCAAGGAGAGAAACACCCCACAGACAGTGCCATGTTTGTTATATCACTTGTACCACTTCAATTATATAGCTTCAATGAAAAGAATGACAAAATCATACTATGGCATAATGGTACTCCATCGAGTGCCGGCCGATAAAATTATTATTAAAATCTGAATCTGTATAGTTAATCAAAGTTGAGACAGAAAATGTTGAAAGGCAGATAACTCAATTAACACCAGTTAAAATAATTGTCGATGGAACCGAGATTTTTGTGAGGGCAAAATTACCTTTACTATGGTAGATGGAAAAATCTGCAGTTCTATTATGGATGTTTCATCACAAAAATGCTACATTTGTGGATGCTCTCCTAAGGATATGAACAACCCCTCAACATTCTTGTCAAAACCGGACAATATTGAGGGCTATCGATTTGGGCTATCTCCGTTACATGCTAAGATTCGTAGTTTTGAATGTCTTTTGAAAATAGCATATCGGCTAGACATTAAGAAATGGCAGCTTCGCCGTGAAGAAGATAAAGAGAAGGCAAACAAGCGGAAAGAAGAAATTCAAGGTAAATTTAAAGAACAAATAATATCAATCCAGAAGCAATACCGAACATGGCTATTCCCATTTCAAGCGTAGAAATAGGAATTATCCCTAAATTTTCTGGGGATTTTAGAGAATTGCCATTGTTTCTAGAAATAGCGCAAATTTTTTTTATAAGATACGAAAATAATCCAGCAATTCCAAATGGATTTTTGGTGGACTGCATCAAAAGTAGATTGGAAGGTGAACCGTTACGGGTCATTGCTAGTAGGCGGTTAGTCACTAAAGATGAAGTATTACATGCTCTACGTGAGATGTATTCTGACCCGCGGTCCGAAAACACTCTGGAATTGGACATAACCAATTTTATCCCGAAAACGAATAACGTGATTCAGGTTGGGAACGATATAAGAGAATTAATAGCATTTTATGACACTAAATTAACTATGAATATTATCTATAATGATGCTATGAGAAATGTGAAATCTGGGGTATTTAAACAAATGGCTTTGCAGGCGTTTATAAAATCAATAATGTTAGTACACCCAAAATTAGGTGAGTTCCTTGTAAATAAAAGTCCCTTGGACTTAGATCAGGCCATTACTCTGGCACACAATCATTTAGAATGGTTACATCAATTCGATAAATTTGCTAAACTGAACCGAAATCAGATACCTAGTGGAAATAATATGCAGAGAGTTCCGATAAATATCAAACCTAGTACGTCTCATAGTTTTGTTCCGAGATATGGGCAAACTTCAAGTGCTCCATCAATGCCAAATTATCGCATTCCGCAAAGAGCATCATTAAATCAAGAACCAATACCGACATATAATTTTGTTCCACATCAGAATCAGGCTATAGGATATGACCCTTTACGACAGGGACAATCCTTTCTATTCGAGTTGCACAGGGTGTTCCTTATCAATCAATGTTTCCACCTAATTCTCTATCAATTGGTAATCAGGGAAGATCATTTAATAACCCTCAAAACCCGCAACCAATGGACGTCGATCCATCAACTTACAGGACCAGATTGCCTACACAAAGAAATTTTAACGGTGCTAGGCAACCTTTAATGGGCTTTACCAACGGAAAACGAATTTTCCAACAAGATACGGTCGATTTAAATGAGTTGGAAAGCGATGAGAATCATGAAATTTTAAATGAACAAAATTTGTTGAACGAGGAGGAAAACAATGAATTTCTTACAGAGGAAAATTTTCACTTGGTACCTTATACCGACCAAGTGACATAACTTTTGACACCATACTGGCTGATTGTACAAAGGGGTTTAATTCAGAGATTGGGGTGGAAAATTTTGATTTGGAATTTTTAAGTGGTGATTATAGTTATGATTATTATAACAATATTGAAACTGAAGAATTTTTGTCGAACGACTTCCCCTTGGAAGAAGTTCATTTAAAGAACAATGGCCACAGGCAATTGCCGTTTATTATAATAACCTAATTAGACAACGCACGATTTCTCATTGATACTGGTGCGACGGATAGTACGATAGACCCGGATTTGGCTGAATTGTACTTTACTGAATATTTGGCGTACCATCCTTTTTCAATTAAAACTATGCATGGTCTTACCTATCACAAATTCATTGCACAAACTCCGGGCTTACTTAGCTTCAAGTCAAACGAAAGTAATTTTCGTTGGAATGTTGTTAAATTTTCAGAGAAATTCGCCTTAAGGCGAATGCACAGGCCATCCGACGTCCGATATCCGACGATACGAAAACGTTCCTATTGGCTGGATCATTTGAAATGATTTGCGCGCGTAAATATGCGTATTAGTACGACAAGAACTCAATTTCATCCGACGTCGGACAGAGTTAAATTTATTTTAACTTTTTCCGATGTCGGAGTCACGTGATACGAGATCACCTAACCTCACTCAATAATTGTTTTGACGTTTACGTTTATTGAACATTCGATTCGTAGATCCAATTATGGATAATTATCGACGGCAGACGAATAATATTCTCTTGTTATCGCTTTTGCTTCGAATCCGCGCAAGAGCTAATAGAAATAAAGTGTTACAAACCCGGCGGTATTGGGTACGAGATATTTTAAAAAAAATGAGAACGCAGGGAGCATACCATAACCTAATACAAGAAATGCGGCTGAATGACCCCGAAAATCATTTTAATTATTTGAGAATGTTTGAATTTTCATCCATAATCCTTTTACGCCTTGCTCACTTTTAAAAACTCAACAACAAATTCTAAACACGTGCGCTTCGCTCCAAAACGAGGTTAGAATAGAACGAATAGAATCAGTTTGACGGCTTTTGCTTCAGTTTGGCTTTTGACGTTTTACGGTGACGCTTGCCAATACAACTGTACGGCGCTACCAACTGGACTACCACAAATTTACTAAATTTATTACTAAAACGTCCGACAATTCGTATGTACTGTGAACTAGTTTTCAAACGTACGAAGCAATTTGTCCGATTCGTATATCGGATGACGGATGTCGGATGCACTGTGAATCCTCCTTTAAATCTGCGTATCGGTACGACAAGAACTCAACTTCATCCGACGTCGGACAGAGTTAAATTTATTTTAACTTTTTCCGGACGTTTGTCGGAGTCACGTGATACGTGATCACCTAACCTCACTCAATAATTGTTTTGACGTTTACGGTTATTGAGCATTCGTAGATCCAATTATGGATAATTATCGAAGGCAGATGAATAATATTCGTTTGTTGGCGCTTTTGCTTCGAGTCCGAGCAAAAGCTAATAGAAAATAAATGTTACAAACTCGATGGTATTGGGTTATGATATTTAAAAAAAAAAGGAGAAAGCAGGAAGCATACCATAACCTAATCCAAGAATTGCGGTTGAATGACCCCGAAAATCGTTATCATTATTGGAGAATGTCGAAAGCAACAATTCAACAAATTCAAAAAAGATTCTACACAGATAGAAATTTTTGTTTAACTCAAATAACTGCGTGTTTGAATAGAGGCAAAAATATATTTATTTGCTACAAAGAAATTTTATTTGAGTCAAATGTCATTTGTTTGGAGTAAAGTATTATTGTTTTGACCCAAACAAACATTCTTTGTAGCAAATAAATATATTTTTGCCTCTCGCCAAACAAATATTTGTTTGAGTTAAACAAAAATTTCTACCTGTGTAAACACGTGCAATGCTGCGGTCCAAAACGAGGTTAGAACCAGAACCATAGAATACCAGAATCTGTTTGAATCAATGGGTGCGTTCAGCCGGTTCCAGCCAAAGCATCTTGCGCTGTCGACGCCGAGACTAAGCACCCGCGGTGGCTGAACGGTCTGATCCAATCACGTGTATTTCCGCTTGAAGCTGAGTTCTCGCGGTTTCAATAAGCAATCGTGTTCATGTTGTTGCTGCCGTCCGCTGAGCTCAAACGCTTAAAGTGGCAGAACACACCCATTAGTTATGTTTTATTGGTTAGCATGCCGTTGGGTGGACCACGGTTACCAATATACAACTATGTACGGCCCTACCAACTGCCACAACTACCACAAATTTACTAAATTTCACTAAATTTATTACTAAAACGTCCAACAATTCGTATGTACTGTGAACTGGTTTTCCAACGTACGAAGAAATTTGTCCGATTCGTATATCGGATGTCGGATGTCGGATGCACTGTGAACTGCTGTGAATCCTTCTTAAGGCTCCAGCTGGGTAGCGATTTCCGCAATTCTCCCTGAACACGACAATTGTGATTTCATCTAGGCGTCATATAGACGTGTTCAGTTGTTTTTGCCTACAAATATGTTTAATTGACATGCCCGTGTCATTGATGGCATTTACAAAGCAGGCAACATTTTCTTCTACGTGGCGGTAAAAATGGTGCATAAATGTAGAAGTGAAAATTCCTTAGTAGGTAGCAGTCCACGGGGATCAAAGCAGAAGGTGTCGCATCGCAACTACGTCGTTTCTTTGTGTTGTATGTGATCGTATATTGTTATCGTAGGGAAAGCGTCAAAAGTCAGAGGATTTTAAAAAGCACATAAGCAAAATGGATAGTATTGTAAGGAGCCTAGAAAGTAGTATTATTCAGTCGAATGATCACGATCGTCAGCTATTGATGACGATTAGAAGAGACAATGTCAGGAACCAAAGACTCTCTCACCAATTGGAAGAAGCTAGGAAAGAAAATAGTCAACTTCTATGTACGTTTATTAGCATAGCATTCACATTATGTAGATGTCATTAAAATGTATAAATATTTTTAACCTTGGTAGCATAGTTTCTGTCTAAATGGAAATAATACGCACATACGAGCAACATACAAAGCAGTAAATGCAACAAACATTATTGAAAGTATTGCAGGTTCCTTTCAACAAAGTAGTGGGGAACCAGATGTTTCAAGAACAACTTCCAGGAGCCAATTAGACCACTCATCATCATACTCTACCATAAGCATGGTTCATTTACAGTATAAGTATAGAACACAGCGAATTCTCTGGTACTGTTATATTTTGCTTGGGTTCAATAAACAATTGTAGGTATGAGGAACTTCTCTCCAGTCATGAGGGTCTACTTAAGGTGCTCGAATCTAAAATTAAGGAATCGCAAAAGTGTTATCACGAGAACGAGGAGCTACGAGATGAATTACAGAAGCAATTCTTGCAGATTTCGGATAATGAGAAAACCATCAAAGCACTATGCGATAAATATCTTAAGTTGAAACAAAGGAAAGATAGCAAGGTGAAATATTCAATGCTAGCTGTGTAACTAATGCACGATTGTACCACTTCCCCTAAAATTTTAAGTGACGCTTAAAATTAACTGTAGCTTATACTAATGTCATTTGTAGTCGTATGACATGTGTCACTTAAGAAAGTTACTCTTACAAACCAACTCACCTTGGCAACGTTTATTTTATGGCGGTATTCTAATAACTTACTACAATCTGATGTTGCCTGCACCTGGCGACATTTATGTGACATTTGTATCATAGCGTTTTCTTTTGGTAAAACTAGCAAACTAGCACTGGCAGTGCGCGTGCACTGTCTGAATCAGTGATCTGCGCATTGTCAATGCAATTCGAGTGCACACTAGTTTTACCAAAAGAAAACCCTATCACTGACAGAATTTACCATGTCAACTTAATTTTAATTTGAAAAGTATCACATATTATTTTTATCATTTGAAAGGTATTATACTGATAGTTATTTCTTTTATTTTGTATAGAGAAATTTGTACATTATTACATATCCATTCAGAAATTGATTTAACAATCAATTTTTGGGTTATACTTTGTGTTTGTCATTAATGGGCATTTCAATGAGGCGGACAACAACAAAAAAACAGTGAGATTTTTAAACTCGTTCATAATAGGCCCAATTGTAATTCTAGAAGATATGAATGTGCATACAGAATATGTTTTAATATGAAGTTTAGTTGTCGAGTTATGGCGATCTAACGAATTGCTGTGATCGCATTTTCTGGAAGCAATTTTTCAAGTTAAATGAACTTACAATAACATATTAAGCGTAGTAGTTTATATAGAAAATTTGGTGATATTTTTAATTATGAAATCAAATTTGGAATTTTACTCTCATAATAAAGCTTACAGTGTGTAGATAATACACTGCAAGTTTCAAAATGGGATCTCAAATAGTTTAGAAGCTACATCAATTTAAGTAGATACGAATCGTACTATGCGGATACAGGGTGCTTGCTAAGGTCGCATTGTTTGCACCAAAACGCATTATAATAAAACGCGTTGTTAGTAAGCACCAATCTGTTTAAAAATATTAAGGCTCAAACAAACATAATATTCAAATTTTTTATAGAGTGTATAATTTTGAACAAAAATATTAGTATTGAACACCTATAATAAGCCCGGAACACCTAAATAATTCTGTGTTCACTGTAAACAATTTCAAAAAGTTTTTCAAAAAAAAGTTGTTTGGTTTTCAACAAGCTATCGTTTAACTATATATTTAATATATGTGTTCATTTTATTCTCGATATTTGGTAACCTTTCCTTTTTTAAATCGAACACCCTGTATATTTTTATTTTTTTAAGTCCTAGATTAATTCCAAGAATATTTTTTTTTATAAAATGAATCACGTTTGAGTTATCAGCAATAAATTAAACTTAGTCAAAATTACAAGACCACATAATTCTCCTAGCGTAAACAATTTAAAAAAAAAATGTTAAACTTTTTTTTTGGTTTAAGAGAAGCCATCGTTTAAATATATTTTTAAGGGGAAGTGGTGCGATCGGGCATAAATGATATTATAATAGATGAATTGTTTAAGATAAGAAGTTTAAGATACGAAAGGGATACACTACGGTTGGCTCACAATAAGGTTGTAAATTTACTACATCAGAAGTGCATGGCGGATGATCATCTTTTGTGTGGCGAACTTCAAAAATCGGCCGAACCAACTAGATCTTTACTTCTTAAAGAGGTAACTACATAAGAATGAATTTAGAATTATCCTATTGTTTGCTATGATTGCAGGTTAAGTTATGCAATAAGCTGCAACATGAAAACTCCAAGCTCCAGCAAGAAAATGAAATTCTTAAATGCCGTATAAAGTTAATGGCCGAACGAAAGTTTGGTAATAACCGGAAATCTAAGTTAAATTAAAAATGACAAATGTATGTTTTTCTTAAAATACATTATTTTTATATACGTTTTTTAATCAAGATCTCTGCAAATAATTATATGTATGTATATATTTGGATGTATCACCTCTAGCAGGCACGCCAAATAGAAATATCTTGTTAAAGAATAGCGTAATCTATTTTTTGGACTAGTAAAAGCTTTGGGTCGTCTTACAACTGATATTATTACAATATTATTACAAATTACACTCTGCAACAAATTACAACTTTTTGCTTTTTTCCTTATTATGATGATAATTATATTTCTATTAGTATGTGGCCACCCATAATCCAAAAACAAACCATTTGTTTCTATCAGGTCTGGTTTAGAATAAATAAAATAAATGCTTTTTACTAATAAACGCATTAAAATCGAAACCGCTTGTTGTTTTAAAAGTCCTCAGACATGTCGATTTTATTTTATAGAACTACAAATTTGTCAATTAGAATTTCTGATTTTTAATTTTGCTCGTCTTATGACGACATCAACATATTTTTTATGGCAGTCCCTAATTTACTTATTTAATTTGATAGATTCTTTAATAGGGTATTACGGCATTTTTCAAATAACATATTTTTAGAAAGAATATGCGTTACTGATACTAGCTCTACAAATAAAATGTAAAACTTTAATTTAAGAGGAAACGCACACTGGTAAAAATGACCAATCTAGGTGACATTTGGTTAAAATTTTATACCAGGCCAGTGGCGGATTACCCACTAGGGGCAAGAAACGCGCGCTTGAGGGCCCCCACCATCGAGTTTAATATATAGTAATCTGGAGGTCGCATGGTACAGGAGTGGGGGCGGCCGAAAATTCTAACAGCCTCGCAGGCTCCTTAAGTTAGGCGTTCTAGTGATTTTTAAGTAACTAACTTTAGTTGCTAATGTCAATTGTATTTTTATTGCGCTCGGTTCGTGTTTGATATCGCTTTTATTCTAATATTTGGACGAAATATTTTAGCAATTCTGTCACCTGTGCCAGCAATGGTAAACAAGTGCTGTTATTGGGAATTGCGGTAGCAATTCGTTACAAACTATTTACTAACATACCAGATAACGATGACTATTTAGATTTCTCAGACATAAGTGCTTTTTCTATGAATATTGTGGAATACATAGCTGGATTTGTTATCAAAAAAATTAAGAAAAAAAAACTGTTGTGGCTTCTTAGATGCTTGTATTTCATCCTTGCCAAACAAAACATCATTAATTTCCTTTAAGAGTCATGGAAAACTAATAGGTACATCCCTCAAAGGATGTGGGTATTAATGGGTCAAGAGAGTGAGTGAATTTGTCGAAGAAATTATTACCTATGTACTAATAAAAATGTATTTAGTATGCAGATTACATTATATGTATTTGTAGAATGAGTAATATTCACACAAAAAAAAAACAAACATCAAACAAAAATTGAATAAAATAGTTCTTTTTAGTAATCAATAAAAATGTTTATTTTTTATGATTTTTAATAAATAATCTTTTATATATTTCATATATTTACTACTGTTGAAATAAATACTATTATGAATAAAAAACAGTTTTTTCTTGGGTAAGTTTTTTCTTGGCTATCATAATCAATCCATTTCCTTTCCTCTGACTTGGTAATTAAACTCTTTTATAAATAATACAATTCCGGTATTAGCGGAATGCAACTAAACATTAAAAACCTTGGAACCAGATGAATATGGTAAGATTTTTATAAAAGTGTTTGCATTTTTTTCAGACTAGATAAAAACAAGAAAATTGTCGAGAAAAGACATTGTCTCGTAAAATATTTATTACTCTAAAGTATATGGATTTTATGAATGGCAATTGAATACGTTTTTGATAGATTTCAATTGCAAATCCGTAATTTATTTATTTACGTTAATAATTTAACGTTGGGTACATATTGACTATAAACAAAAAATTCTTAGAAATTATGTAAAGTAGGTGGTCTGTTATTATTGTTTTCGAATTTCCCGCGCGTTGGCCCTCTATAATCGCCTGTGATAACTAGTCGGAGTTTGACCCGTTTTCGCCGTGGTGGGGACTATAGCGTGCGACCTCCAGATACTATATATTAAACTCGATGGCCCCCACTTGCCACGGCCCCAAATATAATAATATTGTTATTGTAAGAACGCCGGCCCTAGGCGGTAGGCAACTGCCTACGGCGGAAAAATTTAGTGGCGGCAAACCCAACTCAACTACAAGAATTCTTCCTGAATCTAGTAAATAAAAAATAGTAAAATAAAATCAAATACAATACCGGAATTGAGTATTGTCACTATTGTCAGGCTTCTGGGACCCTATTCTCTTCATCTTTTTGAAGCGAAAGTGAGTCTTTTCGAATGGTTAGGTGAGAGTGGGGATATCGACGGTTGCCATGTGTTTGGAACGTATGGGCGTGGCGCGTGCGTTATTGTTCTTAGCAACAAGCAAACTTGCCATAGATACGTTCGTATGAGCGTGGCGCGTGAGTTATTCTTGTTAGCGACAAGCAAATTTGCTCCTAGATACGTTCCAGAGGGAAACCGCTGATATCCCCACTCCTTCCACCTAACCATTCGAAAAGACTCACTTTCGCTTCAAAAAGATGACGAGAATCGGGTCCCTGGCCATTCCTATATTTTAAGATGCACTGGATTTTAAGATGTTCTGGATGCACATCAATGCACATGCCAAACAACCGGTTACCAATTTGGTGATTGTAAAATTATGTCAATAGTTATTTAACCAACAAGTATATTAAAAAGAGCGATTAATGATTGAGACTGTCGAGATCATTAATCGCCGTTTTCCGCCGATCGTTTATTTATGAGTCAGTTTAATGAATAGGAAATCGTTTATTTAACAACTCTATTAATGCACGATTTCTATTAATGCATGATTTGTTATAGCCAATCACACGACGTAAAGACGTCGTTTGATTGGCAATTCGAACATATGTGAAATGAAACCTTCCAATCAAAACATACCGCCCTCTAGAACTGTCAAATTACATAAATTGTCATATAACCTAAAAAGACATTGGCGAAAAAAATCTATGTAGACGGCGCTAGAAGAATACGATTGACGAAAAAATTTTGTAACTAACTCCAATATTAAACGGCGATTAAAATGATCTCGCTACGCTCGAACGTTAAACAGTCTCGATCATTAATCGCTCTTTTTAATATACTTGTTGGTTAAATAACTATTAATATTCGAGTTCGTTAAAAAAATTTTTTGTCGATCGTATTCTTCTAGCGTCGTCTACATAGATTTTTCTTCGCCAATGTCTTTTTAGGTTATATGACTATGTGTGTAATTTGACACTGACAGTTCTAGAGGGCGGTATGTTTTGATTGGAAGGTTTAATTTCACATACCGGGTGACCCACGGCATAGGTACTCCCGTTTATTTTTTTTTGTTTATAAAGCTGGAGGAATGAAATTTGAAAAAATGCCATTATGTGTGATACTCTTGAGGTTAATTAGACTTCCGGTTTTGCGGAAATAACAAATACTTGATATTTTGTTGAAATTCGTAATAAAAATTGTAATAAAAATTGACGATCGATATGTTTTTGTGTTCAGAATGTCATCCTGATTGAAAATATCACACAAAGAATATAGGGTGCCATTTAAAATTTCAATGATGACGTCATTTCCGGAAAAACCGGAAGTCATAATAACCTCAAGAGTATCCCAAATAATGGCATTTTTTGTCAAATAACACTCTCCCAAATTTCACTCGTCCAGCTTTATAAACAAAAAATATAACCGGGAGCACCTATCGCGTGGGTCACCCGGTATGTTCGCTTGACCAATCAAACGACATCTTTACGTCGTGTGATTGGGTATAACAAATCATGCATTAATAGAAATCGTGCATTAATAGAGTTGTTTAATAAACGATTTCCTATTCAGTAAACTGACTCATAAATAAACGACCAACGGAAAAATGAATAAATCACAAAAAATATGTCATTATAAGCATAGAGCATTGGGCATGTCCAGCAGACTCACCGGTGACATACCGTTAAGTTACCGGTGAATCAGCGGCGACAATAATCGGAATTTTCAGCCTGATTGTAATCCTGAACTTCTTCTTTGTGTCACTGTCTTAGCGGTCGTGACACGAAGATGAAGTTCAGGAATGAATTCAGGCTGAAAATTCCGATTATCGTCGCCGCTGATCCACCGGTAACTTACCGGTATGTCACCGGTGAGTATGCTGGACATGCCCATTGTCAGACAAGGTGACACTGACACTAAGTTTAAAAATGCATCGAGAGTGATAATTCCGGTTAGTGCCACCATGATCCACCGGTGACAAATCGGTTACTTACCAGTGAGTCTGCTGGACATGCCCAATATCACCGAAAATATTAAGCTTAGCAGAACAAATTATACACCATATTAAAGGTGAAATTTTGATTTAGAATTGGGTTTATGATAAACAAAGAATTACTTAAAGATATCGGAAGATGTACAATTGGGAAAACGTAAAATACGGAGACATGTAAATATTATGTAAATATCTATTCTGTCAAAAAATACAGAAGTTTGCTGGTGACAGATGACTTGACAGAATATATATTGACATGATATTGTGGTTCTGAAAATAGCCCAGTGAAATTAGTATTTCACTTCGGAAAATGTGCAACCCAGCTGGATTTTTGTATACACTACAAATTTGGTTGGGCACTACAAATAATGTGTAAATAGTCCCCATCGTTATCGTGTTCGCGTTCAATGCGAGTATGCGTTTTCAAGTTATTGGTTTTGAAAAACGTGTTAATGCTCAATCATTAGCAGAAAGGGTTTCCCAGCACAGAAATACGGTGTTTCTTGTACGTGGTTTTGACGTTTTTCAAGACCAATAACTTGAAAACGCCAACTCGCACTGAAAATAAGTATAGATATTTTTTGTAGATATTTAATAGATTTACTGATTTCCTTATGGCACTCATTTGGTCAATAGAAAGCAAATATTGTTACAAAACTCAATCGGTCATCTTTAACCGTGAATAACTCGCAACTCGGACATGATATTCATGAGAACTTTTTACACGTGATTTGTAATGCCCAACCAAATGTGTATGCAAAAATTAAGCTAGGTTGCACATTTTCCGAAATTGGCCACTTTTCCGTCTAATTTGACTGGACCCGCTTTTAACAATCTCACAAACCTACATCTTTTTTTGTATATCATGTACCCACATTTTTCGTCTTTAATATGGTGTATATTTTGTTCTGCTAAGCTTAATACATTTTCCGTACATTTTTTTCCCAGATGTACGGATTGGGTTCGAATCCCAGGCGTGGCTGTAGTTTTTTAACTTAAAAAATTACCGCCACCTTGTATTAACTATTTCAAAGTTTCATATCAATATATGCAGGTTTCTGCAAGAATTAACATCCATTATATATATACACTGACATCGCATTTTATGGAATTTATCTAAAACTAGTATCCTTTAATAGCATTGATTTAAGAACATAGTTAGGTTGATTTGGTTTCCGTAAAAAACAAGGTGGGTATTACATCAGCCATTTCTTAACCTTCTAAAGGACTATCTCGCAAATGGTCAAATTTTAATTGCATGCTATTGTTCTTCTTATTATATATGATACTCAATCACCTTTTCAAATACTTGGGACGCGGAATGGACGCCCATAAATACGTTACACGTGCTTTTGACGTACATATTTTCAGACGCATAACTTGACAACGCCAACTCGTACTCAGTGGCGGCTCGCGTATAGGCACTGTGAAACTGCAGCACCCCCTATTATTTTCACTTAATATTACGGATAACATTTAATATAATGAGTCTTTTTTCCTTTAATTCTTTCTTTATACTTGTACAAAGTATAATCCTTAATGTCAGTAGCCATCCACCAGTTTAAAAAAAAGATTTAAAAATCGTCGTATGGAACTGTGATCTGCACAGTTCCAGTAGGCGAGCTGTTTGGCTGTTCTGCGCATGCGCACACAACAGCGGCAAGCGAGGCAGGATACAGAGACTAGAGAGAACTGTTGTCCCCGCAGTGCCGACCGTGTCGACCCTCGGCTGGTGGAAGGTAGTTTTAGAAACTGCGGATGGCATATTAAAAGGCAATACGTGTTTTACAACAATTGCAGTGTTTCAATAGAGAAAAAAATTCCTCAGTTTTCATCCAGAGACCAAGGATAAAATTATTGATAACTTCACTTGTTTGTTTGCTACAATCTTGTGATCGATATTTTACCTACTTCCCAATATACAATCGAGTTGAAATTTTGCAAGTGGACAGATTGCCGGTGACAATGCATAAAGGAATAAAAAAATTTAAAAATTTTTGGAAATTTTGCCTCAATTTTCAAAATTTAACTGTTAATGCGTTTTATTCTTCATTAAGCGTTGTTTTTAAAAAAATATATTTTTTACATAAATTTATTACTACGCCTACTTTAACTTCACTTGTTTGTTTGTTATGTATAAATCTTGTAATCGATATTTTACCTAGTTCCCATTGTCCAATCGAGTTCAATTTTTGCATGTAGGCGATTTCTGGTGACAATGCATGAAACATTAAAAAAATTAGGAACATTTTTAATTTTTAGTACATTTTGTTCAAGCGTAGTTTTTAGAAAATGTATTTTTATATAAATTTATTAATGTAAGTACCAATTTATGTAAAGTAAATAAGAAATCCGTTTTTATTCCCTAAATTCTTTTACGATTTCATCAAGTTTCTGAATAAATTTTCTTTTGATACTTTTTTTCCTTTAACACAATATTTTTTAAAACAATGACAAAAACATTTCTGGAACAGCACCCCCACCAATATTAGCTACGAGCCGCCACTGCTCGTACTTAAGGTGGTTTATACAATTTTTGCCTTATATCACTCATAATAAAGTGGGGGACATTATTTGTGTAACAGCCGAGGTGGACGCACAGCGATCTCAGCGTCGTACATACGTGACAATACGTTTCGTACGAATTACGCAATCTTTACTTATGCCATGTACGAAATAAATCATAAAATAAATGATTGATACAAATTACGGATACCTAATATTTTTATCTCGTTAGTTTGACATCGAATAACTGTTGAACTACTTTGATTTGATTATTTTTTCGGTACATAGTGAGAATGACACTCATGAAGATTGTCACTTGCTCTTATTTTTTTTACATTTAATTTCTCAATCTTTGTGCCGGTGGTAACAGTGAAAATGCAAAGTAACAGAATAATGGCTTTTTGTTTTCTTTTATATACACCTACCCCTTCTATAAACATAATGTGGTTGTCAGTATTCGTATTTCACGGTGACAAATTTTTTTTGCGTTAGGAAAGTAGGTACGCATATAGACGTAAAACCTATATTTTTTTGTGTCACAGTTTCGGCGCTAAGAACGACGAAAAGTCATTCCATTCTTTGTTGCTTTTAGAATCGCCGGTCTTCTTTTGTCGGATTCCTTATATCGACACACCAAGACAAACCTATTTATCAATTTTTGACAAATTGAGTATATCATTGATTATATATTTTACGTTTGAACTCGTAAAAATAAATTATTGATGAATAAAATTCTTCTATGTGCACAACTTCTTTATTAATAAGACGACGAGAACAATTTTACACGTATACGGTGTGACGGTATAACTCTAAGTAAGTCTTAATATTATTTCTTATACTACAGTGAGCCTAGCGACAACCGCATTGTATAGTCAGCGAATTATCTCACGTACTCTAGCAAGCGGCCCAACTAATAAGCAAGGGAACTCGATATAATACTAGGGTGATAAGAGCAAACTATTACAATGTAAGCGAGCACGGAGAGTCTGGGATATAACACCTCCCATTTAAGAAAAAAAAACATAATTAATTATTTTAATTGATTTTTTTTTGTGAGATTATTATCGTGATACGAAATTTGTATAATTTCTTAACATTTCGAGATGCTCGGTGAGATGGTGTTTGATAGACTACAACGTCAGAAATATTATCCATAGTAATTAAACTGCTTCCGGGTTATGCCGTGTGTCAAGATTTGTTAATGCTAGCATTAACAAATCTTGACACACGGCATAACCCGGAAGCAGTTTATTTTCTAAATGATTCTGGCCGTGAAAGCCTACGTACTTACATTATCCATAGTGTGTAAATGAATGGATGCCTTTCTTCTTATTCTACTGTCAACGCTACAATAATTAAATATCAGGACAACAACTTCTTGAAGGTTGTCCATTATCATCAGACGGATGATTATATGACATTAGTTTTCTTTTATAGCAATACTTACAAAATATCCACAATAATATCAGGCAAATTATGACATTTACAAAATAGATTATCGTACCATAATGTCTTGTCGCAAAAGGCTCATTAATTTTTGCGTTTAATTTCTTATCATATACATTTAACAATTCATTAGCAGTATTTAATTCGTCTAAATTTACGTTACTAATCTTTACTGGTTTTAAAACAGGTAAGTTATTTTTCTCTGGCAAATCTTCACAACAAATATATTCAATATTTGGGATGAGAAGTTCTGTCGTAACAGTATCATTTTCTTCATTTGAAGCGTACATACGTATTGATCCAATAAAAGCAGAACACTGAAAGCATAATGTTAAAATGGAATTCTCTTTTAAAATTTCAGTTGAAGGTTTGTTATTATTACAATTTATGGTTATAGGTATTGGTTTTGAAATAGTCAAGAACCATTTATTTTTTGAAAGTTTTGGGATATTGTAGTCGTCGATATCACTTATTATTCTATGGCAATTTTCATTAATCTTTGATTCCATCAATATACCAACTTCACATGGAGAATCAATAGATACTACTTTTGGAAATTCGTTATAACACAAATGCAATTCGTTACTAACAACTTCTGAACATTCTTGGGCTTTTACGGTGATATACTGTCCACTTTCACGCGACACCGCCACATACTTATAAATAGGGATGAATGAATAAAACAATTTAGTTTTTAAATCTCTCGTAGGGGATGAAAAGACATGGTATAAATCGTAATTTGTAGCCTCGACAATAGGGATGTAAAATACAAATATTACTTTATCTTCTGTCTGCAACGCTGCAATTTTTATAGTTTCAATTAAATGCGACAAACGCTGATAACTCGGGGTGAATAATAAATGACCATGCGTTAGTTTTCGTGATATGTATTGGCTTAAGAGTAAATCTGGATTGATCATTGAAGGATGCAACATCTTTAATCGGGCAAAAGCAATGCTACTTATTAAATCATTAAGTTGATCAAGAATTATTATACTTGAGGATAAAATTTGCTCAATTAGATTTAAAGTTTTTAATTGCAATACATAAAAATGGTTCATATCTTTATTTCTCTCAACTCTTCCTCAATAATTTTTAAATTACCATTCAGTTCATTCTCGTCCACATGTAGTTTCCTCAAAGTATTGTTAAAGCTTTGGATTGTACTTGATACTACTTGTATTTGGTTTTTTATTAGTAATTGTAAATCTTTGTCATCGGTTTCCAACCTATCGATGCATTGGTTATAGAAATCACCATCGGATGCATCCAAGTTACCACTAATTGCTTTCCATAAAGAACCTATACCATTTATGATTCCTCTTTTAAATCTATTTGTTTCTGTAAATGTTATTTCATTAAATTTTTCTTTTATTTGATTATTAACACTATCAAGTAATATAAGTTGTGCAGAGAAAGGTATTTTGTAGATTAAATGTTCACTACGTCTATCTAACATTTCCTCAATATGATTCCTAGCAATCAAGTTTTGGTTAAATGAATGTCTTATTGAGCTAATATTCTTATATACTAATAACTTATAATTACTGTTGGCTACTTTCACGATTTCTTCGCGTTGGTAGAAGACGCCGTTTGAATTAATGGGTTAGATCGTAGAGCTTAGGGTTAACCTGGTTCCGACCCTGGAACAGTTATAACAGGCTTCAGTCTATCGAGATTTATCATTGATGTTCTAGTACTACTTATTTGAACTTCCGCAGTATTTGTATTGACCAATCTTATAATTTTATAAGGCCCATTGTATTTATTTTTCAGTTTATTCCCTATCTGTGATTCCTTAACATATACAAAATCTCCTACTTCATATTGAGTTTTGTTTAGTTTAACATGCTTATCAAAACGAATCTTTGATTTTTCTTTTGCTGTTAGGATATTCTGATTCACTTGTTGGTATATGTAACTTGAAATATTTTTAATTTCCTTTATATAAGTTGTATAAAATTCATCTTCAGTAAACAACTCCTCGTCTTCATTATCTCTAATATGTCCGAATATAATTTCTTCAGGTGTAAATTTTGTTGATTGTGATTTACTTTTGTTATACGACTTAATTGCAAATGGTAATCCGCTTAAATTTGACTTGTGTGGATATTCTAAATTATAAGCTCTCAACGAGTCTAATAACGTAGCATGAAATCGTTCAATCGTCCCATTTGATTGAGGATGTGCGACAGCGCTAAATGTCAATCTGAAATTATATAACTTAGCTAAGTCTTTCATTTGATTATTATTGAATTCTAGTCCGGAATCACAATGAATTCGTTTCGGAATAGGATAGTGTTGGAAGTAGTGTAATAATTTATCAATTACCGACGTTGATTGTTTATTTGGGATTTGATATGCTTGTGCATACTTGGAAAAATTATCTATTATGGTTAAAAGTATGTTATTCCGTGTTATATCTAGTAGATCAATATTGATATGTTCAAAAGGTTTGCGTGGAGTTTCTGTTATTACTAAAGGATAGTCGAGATTGACTCTATTAGTTTTAGTTTTATTGCAGACTTCACATGCTTTAATGAAATTCTCCACATCGCTTTTTAGGTTTGGCCAAATGTAGCGTTCGCGAATGCGAACGCTACATTTATTCCTTTATGAACAGAAGTTTTACTTGTATGATAATTTTCCAATATTTGTTGTCTCTCGTCTTCAGGAGGTGTTTGTACAATGTCGTTACAAATTGTAAAGGTTATATTTCTTTCTTTAAACAAATAACTTAATATTTCTTGAAGTGACAAATATTTTATCGTTTGAATAAAATACTTGTCATCTTGCAATTCCTCTCTGATAGTGTAAAACATTCGGAAACAATCCTTTAAACTTAGCGCTTCCAACTTTATTGTAGGTATTTGTAATAAATACTTACCGTTAATGGTTGCGTTAAATGTAAGTTTTGGCTTTCGGGATCCTCACAAATATCTTCAAGTAAATCTTTTACTTTGTAACCGTTAGATTCATTTTGTGGAATTAAAGCAATAATTTTATTATGTGTATCTAAAAAAGGACTGTCGTTCGAACGTTTTATTATGTCATAATCAACTAATGATTGATTTTTTCGAAGTTTTACAAAATTATTAAATTCATTTTCAAAATTTTTATGATTATCTTCTGAGTTACTCTCTGTTTCTTCAGATATACCAGGTAATGCGTTTATTTTTATTCTTGATAGTGCATCTGCATTTTTATTCAATTTACCTGATTTATACAATATTTCAAAATCGTATTCCTCAAGCTTTAGCCGCCAGCGAGCCAAACATGAGCTTGGATCTTTTACAGAAAACAACCAAACCAAAGGTTTGTGGTCTGTAACAATTATAAACTCTCTTCCAAACAAATAAGGCCTGAAATGCTTAACCGACCAAACGATTGATAATAACTCTTTTTCAATAGTAGAATAGCGCGTTTCGGCACCATTTAACGTCCGACTGGCATATGCTACAGGTAGATCCATTCCTATCATACCTTGCGATAATACAGAGCCTATGGCATAATCACTAGCATCTGTAGTTAACAAAAATTTCTTTTCAAAATCAGGGTATTGTAATATTGGAGCACTGGTTAACATTTCCGCTATTTGCGTTTTGACTTCGTCTCTATGAACATGAGGAAATCTGTATGACTTTGAATAAATTGGTTGATTATTGGTGGTATGTATTTCGTGTTTGATTTGATTTGTAAAGGTCAGTTTATCTCCTTGCAGATGAAAGATGTCATCATACTTTAAACAAAGGTTACGAATTTTATAAACTTCTTCATCATTTAACTCATTTATTCTTATTTCGTTACTTATTTTTAATTTACGTTCAGAAAGCGATAAATCGGCTTTATTATCAACATTATTTATTGTAACATTATTGATTTTTGTTAATTCATCGTTCACTTTCTCTATAGGTTCCAAATCTATTGGTTTTAAATTAATAGTTACTGCATCTTCGGAAGTATTTGATATTGTTGTAATTATTTTTCCATTAATTACGTTCACTAAAGCATTAGGAATTTTTATATTTTTGTCGATTAATATTTCTGGACATAACCCTTCTGTTAGGTTATCATTATTTATTGGAATCTGAATTGTTTGAATAGTTCTCGCAGGAACTGTTATATTTTCACTCTTATTTACGCCTTTGTACTCATAGAGAGGCAATGTTATAAAATTTAATACTAGCGTTTTATTAAAAAAATCAATTGTTGCTTCATATTTTTCTAAAAAATCTAATCCTAGAAGACCGTCAAAACTAAAGCTAAAATTAAAAAGGTAAAATTTATGAACTTTATTGCTTGCGACTATGAAAGATGTACTTTCAGAAATAATTGTTTCATTTGAATCGTTTATACCCTTAATACGTAGTGTTAGGAATCGGTTTATTTAATGGATTAATTAAGATATTAGGACTAAGAATTATTCATCTATTGGCCTGTGTTACCGTTTTTGTTTATGTTACTGTGCGATAGAAATATGCTGACTATTCGAATATGCCTGAGCGACTTGGGTCGCTGGTTTGTTTATGTTATTATTCGATAAAGAACCGCTGTCGGTAAATGGGCAGTTGGTTAATTCCAACCTTGCTCGCTTGCCGTGTCTCCTGCTGTTCTTTCGTTATAGTATTTTTAATAAAGTGTTTGACATTATTCACCAATCGCTTTTTTTACTTCTAACATCAGAAGTGGGATTCGCCTACGTTTGCAGTGATTGTTGTTTAAAAAGAGTGTTTAAAGTGCTTAAAAAGAGTGTTTAAAAAAATACAACGATGGAAGAGTTTATGTCCGAATTTGTGAAAATGGTTAAGCAGTCCAATGCCGCCTCGGAGATTTACCCATATTTCGCCCAGACATTATGGAGGCTAATAAGTGGATCGACCAACTTGAGTCAATTAAAGGTGAATTTTCGTGGACCGATCAACAATTGCTTCTCAGACTCGGACGTTCATTAACAGGAGTCGCGGTACCCTTGGTTTAAGTCCTGGATACCGGAGGTACGTACATGGGCATGCTTTAAAACCGATTTTCTTTCTGCATTTCCGCCAAAACGGAATTTGGGCAAGCTATTGTTTCTCCACAGACCTAGCTGCAGCCAAAGTAAAATACATAGGGGACGGTCCAAGTCTCGAGGTAGTGATAACCTCAGCTTACCTACCCTATGACTCAATCCAGCCGCCTCCCTCGAAAGAACTGAAGGAACTGGTAACCTTCTGCAGGACCAAGAGAGTGCAGGTCCTCATCGGTGCGGACGCCAATGCTCACCATGAACTCTGGGGTAGTACCAACACAAACAAAAGAGGTGAGTCCCTTTTGGACTATTTTATGTCGTCAGACCTTGAAATTCTAAATCGAGGGCGGGAACCCACTTTTGTAACCCCAATGCGCTCCGAAGTGCTTGACATAACAATCGCGCCGCGAAGTGTAACCTCCAAAGTTGTGAAGTGGTATGTGTCGGACGAGCCATCTCTCTCAGACCACCGGTACATTGTCATAGAACTCGGCAAACCCCGAGCAGTGGCAGTAACGTACCGGAACCCACGGAAAACTTGCTGGGAAAAATATAAGGATAACCTTAAAACACAGCTACTGAGCGTTAAAGATAACATTAAAACACGTCTAGACGTGGAGCTTGCTGCTGAACAAATACAAGAGGCCATTATAACCTCTTACCATAACAACTGTCCGGTAACGAGGAAACCCACCGGGAAAATACAAAACTGGTGGACCGAAACCCTCGAGCAACTGAGAAGTAAAACACGCAAGCTGTATAACAGAGCGAAGAAGACCGGTAAGTGGGAGGAATACTCCAAAACACTAACGGAATATAGCAAGGAGATAAGAAGGGCACGCCGGGAATCATGGAGGGCATTCTGCTCGGAGATCAACCAGATATCCGATGGAGCAAAACTCAATAGAATCTTGGCGAAACCCCCTTCAAACCCTGGAGGTACCATCAGGAAACCTGACGGTAAATTCACTAAAACAGAAAGGGAAACAGTAGAGCTACTCATGCAAACCCATTTCCCAAAATCTGTAATAATATCCACAGAAGAGTCAAACACAATCCCTGACCACACAAACCCTGACCAAGGGAAGGTACAAGGAGACTGGGAATTCTCGAAAAAGTGCATAACTCCTGAACGTATCAAATCGGCCATTGGAACATTTAATGAGTTCAAATCACCTGGACAAGATGGGATATATCCGGCGCTACTCCAGCACGGGCTCTACCACCTACTACCAGTCCTATGCCGACTCTTCAGGGGAAGCCTGGCATTGAAATACGTCCCAGAACCCTGGAAAAAGGTAAAAGTGGTCTTTATACCAAAACCGGGAAAGGACCTCGCTCAGCCCAAGGGCTACAGACCAATCTGTCTCACGTCGTTCTTACTAAAGACGATGGAGAAGTTAATTGAAAGGCACATCAGGGAAACCTCGCTCACCGCGAGGCCACTGCACCCCTATCAACACGCCTTTCAAGCAGGAAAATCATGCGACTCCGCCCTACACCAGCTGGTGACAAGGATAGAGCATTCGCTGAACAAACAAGAAGTGGCACTGGCTACCTTCCTGGACATCGAGGGGGCTTTTGACAATACCTCAATCAGTACCATTGTCCGAGCTGTCAATGACCATGGAGTAGAACCCACGATAACTCAGTGGCTAGAATCCATGCTAACTGACAGAAAAGTCACGACAAAACAATACAATGAAACCCTAACCATAATGGCCAAGGGGGGATGCCCACAAGGAGGAGTTCTATCTCCCTTACTCTGGGATATGGTCGTGGATGAGCTTCTAAGGCTACTAAACGATAATGGATACTACGCCCAAGGGTATGCGGATGACATCGTTATTCTCATCAAGGGAAAGCATCCATCTACGGTATCAGGGAAAGTGGGACTGAACGTAAACCCATCCAAAACCGCACTGATTGCCTTTACGAAGAGAAGGAAAATGGAAGGGCTGAAACCTCCTTCCTTCTTTAACCAGTCACTCCAACTTACCAATGAGGTTAAATTCCTAGGGATATACCTGGACTCCAAACTCACTTGGAACCGACAACTCAAACACATAACCGACAGAGCCAAAAGGATCTTAATGACAACCAAACAGGCACTCGGAAGGACATGGGGACTCAAACCGGAAATGATGCTATGGCTTTATAACGCGGTAGTAAAACCCATGATCACCTACGGATGCACCGTCTGGTGGCCAAAAGTAGAACAGAATACTGCCCAGACAGCTCTCTCGAGAGTACAGCGGCTAGCATGCCTATGCATAACTGGCGCCATGGGCAGTACACCGACGGCCTCTATGGAAACCCTGCTAAACCTCCAACCACTGGACATCATCATTAAAGTGGAAGCGAGGCTAGGGCTTATAGGCTACAACTGAACGGTAACTGGCACCCAAATGGGAAACACTCCAGAATTGTTCAAACAATCGCAAAACCAACATTAAACATGGGAAGCGATTGCATGACACCACAATACTCCCTGGATAAGACCTTCCAAATAAAAATTGGAAGGGAACTAGGAGAAAACACAAAAAAGCCAGGAACCCTGACCTGGTACACAGACGGGTCCAAAAGGGTAGATGGATCGGGCGCAGGGATATACAGTCTATCCCCCAGATGTGAGATAAGTCTCTCCTTGGGGGCGCTAGCAACAGCATACCAGACCGAGATCTTTGCGATAAACCAATGCGCATTGGAAAACTTACAAAGGAGGTACAAAAGGCAAAACATCCTAATATACTCCGACAGCCAAGCAGCCCTTACGGCGCTGAATAGCTACAAAATCCAATCCAGAATCACCTGGGAATGCCTCCAAAACCTAACAAGACTGGCAGAAGCAAACACTGTAACCCTACAGTGGATGCCAGGACATAAAGGGGAGAGAGGCAATGAAAAAGCCGACAAACTGGCTAAAAAGGGATCAAGTAGACCATGCATTGGACCGGAACCAATGATAGGCATCTCAAAGTGTGTGATCAAATCAGACGTGCGAGAGTGGGCTATCAGGAAACACATCGAACGCTGGGAAAACTTGACAGGGCACAGACATAGTAAGATACTGTTGAAAAAACCCTCAAGACATATAGCCGCTGAAGTGATCAAACTCAGTAGGAATAACCTAAGGATGGTGACTGGACTTATAACCGGACACTGCAGCCTCAGGAAGCACCTGCACACCCTACAAATTCTGAAAGAAGAACCTGTGTGCAGACTCTGCAACGAAGAGGAGGAAGACGCCTCTCATGTTCTATTCGAATGCTTAGCATTGAACTCCTGGAGGGAAGCAAACCTTGGAAGAGGAAACCCCTCAACCAACTTCCCAAAAGAAAATTTAATCGGAAGACTCCTCAGCCTTATTAACTGGACGAAGATCTTCGATTAACTACCTGGGCGGCGGCAGTACAACAAGCCACATGGCTGCAGTGCTAGGGCACCCCAACCCTCAGCCAACGCTCACGGCAACAAAAAAAAAAGCTATTGTTTGAAGCTGCCGCATTTACGAGTGACCGTTGCGAAACGTTCGATGCGTACGTTTACGAAAAAGTTGCGTTACTAAAAAACCTCAAAACGGAATGGCAGGAAGAAGATTTAGTTGAGATCACGATTCATGGAATAAAAGAAGGCGAAGTACGTACTAACGCTTATAATTGCAATCTAAAGACGATTTCAAGTTTAATCTCATTTCTCGGGCCATTGATTAAAAGTTCAAAGCATGAAAGGCCTACTACAAATGACCAAGCTCCTTTTGCAAAGCGCCCACGATTAAATGTGTCGCTCAAAACTTGTTATCAATGTGGTAAAATAGGCCATGTTCGAAAATCTTGTCGCTATAATCGTCAGGATCGTCCGGTGATGCAAAAACGACGTAATTTTGAGCCGACGGCAACCACAACGTATGAGGAAAAGCCGAAAACTACTCTTGTATGCGAGTTTTGTGCAAAGCCGGGACACAATGCTAAAGATTGTTTCACCAAGAGAGCGATCGAACAGCGCAAAACCGTAAACGTTTGCAGTACGGGTACCCAATTAAAACCAAATAAAGTGATAATTGATGGACGATCTTATTTGGGTCTAATTGACACTGGTGCCGATGTATCACTAATGTCCGACAAATACTTGCCACTATTTGAACATCTGATCGAACCTTGTTACCTTGCGTTACCTGGAATTTTGCCTAGAGAAATACCAGTTGAACGTTGTATGAAAATTGCGGTTGAGATTTGTGAAGAGAATACTGAGTTGACCTTTGCGTTCGTACCTGATTGTTTTCTCGAGTATGATGTCATTATTGGCCACAACCTATATGAAAATCCCGAAATCGTATCTGGGACGGATTCTACTGGAACCCGTGTTATGAGTAAGGATTGTGCCTTTGTTCGACGCATCGCCGTTGCCTCGGTAGACTGTCAGGAAAATCCGATTCATGTACCTGCGGAGCATGAACTCGCACTTAAGGAGATACTGGACCGTTTTCCAAATTTGTTTGCATCTGGAAATAACTTACCCTGCGTTAAGGACACAGCTCTGCAAATTAGATTAAGCGATAAAAATGCTGTTGTTACTCGAAACCCGTACCGTCTTTCTCCTACTGAGCGCGAAGCTGTACGCGAAATTGTCAACGATTTATTGCAAAATGAAATAATACGCGAGAGCGATTCGCCGTTTGCCAGTCCGATTTTATTGGTGCGTAAAAAGGAGGGAGCTTATAGAATGTGTGTGGACTATCGAGAGTTAAATCGCAATACAATTAAAGATCGTTACCCTCTACCTTTAATTGAAGATCAACTCGATCGTTTGGGAAAAGGAAAATTCTTTACCTCACTCGACATGTCGTCTGGGTTCCATCAGATTCCCATTGAACCAGAATCTGTTCAGATGACAGCCTTTGTCACGCCGGATGGACATTTTGAATATCTGCGGATGCCGTTTGGTTTAGCAAACGCTCCGGCCGTTTTCCAACGTGCCGTCAACAAGGCCTTGGGAAAGTTAAAAGATACAATAACGCTTGTTTACCTAGATGACATATTAATACCCTCAACAACTGTTGATGAAGGATTGATTTACTTGCAAAATGTTCTTACAAAAAAAAATGTTCTCTGAATATTTAGGCCGACAAATTTCTGCAGACGGTATTAGACCGAGCAGCCGTAAAATTGAAGCAATCTTGAAAAGCAGCTTACCAACGACAGTAAAGCAAGTGAGGCAACTTATGGGTCTCGCTGGGTACTTCAGAAAGTTTATCCCAAACTTTGCCACACGTACGGCTGCAATAACGAAATTGACGAGGAAAGATGAACCATTTAACTGGACTGAAGAACAAGAAGCAGGAAGGCAATATGTTATAGATTGTTTGACTTCCAAACCATTGCTTTCGGTGTTTGATCCAAAATTGAGTACAGAACTCCACACAGATGCCAGTGCTTTGGGATTTGGAGCCATGCTAATTCAAAAGTATGACGGAAACATACGCGTTATTGGATATTTTAGTAAAAGAACAATTCTAGCTGAATCGAAATACCATTCCTATGACCTGGAAACTCTTGCGGTAGTATACGCCTTAAAGAATTTTCGTGTATACTTACTGGGGATAAAATTTACTCTGGTCTCAGATTGCAACGCAATTAAATCTACTGCAACAAAGAAGGACTTATTACCTCGTGTGGCGAGATGGTGGTCCTATATGCAAGACTTTGAATTCGACATTATTTACAGGAAGGGAAGTGCGTTGCCACATGTGGACTACCTAAGTAGAAATCCTGTGACAGTGCGCCGCATCATAAAAGGGGATTGGATGTACATAGAACAACGAGGCGATAGCGAACTGAGACAGATGATTGAAGATGCTCAGAACGGGAAGCTGGACCAAACTCGATATGTCGTGCGTGATGGCATTCTACACTATTTGGTTGAGACATCAGAGGGTCGTGTTCCTAAGCCCTTCGTTCCTAGGTATAGCAGACTGGGGCTATTACGCATCTTTCATGACGAGCAGTGTCATATTGGGTACGATAAAACCGCCGATTCTATCAGAAGACACTTCTGGTTTCCGAAGATGACACATTTTGTTAAGAACTACATACGACATTGTTTGGTATGCGCGGTCAAAAAGACGCCGACAGGACCTTTACAAGGATTTGTGAAAAACATCGAAAAGCCAACACAACCCATGTCCGTACTTCACGTTGATTGTTTGGGACCGCTGGTAGAAACTGAACGTGGATATAAGCACGTGTTAGTTATGGTGGATGCATTCTCGAAGTATTGTGTCTTACTACCACTAAAAACTGTGAAATCTGATGAAACACAAGACGCGTTTCAACTGTTTATATCGCTTTTTGGAACACCACGTCAAATTATAATGGACGCCGGGAAGAATTTCAAAAACTTGAAAATTCCCAAATATTTAGATGACCTTGGTGTAAGCTACCATTATACTACCCCAGATGTTCACCGTTCAAATGGTCAAGTAGAACGTTATATGAGAACGCTTATGAATTTAATAAGGATCGAGATAACAACAACGCCTGAGTGGTCAACAAACTTGTGGAAGATAGAACTAGTTCTTAACTCCACCGTTCATAAGACTACCGGCATGTCTCCGCTGCAGGTGTTAATTGGAATAGAGGGAACCACTCCTCTCATTAAAAGTTTGTTGAAAAATGTTACAACGGATCTGCAGCCAATCAGAAACCGTGCGCTGGACCGACAAAGAGTCAGCGAACGACTCAATGCTGCATACAACAAGCCGTTAGATGTCAACCGAAAGCGTCGGGACACCATAAAGTTCAATGTTGGTGACTTTGTACTAATGCATCGGGACGAGACGATGCACAAGAGCAAGCTGAAGTACAAGTACCAAGGACCGTACGAAGTGGTTGGTGTCACACCGGAAGGTCGCTACGAGTTACGAAGAGTTGGGAAAAACCTCATAACAAAAGCGTCCAAGGAGCAACTGAGGAAATGGCCTACCGATTGGTCCCTGTCCATGGACATGACTGAGTTGCTAGATCTACTAGAAAAAGATGAGTAAGCATGACGTTGTATTTGTCATTGTTTTAGTTGAAAGGTCAGCCCTTTGCTAATTGTTTATTGTTTTAGTTGAAAGGTCAGCCCTTTGCTAATTGTTTATTGTTTTAGTTGAAAGGTCAGCCCTTTGCTAATTGTTTATTGTTTTAGTTGAAAGGTCAGCCCTTTGCTAATAACTCATTGTTTTAATTGAAAGGTCAGCCCTTTGCCAATTATTTATTGTTTTAGTTGAAAGGTTAGTAGCCCTTTACTAATAATTGATTCATTTCATTGAGCTGAAAAGGTTAGCCCTTTGCTAATAATTAATGCATTTTGAGCTGAAAAGGTTACCCCTTTGCTAATATTGATGCACTTTGAGCTGAAAGGTTAGCCCTTTGCAATGATTTGATTGTTATTGAGCCTTTCGCACGTAATTTGCAAAGAGAAGGAAATACATATTGGTTAACTTGGTTATTATTGAATGTGTAACGTCTTCAAATTTCGGTAAATTATAAATTGTCGAACAAAAGTTTGGAAGAGTTGCTCACACAAGTTCACCATTGTTGTTTCAGAATGAGCCATGATGATACTGATTTGGGTTCGGAGGACACTGCTTCTGGAGAGTAGCTTCGAGAGCGAAGCTTAGGTCAGGATTGGCCGTGTTAGGAATCGGTTTATTTAATGGATTAATTAAGATATTAGGACTAAGAATTATTCATCTATTGGTCTGTGTTACCGTTTTTGTTTATGTTACTGTGCGATAGAAATATGCTGACTATTCGAGTATGCCTGAGCTACTTGGGTCGCTGGTTTGTTTATGTTATTATTCGATAAAGAACCGCTGTCGGTAAATGGGCAGTTGGTTAATTCCAACCTTGCTCGCTTGCCGTGTCTCTTGCTGTTCTTTCGTTATAGTATTTGTAATAAAGTGTTTGACATTATTCACCAATCGCTCTTTTTACTTCTAACAGTAGATTTTCTTTCTCTGTCTTAAAATTTCTTATATTCGCAATATGCGCATTAAACAACGAAATGCTCCAGTGTCTATTAAAATGTTTCATTTGCTTTGTTTTTAACGAAGTATAATTTGTTATTAGGTAGGTACATCATTAAAATTAAATATTACTGATGGTTTATTTAGAATGTATTGGGCTCTTGAGTTTGGCTTCGAACCTGAGTGCCCGACGTACTCGGTTCTGCCTGATAGTTTAAATGATTTACTTTTTTGGTTGTGGTTATTATAATTATGCGGTACTCGCATATTTGAATTTGAATTATTAATTCGATTTTTTCTAAAACACTCATTAATCATATGTCCATCTCTTTTACAATAATTGCAAAATTTCCTTGAATAATCTGGATTCGTATTGCGATTATTTCCGTAGTTTTCCTTTGGAAATTGTGTTTTATTATTATAATGACTTGTATTTACAGAGTTAGTTTGCTGTTTTTGAACCCTAAAACTTTTTAAATAAGTAATATTTTCCTCTTCAATAAGAAATTGTTCAGCCTCATCTAAACTATTTGGTTTTTGCGATCGTATGATTGACCCTAGTGGTTCATTTAAACCAGATAAAAATATTTTAAGTGCTAATTTCTCGTGTGATGAGTTTAGTGCTGTTTTCTCTACTAAATTTAGACCTTGATCCAGAGCTATGGTGCTCCTAATTTTTGTTAAAAGATCTTCTAATTTTTGTACAAATGCTCTTGGAGGTTCGTTATGTTTTTGATAAGTTGAAGTAAGATCTCTTATAAGACCTTCGGTGTCGCGACAATCACCGTAATGACCCGCTAATAATTCTCTAATTTCGTTCCAAGAATTTAAATTTCTGATGAAATAAATCGCTTTGCTTTGCCCACAAGTTTATTTTTTATAATAAAAATAAATGCGCGACGCTGATCTTCCTCTACATTGTTATTTACGAAATTACAAGCTTCTATAAAATCGTTTAGAGTGGCTTGATCGCCATCATATTCAGGTATCATGTCTTTTAATTCCCTCAACGAAAATTCTGCCATTTCTTTTTCAATTAATTAATTAACAAGGAAAACAGTTTACAAGTATCTGCGGTTAAATAAAGAGTAGACAATAACTCACAGTACTAGTAGTAGAAATATTATTTCCATTCCTTGAGAAGCCGTCCCTGTAGAGAAGTCCCAGAACCAGGAAAGGTGCCGCTGGCAATGAAACAGCTTCCAAGGTTGATTGGTGTTGCGTTGGTAAGAAGTCGTTCCACCAGGAAAGGTACCGCCGGTGATAAACAGCTTCAGAAGATGATCGACGTTAGAGTTGAAATCCGTCCAAGAGAGGTGCCGCTGGTACGAATTTCCACCGTTGCAATCAGGAATGAGTCCTCTGATCGTCCACCGTTGAAATCAGGAATGTGTCCTCTGATTATCCAGAGATGCAGGTCTTGAAGAACAGGAAAGGTGTCGCTGTCTTCGTAACCGTAAAATCGTATAGACCAAGTGCTGATTTGCTGACTTGTAGATTCGTTCCACAATTAAGTATTTGAAAATACAAGGATTCTTCGATATTCTTCTGGATCCTTTGCAGATCCTACCCGAACTGCGCCAATTTTTACGTTTGAACTCGTAAAAATAAATTATTGATGAATAAAATTCTTCTATGTGCACAACTTCTTTATTAATAAGACGACGAGAACAATTTTACACGTATACGGTGTGACGGTATAACTCTAAGTAAGTCTTAATATTATTTCTTATACTACAGTGAGCCTAGCGACGACCGCATTGTATAGTCAGCGAATTATCTCACGTACTCTAGCAAGCGGCCCAACGAATAAGCAACGGAACTCGATATAATACTAGGGTGATAAGAGCAAACTATTACAATGTAAGCGAGCACGGAGAGTCTGGGATATAACATACATATTTGTATATTATATGTATTTATTATTGCTATTTCATATTTGCGTGGTGACAGAGATTATATTTTTGGTCATGTAAATCGGTGAGGATTGAATTTTGTGAATTCATCCTAATAAACGTTTAGGTTGATGAGTGGTATTTATCTTGAATAATCTGGAGCAATTAATTTGTGAAATAAAAATAAGCTAAGCCCATGCAAGAAGAGAGGCACATTTCCGAAATCAAATCAAACCACTTTTTAAAATAGGGGATAAAATTTCATTTAAAAATTTATGAGAAGAATTTTAAATGTAGGTACATAATGTTTAATGAGTTTTTTAAATGTTACTTATTTGCATGACGAATGCCCCTATTCACAATTATTTCTATTCACATTATTTTTATTGTTGAATTACGATATTTAGAAGAACCATTTGGTCAAAAATTATGTTGTAAAACGTCATAGATAATAAAACACAATACCAGTCGAAATATCGAAGTCCGCTAATACAATATCAGGTGCATTTTAATTATTTAACACAAACATATCAATATCTAAAAAAAAAAACAATTAAAGATATGACTAGGGAACCCCAGTCTGCAATGATAAAGAGTGCTTACTTGACAAAAATAAGTCAAAGCAAAAAAAGAATAAATACAAATTATATGATTCCATTTAAAATAACGAAGATGATATCAACTTCCTGTAGACCGGAAGTGAGAGTCAATTGCAGAGTATTTTAATTCAAAAGTTCGGATCGAGTAAACCCCGATTCCAGAAATTCAAACATATAGAATGAGTGGTACATCAAAAATTTCTAATGGACCAGTTCCGTGAGACATTCTGTATGTAAGAGTTTCAAATTTATGAAAATAAAGACTTTCTTTTCAAATTTTGAGGTAGTAATTATAACTACTTACTCAACACGTTGTGGGCTTTCCAAAAATGTATCGTTTAATGAAATCGGTAAAAAAAGTTTTATAGGAACCTTTTATAAAAATAATTCAAATCACGAGAACCCGCCAATAGAACCGATCTAAATGTCGGATGTGTTGTTTGTACCTACGAGACATACTGAGGCCCCACTTTTTTCATCGTCTTACTGGTTAGTGCGGTCGACCTTAGTCAGCGGCAGCGGTGAGCAAACCTTTCCCTCGTCGAAATATGTATAACACCGAGTACGATTTCTATATATATAAAACCGCCACAACAATGGTTGCATTCAGCAGATCACTCCGGTTGGTAACTGTGAAGTAACAGGTTAGCGAAAATCTGCTATATGTCACTTTTGTTGACCGGTAGATACCAACTTACGGTGGATCAGACGCCATTTTTGGTATCATATAATTTTTACGGTTAGCGGTAGCGGTGGATTGTACCAGTGTTGGTTGCAGACCTGTCATTTTACATTTAAAATGGAAGAAAGAGAATATTGTTTTAATATATCATATATACGGTATGTGAGAGTCGTGAAAGCCAAGTAAATGGCAAATAAAGCAAAATAACCAAAATAACGCGTACCTCTATGCGAACAATTAGGTTATGTTCAGCGTTTTTTTCATATAGCGCCTCCTATTGGATGAAAAATAAACTTTGGTGCATTATAGCGCCATTCAGCAGATACGAGACTGTTCCGGATCGGTATCGTAAATCGGTTGGTATCGGTCCGGTACCGGTAGATTCTGCTGAATGCAACCAATGTGGGTGTCTCCAGCCAAATAGAGGCGGTCCTAGTTAGTACACCGGAATAGATGGCAGCACTTTACCACTGCTGATTTGTAACAAAACATGCCTGTTTCTCGTAAATAATTTCTCGTGACTGGATGCAAATTAACGTCTGATTATTTTTTTTACCGATGGATAAAAGACTGGTCTAGATGCTGACATGGGGTTTTGATAAGAACTCGCTTTCATTTTGCCGCTATAAATTAGACAAAATAGATGACATTTACCTTTTTTTTCTTTATGAATTCATAAATTTTTTTTTGCTCTTGATAGCACCTGGATTATCTCCATATCTATACTACATCCAAATTTCACGATCATATGTCAGAGCGTTTACGGGACGTTTGAGTTGAAAAATGCACCGCCTTAAACGATGTATACACATTTTATGTAGAGAATTAAAAGATCTGGAAGTTTCCTTAAAAAATCCATTGTCGTCCGATCAATAAGAAAATCCAATTCGGTCATCTTTGACCGTGAATAACTCGCAACCCGGCCACGATATCGATGGGAACTTTTTCTACGTTAATTCTAATGCCCAATCAAAGGCGGATTTAACAATTCATTAACAATAAATATGAAGTGCGTTTGCTTACAAAAAAAAAAACGTGGGCGCCGTTTGAAAATGTTCCAGGGGGGGGGGGGCAATTTTTTTTTTAGTGTTAAATGGTGGCGTAGTATTAAGTACTGTACTAGTACTATATTCACTGTTTTGCAGCATTTTCGTCTTGTGTTATTTTGCATACACTCTGAAAAATCTCTATCGCTTTAAGGTACTGAAATGTTTTTGTTCACATTTTTGTGTGTTAATAGCCATCCATGGTCGTGATCCCTGTATGCTCGACAACACTTACTTATTATATATTGATATTCATTGAATTTCAAGTCATTTTGCCGTCTTTCTATATCGTTTATTAATGTGGGATTAATATTTTTATTTAATAATTGTTTGTAAATATATTTTGTTTCTGAATCATTGAACTCTTATTCTAGAATTTAAGATTTTGTATAATTTTCAACCAATATTGTAGCCTTATTATTACTTTTTAATACGTTAGGAGACATTGTTGTTAATTTCCAATAATAATTTCTAGCTCGTGGTCATCGAGAATCTGATACAATATCTTAATAACAAATTGATAAACAAGAAAAAGGCAACAATATTATTTTCAAATTTACGCCGTTAACGAGAAATAATGACTAAATGTAGAGAAAAGTGGATTGATTTGAAAATTCTGTGTTTAGGATAATCGACGAAGAAATAATATTTTTTTTTATTTTATAGTTGAACACTTGTAAGGCGACAATGTTAGGTCAACTACTAACTTTTGAACGAACTCAGGTAACTTTTGTCTGAAATTTTTTGATTATTTAACGTTTTTGAAACTCCATTTTCATTAACCGAAGTTTTGTAATTTTAGTACCAATTTTGGCCAATAATGGGTTATCTATAAATCTTTTAAACTATTTGATTTTAAAATAGTTATTCTATGATACCTATTTTACTAAAGCAATTTCTAAAGTTGGTACAATAGTCCGGCTTTCTGGAGTTCCTAAACGGCGTCTATCTGGACATGACTTCGTTATCAAAACTTGGTGTACTATCAAAAGTTGGCTATTATACTTTATCTATATATTCTACGTTTATTAGTTTAACACACAGTGTAATTAAGATAAACTGCTAAGCAGTGCCAAAAATTGCGAAGTAATGGAAACTAATAAGTACGATCAAATCAAAGTGCATACAACAATACTTATTTTGGACTGCAGCGCAAAATTTGGATACCGAATCTTGTCATCTTGTGGCTCTTTCGCGACTGTCACGAGAGGGCAATATCGCAATATCTAATAAAACTGACATTGGTGACAATAGCCGATAATAATCGGAATAGTCATCATTTATCTAGTAATTTTTTTTCATCCTTCACTATACGCAAATGTCATTTTTGCATCTTTGTCTAATAACTTTCAAGCCTAGCCGCGAAAATATTTTACACACAGGCCGGGCGGCGACTGACCTGTCTGTTAAATAAATACATAGCTTTCAATTCGGTTTGATATGCGAGATCCATCTGATCAAAAAGATCAACCTGATCTATGATCGAAAGATCTATCTAATATAATAATAACCGATTTATCGATCAGATATATTTATCGGTCTTCAATTGTGATCAAAGATCGATCACAAATTTCTCGACCACTCCTATCTTTTTCGTTTTTCGCCTAGCGGTAGTTGGGTTCAAAACCAGGGGGGGGGGGCAAGCGCCCCCCCCCCCTTGCCCATATGTAACGGCGCCCATGCGTGGAGTTAAGGAGATTTATATTTATATTTGTTTATATATCTATAAATACACCCCACCAATCTATAAATCAAAGTTATAATAATTAAGTCAAGATCACAAAACATTTAAGCCGCCTGGAGCAGTTTGCTCCCACTGTTCACCGTAGCTACGCCCCTGACGCTATCTCAATTAAAAATGTCAAACCGTCAAACCGCGTACGGCCATGGTACCAGGGCTGCGGAGTCGGTAAAAAAAATTTCGACGCCGACTCCGACTCCAGATATTTTTCGTAGTCCGACTCCGACTCCGGAAAATAGCATACAATAAGATTTTCGAAAAATTGTGTATAATAAAAATCTTACATATCTAAATAACCACAAATTTGACGCAGTATAATAATACAAGCGAGTAACAAAAAAAAATAAAACAAAAGATCTTCCAGGAACAAGAGGAAACAAATTTAATAAATTAAATTGCTACTAGTATCCTAGTATCTAATTGTATTACACATATGGCGTGTGTCATAGCAAATTACTCACAAACCAATGCTGCTGAATCCATAAGCCTTTTTGTGTACAATATTTAAACATGGGCTCGGAGTCGGTATGTTTTTTCCGACTCCGACTCGTCTGAAATTTCTTTAAACTCCGACTCCGACTCCACGACTCCGACTCCACAGCCCTGCATGGTACCGTATGATAGAAAGAGATGGCTAGCCCGCATCACTGCCGGTTGCATGCTAAATGCCTCACTTATTCACCATGTCGCGTCCTTTCAAGTAATACATATGTATTTACATTTCACTGGCCAGGACCGAACCTTTGCCGGATAATCGAAAGCACGGATAAAAAACCTCAAACATCACATTTTTAATTTGTTTAACGTTATCTTTCATTAATGTTGTAATATGTAACTTACATACAAATACATAAACAGATTGCCAAAGAAACAAAACACACGTATATATAGTAACAATTAAAAAAGCTGATGTGGCCAGGCACATGACTTTATCATACTATATATAAAATTAGTAGTTTAGCTGCATGAGATTCCATTAACCATTAACACAAATATACATATTAATTAAAGAAAATACACATTATGAATTAACATAATTTCAAATGCTATAAAACAAACGGTGCCGTGGGCGCGTATCCGAAATTGTATTTACAAATTTGAAATCTTTACGATTTACCCGCCAGTGAGTGAACAGCTTGATGGGTCAATTTTTAAAAACAAACGACGGTAAAACGATAAAAAATCTGATGTGGCCAGGCACATGATATTATCATACTATATATAAAATTAATAGTTTAGCTGCATGCGTTTCTATTTGATCAAGATCGGCTATGTATGCATTAAAATAAAAGTAGTAGAACTAGACAGATTTGTCGATTAAAGCTACGTTCGGATATTGTACTCCGTTGACACCGGGTACACCGGGTACCCGACACCGGGTACATCAGCCGGATTATTTGAACCACGTTTCAATGGCTTTATTTATGGCCAGTACTTAAAACCTGCTCTGAGCTCCTGAGCTCCTGGAGGAAGTTGTGAACATTCGACAAGGTATTTGGTTCCTACACGGTGGGTGTCCTGCCCACTCTTCTGTTAATGTACGCTAGTTCATAAATGTCGGGGCGGCAGTATTAATTGGCCCTCGTGCTCCCTTGATCTAAATCCACTGCAATTTTTTGTGGCATGGAAAAAGTTAACTACAACTTCTTGCAAGAATGCTCCTTGAACTCACTTGTAAGATATTCCTTTGATTATTTATATACGTATTTGTTTAAAATTTCTGATTTTTTTTATTTAAAATTATATTTTTATAGAACATAACTTTTACAAATTTTACAACATGGTTTAATTTTTTTAGGGCCCCCGAAAGCAGGTTGCGCCTAGGGCCGCCAATTTCGTTAACCCACCACTGAGATGGACGCCATATGGACTTTTGACAATTATTAGGAACATTTGTATGATTAGAAAATGGTAATTTGTAATACGTTTACAATCAACAAAGTGTGTTCAAACAGGCTCTCTTTCTACGTATGCACCTGATTTTAACTTCATCACCTTTAGTGTCTTGTATAACATAACGTGCCGAGCTAGAGTTTCGAGCAACAGGTTCACCCATTTTAGAGGACCTTGGTAGAGGCAAGTACAAACATTTAATCAACTAAAACCCATTTTAAAAGTCTTACAACTTTATTTTCCCACCTAGTTTCACCTTGCATGAACTAAAATTGCAAAGTACAAACTCTATAGAGTATGGAAAATGCAAATTCATACCCGCCTGGACCTATACATCTAATTAAAAAAGGTTTATTATTGGAAAATCATATTGACTGGGTGTTTACTGATAAAGTAGCGCCTATATTTTGCAATTCATAAAAAATCAAAATACTTTTCCTCCAATGGTGCTATCAAAAAATTCTTGGGGTGCACCGTTTTGATGGGAATACTATTGCCCCATTCACAGGTACATCTACAGCATATGTGGTGCTACCCCTTGGATAATGAACGATATTTCGTCAAGGCTCCCGTCTCAATTCAAATGGCGCGGTTTTGTACAAAGCTTCGAAATAGAAAAATTACCAGATGTAGATGGCGCCAATATAACCAAATCTGAATTTATTTCGTATTTACTACATTTGACGATTTAACGTATGTTTGCGGCGTAGTAGGGGAACCCAGGGGAACCCCGTGTCAGTGCTACTACTATAATTGACAGTTCACATTTCGGTCTTTGTTTTTTATTTATAGAGGAGTTTTAGTGTTCTTAGTTATAAAGTGTGTGGGAGTTTGCAGTATATGTTTGTTTTATCTTATTTTTCAGTGGTGATTATATAGTTTACAAGGCAAGGGGGGTTTCATGCCCCGGGCGCCGCTTGCAAAGGGGCGCCAAGTTCAACAGCAAAAAAATCTAAATATTTAACGAAGAGTAGCTGATATTAAAAATAAAATTACAACAAAGATGAGAAAATTTGTACAATAAAGCTTCTTACTGATTTTTATTTTTTCTTTGTACGTATGTTCCACGTATGTTCTAACCAAATATTGTAATCAGGACAAGCCAATGAGTGGTTTAATAAGCAAGTTGTACCAATACTACCAATACTGATTTAGTTATAGTTTTTCTATTTATTCATCTGTAGAGTCGGTAAACCAAACATTCGACTTCAATTCCTGATAATTTTAGTGTTTCAACCCCCAATTTGCATGGTTGCAAAAATATGTGGTTGCCGTTATACCACCTTCGACTCCGGCTCTTGACTTTGTTTGTAGGTTGACTCCACTCACTGAATTTCTGCTAAATTTTGATTCCAACTGCAGAGACCTGGTTTAGCACAACACATTTCTTTAATCGGACATACATTACATACTAATGTACTTATTCAGCATTATTAACAAATTATTGAAATAGCATGTTGTGATAATCACATTCATCATTTTTTTTCCATCCTAATCATTTAAAAATGATCACAATAAAGATGCATTTATTTTTTCAATATAATTATGCACCTACTTAACCTAAATCATACAACGAAATAAGCATTCAAATTGGTGGCAGCGCACGACTCTAGTGACGTCACGATCTCCCTTTACCCCTCAAACTGAGAAATCTCGTTTCTGGATAACCTTACTACTTTATAGACCTTGGTTTACATCCACTTAACTTAACTTAACGTACGAAAACTGAAACATTAGATATAGTTGAACTCCATTGAATTATATGTGTTCGTTTACATTCACTTAACGTAGCAAAACTTAAGCGTCGTTTACATCCACTTAGCTTAACTGAACGTACGGAAAATTATAATTAACGTACGAAATTTAGATCGGTTCCATTTAGTACATGTAAAAACAAAAACAATGAGCACCGGAAGTACTCTCCACGACGACTTTTCACCACAGAATTTATTGTTTAAAAAAATTGACTTCAAGAAACTAAATATCTCAAAAAGTTCTTGATTTTTGAATATAAAAAAAAAATGCGCATTTAAGACATAAAAAGGCATGGTTTTACGAAATTTCATCAAAATTGAATTATTTTGAGAAAATGATTTCTTTCGGAAATCCGAGGCCATAGTAAAAAGTGACCCTTATTAAAGTTGTAGATTTTTTCTGTAGGACATTTTTTTGATAGAGCGTCAATTTTCGCCGGAAAATAATATTATATATTGCATCCCCTTTCAACCCCCCAAATGAACCCTATACCACCCCATTACGTTACTTATAGGACCTTTTACCGTTTCCAATGATAAAAGTTTGGTCTACAATACTTAATTATTTAATTATAATATTTAATTATTAACAGTGTTTTTGGCTTCTAAGAAAGCGCCTAAGCGCTTATACTGGCAGAACGTGCCCATTGTTTAATGGCATTTCACGGTAAACCGAGACACGGTATGTTGGACAAAATTCTTAAACTCGTTCTCCTCGCGCATGACGTCACGTGAGTGTCGATTCAAATGAAGGCGTCGTCACTTGAGTTCAAGTGGTGGGGCCAATAATCTGCGCTCCAACATACCGTGTTTGGGTTTACCGTGGTGGCAATCGAGTCGTCCGATGAGGAGTTGTGTCACAGTTGGAAGAAGAATATCAGGAAGAACTAAGAGAAAGCGAATATGGCGCCACAATATATTCCCAAAGGAGGCCTTCAAAGGAACAAAATAAACTTTTCAATTACTTTTATCCATACAAAAGTAATTGAAAATTTGCTGAACTATTGGAACTTACAAAACTGAGACTGAAAAAACGACATGCAAATTTTCGTAGTCCAATAGGGGCTTCTACTTCTGACCCAAAACGCTAGTCAACATGCGCAGAAGACTTGGCGCCGCTGTCAAATCTGGTAACATAATAATATCCCCAGAAAAACACGCATTCCATGTAAAATTACCAATTTCCGCTTTAATCATGAAGTATTCTGTATCTACGTATCGCAACTCAAGTAAGCTTGCCGCGGGTGTACCTGTTTTTATGTACTTTGGAAAATTTGCTGAACTGTCCTAACCTAAAAACACAGTAGGTATTTTGGTTATCATGTTCACTTCCATATTATTATTCAGTTTTCAATGAATGCATGTCATTGTCACACTTATCTTTTATCAATTACATTTCATTTGATACTAATTAGCCTTTTCACAAAGCACAGTTGCCAACTTAATTTAGTTCTGGGTGGTCCTGGGAGAAATGCGCGCGCACATCGTCAGATCAAAAACCAGAACGAGAAACGTCTATTAGTCAAATATATGTGACGTACATAACAAACCTTATAATAATTATAAAAACTTATAATACTAAAAAAATATATTTTTGTACTACACAGTTAAAATAATAACCACGTCGTTTCGGTTGTCTATATACAGATTTTTACCTTATGTTCCTTGCCAGCAGTGATGGGGAAAATCTAATTGCAATTAACGAATTGCAATTATTAATTACAATATATTATTATTAGTAATTAATTAATGTCAATTATTGGCGATTAAAGTTATTCTGTTTGACAATTAATTGCCTGTATTGTCACTCAACTCCGTACTGTTCGAACTTTTTGTATCTAACTCCGTAGATAGGCTTGTCACTTGATAACGACAATATTTATTAATATTATTCAAACGGAGGAACAAAACCATTGTAGGACATAAAATTTTGTATGTACCACAGGCTTTACTTGATGTTTATACTTTTAAAAGGTTCAAGGGCCAATGGGCCCGAGACGGTCACCCTCGGGGCATAAAAATCCGTTTAATGCCCTTGGTACATTAATAACTATTAATTACAGGCTCATGATTCTCTTAAACAAAAAAAAAAACAAAGAAAAAAAAATTCGTGATTTTTTTAACACAAAAGTAAAACTTTTTGGATTTCTTTTTTATTGTAACAGAGTATATCATATCAACACTCACAGCTATATATCTAAAAAGTTTCTCATAAATTCATTATAAGGCACATTGTGTATTACAGTATATTTGAAAGTAGCTAACAGTACAATTACACCCTACACTGTACAATTTTATACAAGTATTTGGAAATTGGATACAAAATTAATTTTTCTTTTACATGGTTACATCATGTTTTTTAATTTGAAAAACAGTATATTACAGTCCACTTAGTGAGAAAAGAAGCGATTGCCTAAATTAATCAGTCTACAGTAGAAAACTATAAATTTCAAAACAACATCATTTTATGGCTAAACTCAAATAAAGTAAACACTAAATTCTAAGATCAAAAATTGTTAAAAATGGAGATAAGCATGTATGTCGTAAAATTATGATTATAAATCAAATATAATCAAAAGATGTTTGTGCAAGTTTGCTTAAAAAGTTTAAACAAATAATACAATATACAATTACATAATATTGAGTTATTAAATTGGTACTTTTGTCATGACCAATCCATTCAATTTTGTCCATACACATATAAATTTAAGTGTTATGGTTATGATGTTATCTATTTTAAATAAACACTGTTCTCTTGCAACGAGCAAGATTTCAGATGTTTTTACGATGTCTTAGCTGTTATGATTCACTGAATTTGTTATGTAATTGTACAATCGTTTACCCCACCAGCCTTCTAAATCAAATGGTTTAAAATTTTGTAAATAAGGACAAGGATCGTCTTTGTAGAATACAATTTTATCTGTAAACAAAATTTTACGTAAGTCTGATGTCTGCTTTAAATTGTACCTTCTAACCTGCTGCACTTGAATTATCTGTTGAAGAATTTGAAACTTCAGCGTAAATTGAGTTCCATGCTACAAAATTCACATTCATTTGCAAAAATAACAACATACATAAACTAACATGTAACTTACAATCGTTAATATATTTAATTAATTCTTCATGTTGTTGTGTAATTGTTTCTGGCTGTGTACAGTTGTTATAATTACCTTTCTTTGATATGGTTTGAAAGACAGGTTTTGGGCCCCTAAAATGTTAGCTATTAGTTAAAATCAATGACCTATGAGCCTATATCACTTACTTAATAATTTCCTTTTGTTCGTTTACCAGAGGTTTGCTTTTTGAGTGGTCTCGAAATGTATCTATATTTTGAGGTAAACCTAAAAACGTCAGTAATTCAAAGTAAAATAGCACAAATATAGTATTATGTCATACCTCGCCTAGTTGTTTTAGCAACAATCTTGCTTGGTCCTTTTACATTATACATTTCAATATTATTTGTAACTGGAAGTACTTGATCGCACACGTGCTATCAATGATTATAAAAAATTTATTAATTTCAGCCTTCAGCCTGCCAGAATCATTCTAGAAATTTAACAACTACAGTTGGCAATATATCTGGTGTGGACCATAATGTGGACTGCAGTGTGTTTCTTTGTGAGGTTAGGATTCTGCGGATTCTGCCATTTCATATTTGTGTTATAACAAAAGTAGTGTTCGATTGCTGGCCGCGCTTAGTTCTGTTCAATCTGATTCGCGCTCAGTTGGCTAAAGTGCAGTTCGATTGCTCGTTTGACGTCTGAGCAAAACTGATTCAACCAATAGGAAGCAAGTATTTCAAATTTGCGATCAAAAAGAACAGAACGCGCTCAGTTGAAAAAGATCGCGGCCAGCAATCGAACACTACTAATTTAGCTATCACCAGAGTACTTTGTGATCACCAGTATCGAGTTGATCGAGTGTAAATGTCGATATTTTGATAGACGTTTTCACTTTGATTTAGTTACATTATATGTAATTAGTTTGGGAAAATGTCTGCTGCATTAGTTCGAAAGAGTTTAGCGATTGTCGATCCCTTATTCGACACGACCCACGGTAAGTTGAATTTCGTTTAATTGAATGAATTATTAGTGTTTATCTTGTAGGTGAACAACATAAGAAATTCAAGAATCTGTTGGATTTTGTACCTGTTAATAAAAGGATTATAAAGAAAATACACATTCCAGGAAGCAAAAGTATGTATGTAGTTTATTACTGTGCTCGTCTCCACTGCCCTCTATCCCAAGCTAAAAATTGGATATTGATTTTTTCTTGGTATATGGGTTTATCTTACTATTTAAAACTCCTAGAGAATTCATGGTCAGGTAGGGTTGCCAACACGGAGACTTTGGGTTTGGCCATCATTCTCCGGGTTACGGGTTTTCAACCAAAATCTCCGGGTTACGGTAAAGCAATCCAAATTTAAAATCACGCTTGGAAACTCACCTAAAAGTGTTGTGCGTTCTGCAGTTTATTTTACAGTTTTCTTTTTTTTCTTAACATTAGTGTTGCAATCTTAAAAATTATCTTGATTTAAAAAAAATGGAGTATATTCGACATACAGGATGGTCGTTTTTTCTCGTTTTTATTTGAAGAGATACAACGGTTAAATTCGGGCAAATGATTTTTTTGCTTGTCAAGGCAATTTTCAGATATCAACAAAATACTACTTTTTGAATGGTTGTTATTAATTTCATATTCATGAAAACCAACCAGTTCCCAAACACTGGTTTTACATATTCTTTTCTTATTTGCGAAAGTTTTGAGAATCATTTTCATTTGCATCATGTGAATTCTAAAAACAGGCTTTTATCGATGCTGTTTTTCACATCAGAAAATAAAGCGTGGTGCTGTATTGCGGAGAGGTTTTGAGAATACTCGACAATGTTCGATCATTTTTGCGTGTCACAAAGAAAAAACAGATTGTTCTAATATGGCAACCCTAAGGTCAGGTTATGCTGCCATAATGGACGTTTGCACGTTTATGGTGTTTTTTGCACATCATACTTTGACTAAAAAACCCCTAACGTACGCCAGCCAATTCAGCACATCTCACAGAAGTCTTGCAAATTAAAAACATACAAGAAAAAAAATGTGCGACCGTTAGACAATTCATACTCTTCAATAAATCGCTACCGTGGTTGTTCAGGTTCCTTAGCGAATGTTGTGGTTGACGGCAGCCCTGGAACCCCTATACCGTATGGCTCCCATCGTATACGGATTTATACCCCGCACATGATGAGGAGTCATACGTTATAGCGGTCTCAGGGCGCCAGGCCTGATATGGCTTGTAAGTGAATATCTAAACTGACCATGAATTTTTCCAGGTCTTTTAACAGGTTGAGTGAATAATGTCAAACAAACATCCAACAAGTTTAAAAAAATTACAAGTTTTTTCCTCTATATTAGGTTTGTTCACTGCATTTTTTAACCATTTAGCTACTTTTGCTCCTGTAAGATTTAAAATAGTCTAAATAGTCTAAATTCAGTTCTAATTTAGAATTTTTTTTTCAGGAATATTTCTATATGTTTTGTTTTTCATAAGTCTAAATCTTTGTAAAAATATTCATTAATGATTGTATACGTAACATACGTAACAAAAATCCAGATTTAAAATACATTTTTACTTAAATTAGATTTTGGCGCTTCCTGAACAAAAGTGTTCTAGTGGTGGACATAAGCCTGAGAGAATAATACATTCAGAAATGTTGTGCTAGTACTGATATAGGTAATTTTAGTCACTAATCAGCCTAATTAAACATTGTTTGGGCCAAAATAGCCTTAACATTTTGTTTGTTGGCATTTCCTTTTATCTACATCATTTTATAATACATGTTTTGTTTGTAGCCCACAATCTTTCTATGTGTCAATATTTATCTTATCATTAACATTGTAGGCAATGTGTTGCTTTTTTTTTTCTTTCTGGACACTGAGAAATTATAGATGGTATTGGGGTTAGGGGTACTAAAGTAAACTAAAACCGTAATTTTGGCATAGACAGAAACTAAGCAGAGATTTCAGACATCAAAGTTTGCCGCAATTAACACTCTTACAATCTGTTTGTTACTTATTTTTAATGCACAATATTTAAACAGTACACTGTAAAAATTCAGAAGCCATCATAAACTCAACGCGCATAATAAATCGAATTTTGGAACCTCCTCTCATTCCTCAATCTTTCAATATTTTACAGTAATTCTTGTGTGTCATGTACTGACACTCCTAATCTTTTAAGTGATGTAGCATTGGCTTGCTAAGCCTAATTGTTTTGGAGGTATCGATATAATCATGAGTGGCCGAGTTTAAAAGTTCGGAAAAAACGTATACGGTTTTCTCGAAACATTTTGTTGAGCGGTTGACACCATTTCAGAAAGACTAATAGATTGACTTTAAAAATTCAGAATGATAAAATGATTACATTTTTCCCCAAAAGTTAGATAAAACGTCTAATTTATAGTTAAACCGGTTTATTCTGGTCTACACCATAGCAGGTCAATCTACAAACACAATTCTGCAAGAATTTTCTAATACGATTGGTTAGTTTTTCTGAAATCTTGCAACCGCCCAACAAAACACCGTTTTGAGAAAATCATGTTTAAATTATAGACGTGTTACAACTTTCCCAAACTTATCACAACTTTTTATTGATACCTCCAAAACTATTAAGCTTAGCAAAACAATAGAGATCTACCTGCTTAGGAGGAATAGGATACAAACACAATTCCGCAAGAATTTTCTAAATCAATTGGCTAGTTTTTCTGAAATCGTGTCAACCGCCCAACAAAACAACGTTTTGAGAAAATTGCGTTTAAATTATAGACATGTTACAACTTTCCCAAACTTATCACAACTTTTTATCTATACCTCCAAAACTATTAAGGTTAGCAAAGGAACTGGAGGTTTAGTCTTAGCATTTTTGAAAGATTTTGCAAATAAGCCGCCATTTCTGGAGATGGGAAATAGGAGGAATATGAATGCTGTACAAAAAAGAATTACTTAAACATATTGAATGATGCAGGAATGGGAGGAGGTTAAAAAAAGGATTGAAAATTGAGTTACGTGCCTTGAGGGATGCTCAACTTAGCTGTCAAATCGTCAATTCTTGAGTTTTCTTTGTTTTTTTTTGGCGTCTACTCCTACAAAAAAAGTATGATTTTGGTAATTTTCCACCAGAATGTACCCTTAAATAAATAAATGTACAATACAATCGTAACCTCCATATAATGAGCAGCTAAAAAATATTTGATCATTGAAAAACATATGTATGCATGTGGTATAGTTTTATTAAATCATAATTTAAAAGTAATATGTGCACATTTGGAAAATGTTCAATAAGGCATTATTATGCTGAATAAGTAGATATTGTAGGAGTAATATTGTTGTTTGTAGGTAGAAAGATTGCAGTTTTACAAAAAACACAAAAGCTAACAATATTTGAAGCAAGAAATAAGATTAAATCAAAAGAAGAAATCTTGAGAGAGAACCTAAAAAAATTGGAAGCAATTAAGAAAATTAATACAATAAAATTAGATAAGGAGATTACAGAACAGGTATGTATTCATTTGATTTTGTGGAAATAGTCTAAAATTGTTTGTTAGATATATACAAGAGGCAGAACCAAGAGACCAGTGGTGCTGCCACGTAAAGATAAGAAAAACGAAGCAACACAATTTACAGAAGAAGACTTTGAACGATTTGAAGCAGAGTATACTGGCTAACGATGGGGTTGACAGATAAACATCTTGGCTGTGTGATTCTCACAACTGTCTTGTTGTTTTTAGGATATTTATTTATTATATTAATTCTCTCTCCTGTTGTACCAGCATTTCGAGAAGACAATTCTGCATTAAGAGAAAAAAACCTTTTATTTGTTGGAACAACAGGATTATTATTTCTTGGAATATTAAGTATTTACGCATTATATTCATTGTACTCTCAGAGGGAAAGTATGAAAGATGTTCAAAATAGAAAATATATTCATCATTAAGTGAAAAGCTTTGTCTTATTTTTTAATATATAAGTATTAAGTTTCCCATCCTCAATACCCGTGAAATGTCAATAATTAAAAAGCAAAACGTTCTGACGAGTATTTATTTAAAATTTACTGTTTATTTTACAATTTACTACAGTACCACAAGTAATTTGTAAAATAACCTTTTAGATGAGCCCGATGATGTCGGAAGACAAAATCGATAGCTGTACATTTTAAATAAATACTTGTTGGGACACTTTCTGCTTTTTAATTATTGTTATTTTAATATTTTTTATATATTGTAGAAATGTTGCGGCTATATTTCTTGTTTAGCAGGTAGGTAAAAATTGTAAAAATACATGGACTAAGTTGAATTAATTTATATTATTTTTTTTAAATACACGTTCGGGAAAAATAACATCCATTATTGTGGTTAAACTGGATGACAGGATGGAGAAAATAAAATTGATGCAGCAAAAAAAGATTTTGAAATGATCTCAAATAACAGTGGAAGAAGATTTGACAAGAAGAGAAAGGGAGATACAGATGAAGATCAGGGAGGTGGCAGGTAGGGAGAGAGAAAAGGGGAATACAGTCGGAGTAGAATACCAAATGCTATATGTGAACAATGCAAAGTATAAATGGAACAAAGCGGCAGGCATGTTGGAAGGTGATAACCACCTTGCAGGTCCAAAAAACTGATTAGAAATACCCCGGACTGCTTCACGACGACGATTTTGGCGAGAAATGGGAATATGTAAAGGAAATATGAAAGTAGGGACGGCATTTTTAACATAGGAACATGGAAGATGCAAGGTTTGAACTGGGAGGGGAAATTAAAAGTTATGACGTAGATGTTCTGGCAGTGCAAGAAACAAATATAACGGGAGTGAATGAAGCCAGTGAGGAAGTATGTACCTGAAATATATACCTGAATGGAGGAGGAGAGAGGAATCGTTTTGGGACCGGTTTCTTGATAAAATGCAAAATATATCGTTAAAGTAAGATCATATAGGGGAGCAAATATACCATCTGACCATATATTTGTTAAAGCCACCTTAAAACATGAAATTCCAAGACTTGTAAGACATACAGCCAGAACAAAAAAGTATGATGTGGAAAGCTTTAAGAAGGCATGCAGCAGGATCAAAACCAGAAATGGGAAATATAGAGGAAGAATGGGAAAATTTGTGTGAAATGATCAAGATCAGTGCTGTGCCTCTGGAAACATCAAGACAAGACAGATAAAGAATAGTATGATAAGGAGTGTGGGGTAAAGAAAGGTAAAAATGAGGGATTTTAAGACAAAAAATGATACAGAACCCAACCACAATGTAAAGGAGTACAACACCATGAAAACCAAGCTAATAACCTATGTAGGAAAAAGAAGAGACTATTCTACCAAAAGAAGATGCATACCGTAAACAGAATAGCAACGAATTCTACAAATGAATAAAGGCAGAAAGAACAACACATAATAGCGGTATAAGCGGACTGAGAAATGAACATGGAGACCTGTATAAACAAGAAAACGATATGGTCGAAATATGGGCAAGATTCTATGGCAAAGTTTTCACAGATAAAGATATCACGACACAAAGTAGCAATACCGATATACCCTATAATGAAAATGAAGTCGAAGAACCATCTTTCGAGGAATACGCGGCAACCATTGCAAAGATGAGTAATAACAAGAGCCCTGGAACAGACAATCTGCCCATAGAACTGTACAAACACATGGACAGTGTTTTGGCAGAAAGGGTATACAACTTCATTTTGGCAGTATGGAGGCAGAAAAAGATGTCATAGCAATGGAGAGAGGCTGCAATTTGCCCTATCTTTAAAAAGGGAAATCGACATGCACCGGAAAATTACCTTCCCATAGCCCTGCTAAATGCTGCGTATAAGATTTTGACGCACCTCATCAATAGAAGACTGAGAGAATTAGTTGAAGAACAAATAGGCCAATACCAGGCAGCCTTCAGAAAGGGAAAATCGGTAATAGACCACATCTTTCTTCTGAAGCAAGCACATGAGAAATGCAACATGAAAAGCATCCCAATACATGCACTGTTTATCGATTTCAAGCAAGCGTACGATACAGTCAAAAGAACCAAAATAATCAGAGCTTTGGAAGAATTGAAGGTCCCCGCAGAGCTTATTGCGCTGGTAAACATGACTTTGGTAGGGACAACAAACAGTATCTGACAGAGGCAAACCGTCGAAACATTTTACGAGCAACATCGGACTGAAACAAGGCGATCCGCTTATCCACTATACTATTTAACATAGTGCTTGGCTGTGTGATTCTCACAACTGTCTTGTTGTTTTTAGGATATTTATTTATTATATTAATTCTCTCTCCTGTTGTACCAGCATTTCGAGAAGACAATTCTGCATTAAGAGAAAAAAACCTTTTATTTGTTGGAACAACAGGATTATTATTTCTTGGAATATTAAGTATTTACGCATTATATTCATTGTACTCTCAGAGGGAAAGTATGAAAGATGTTCAAAATAGAAAATATATTCATCAGACAATCTGCCCATAGAACTGTACAAACACATGGACAGTGTTTTGGCAGAAAGGGTATACAACTTCATTTTGGCAGTATGGAGGCAGAAAAAGATGTCATAGCAATGGAGAGAGGCTGCAATTTGCCCTATCTTTAAAAAGGGAAATCGACATGCACCGGAAAATTACCTTCCCATAGCCCTGCTAAATGCTGCGTATAAGATTTTGACGCACCTCATCAATAGAAGACTGAGAGAATTAGTTGAAGAACAAATAGGCCAATACCAGGCAGCCTTCAGAAAGGGAAAATCGGTAATAGACCACATCTTTCTTCTGAAGCAAGCACATGAGAAATGCAACATGAAAAGCATCCCAATACATGCACTGTTTATCGATTTCAAGCAAGCGTACGATACAGTCAAAAGAACCAAAATAATCAGAGCTTTGGAAGAATTGAAGGTCCCCGCAGAGCTTATTGCGCTGGTAAACATGACTTTGGTAGGGACAACAAACAGTATCTGACAGAGGCAAACCGTCGAAACATTTTACGAGCAACATCGGACTGAAACAAGGCGATCCGCTTATCCACTATACTATTTAACATAGTGCTGGAAAACAGACTGCGGGAAAGTATGATTGACACAAAAAAGAACATACCAGTGCCTGGCCTACGCAGATGATGTGGTCCTGCTTGCAACAACTAAGGAAGAACTGAAAAGGATTGTTAGGGAATTACTAATTAATTCAAGTTGGTCCATAATGCAAAGTATAATAATTAATCAAAGTATGGAATAAAAGCCTCTTGGAACTTTGCAGAAATTGTTTATTTATGTGCTACAAACATGTTTCGGCTCGCGCCATCCTCAGTGTAAGAATAAACAATAGCCATAATAACCACAGCCTGGATAACATACACAACGGTAACTGCTCCTCACAATTCTCTAACCTTTCTAATATTACTTTTAACGATACTGAAATTGCATTATTGAGTAGAGGTCATAAATTTGCTCTTCCACCTCCTTATAATCCAAAAACCCTCATAAACACATCTGTCGAACTTGATGTAGCCATTGTTAGACATCCTGAACGCTACACAATCCGTAACGAACTCATCCCTTTCCTCAAAAAAGAAAAATGTAAGAAACTCAATACTCCTTCCCCAACCCTTACCCTCTGGAAAACTGTCAAGTCCATTAACTCTAAATTGGTCGACTCCAATGCAATTTTGGTACAGGCTGACAAGGGTGCCGGTGTTGTCATCTTGCCATACGAATCTTATGTTGATTAAACCGTTCAATTTCTTAGCGACAATAACTATAGAGAAGTCAAGAAAGACCCACTCCCCAATTTTATCCTAAAAACTAAACAAATTATTAACCGTTATAAGAATGTTTTAATGAAGTTTTCTGATAGTGATAATTTTTACACATCACTTTTTATACCTATGAATCCGTCTATTCCCCACCTTTACTCCCTACCTAAATTGCATAAACAGAACATGCCTATTCGACCCATAACGGCCTTTTATAATGCTCCCACTGTACGTCTTTCCAATTTTATGCTCGGTTTATTCAATTCCTTAAACTTCAGACCCACTTTCACCGTCAAAAACTCATTGGAATTAGCTAATTGTTTAAAAGATTTCAATCCTTCTGGTTGTATCCTTGTTTCGTTTGATGTCACTAATTTGTACTCTAATGTCCCAGTCGATTTGACTTTGCAGCTGGTTAATGACATATTATCTCAACACATCAACGACCGCACTGAGGTCGATAGCCTTAATGATATACTTACACACATTGTTTCACACAATTATTGTATGTTCAACAAGAAATTTTATAAAGTCGAGCATGGTCTTCCAATGGGTCTTCCTCTTTCTGGCTTCCTTGCCGACCTTTTCCTGAACCATATGGAAAACAACCACATTGTCCATCCCAAAAACCCTAATAGTCACTGTGTCAAAAAATGGATTCGTTATGTTGACGACATTTTTTGCATTTTCGAGGGTGATCTCGATTACCGTTGTCAAGTTAGCCCCCCCACTTTTGAATTTTAAGTAAATTTTGATGCAAATCGTTTGGGAATCGTTAGGGAGGGTTTGGGAGTACACTTTTTTCGTTTGGGAGTACATGGTTTTTGAGAAAATGAAAATTGTTGTTTGTACCGTCAAGTTGGCCCCCCGACTTTCACATTTTGTGATTTTTTTTATTGGAATGGCTTGGAAATCGTTAGGGAGGATTAGGGAGTCTAGTTTCGACGTTTGGGAGTAATTAGTTTAACTGCAAAGTAATATAAATGTTTAGTACATAACCTCACTTTTTTGTTTACCAGCGGGAAAGTTACGCTAACGGCTCTATTTTGCTATACATTTTACCCATTTCTTCACAGACGGTTAGAATATGGTTAGGGAGGATTCAAAATGCCACTTTTTATATAAGAGAGTTCATTATTTGACCGCAAATCAATAAAAACTTTGAGTGCGTAACCCGACATAGCTAATGTATTTATCGGCTTTGTTTTACACAAATTGGTCGTATTTTTGCAATAAACCGTTAAAGAATCGTTAGGGAGGATAAAAAGTCCACTTTTGATATAAGGGAGTATATTAGTTTGACCGAAATCAAAATTAAAGATTTAGGTTATGTACATACTCAACTATTGCATTTATCGGGTTTCCCTTCGATAAATAGTGTGTATTTCGTCATAAGTAATTAGAAAATCATTAGGGAGGATTAAAAAGTTCACTTTTGATGTAAGGGAGTAGATAATTTTTATGGTAAATCAATATCTAAGGTCGCGGTTATGTACCTTTAGAATTAACGCATTTAAAAACTTCTCTTTCCATAAATGAGACCTATTTTGTTCATAGTCTTGCAATATTAAATTTGTAAATTTAATATATTTATTTATTGTTTTTATTTTTATATTACTACGTATATTACATTTATTTTCGACTGTCATAAACGCCATCTATGAACACTTCTAAGAATCATACTGTCAACCACGGGAACCACAAACAATTCGAAATTGTGGCAAGGTATGCAGCCAAATATACTTGCATGCATATCCTTTGGTTTATTAGGTTTTAAATACTCCTACCTAATAAAATACATTATAAAGGAACTTTCTTCGAACGCCCGAAAAAGCAGTTTTATTTAAGACCCCAATTTAGCAGACAGAAACAAATGCTTACATTTTGATAGGATAGTTATAGTATACAACATGCTTTTATGCTTATTATTACATACATATCCTTATGTATATCATCTTTATGGCTATTTTGTGAACAAACGAAAGACTCATAATCGTGATAAGTTAACATGATATTCCTCCAATACGATAATCTAACAGTTTTAAAGGAAACGTACAATTTATCTCAAAACAAAGCCAATATTTCCAAAGTTTCGCTGGCAAACAAAATGAAGGTTTTCATCTAAACTTTTACGTTTATTTACGATAAAGCTCAGTATGTTCTTCCAAACATTAAAGTAAACTCCATCACCGTCCCCAGAAATATTGCAAGATAAGCTTATCTTGCAATATTTCTGGGGACGATGATGGAGTTTACTTTAATGTTTGGAAGAACATACATTATGAGTCTTTCGTTTGTTCACAAAATAGTCATAAAGATGATATACATAAAGATATGAAGAGAGTTTCTTTATAATGCATTTTATTAGATAGGAGTATTTAAAAACTAAACTAACCAATGGATACGTATGCAAGTATTTTTGGCTGCATACCTTGCCACAATTTCGAATTGTTTGTGGTTCCCGTGGTTGACAGTGATTCTTAGAAGTGTTCATAGATGGCGTTTATGACAGTCGAAAATAAATGTAATATAAAAATAAAAGCAATAAATAAATATATTAAATTTACAAATTTAATATTGCAAGACTATGAACAAAATAGGTCCCATTTATGGAAAGAGAAGTTTTTAAATGCGTTAATTCTAAAGGTACATAACCGCGACCTTAGATATTGATTTGCCATAAAAATTATCTACTCCCTTATATCAAAAGTGAACTTTTTAATCCTCCCTAATGATTTTCTAATTACTTTTGACGAAATACACACCATTTATCGAAGGGAAAGCCGACAAATGCAATAGTTGAGTATGTACATAACCTAAATCTTTAATTTTGATTTCGGTCAAACTAATATACTCCCTTATATCAAAAGTGGACTTTTTAATCCTCCCTAACGATTCTTTAACGGTTTATCGCAGAAAAAAGACCAATTTGTGTAAAACAAAGCCGATAAATACATTAGCTATGTCGGCTGCCGTACTCAAAGTTTGTTATTGATTTGCGGTCAAATAATGAACTCTCTTATATAAAAAGTGGCATTTTGAATCCTCCCTAACCATATTCTAACCGTCTGTGAAGAAATGGGTAAAATGTATAGCAAAATAAAGCCGTTAGCGTAACTTTCCCGCTGGTAAACAAAAAAGTGAGGTTATGTACTAAACATTTATATTACTTTGCAGTTAAACTAATTACTCCCAAACGTCGAAACTAGACTCCCTAATCCTCCCTAACGATTTCCAAGCCATTCCAATAAAAAAAATCACAAAATGTGAAAGTCGGGGGGCCAACTTGACGGTACAAAAAACAATTTTCATTTTCTCAAAAACCATGTACTCCCAAACGAAAAAAGTGTACTCCCAAACCCTCCCTAACGATTCCCAAACGATTTGCATACAAATTTACTTAAAATTCAAAAGTGGGGGGCTAACTTGACAACGGTATCTCGATTCCCTCAATGATATGTTAAGGGTCCGGTGAAACGATGCTTTAGAACGTACCCTAAATGGCGTTTCCGTACTTCCAGTTGTTCTTCAAAAGTTGCTTTTAAATTTGAGATTTTTTATGCTCAAACGGTTTGAATTGAATGTAGCTATTGGGGAAAACTGCTCATAACAATAATTGAAAAGGAAATACTTTTTGAAAATTAGTTATTATTGAACAATGGGCAGTAACTTCCGATTTTATTTTTAGATTTATAAATCATTGATTTTTAGCCATGCACACAAAAATCACATACCTATGTATGCAATAAAATCTCCATAAAATCACCTTCGTTTGGAAATTATCAGGAAGCAGAAAATGCTATGATTTTTGTGCGGATTGCGTTGTTTGAACGAAGAGTGGGAATTCCGGTAGTTCACCGCTTTTCGAATAGATGGCGCCACCGCTGTTTGAAATTTAGGTGTAATGTATCTCTCTCAGCGCTGTAGGAATAGTCCTGCTAGCTCTGTTTAGCATATTGAATACCATCAAAGCAAAAAATGGTTATATGCGAACGGATGGTCGCAAGGCCATCCGTATTATTTGTGTATAGCACAATGAAACCAAGACTTGATAGGGTGGTGGGAGGGTTTTTTTTGTCGAAAGCGATTTATAAAATCGCCCGTGGTACGTAAATTTAGGCAAGGCTGCAAATTCCATGTGTTGAGTGTAGCTTTTCATTACCAATATTCTCAACATGAAGTTTATATAAATGTAATTTATTCCCAACAAGACCTGACCTGAAATAAAAATGTGTCAGTATTTAGTACAGATGTGTACCTACGTAATAGCATCAAATACTAAATCAAAAATGCAAAAGAACTTTATTTTTCGATCGGCATTTGTTTTAGAGTAATGTAGTAAATTTGATTATGAACTAATAAATAAATAATAAATAAATAATAAATAAATAATAAATAAATAATAAATAAATAATAAATAAATAATAAATAAATAATAAATAAATAATAAATAAATAATAAATAATAAATAAATAATAAATAAATAATAAATAAATAATAAATAAATAAATAATAAATAAATAATAAATAAATAATAAATAAATAATAAATAAATAATAAATAAATAATAAATAAATAATAAATAAATAATAAATAAATAATAAATAAATAATAAATAAATAATAAATAAATAATAAATAAATAATAAATAAATAATAAATAAATAATAAATAAATAATAAATAAATAATAAATAAATAATAAATAAATAATAAATAAATAATAAATAAATAATAAATAAATAATAAATAAATAATAAATAAATAATAAATAAATAATAAATAAATAATAAATAAATAATAAATAAATAATAAATAAATAATAAATAAATAATAAATAAATAATAAATAAATAATAAATAAATAATAAATAAATAATAAATAAATAATAAATAAATAATAAATAAATAATAAATAAATAATAAATAAATAATAAATAAATAATAAATAAATAATAAATAAATAATAAATAAATAATAAATAAATAATAAATAAATAATAAATAAATAATAAATAAATAATAAATAAATAATAAATAAATAGTAAATAAATAATTAATAAATAAATAATAAATAAATAATAAATAAATAATAAATAAATAAATAATAAATAAATAATAAATAAATAATAAATAAATAATAAATAAATAATAAATAAATAATAAATAAATAATAAATAAATAATAAATAAATAATAAATAAATAATAAATAAATAATAAATAAATAATAAATAAATAATAAATAAATAATAAATAAATAATAAATAAATAATAAATAAATAATAAATAAATAATAAATAAATAATAAATAAATAATAAATAAATAATAAATAAATAATAAATAAATAATAAATAAATAATAAATAAATAATAAATAAATAATAAATAAATAATAAATAAATAATAAATAAATAATAAATAAATAATAAATAAATAATAAATAAATAATAAATAAATAATAAATAAATAAATAAATAATAAATAAATAATAAATAAATAATAAATAAATAATAAATAAATAATAAATAAATAATAAATAAATAATAAATAAATAATAAATAAATAATAAATAAATAATAAATAAATAATAAATAAATAATAAATAAATAATAAATAAATAATAAATAAATAATAAATAAATAATAAATAAATAATAAATAAATAATAAATAAATAATAAATAAATAATAAATAAATAATAAATAAATAATAAATAAATAATAAATAAATAATAAATAAATAATAAATAAATAATAAATAAATAATAAATAAATAATAAATAAATAATAAATAAATAATAAATAAATAATAAATAAATAATAAATAAATAATAAATAAATAATAAATAAATAATAAATAAATAATAAATAAATAATAAATAAATAATAAATAAATAATAAATAAATAATAAATAAATAATAAATAAATAATAAATAAATAATAAATAAATAATAAATAAATAATAAATAAATAATAAATAATAAATAAATAATAAATAAATAATAAATAAATAATAAATAAATAATAAATAAATAATAAATAAATAATAAATAAATAATAAATAAATAATAAATAAATAATAAATAAATAATAAATAAATAATAAATAAATAATAAATAAATAAATAATAAATAATAAATAAATAATAAATAAATAATAAATAAATAATAAATAAATAATAAATAAATAATAAATAAATAATAAATAAATAATAAATAAATAAATAATAAATAAATAATAAATAAATAATAAATAAATAATAAATAAATAATAAATAAATAATAAATAAATAATAAATAAATAATAAATAAATAATAAATAAATAATAAATAAATAAATAATAAATAATAAATAAATAATAAATAAATAATAAATAAATAATAAATAAATAATAAATAAATAAATAATAAATAAATAATAAATAAATAATAAATAAATAATAAATAAATAATAAATAAATAATAAATAAATAATAAATATAATAATAAATATTAAATAATAAGAAATACGGGAAATATTAGCCACAAACTGTAATTTTATTCAAGCGCGTTTTCATGTTGGAACAAATTATTTATTATTGTCACATTTACTGTTTTACAAATAATAATAATTACATATTGATAAAAAAAGTCAATGACTTACCTTTAATACTGTATATTCATTTAGCCATAAGTCATTAAAACTTTGAATTGCAATACATATATCGAAGAAAGCCCAAATCACGAAGGTATATCGAAGTTATGAATTTGATTATTTTAATGCTAAATCTACTTGTTAATCTTTTGTCTCAGGTTATAAATCATTATGCCGAATACTAAGAAAGTCGATTTTGTGAAGGCTGTGAATGTAAAGAAATTGAAAAACATTCGACTCCGACTGCAGATAATTTTCGTAGACCGACTCCGGCAAAATTGAATATCCATAACTTTTCATCCAGTCATTTTTAATCGCATATCCGCGTGTAAAAATGTTCAAAGTTTATGAACCTGCTTAGGCCACAACATTATTATTATTATTATTTGTCCCTCAAATCTCCGAGGTTAAAAATGTTTATAGTTCATGAATTTTTTAGACCACTAATATGACTTGTGTGTACTTCTTTGACTTGGTGTACATTTGGTCACAATCGAATGAAAAAAATGACCTTTTCGATTTGTTTTTTCTGAAACTGTACTCGCGTGACAGAAGTACCAGTATTCATATTTTTAGGCCATTTTTTAGGCAATGATGTAGTTCGTAAAGGTTTGGCGAATATTATAGATTTCTAAAAATCCGTCAAATTAAGCTAATATATACTTTCTTTTCAATTTTGTGCGTAGTAATTTAAATTTGATACATCTGCAATAACTACTTTAGACTCAACACGTTGCGGGCTTTCCAAAACCGTATCAGTTATGAAAATCGGTTGAAAAAAAAGGATAACTTTCCCGGTGTATTTCTTACGCCATGCCGCGGCGAGCCAAGCGTACAACCGCAGATCGCACACCCTCAGACTCAGAGTGTGAAATATGAAATAACGAGGAATAGGTCAAATAGGTCAAATAGGTATCGAAATAATACCTACCACTGGCGCGATGCACAGCCTCGGTATAAAGCAGCCAGCAGCGAGCACGTGACAAATACGTCAGCCGAAGTGGCGCGCTGGCCGCTGCCGTTCAACGACGTTGAAATAAGCATAATAAAACAGAAAAATATGCGTGTAGGGGAGATGTAGGGTGGGTGGCGCCATCACGCGGCCTATGGTAAAAGTCGCCCGGTTTCCGCACCCTTAAGGTATTTGAATTCCTTACATCCAAACCTGAATGTCACTATGGAAATTGAGGTTAACACAAAATTGAATTTTTTGGATTTGTCCGTTTTTCGACACAGCGACCCTCCCTCCTTTTCTTTTGATATCTTTAGAAAGCCTATATCAGTTACAACCATAATTCCTTTTGACTCTTTTCATCCTATGTCATCCTTTTCATCCTTTTTATATTAGAAGGGCTCTAACTTATCCCCTTTCATATAATAATAAAATGAAATAACTTTCCCTTATTCACACCTTGGCTCATAATAACAATTTTCCTATTAAACTTATCAAGAGGCTCGTTCATGTCATCTCTTTAAAGTTAGACCCCTTATACACCATATTATACACCTGCAATGTGCAATTAAACGCTTCTCCTATATATAGAACACTTCCTTATAACCCCTCATATAGAAAGCTACATAATATTTTGAAACCCTTTAATATTCTGCCTGCATTCAGAACCAATCATCAATCTTTTATCTAAACAGCGTGGAATATCCAGAACCATTTTGGATGAAAGTGGTGCGTACTCCGTGAGTTGCTCGCACTGCAGCGCCATCTATGTCGGTCAGACAGGCAGGGCGTTGTCGAAGCGTCTTAAGGAGCATAATTACCAAACAACTTCCAATCTATACCAGCATAAAATTGAGACGGGTCATACTATTAACTACAAGGATGTCACTCTACTACACAAATGCCAAAAGGGCTTCAAACTTGACTTGCTTGAGCAGCTTGAAATTGAACGACATAAAAAATCACCACACCATCTCATTAATGACTAAGTTGATTTCCAATATAAACCTCTGTTCACTTACTTGTAGCTCATTTCTTCTGCTTGTTTCCTTTGGCCGTTCCCTTACCTTCGCCCCCACCCCTCTCTTTGCTTCTACCTTGTTTCTCTTGTCCCGATACCGGTTGCCCGCGTTTTTCCGTTGTCTTTGCTTGTTGAGACCATTTTGGTTACCACCTTGTGCGCTCCTTTATATTTTTAACTCGCCTGTTTGTATCTAGTCGACTAGCTTTTTCCCCCACATTTCGTTTATATATTTATTTTTCGTCGAATTCGGCTTATTGTACACGTTTTCAGGCTGCTTTGACGACCGCATTGTTGTGCGCTCTCATAATTGTTCTCACCGTTTTTCAGTGTTGAATCTTCATTTGTGATTGTGTATGTCCGGTGAAGATATTTTGCCCATTAGTAGGATAGCACGTGAGCCAATTTATGTAGTTTTCAGACCTTTTTTTGACAGTAAGTTTTTCCTTTTAGAATATTTAATTGTGATGTTTGGTTCTTACTGTTTTATCTTTTGTAATTTGTAGTTTACTTACACTGAGGATGGCGCGAGCCGAAACATGTTTGTAGCACATAAATAAACAATTTCTGCAGAGTTCCAAAAGGCTTTTATTCCATACTTTGATTAATTACTAATTAGTCTATAAAGCGAGTCTGGCAGGCCTAAAGATTAATGAGGACAAAACCAAATATCTCATCCTGAGGACAAGCAACCAGGAGAACAATCAAGACCTAAGTTTTAGAGGTATACGCAGTGATCAGAAGTATACTTTCAAGATTTCAAATAAAGCTGTGTACCTGGGGTGTGAAATCAGTGATGACGGGCGCTGTCTTGTCATCAAGAAAATTTATATGATGCTGCAAAGATAATACGTTCGAACGCAAATATTTTTCTAATTGTATATTTGTACAATTATCCCGTAGACGTTTGTTCCATCGCATCCTATTACCTTTAGTTGGTCTGTCGAAATATGAGATTCACAAAAACACTTCGGCAAGCAATTGTACAAATATACAATTAGAAAAATATTTGCATGCGAACGAATTATCTTTGCAGCATCTTATAAATTTTCATGATGACAAGAAATTAGAAACTTCTGTGGATAAGAAAAAAGAAACTTCTCTCGCCGTGCTCGCGATTTATATCCTTAGTTATGTGCTATTGTTATATGATACTATTCCGCTATATAATGTTTAAAAAATTAAAAATTTAAAACAAAAAAATAGTGCCAAAAATTAAAATAATTTTAAAGCCTTTGCGGCAGTTCAGAACATCAAAATAAAAAAAAATAAATTATGTATTTTCTTTAATTCATTAACTCACAATTTTTCCATGATTGCACATACCTAAATTTGAAATTTAAAAAAAATCGGCTCATCCTAGTATCCATTGTCTGTAAAAATAGGTGTACTAAATCAACACTTGCACCATAACTTGAACTAATTACCAGTAGATGCAGCGCCACAAATAACATTGACATAACGTAACCAAAATTCATTCTAACCACATCAATTAAAAAACGCAAACCAAAAATACAAAAGTATGGAAGGAAACAAGAAAGAATGGAGCCCCAATTTTGCAGGGTCGGAGGTAAACTTTCCATCAGCCATAACTGCTTCTTCAAATATCATTAGATCTTCAAAGTCCTCAAAGTCGAACTCCGCAAATTCAGCCACATTAACTGAATAATGACTTCATAAATACAGTAGCACATACTTCGATATTGCTCAACACTAGCGTACGTAAATATTTGTTAGTTTGACTTTCTGTTTGACATTCAGCACATGCTCCGTGATTGGTTCAACGTGTTCATCACCGGTTTACCGACAGGATCATCCGATCGCTAAATAAATTCGATGGTTAAGCGTATATATCCGGTCGGTAACGTTGAGGACTGGTGAATACACGCCATTATACTACTTGCTTTGTCGTTTAGATGACGAACAGTTTCACGATAGGTGAATATATCAGTTAAAAAATTTGCTACATTTTAACAATAGAATCATAAAAATAGGAGTATGTAGTTGCAAGATAACGCAGTATTTGTGCCTAAGTTGACTACACTAACAAATCAGTACATGCGCAGAGCAGTTATCCGTAGCCTCTTCTACAAAGTGCCAACCCTGAAAATGTATTTTTTTTGGTCCACTCACCTGCAATAAGACTTGTCCATATTTTTTTCTGGCTGTAACTATATAGTTGAGATAAGTGTTCGCCAAGTATCCAATGGTCGGCCTAATAAATGTTAATCAATGCTTTCAAAGTAAAAATTAAAATACACTTTCTACCACTATCAATTATTATTATTTCACATTAACATTTTAATAATTACTCACAATTAATTATACAGCAATTACAATTATCATTGATTAAGACACATAATTAACTTCCTACTGATAAGGACCACGCCCCATAGTGTTGCCCCACCATGACCTGAAATGCAATCCATTAATTAAATTTTTTTGTTGAAACATGTAAATATGATGTACAAAGAAATAAGAATACTTAATATTACTTTGAACTTAAACTCACATTTGCCTATATTGCATAGTCCTCTCCTGGGTCATAAATGATCTCCCACGGGTGCCACGAGCTACTCGACTTGTAGCCAAAAACTCTCTGCTTATCTTATTGTATCCTGTCGGACCAGTGGGCTGGGCACCACAAGTCTCCAGAGCGACAAAATCATCAACATGTAAAGAGGGAGGTCGTGACGTGTTTGGTGGCCTTGATCGGAAGAGATCCGTTCTTTGCGGTATAGTTCTTGGGAATCCACGTCCTCTCACAGCTGTAACTAGTAACGCATAAGCAAAATATTAAACTATTGTTCATTAACTACCAAATGGCCTCTTCATCTTGTCCTTTTCTGGATCATTCATCTTCTCCTTCTCAGCTTGTTCCACTTTGTCAATAGCATAAATGCGACATAACTTCTCTACTTCCCTTATCAGGTTAGTCTCTTGCGGTAAGTGCTGCCTGCATATCTCGAACAAGTCACAGCTAACCTACAAAATTGTACTATAAGCTTTCCATAGAAAAAACCTACTGTGCCATGCAATAACAATAATAAATTTTTTATTCATAGCTGTAAAATAAGCTAATATATCCAGAGTATGAATAATAATATGTGAACAAAGAAAAACATTCAAACCAATAAAAATTCTATTGCAAACCTTTTAAACTTTGTTCCACTCTCCCGTCTCTCCCGTTAAGGCTCCCGTCTCCGACTCCCAAACGCGAAAATAACCCACGTCATCAGAGGCGGATTTCCCATAAGGAACGTTAGGCTCGTGCCTAGGGGCGCGCAAAGGAAAAGGGCGCAATCGCAAGTATTCCAAGCATGAAAAAAGGCCGACTTAAGCAGCGTGTGGCGACGAAACTTAAAAGAATATTTGCGGCGGCTAGTACGATACATGTTTGTTATTTAATAATAAATAAATTAGCAACATTTGTATGATATTTTTTACTGAGATTAAACCTTGGTCCTTTCTTTTTATGCACACCAAATTTTATACGAATTCATTTAAAAATTAGAAAGCTAAAGAATTTTGTCCCCAAAAGGTCATTTTTGTCCCACTGTGCGGCGCGGGCGCTGACAATTCGCGTATGCAAATAATAACAAAGAAATGAACGAAAAGAAAAAAGTGGTGCTGAACTTAAAAAAATAGCGGAAGAAAAACAAGAGCGAGTATATAGATTTTTGAAACAATTCGATAAACTTGACAGCTTTTTTGTGAGAAATTTCTATTTGCATAATTTAAGGTCTTGGGAGGGGCGCTCGGTCAAATAGTGCCTATGGGCGCCTCGGCCTTTAAATCCGCCACTGCACGTCATAATTATTGCGACAATCGCGAAATACTCACCACCATTTGAGGCAATGGCCTTGTGCAACTGCCATTGGAAAGGAATTTCAATATTTATGAAAATTATTTATGCAAATTTTGGTGTGGACTACAAATATAGAAATGCTTTCCGATGGCAGTTGCGTCTGATTATTGTCTGCTGTAATACATTATAAAATATAATTAAATGTTAACTATAAGAGCACAAGTTATTTTCTGCTGAACTTCTCTAGACTTACACTCTGGAGAATTGTAGTGCGTAATAGGTTGGCAAACATGTTTACAATAGCGACAATTGTGAAAGTACTATAGCATCGACTAGAAAACACAGTCCAGTTTGAATATTTGTACAAATAGAAAACGATACATTAATTTCTTTATACCAGTGGTTCCCAAACATTTCCTAGTGGCGGCGCCCTTTCTTTTTCAATTAAAATACTTCCATGGCGCCCTACTCTAAGTAAAAGGATGGCTATTACTAAGAGTTAACAATAAAAAATCTCGTGTTTCTTTATTATTTTTTTAACTTTATTATTAAATTTAATTAGTTTTAATTTATAATTAAAATGATGGATGAGCCTGCTAAGCACTGCACATTTTCTCAAATCGTGAAGATATACTGAACACTCATTTGCGTTTCCACGTCTTTACTTGCTTTTTACTACAGCGGCTGCCGAAAACCCTGATGCTTCGCACAAATACGAAGTCGAAAATCCGCTGAGTCTTATTACGTAGAAGGGTATATTAATCGTTTATTGAAATCCAAAACTCAGTCAATTCTACGCTGCCAAATTATGTTTTCAAACTGCTATCACAAGATACGATTCTCTTCTTCTATAGAAGTAAACTCACACGGAACTAGTGTTAAATGGATTTTGAATACACCCAAACTTATCGAACTTTCATTCGGAAAATATTTTTCTACGCAGATAATTAGATGTGATAAGTGCTCCTCAAACATAGTTTTTATATCTTGAGAAAGATCACATTCATTTGACGTCAAAAATTGCTATAATATTAAGAATCAATCTTTGTCTGCATCTTCATTCAATTTTGTTCTCCATACTTTTTTATATATATGTTTTTTGTTATAGAAGCTTTCCGTTGATTTCAAAAGCTGCATGTTTCTGCAGAGAGACATTAAGGAAATTCAGCTTTTCAAAAATGTTTCATAAATATTAAAACAGTTTTATTAAAAATCAGCACCAGCAAAATATTCCGCATCTTTGTATCCCTCGTCTTTACGGAAAATAAAAATTGCTGGCGGCAATTCAAAGGCACTTAAAAATTACTTCGAGAGAGCCAACCTGCACTGCTATATTAAAAGGTAAAGACGAGTGTTCAACTCCCATATCCTCCCACAGTTTTTTTAAAAACCTTTCATGCAATGGACAATATTTTATTAAATTTACCACACATTGAAACACCTGATTCAGTGGAGGACTCAGATGCTTTGACGTTCTCTATGAATAATAGTTTGTATCGAAAAATGTTATTTTTGAAATTCAAAATTTAAAGTTGTTAAAAGGCATCTCTATGGACCCACATATACCACAAAAGATTGGCCCAATTGAAAAATATTTAGATCTCCCGCAGGAGGCCTAAAGTTTGCATTTTCTTTAAAAATTCGAATTTTTTAATTTTTTTAATGGAAGATTAAGAAATTATTCTTCTTCAAAGCCCACATTAAACATATTTTTTAAATTATAAGAAAATGGTCATTTGTCTAAAAGTTCTATGAATCTAAATAAACTGCAGGGGATCTAAATGTTGCATCAGAGTATTATATTTTTGTATACGTTAAATTCTCACACTTCTCAAACTTTTTGTTCTTGAAAAAGCAAAATTACTTAATATTACAAAAAAAAAGTCGAATTTTTAAAGAAAATTATAATATTTAGGCCTCCTGCGGGAGACCTAAATATTTTTCAACTCCATAGGGAGAAGTGTTTATCAACTTGAAATTTTGAATTTGGAAAAAACGTTTTTTCGGTACACACTCAAGAATAATGCAATGGGTCCGCAGTCCATTTGTTGATTTGCTTCGAATAGGCACCTGTAAGCGAGCTTCATTGGTACAGACAGCAACGTATTTAGGACAATTCAAATTGTTTTCAGATATGAATCTCAAACAGGTCCTTCGCTCCTGCAGTGATATTTTTACAAAACAGAAGATCTTTAATATTATTAAATACATCTATAAACTGTAGACAGCATATCAAATTAGCATCTTTATTATTATCCGTAGCCTCATCTAACTGCAACCCAAATTCAACTCCTTTATTTTGTTCAATTAATTGATCTTTGATATTTATCTTCCGCCATTTGATGTATTCTTTGACTAACTGTGTTATTAGCTTATTAGACAAAAGCACTTGGAATTATGAAACTTTTACAATATTTCGCGGCGCCCTTGTGAAGACGCCGCGGCTCCCCGGGGCGCCCCGGCGCACAGTTTGGGAATCACTGGGTTATACCATATGTCACATGTAATAAATACAAAATAAGTAGCGCCATCTACATGTGGTAGATTTTTTTATTTCAAAAGTTTGCTACAGTCTGCTATTTGAATTGAGACGAAGCCTTAAAACAAAAAAAATTATTTTAAGTAGGAAAATAACAAGTGACAATGACACTGAATCAAATATCAACATTAGCCAACTCTTTACATCTTCTTTTCAACAACATAGTGGTCTCAGAATTTTTCACGATCATCTTTTTATAATCATGCACCTCACAATTGTTCAAATGCCTAAATAATTGAATCTGCTATTGTAAGAAGCTGAAAGTTACTTTTCTGTCATTCTGAATTATTGGCACATGATAATTTTAAGATATAGACACACTGTTGAAGTTGTTGAAATGGGAGGACAAAAGTCTTCATCAATTCACCCTCGCATGGGGAAAAGGGGAATTCAGTTGTTCTTAGAAACTACATATGGGTTTAATGAGGATTTTTGAGATACTGATAAAAACACCAATAAAACGGAACACAAATATCCAGCTTTTTTTTGATTTTATTGAAGATTTGTCATTTCTAGATTTTAGAACGTAGCAATGTGTTGTTAGAATAAAAAAAAAATGTCAATGCTCTGAGAGACTCTAGAAAAGTATTGAATTAAACTGTAAGTGGAATTTCGTAATTCAAAGATTTTTGTTTGTTTCTACAGCACAATATGTCTTATTACTAAATTGAATAATAGCATGTTGCATATTTAGCAAATTTATTTTATTAGGTTACCAACCTGAATAGTTTGTAGTCAAAATTGTATCTAACTTCTTTTATTTGAATGTGTGTGACTGTGGTCGCGTCTACTCTCTAGTCGGCGTAGCGCCTGAATAAGGTTGACAGTGAAGTGTGACTGCCCGCAGTCCAGTAAGATCTGAATCGCAATCTTAAAAAATTTTGAATTTACAAAAAAGCTATGATTGGAGATAATTCCATAAAGACTGCCTAATATAGACTGAAACTACAACTATATTCCCATCGCATGTGGTTCAACAGTTCGAGAAAACTACAAATAATTTTTAGAACATGGTGACACGTGTATCAATTAAAAGGCACCAAATTATAAAAGAATGTGTAACTGGGAGTTAGGGCTTCCAATCCCGAACAATATACTGATCCCGGGATTTCATGATTAAAGATTTTGTAATCCCGGGAACCCGGAATTCATGACAAAAGCAAAAATAGCCAGATCAAAACGCCTGGGAAGCCAAAAGTTACCAAATCCAGTCAGTAAGAAACACCTAAAAAATACTTGATTGGACAATATCTCTTACCCCGAAACTTGATCAACATATTCAAATTTTACCTTACAAGTAGAAAACCAAAATTGTCGGTTTAAAAGGTGTCAAAGTGTGCATATTGACATCAATAATAAACAAAATTTAAACTCTATTAGATAATAACTTGCTCTTTCATCTTACGTATCCTCCAAAAATTTTACGTTTTTGTAAAATGTTTCAAGAATAGTCACGGCAAAAGAAATTGTTTGATCGAGTCAAATTTTCAATTTTTCATATTAAAGTCAATAAACATTTTGATGATTTTTTGGTTTCTTCTTTAAGATAAAATTGGATAACTTTAGAATTCATATGTTATGGATGTTTATTATGCAAATAGACTAGCTGTTTGCAGTTTCAATAAAACGATTATTGTTTACAAAAACAGACAGGTATAATGACTTTTAGACCCAGTTCTAAACGCGTCTTCAAGTAAACCGTTATTTATTGTTAAAAATTGATGTAAATATTCAATTTCTTGTCATGAACAAAATGAATATTACTTGTACGTTTTTCGGTTTTGTCAAATATAGTTCACAGCCCAACCCACATTAGAAAAATACATTTTTATCTAAGTGCACTTTTTGACAAAACCTTTCCACTATAAAAGCCATAATTGCGCGAAGAAGAAATGTCAAAAATTACACCCTATGACAGAGATACATCGTACCTAAATATTTCGTTTTTTAGTTTAAGGTAAAATCCTTAAACTGGAAGAAACTTGAAAATCGGAACAAGAAATGACATCGTTTGTTTGATTGGAGTGAACCATCGAAAGATTAATAACAACGATTAATAGCAAATCATTTTTGGTACAATTTGAGTTTCATTTTACAGTCAAATATATTGAGATTAATTTGTAATTTACTTTATAAATATTTTCATTATTTTTTTCGCTGCTTTTATACCTATTTACTAATTTTATATTCTGTAGTACAGTCATGGAAATAAGTAAGTTCGTATCGCTATTGCAGGATTTGAAAATAGTATGTCGGTTTTGTGTACTGGTCTCCCTCGACCCGGCCGCTTCGCAAAAAGTTGTCCGTCACGAGGTGGTTTTTCGATGGATGTAATGTAACGGGATTTAGTTTATTTTGAGCGTGTCCGATCTTTCCCTTAATGTGATACCTTCATTGCACTGTAAGAAATGTAATATGACCACTACAGTTAAGTTTACGAGTAGGTAATGCATTTAATTAAATATAGAATTATTTATATATAATAATATTAATAAACATTAAAGTTTTTGATAATACGATACAAAAATCTCATTTTAAGATATTGCGTAATATCACGACACATTATATAAATTTATTTCATTTAATACACATATTAATTACGTAAGTATATGCACAAATCAACTTGTTGCCAAGGATTATCGCTGAATATAGACTATTTCAGAATTGTAATATTAAAATATATTCACTAAATGTAAATAAATTCTCTAAATTTAATTTAAATTTATATTTAGGATGGAACATGTAGTTTGTATGAAGGACAATGGCAATATTATATATGTATTTACTTTACAGCAGTTAATATTTCAATCATCTTTCATGCGATCTAATACATGCTTGACAACCAAAATAATTAAAATTATAGCAATAATATATACAAGATGTCCCACGATTCTTCCGCAAAATATTTTTTCAGAAAGTAAATTACTTTTTCAATGCATTAACACTTTACAGCCGTTTGAATCATTAACAATATCTCATTTTAAACGGCTCCAACTTCTGAAGGAACAGAGAAAACCAGTAAGACAATATGAAACTTATTACTTTCAACTTTCTAAAAAAAAAAACAAGACATTTTGGTATTTATGTATTTATGTTGTCTAAATGTTATTTTAGATGGTCGTATATTTTGGTTTATTTAATTTTTTAAATAATAGTTATTACATATTTACATTCCATCAAAATTCGTCGAAAGTTTAGAGCATGCTTCCACAAGCTATTATAAATTTTTGTAAATTAGGGATATGCATAATTGTCATTATTTTCAGTTGTCAGATATTTATAAACATATTGCTGTAAAGTAAATACAAAATAATAATATAAAAAATTGTAATGATACATTCATGTTATAAAAAATATGTACTCCTTTCTGTTTATTAAGTTAAACACTGTAAAATATCGTTGAAGCTAAATATCTCAAAAATACCTGTAATTCACAAGTAACAAATTACCATAAATACAAATTTAAAGCAATTTAGTTTTAATTTATTTCTATTTTGTGAATAAATGTTAATACATAATATGTTAGTTCTGAAATATCAAATAACCTTCAGTAAAAATATTAACAACAAGAAATTGATTTTTGTAATTATTAACGCAAAAAAAAGCTAGTAGATGCAATAAGTTTGTATAATTTGTTGTGTTTTATGCAATATCTTGAAATGAGATTCTCATTTCATGTAATCGAAAACTTTTATGTTTATTAATATAAAATTAACACTATATTTAATAAAAACGCAATTACATTGCAATGTAGGAATTACATTAATTAATTACACATTAAGCTGATAAATAGAATCATATAAATCATTATAAACCAATTCAAAGCAGTCGTACAAGGTTCCGCAAATAATAAATTTCCGATATACGAGAATGCAGCGTAAACGGACTATTGTTTGCACTTAGCGGCCGACCAGAATAACAAATAATTCGTACATGGAGGTATCATCGACACACTGCTGAAATACTGATACGAACTTACTTAATTGCAAGACTGTTTTGAATACAGCCTGTATTTTTTGTTGAGGTAACTAAAAATACTTAAGCAAGCTGAAAAGGTTCATGTCGGCCTCCATACTGACTTATATTCTGTAGTACATCATTATACAGGTATAGAAATCCGCCACCAATTTTTTTTATTTTTTTTTTACTTTTAGGTATGTTTTTTGTTTCAGTTTTAAATACAGCCTGTATTTTTTGTTGAGGTAACTAAAAATACTTAAGCAAGCTGAAAAGGTTCGGCCTCCATATTGAATTATATTCTGTAGTACATCATTATACAGGTATAGAAATCTGCCACAATTTTTTTAAATTTTTTTTCACGTTTATCTTTTAAATACAGCCAGTATTTTTTGTTGAGGTAACTAAAAAGACAAGCAAAATACTGATATAGCTGAAATACTGATACGAACTTACTTAATTCCAAGACTGTACATCATTATAAAGGTATAGAAACCCGCCACCAATTTTTGTTATTTTTTTTACGTTTAGGTATGTTTTTTGTTTCAGTTTTAAATGCAGCCTGTATTTTTTGTTGAGGTAACTAAAAATACTTAAGCAAGCTAAAAAGGTTCATGTCGGCCTCCATATTGAATTATATTCTGTAGTACGTCATTATACAGGTGTAGAAATCTGCACTATTTTTTAAATTTTTTTTTACGTTTATGTTTTTGTATTAATAATGTATATTATATTTTAAATATAGCCAGTATTTTTTGTTGAGGTAACTAAAAAGACTTAAGCAAACTGAAAAGGTTCATGTCAGCCTCCATATTGAATTATACACAGTGATCTAAAATGATTGAGGACAGGTTGAATTTCCCGCCAATTTGAATAATTGTGATGTTGCAATGGTTGCAAATGACAGCTGTTATTTTGGTCCAGTGGCGTAGGTGTTTCTTTTTGTAAAGGGATTATCTATTCTCTGATTATAATTAGGTTTATTAAATTTTAACTATTAATTGAATTAATTAATTATTATTTTATTTTTAGAAAGACTCTTCAAGTACCCAATAACAAATTAATTGAAAAAAAAGATGAAGTATCGTCGCAGAGGAACGTAACCCTGACTGACGAGTTCACTATGGTATCTGACAGTGATCATAACCTGTATCATGCACACATACCATCTTAGTAACACTAAAACTGTGGCGGGAAATTCAACCTGTCCTCAATCATTTTAGATCACCCGTTATCTACTTCTTGCAACATCTGTTCCTCCTATTATAGCAACAGGTTGGTGTAAACGAACATTTTATGATTGATACTTAATTTTATCAGAAAGGGTGCTGTTATAGATTGAAGCTCATACTTAAAAAATAGCAGTTCAATTGATGTATTGTAGATCAGTGCTCAGCCGTGCTGAAGTTAAAATACCCCCACTGTAAAATATTTAAAAAAAAGTTAACCGATTTTGCCCATTCACTTGTCCTTACCTTTTAATAGATAAGCTTGTATACCAAATTTCAGATCAATAACTTCAAAATTACTGCAGTTATCGTGTTCACAGACGGACGGACATTTATAGCAAACTCAATATACCCCTCACCACAGTAAATGTGGGGGGTATAATAAGAAAATAATTTAGATTTAACTTTTTCGGGATCCCAGGATTTAGATTTATAATCCCAGGATTCCGAAAGAGCTCATTATTTGTCGGGATCCCGGGATTGGAAGCTCTACTGGAAGTATAGGAGCCAGAAAAAATTTGAAGTAATAGATATTGTGTTTGAAATAATATATGCAAATAATCTATACTTAGAAAATCATAACTGGTAGGCGCAGATATTCCCCATTAGTTTCTTAGTTATCTATAGACTTTTGCCTCTGTAACACAGAGGCAAAAATCAATTGACCTTGCCAGTGGACTTGCAGGTTGTTTGTGGACTCAAAAATTCAATTATTTTCTAAAAAACTATCTACTTTTTTAAAAGCTCTTTGGAAATCGCAAGGAAATGGGTTTTTGGGAAAATCACAAAAACAATATAACATACAATTAAAAAAATATGTCAAACATACTTATGTAGAGCCCTTTCAAATGATACCCCATGAACGCACATATACCATTTATTTTCTATTAACACTTAAAACCAGAGAGGAATTTCTGGCATACCGTTAACTTACAGATATATTTATAATTAAAATACAGTGCAACCGCTGATCCTATAAGCCGTATGCACATTGCAAATCCTGTTGTAAGGATAAGTAAAATTAAAATATTTATTAAAAAAATGAGTATCACATCACATTGCATTTAATTGTTAGGATTAGAGGGGTTGTACTGTATTATATTAATTTTAAACAATAAGTAAAAACAAACTCACATTCTCTAAGTCAACATCAGTGTCCTCTGATGGAGCAGATAGCCAAAATGTCGATGTTAATCTTTGATCCAAAGCTTCAGCGATTGTAAATATAGTCCTTCCTGCAAACTGTGTTAATAATGTTTCTGGCTGGGGTAGAGCAGGTTCTGGATACACCTCCTTCTCATTCAAAGATTCTATCTTTAGCAATTTGATTAAAGCGTTCACAGCATTCACAAGATTTTCAAATGTATTATCTTCTTTAGAAATAATCTAAAATGTATAATACAAAATATTAAATTGAAATCCTAATGCAGGTGATAGAAAGTAAAGAAATAATAGTGGCCAACCTAAACCCAAATATATGGGAAGGATTGAGAAAAAAATTAACAAGATTGGTGGCTTAGCTATTGACAGTAATAACCACTATGCCAGAAGTCAATATTATTATGAAAGTAAAACAGAAATACATATAGCTTAAGTGCTACTGTATAAAAATATAAAAAATTACATGAGAAAAAAGTTGCCTTGGTTTATAAGAAAAGGTGAAGGCAATACATTACCTTTAATTGCTCTTCTATTGCATTCAACGGGTGTTCTGAGTCGGCTTCAGATTTCCACAAAACCAGAGTATGCAATTCATCAATGGTCATCTTCATTGTACGAGATTTAAATAACGTACCACTGTCAACATCTTCAGGAGTGTAACAAACACGTAAAAATTGGACCAATATATTTAATGTTGACAGGCAATCATCATTCTCTTTAGAGAAATTTTTCTCAATATCTTTAAGGATTTTTACAAACACACTTCCTTTCTTCAAAAGTCCATCTCTCAAGAAATAAAATCCATAGTCATGTTCGGTGAGCAACAACAATGTTCGAGCAATCGGTAGATATGTTACAAAGGAATGCTCATTTGTGAGATGTTCAATAATCATACAAATGTACATGATTAAGTGATCCTTCATTGGCAATGCGTTAGCTAAATATTTTTCAGACGTTAAACTATCATCGCTTGCGGTTTGAAGTAAGGTGATTTCAGTATCGCAGAAAGTCTGAAGAATACTCAAAATGCATTCTTGTGCTTGAATGTGAGAACTAGAATTGTTTTCCAATTTTAAAATGTTGTTGAAGGAGTCAATCAATGCTGGATATTTCTCATCTCCTTTAACCGTTATTGTATTATGCAATAAATGCAAAGTAGCACACTTTAAAGGACTGTGTGTCACTAGACATGCCAAGAAATTCAAGAGACGAGCAGTGTTACTATTGCAGGGATTATTTTTAGTTTCTTCTTTTGTTAAGAGCACATTGTAGAGTGCATCGAGGATACCCCTAGCTATAACAATAGCTGAGCTTGCTGCTAAGTCAGATAATTGTACACATACCCTCCGCAATAAATTTAGTAATGGTTGATTCGTTGTTATGCACATTTGTGTTAGCACTTCTTGAATCGAACTACTATGTGAGTGTAAATGAGCCGACCATAATTTTCTTAGATTGATCGTCCAGGATATTTCATCAGGCGTCAATACTTCTAAAGTATGTATTGGTAAGGGCAAAGGCAACAATTCAGAAAAAATTAACAGCCCCGAGATAAACGTATATGGTGCAGTGGTTATATACTTTATCACCTCACCACACATCATAGACCATAATGTTTTAATCAATGACTCTTTTTCATGAATTTCATCTGACACAGGCTGTGTGTATACTAATAGGGTGTCAATAATCTCTACACAAGTTTTGATTGTCTTAACATAGTGTACGGCACTGCTAGGAAAAGACTTTAACAAATTATAAGTTTGAAGCAAAATTGGAACAGCAGTCAAGTCCTTAAATTTCGTGTTACGACATTGAATAACATAGGTTAGCATCTGCTTGAGCAATTCAACGCAAGGTTGCACTACATTTGCTATATAAACACCTTGCATAGATACAAAACTGTGCGTATGTAATGAGGGTTGTTCATAATGGTTGCAGATTTTCTGTAAAATTTTTGTGATCATGCTCACGCCCTCTAGAGTGTACAACTGTAAAATAACATGTTTATATTTTAATTCAATATAGTTACTTAGCGGATTTTCTGATATAACTGGAGCTTTGTTGGCATGTTTTGAAATACCTAAAAATTGTATAACTTGTAAAGATGTTATTAATTCACCAGGATAATTTGTAATATTATCCAAATTTTTATTTATGATTTGAATATGTACACTTATATCATCATATCTGAGCGGATCCTCAAATTCATATAACGGCTTCAAAAACGGCTCAATATCTGCCAACCGATTTGCAATGTAACCTTCAAACAATTCTTGTTGTCTTGTAATGTGCATAATTTTTGGTGAGTATTGTTCCAAAAATTTGATATTTGAAACATAAGTTACAGTAAAATATATTAAATCAACTATGTATCCTACAGATGGTGACCTCCTAAATTTGCTTACAATTCCTTCCGACCGCTCTTTCAATGCTAAATTGTCAAAATACAAAAGTAAGCAATTTATGTTGTCATCCATTCCGAGCATTTCAGCAACAGATATCCGACCTATATTTGTAAATGTTAAGCAAAATAATCCGTGCATTTGATTTATAACGTCAATGTCTTCCAAATCATGATTATTCTTTTTACCAATATCAAACAATGCATCAATGTAATAAAGCGCTTGTACTTTATATGCAATCTCTAATCCTAAATTATGGGATTTAAATTCTAACGAATCTGAAAATTGTAACTCTTCATCTGGCTGCATTAATACTTTAACAATCATGGTTGAAACCTCAATATTTTCAGACAAATAATTTAATCCTTCTCGATTTGACAACAATTCTGTTAAAATCTCACAAATTGGTGTTTTTATTGATGACCGATTCATAGTATTTGATTCTGTTAATAAGATTAAAAAGCATTCTAATAAACTGTGCATCTTACAAAATTCTATTAGAACATTATCATCATCAATATTATTAATTTCAAACTGAGCAGCCACAGGTAGGAATCTTTTTGGTTGGGACATTGTAAAACTATCATTTTGGCAAGCATTCAATATTTGATTCAAACCCTTTGTCATTAATTTAACATCATCCATCGTAAAATTATAATTGCCAATGCGAATCTTTGAAGTAGTAAAGTGCAGTTTTTCTAAAACTTCATATATATTGAGTTTCTTCAGAATTGAATTCAACGCAAATTTTAAGCGTACTAGTGGATTCTTTCTAAGCAATTCCACCAGCGTTTTGTATCCATTCTGTTGAGAATATGGAATGTTCTCATAATAACCATTTTGTACTGATAAATCAAGACCTGTTAGGAAATGTTCAACAGTTTGTCTGTTTTGCAGATATTTGTCTAAAGCACGTAAAATCATAAGCTTTATGGATAGTGCCATAAACTCTATTTGATATAAGTTTAATAAAACTTTATCAATGTAAAATCGTCTTTGCCAAAGTATTTGTATAAACTCCAGACTATGGCAGCACCATTCTGTTAGTTTGATCCCACATTTTATATGACGAATTTTGTAGCACGGCTTGTATTGCTCATTTGCCATCTTATAGTCCAACGATATAATAATCCAGTTTAGCAAGGTCTCTGTTATAAATTTCACCTGCGACACAATTTCTTTTTCGCTGTCACTCAAAGTTCTTGTTAAGCTTTTAGTTTTTTCATAAATCTCAACAATGTAACAGAAATGTTTTACATTTGTAATTGTGGTTATCACTTTTTCACATAGATGAACAAGTTCTTCTTTGATTTCCTTGTCTAATTTAGTAAAATCTTTAAGCTTGTACTCGGTAATACTAGATTTGAAAAAATCATCAGCAATACCAAGCACTGATTTCAATTCTTCATCCAATTCAATTGAATCATCAGTTATAACATACAGAGATGTTGTTTTATATTTTTGAAGGTCTGTTGTGCCAGGAACAAACTGCTTAATGATGTCGTCATTATTGGTATAGGTATTGTAGTCGTAATCAACGTCTTGATAATGTTCATCATCTAGAATATCTTCGTCACTAAGAATTGGTTCAAATTCTTCTACATCCATTAGTGGAGTTTCCTCAGTCACAGGAGATGGACTTTCCTTTGTTTCTTTTGCTGGACTCTTTACTGACGTCTTTTGAATATCGATTACCTCCTTTTCCTTTTTCTGTTTCTCTACTGCAGGCTGGGGTTCTTCTTCTGATAATATTTCAACATCATGCGGTGAAAGTTCCTTACGGTCTGAATGTGGCGTATGTGGTCGCTTTGGTGAAACAATTGGCGGGGTCCTTGGCCGTTTTCGCACCTCGTCTCTGTCATCCCTGTTGTAGGGTCGCCTATTGAACCAAAGAAATCATTGAATTTTATCATAAGCAAATAATCTTTTACTCAGTGATATACTTTGCAAAGTTTAATCAAGAATCAAGAATTGGATGGTGACGTAATTACAATCAAGAACACGCAAACAGTCCAAACTCCATTAACTGAAAGAATGATGTAGCATCATCGTTGGGTTCACTTATATTCCTGACTGTATCTCAATCTAGTATAGGCTCGGATGTATTGCATATGCATAATAGAACAAACTAAATAGTAAACATATGAGAACATGATGGACGGCTATTCAAACAACAAAAAATTCACTGACTTGGACAGCCGCATACATATTAAGACGCAAGTAATTGTTGGGACTCTGGATCAACATCAATGTCATAGAACAAGCGGTATTGCCAAAAACCTTAAAGTTGTCAGAACAGCAGCTGTATTCAAAAAAAGATGCAGACAAATCTACAAAACCCTGAAAAAAGAGAAAAATTTTGAAGTGCAGACGTGTGACTAAGCTGGGCATTTGACCTGATACCATACACAGAGGATGGAGCAGTACAATGTCAGAGACTTTGTTTTGAAACTTGTCGCAGCGTATCTTAGCAACAAGATGCACGAAATAAGGGCATAATAAGGGTTAATGAAGTTAGAAACTTCTGGGAATCAACAGTCGCAATTCCACAGGGCTGGGGGGACTTCATAATATATATAAACAACCTCTCAGTAGAAATAACTTTTAATTGTACGAATCTGATTACCTCATCAGGCATACATTCCCAACTCCAATCAGAAGCTAAAGCCCACTAGGCCCCTTCTTATGCTTCTAGTCTTGTCAGTTTAGACGCAAAATCATTGAACATTATAAATATAACGCCGGCCTATGGAATAAAATACCAATGGATTCAGAAAAATGTCCTAAACATCTTAGGTCGCTCCCACACGCAATGCAAAGCTATGCACTGTGTGTGCCAACGTTGGTCATCAGAGTGCTTCGCATAGCGAGACACAACTGTGTCTATGCACATCGCCAATATGTTGACCATGTCTGCTTATTTCATTCAGTTTCAGCATTGTACGTACTACCGATGTAAAGTTTTGTTATCTATCTATGTTTGTACATACTTCAACGACCAATTATGATATATTATTATTTGCCCAAATGGCTCATTTCCCAAATGTAAAACATGAAAACACACTGTGTATTTCGTAAATTTATACACAACAATTTATTATGGTTCTTATAAGCATTATATTAGTAGTATATTAGTATCGAAAAAGAATACAAAGATGGCGGGCAGAAAAATTTTAAAATGCAGTAAATTTGATAAAAATATAAGCAAGACTGAATACAAAATTGGATATGCGGGCAAAGTAGAGGCTGGGTTCACTTGGATTGTGCGGGAACGCAAACCGCAAACTGCAAACCGAGAAAGGTTTACTGGGAAAACATAATTTTTCCTGGACATGTGACCTGTTGAAGAGTGAGGTTAGCAAGGCATTTTCACAAGCAAATCTAAGTCAGGAAAGCAAAGACAAACCTGAAACAACCATGAGAGACATCGTGCGAGAATTAAAGTTAGTTAGAAAGAGACAGGTAAAATCAGAACCCTGAAAGCCGAGATTCAGGACATGAAAAATTCTGTAGACTTTTTAACTGAAAAGTATGATGAACAGAAAAAACTGAACAAAGAATTTAGAGATGCAATTAAAGAGATGAAAAGCAAAAATTACATATTACAGTCTGAACTAAGCCATTTGAAAGACATTGTCCAGCAGTATGAACATGATAAACGAAGTAAGAATATGAGGCGTCTAGTATCAAATCCAGCTCAATCCTATTTTATAAATTTTACAGGAGAGAGAGAAAACGTTTCATGCTGTGCACATTTAATTTTTCCAAAATATTTTTTTTTCGTTTGCACAACTTATGGTGCGTGATTCCAAATTCTTGTTCAGCTTTAAGTGAGCAGTTCTGTATAATTATTTATAATTAAAAATTGTTTGGATTAAGCTGGTTTTGAAAAAATCCAAGGGAAAATCTCTAAAAAAATCATTAGTCTACCACTGGGAGGTATTAACACACTTCTTTGAATCATAATTATAATTACAAACATTTTTATGATATAACTATGAACATAATTTACAATTATTATTGTCATTAGATCAAAACATTTTCATGGGAGTTTACGTTGGCAACACATTCGCCTTCGTCGAAGAAATTATTTTGTTGAATGTAGGTCCTCGCTATGTATAATATTTGAGGAATTTGATGGCCATCCACTGATCCCCAAAATGTTTGGTGAGCAAATTGTTCACGTCTTTGTTTGAGCATCCGGAACGCCAGTAGCCACAGAGGAAGCTTCTGTGGAAGTTTTGAATTGTTTTGTGTTTCTTTGACACGCTCTTGAAAGTGCCACGGTCCGAATTATAACAAACTTCATCTCTTACTTCGGTGTCATTTTTTATCTTGTTCCTGATAAAATGTAAAATGCCAGGTATCACTGTCCTGTGATGTGCAAAATAGAGGATACAGCAGCTTTAAAATCGTAACCAGTTCGTTCCCAAGAAGCAAAAAGAAAGTGGTTTCTTGCTGAGCAAGAATGGCTGTATATTAACATGAATGGCTGTTATTAAAAAATAACAATACTAAACCAAAACATCCAGTCACTAAGATCGAAGCTAGATGATCTACAGATTCTTTTAAATAGTAGCAACTTTCAGATAGTAACAATAACTGAACATTGGCTCAAAAGTGGTGATATCGATGGAATGCACCTAGACGGTTTTACGCTAGCCTCGTCATATTGTAGAACAAACTCAATCCATGGGGGTACATGCATATTTATAAAAAATGGGATAGAGTTCCTAGAACTGGATGAGATAAAAGGGAGGTCAACAGAATCCACCATTGAATGCAGCACAGTAAGAATAATGAGTCTGGACAGTATCGTTGTGGCTATGTATAGATCCCCACTCGGCGAAAAGGAAGAATTTTTCTCTGCATTGGAGGAGATACTACAGGGAGTAATATGAAAATACCCACACAATGCCGTCGTCTTCATATGTGGAGATTTTAATATCAATCTTCTAAATGCAGAAGATAGAAATACAAAAAAATTTGTGGATTTGCTGTCAATGTTTGCCTTGGTACCCACTATTAAGGAAGCAACTAGGTTAGGACGAAATGGAGGCGGAACTTTGATAGACAACATATTTACAAACCACCAGTGCGGTGAAGGAACGGTATTGAACACGGCACTATCTGACCATATAGGCACGCAACTAACATTTCAGACTAGCAGATCAGATGTAAAAAACAGCAAAACTCTTAGAAGAAACTTAAATACCAAAGCATTACATGCCATTAGTAATGGTTTAATGAATGTCCATTGGATGGATGTAATAAGAGATAAAGATGTCAATACATGCATGAACAGCTTAATTGGAGTAATACAAAAAGCATTGAATAAGCATGCTCCTGTGCAACTTAAGAATTCGACAGAAGAGAAACGATCATGGATTACCCAGTCAATCAAGAACTTAAGCAGAGTAAAACGACAACTGTACTATGGAATGAAGAAGGAAAGGGTCCCTCTACAAACTTATAAATCATTTATAAGGGAGTTTAGAACTCAAATATCTAAGGCAAAAAATGATTTTAATACCAAACAAAATTGCAATGTTGGTAAAACTACATGGAATATAATAAATACACTGTCCGGAAAAAAAAACAAAAGTCCTTTGATATCAAACTACTACAACAAGATCCCAATGAAAGCATTAAGTCTATTGTAGATAGAAAGAATGTATTTTTTATAAAAACCTGTGAGCACACACCTCTCAGTACAGACAAAAAGTACAAACTAAGAAGTAACGACAGTACAATGATCTTAAGAGATACTGAACCAATTGAGATATTCAACATAATAAATGGGCTAAGAAATACTGCTGCTACGGGTCCGGATGGCATCTCCGTTGGTCTATTGAAGTCCTGTGTGTCTGTACTCATGGTGCCTTTGTCGGATGTCATTAACAAGGCGTTTCAGCAGGGAGTGTTTCCGAATCAGCTAAAAATGGCCAACATAGTACCTGTATATAAGAAGGGCGACAAGACCATAACATCTAACTACTGACCCATTGCTTTAACATCAGTTATTGCAAAAGTATTCGAAAATGCAATCCTGAACAGAATGATAATAATAATAATAATAAAGTATCTTTATTTATAGGTTGCAATACACAAGCCACAAATAGTGTCACAAAAAAATATACATTTGGTATAATTAAATAAATACAAATTAATAGAAATCGTTTACATGATAAGGCTCTAAAGTGCACAAGTACGAGAACAGTTCTTTACGAATTGCAAGTGGATAATTTAAGTTTTTTATGAAAGAGGGAACACTGTTCCACAGTTTGAGACAAGAGTACACAGCTCCACGGGCATACTTTGATAGTCTGTGCCTAGGAAGAATATAATGCTGGCCACGCCTACAGTTGTAAAAGTTATCAAGTTTCCGCGGTGTTCGCGGAAATAATGAGGATTTTTCAGTAGGAAAGAATGCTTTCATCATCTTCTTATGTTATACGAAGATTGTCAAGGGAGGTTGGTGTTGATGCTGCACTGATGTCATTTCTACAAGACTGGTCTACTAGCCGAAGAACAAAATGCTTATATAGAGGGTAGGGCCACGACCAGGGCAATTTATATGATCCTAACTGGAATACTCCGCCTGAACGCCTGAACTCTGGTGCCAGTGTCGGAGCTGTTTTCATGGATCTGACCAAGGCATTCGACAGTGTAGACCATGCCATACTGATAAGCAAGATGGAAACCATGGGGTTTCGTGGCAGGATTGCTTCTGTGATTGGGTCCTACCTCGAGAACAGGAAGCAGAGAGTGATAGACACCAATGATGGGATGCGAGTGTGTTCAGATTGGCTTGGTATGGAGAGAGGAGTTCCACAGGGGTCGGTTCTCGGTGGAATTCTATATATGTACTTTATGTACCAACGACCTTCCCTCCGTGTTGCACAGTCGGGTCGGCATGTATGCAGACGACACGTCTGTCGTGGTTAGTGCTCCAGATGTTGCCGCTCTGCTTGATGAGATGTCGTCTGTCCTCACAGAGTGTGAGGAGTGGTTCGGTCAGAATAAGATGCATATCAACATCGACAAGACGCAGATAATGAAATTTAGCATCAGAAAGGAAGAGCCGGTCATAGTGAACCACGCTGGAAGTACCATCACATCATTAACAGAAGCAAGGTTCCTTGGAATCACAGTCGATGCTATTTTTTGCTGGAGTCCACATATATCCAGACTTGCGGGAATGCTTTCATCATCTTCTTATGTTATACCAGTTATACGAAGATTGTCAAGGGAGGTTGGTGTTGATGCTGCACTGATGGCCTACCACGGAATGGTCGCTTCAAGACTCGGTTACGGAATAATATTCTGGGGTGGAGCTGTTGCAGTGGCAAGAATATTCAGACTACCAAAAGCCTGCATCAGAGCAGTATTAAAATTACAGCGGAGGGATAGCTGTAGGCAAATCTTTAAAAATAAATGTATACTCACTGTTACAGCAATGTATATGTGCTTGAAGCTTGTTGTTTTGTGAAGAAACATTATGATGAGTTTTTTAAACGACATGAAGTTCATCACAGCTATTCTACCCGCACTTTTGACCGCAGTCTACCCTTCAGAAAATCCACCGAAGCACTTGGATACAACTCATGAAACTGTACCACCACATACCACCATCCATAAGAGCTAAGCCATACAGAAGATACCGAGTGCAACTTCAGAAATATCTGATCGAGAGGGATATATACTATCTGAATGAATATTATGTTTGATTCATACCATATTTCTTTTGTCATATTTTAAACGATGGTCTATGATTTGTAAATCTTTTGGAACTGAATAAAGTTTATTATTATTATCATTATTCTTGGGGTCTATCTGCTTTTCTTCTTTATTTTCTTTTCTATACGGCAGAAAACGCGGTCAGATAGTAGGAAGGAATGCCCACAATAACTCAACTGTGCAATCAGTATGGAGTTCTATTTTGTTTTCCGTCACAAAAGCACCCAACCTTTTCAACCTCAGGAGGCATTCTAGCATGGTTGAGCAAAAACTCAAATTGCCGATGACATTTTATTTTAAGTTTTTTCTGTTCTTTCTCACACCAATAATACACAAACACGTCCCTGGGAGTTTGAGTTTTTAGCCGGGGGGCGCACATAGCGGCCTGCAGTGGAAGCATGGATTGAGCTGGGTTTGAAAAAATACTGGTTTTGACACATGTTTTCGACAGGATTGTGTTGTATTCGTTCAAAATCGTTTTGTAGGGTGATAGTATCGACCAAGCCTTATCAAATTAAGGGGAATCCATACCCCCTACGTTTTGCTTGCAAAACACGCAAAAGTTCTGAGGCTTTTTCTCAGCAATTAGTTCACATAATCGTAAAAGAAATACACCAAATTAAAGATAAAAGATATATAATTTTGCGTCTAGTGGTAGATTTTTGATAGTTCTGTTCGTTTTTGACAAATCTATTTCTGAATATGACATAAAATTGGCTGATTTTGCAATTTTTTTACGAAGAACTCAGGTTAAAATTGAAAAAAAGTACCACATAATAGGTCTAAGTTACACCTTCCTCTATAAGTGTACAAAATTTCACGTAAAAATATCAATATCTTACATGCTTTTTTTCACTCAAAACTACTTCTTCGAGTACATGAATAAGTTATATTTTATCACGTAGCGTGGATGATACAACAACAACAAGTAATACATGTACACAGTGATCTAAAATGATTGAGGACAGGTTGAATTTCCCGCCAATTTGAATAATTGTGATGTTGGCAATGGTTGCAAATGACAGCTGTTATTTTGGTCCAGTGGCGTAGGTGTTCCTTTTTGTAAAGGGATTTATTCTCTGATTATAATGAGGTTTAAACTGAAACTATTAATTGAAATAATTAATTATTATTTTATTTTTAGAAAGACTCTTCAAGAACACAATCACAAATTAATTGAGAAAAAAGATGAAATATCGTCGCAGAGGAACGTAACCCTTACTGACGAGTTCACTATGGTATCTGACAGTGATCATAACCTGTATCATGCACACATACCATCTTAGTAACACTAAAACTGTGGCGGGAAATTCAACCTGTCCTCAATCATTTTAGATCACCCGTTACATTACCACAGCAAGTAATACACCTTTATCTATAATTTGATGTATAACATGAGAGAATTGATACAACATTAAGCTGACTATGGATGCTTATTTTATAGAACGTACCAGCAGTACTGATTCCTCTTAAGCAAAAAAGATACTTTCGAAAAAATATGGATTGAGCTGGTTTTGATACTAAACGCTTCATATTATAATATCAGGTGTAAAAGCTGATCTCAATTTAAATGGCAACGTGATGAAAGTATTGACTGTCCTAAAGGAAGATGTACAAAGAGAAAATATAGTCGCGATTAGAAGTATAAATGCAAAGAAAGAAAATTCGCCAGTACTGGTAAAACTTAAAGAACAGACTCTCAAGACAGAATTGATGCAGGCAAAGAAAAATAGGCAATTCACTACGAAAAGTTGTGGTATTGATGCTGAAGAAATGGAAATCTATATCAACAAGGATATGTCTAGAGAGAAGAAAATATTATTAAAAAAGGCTAGGGAATTGAGAGGTAGAGGCTATCATTTTGTATGGTTTCAAAGTGGTCAAGTATATATTAAGAAGAACGAAGAATCTATGAAGCCGAGGGTTCCGAATGTGGAGGAAATTATAGACTTACTCAATTGAAAGAATGTAGGTTCTTGATTAAATTAGATTGTAAACATGAAAAGAAAGAATAATAAATAAATAAGTAATGGAACTAGATCATATGAATATTTTGTACATAAATATACGGAGTCTCAATAACAAACTGGATGACATTACCATGTTACAAGCACAATATAAGCATAAGGTAGGTATAATTGTCTTTGTTGAGACATGGCTGAAGTCTGCTGAGACCAAGTTCTTTAACATCAATAGAAACACATCAACTCATTCTTGTAGACACAAAAGAAGGAGGTGCCGTGGCTATTTAAGTGGCAAATGATATTAACGGCAGTGTAAAGGATATTTTTTCTAATGACAACTTCAACACGGTAGTTCTTAGGGGTGGGCGATCTTGGAAATTTGTGATCGATCTTCGATCACAATTTGAGATCGATCTAATAGCTACATATAGGTTTCCAGAATTGAAAAATGGAAATTACTAGTTGGACCATCTGGAAACTCTGTTACAAAAACACAAAACTTTGCTACTAATATCAAATACGAACATAGACATTGTCAGACATTCCCCTAGTCAAAGAATGCAAACAATTGCTGGAAATTTATGGTGTTAACATAATTAACAAGGTAACCATTGACAGTGCTACAAGAATATATTCACATTACGGAAGAAAAAGCATACTCGATGATATAGTCTCAACTTGCAAACATGGGAACTTAAAGGGTATACTGAATGATTCTTATTTGTCCAACCATGAAACAATTGCTATAAAGACCAAACATGTTTTTAGAACCTTGACAAAGGGATGCTATCACACAAAAACCTTTGTGAAGAGAGCACAGTTCACAACTTTATCACAGACATATATGGAAAAGAGCAACATAAAGTCTTTCAAGGAATTAACAACATTAATACACAGAGCAAAGACTAACAGTACAAGAACAATTAGAATAAGGCAGGAAGGTGACAACTGGATGAATAATGAAATACTGGAGGCAGTCAGAGAAAAGAAAAGAAAATATTTGGTTACAAGAAGAAATCCGGAAAATTAAGTGGCAAAACAAGAATTCAATCTATTTAGAAACAGAGTCACAGGCATGATGAGGAAAGCAAAGAGGGATTACTATCACGATAAATTATCAGAAAATAAGGAAGATTTAAGAAAGACGTATAAAATAATCAACCAAGCGTTGAATAAAGATGTAGACAATAAGGAGAAAAAAATTAAATTGATCCTGGATAGCAAGGATATCGAAAACCCCATAGACATTTCTAATCCCTATCCCTATCCCTATCCCTATCCCTACTATATACTAAAAGTCTAACACAGTCCGCGCAAGAAGTTTACGAAAATCGGCGAATCGGGGGAAGGGTCTGCTTCTCGGAGAAGCGAAAATCGGCGCCGCAGGCGCCGTTTTTCCGCCTAAAATTGGATTGTACAGCGCTTAGGCTTTCGATTTCGTCCAATTTCCGGCCAGTTCTCGTTATTTTTTAACTCGATTAGGCTAAATTTATGGAGTATCGTTTCGGACTGTCCTCGCCAGCGTGTCGTCATGCCAATCGATCGCGGTTGCTAGGCAACGGCCGCGCGCTTCGCGACGCGGTCGCCAGACGGCGACACATCATGTCGCTATTGAGGTTACGCTACGAAGCAATAGATGGCGCGCCCGTAACCGCTTCGAACGTACGAGCATTAACGCTTCGGCGATCTACCTAGGTCGACCAGCAGGCCTATTAGGCCTGCACATTCTCCTAGTCCCTATCTTTCTTTCCCTACTATATACTAAAAGTCTAACACAGTCCGCGCAAGAAGTTTACGAAAATCGGCGAATCGGGGGAAGGGTCTGCTCCTCGGAGAAGCGAAAATCGGCGCCTGCGGCGCCGATTTTCCGCCTAAAATTGGATTATACAGCGCTTAGGCTTTCGATTTCGTCCAATTTCCGGCCAGTTCTCGTTATTTTTTAACACGATTAGGCTAAATTTATGGAGTATCGTTTCGGACTGTCCTCGCCAGCGTGTCGTCATGCCAATCGATCGCGGTTGCTAGGCAACGGCCGCGCGCTTCGCGACGCGGTCACCAGACGGCGACACATCATGTCGCTATTGAGGTTACGCTAGGAAGCAATAGATGGCGCGCCCGTAACCGCTTCGAACGTACGAGCATTAACGCTTCGGCGATCTACCTGGGTCGACCAGCAGGCCTATTAGGCCTGCACATTCTCCTAGTCAAATATACTAAACAAATATTTTATTGGTTACGTACAATTAGACAATGTCACTCTAAATGATCTTGGAACAGCAAATACGAACTCATTGTCTTTTGAACCATGCACTGTAAAGGAAGTACAAACTATCATAAAGGCTTTCACAAAACGTTGTGCTCCGGGACAAGACAACATAACTACTACTGATGTAGCTTGTCTTGGGGATTTGTTGGCTCCTGTTCTCAGCAAATTAACCAATAACTTTTTAAGCAACAGAACCGGCAGAACTCAAGATGGCAAGGATTCTCCCAGTATATAAGAAAGGTACTCGAACACAGATGAATGAATAACTATAGACCAATTTCTCTCCTGACAACCTTTAGTAAAATAGTTGAGAAAGTAACAAAGAGTAGGCTGGTACAGTTTGTTGAAAAAACTATAAAATTGGCCAAAAATCTATACGGATATCAGAAGAATAGTGGTACTCGGGCTGCAGTCACCAACTTCACTGAACATTTGCTCTGGGAAGTACACGGAGGAATGTTTGCTGCTGCAGTTTTTGTGGATTTCTCGCAGGCGTTTGACAATGTGAATTATTATTATTACGATTGGAGGTAAAGAAAGTGATATATTGCATAGAAGCAAGGGAGTACCACAAGGATCAGTGTTAGGTCAAATTCTCTATAACCTCTATGTACAAGACCTACAACACCTATCTCTGTATGGGGAGTATTATGGATATGTAGATGATACAGCTTTGGTAAATTGTGGCCACAACGTGATTGATATGGAACGAAGAATTAATCAAGATCTAAACATTTTTCAGACTTGGTCGGAGAGCAAATACTTGAAAATGAATGCACAAAAAACAGTTTATATGACGTTCAGACACAAGAACAAAATTCAACCAAGTATGGGGCCACTATTGCAAAACAAGATCATATTGATGGAGGTAAATGAAACAAATTACCTAGGTATAGGTAAAACTACGAGAGCTAAAGGTGAGTCATCGCCTAAAAACGTAAGAACAGACGCACGAAAAAGCACTCTGTTTCTTTCTAACGCACGGGAATAGTCTGTAACGTATCAGCAAAATAACAGCTGGAATCGATGACTCACCTTCAGCTCTCGTAGTTTTACCTATATGATTATTATTGATAATAAATTAACGTGGAAACGACATTTACAACACATTGAAAGTAAAATAATACCGCTGGTTGGTGACAGTTTCAGTGAAACAGCAAAACGGTTGGTGTATCGCGGTTTTTGTGGAATCCCAGTTTTGCTACCTAATAACAACCTGGGCATGTGCGGGTACAACAGATGTTGCGAGACTTCAGAGGACACAGAACAAATGCGTCAAATCTTTGTTCAATATAAATAGATTATTTCCTACCAATCAGTTATATAAGAATTTGAGTTTCAAAATATTGATGAGTTAAAAATTGTTGAACAACTTAAATTAGTCTTTAAGATCAGACATGGACTTCAAAAATAAAAAAAATATAGTAACTCTGAACAACCAAATACATGAAAATAATACAAAGTGAGCTGCTGACATCCATAGTCATCAGAATGTATCACGTAGTGGGAAGTTTTGTGCTTTAAATAATTTCATTTTGGAGTATAATGAATTACCAAATACAGTTAAGAATATAAACAATTATAATTTATTTGGAAAGACAATCACAGTTCACTTGTGGGGATGAATGTGTGTACATATATAATTGTGAGCATAGGATTTGTCGTCTTGTCATACTTTTGTTGTGTTATATAATTAACTAAGAATGCCCGTCAAGGCAGATCATGGCATCAGCTTTAGAGCTGCTTTGTGTATCTTATTTGTATATTCATCGGTTTTTTCTTTGACTTTGATGTGTAAGGGTATACAGTGTGTCCACAAAAGTCCGCACCATATGGAAAAAAATTTTATTGTGTATTTCTCAGAAAATTTTATTCTTTATAAAAGTTGGCGGCTCATATGAAACCAAAACTGCAACCATCAAATATGTAAATTTCCGTGCCATATAACGAGCGATTCAGAATATATGAATTTGTGATAAGAGTAAAGTACCTTTATTTTCATTATTATCAATAAACTTTATTTAGAAATGTTGTTTAGAAATAAAAATTATATTCAAATATGAAATCAGAGCCACCTACCATAAAAAAAATATTTTCAGTTTCTTCCTTAATTATTACTCTTGTGACAAATATTAGTAAATGCCAATGGTACTGAAAGGTTCTTTTTAATCTATTTTTCGGAAATTTGAATAAATTTTTTATATTTTTTGTTATTTTGGTAAGATAACTTATGTTTATTTAGAACTAGCACAAAATTACTCATTTTCTTGGTGCGAAGTTGATATTTCACCCTGTAGATATTAATATATCATACAATAACTAATTCAGTAGCGTGTCTTAGCTTTTTGTCAGTTAATATTAATGACTGTCGATAGGTTTATAATAGTAGTGATCCATCTACAGCGAGCGATTCTCAAGCGGTGAGACGCGTGGTACTACCACTTATGAAATTTTAATTTCACTGATAATATTTTAATAAAAATAACTAAAGCATCAAACTTCTATTGTTTCTTGAATTAATTATGACTGATTTACCCGTTATTAAGTTAATAAGTATTATGAATATGTTAATAATGCTAATTTATTATCTATGAACTTAGTTTATTTCTACTACTTAAAATGTTGTATAGTTTCATCTAAATGATTTATATCTCTAAATGGTCGGTGTTTGTATACATTAGTTTTTACGTAAACCCACAAAAACAAATTTAACGGGGTAAAGTCGGGGGATGTAGGTGGCCAGGATCTTGATTCCGAATTTCTGCCTATCCAGCGATGGCCAAATTTATGATTTAAAAAGTTCTAGACAGAGTTTATATTGTGTATATGGGCGCACCATCAAGCAGGAACCAAATTAACGCCCGTTGAATTAACGGCAAAAACGGTGACAACTCTCTGTTCAGGAACTGAAGATATAATTCCCCATTTAAATTTTGACGAAAAAAAGGCCCAAATATTTGATTATTCAAAATACCGCACAGCACATTAGTCTTAAAATGGTACTGATCTCGGCATTCTACTGTAAAGTTCGGGTTTTCATGTGCCCACCACCGGCAATTTTCTGAAGAAACAGCCCCATTTGACGTAAATGTTGCCGCATCTGTCCAAAGAATATTAAAAAAAACTATGTTCTCTTTCATTTTCACCTCAAACCAGATGGTATAGTCATGCCTGATGTCGAAGTCTCTTTCTTTTAGTGTACTTATAAATTTTGGTTTATAAGGGTGATACTTGTTTAGTTTTATTATTTTATGTACCTACAGTTGATTTACTGCATTGGCTGTGTGAAGCAATTTGTCGAACAGAAGTCGTTTTATGCTCGATTACTTCTTGCAACACTGGCAAACTTGTTTCCTCATTTTGGCAACATATTTTTGTGGGGTTTCTTGAAGCTATTTTCAACAGACCCAGTCTGTTTGAATTTTCTCATTATCCTGGAAATGGTTGAATGGGCAATTTGGTTGTGTGGATGTCTTGAAAATAGCAGCGACATCTCGGTACGGTCTATTTTTTCCACGCATTAAAAGAATTTCAACTTTTTGCTGGAGTGTAAGCATGGTTTTAAAAGTTACACCACATAAACTAACGTAAACTGCAGTGAGTACGATTAAATGGATAATGTCTGGATAATGCTTTTGTTTTTCATATCCACCTGTGATAACTGGTGTATGCTTATTTTAAAATTTAAACAATGTCGCATAAAGAAAATAAACTGTTTGTTTCATATTCTTTCTTTTTTGTATCATTGGGTAGCCTATACAAGAACCTATACTAAGGTGGTTATTGGTGCGTTTTGTGCTGCTGTACATAAGAAGATACATTCTTGCATAAAATAATTGATTCAAGACACAATTGATTGAGGTTTCAGTTATGTTTATTAAGATATTATCAGTGAAAATAAAATTTCATAAGTGGTAGTACCGCGCGTACCACCACTTGAGAATCGCTCGGTGTAGATGGATAACTACTATTATAAACCTATCCACAGTCATAAATATTAACTGAATAAAAGGTAAGTCACGCTCCTGAATTAGTTATTGTATGATATATTAATATCTACAGGGTGAAATATCAACTTCACACCAAGAAAATAAGTAATTTTGTGTTAGTTCTAAATAAACATTAGTTATCATACCAAAATAACAAAAATATAAAAAATGTATTCAAATTTCCAAAAAGTAGATTAAAAAGAACCTTTTAGTATCACTGGCATTTACTAGTATTTGTCACAAAAGTAATAATTAAGAAAAAAACTGAAAATATTTTTTTTCAAGGTAGGTGGCTCTGACTTCATATTTGAATATAATTTTTACTTCTAAACAACATTTCCAAATAAAGTTTATCGATAATAATTAAAATACGGGTACTTTACTCTTATCACAAATTCATATATTCTGAATCGCTTGGTATATGGCACCGAAATTAACATATTTGACGGTTGCAGTTTTCGTTTCATACGAGCCGCCAACTTTTATAAAGAATAAAATTTTCCGAGAAATACATAATAAAAAATTTTTCCATATGGTGCGGACTTTCGTGGACACACTGTATATAGACATCATTTTGTTGATTTATGTTTCTTTAGCATTTATGTTATGTTTTGATAGAATTATATGTTTTATTATATTTTATAGTACAGTAGTACATTAGTAGTCATTCAGTACGGACGCATTTTAATTTGCAGCCGATGCAATGACCGATATTACAAAGTGCGGTGCGGCCTAACATACGCTGACAAACTGAAATCAACTACAGTGGGTCAAGATGTCCTGTACATTAAGCCCAAGAATGATCAAATTAGTAGTGAGGAAACATCAAGGGTCCTGAAGGAGAAAATCAATACCGTAACAACCGCAATAGCTGGTGTCAGAAAAACATCCAAGGGAGGCGTAGTTCTAAGTTGTAAAAACAAGAGTGAAACCTCAAATTTAAAGATCAAAATGGAGGAAAAGCTAGGATCTGACTTTGAAGTAAGCATCCCGAAAAGGAAATTACCAAAAGTGAAGATTATCGGATTATCCGAAGTGTTGAGTAAAGAAGAAATAGTCACGTATCTAAAAACGCAGAATAGCTTTATTGATGCGAATGCTGGGGTCAATGTGCTGGGTGTTGCTAAGACATCAAAGGGATACTCCATTATTGCTGAAGTTGATGGTAAGACATTTAGATAAATTATAGCACACGGCTCTGTTACAATTTATTGGGATGATTGTAGAGTGTTTAAGATAGGGGATGTTCTGCGATGCTTCAAATGTTGTGGATTTAATCACATAGCCGAAAATTGTAAGAAAGATCCTATTTGGTTCTGGCAGTCACACAGTCAGCGACTGCAAATCTAGGATTCTATGTTGTGTCAACTGTAAATATGCCAAAGAAACGCTAAATCACGACATATGTGATATTGCTCATTCGGCGTGGTCAACGGCCTGTCCCATTTACGAAAAAAAAGCGAAACTAGGGCGACAAAGAATCAATTACGATGGACATTTTTTATAAGTAAGAAGTACGAAAAGAGTGCACTGGACGGACGGCAACAATCGACACTGAATAACCTTGCTGATACTGCAAATCGCACAGTGGCCAACACATTGTTTATGCACTTAAATGTTAGATCTATTGTCAGCAAATTCGTTCGGGTCAAAGAATTCATTGCTCTACATAACTGCGGAATTTCTGCTGTTACGGAGACTTGGCTGAGTAACACGATTTTGAGCGAAGATATTGCTATTCCAGGATACAGACTTATTCGGAAAGATCGAGCTGGCAGAGGTGGAGGAGTAGCGTTATATATCAAAGACACAATGCGGTACTCGCGTATCAACTTACCAGATTATCATGACCACGAAATAGAGCAATTGTGGGTACAGATACAAATTAAAAAAATCACAGTAGCGGTAGGTGTCATTTAATGCCCGCCATCGGCAGGTTTAGTTTCACTACAACAGCTGGAGGCTACCTTTAATAATGTTTACATGCAAACTCAGAATATTCTAGTCGTGGGTGACTTTAATATCGACATGTTGTCTCCCTCGACTTTGAGACAAGCATTAAGAGCAATTCTGAACGATTACTCGCTGTCCCAGGTGATATCAGACCCAACCCGGATTACTGCTAACACTGAATCTTTAATTGATCTAATTCTTATCAGCAACAATTTTCTGAACATAGATGGGGACGTGATTGAATGTGATTTTTCCGATCATCATGCAGTCGCTTGCAGCGTGCCTCTGAGCACTCGCTCTGCTGATCCGACATCTGTGGAACTTCGCCATTTCAGAGACTTTGATTTGTATGCTTTCCTCTAAGATGCGTCATTGATCCCATGGGATGTCATGTACCAGCTCTCAGATCTAGATGACAAGTTGCAGTTCTTCAATGGGGCATTACTCGAACTATTCGAGATACATGCACCAAAACGAGTGATTCAACTGCATCGTAGGCGCAGCCAACCATGGTTTACTGACATACTCAGGCAAATGAGGAACCTCAAAAACGACGCTTGGCGGAGATACAAGCGCAGTAAATCTCCAAATCACCGAAAGTATTTCTGCGATCTGAGAAATTACTTCAACAATGCTGCAATTCAAGAAAAGAGAGCATATTTCTCATCTCGTACACGTGGTCTCAAAGACCAGAAATTACTGTGGCAACATCTTAGATCGTGGGGTGTGGGTGGTGATAACCAAAATAATCGCGTGCCGATAGACTTGTGTGATGCTGACGCTTACAGTGACTATTTTATTACCAGTATACCGGGACTACCTTGTAACTCGGACTATGTGGACACTTTTCGCGGCGCTGCACACCCGCGAGGGGGGTTGTTTTTATACAACCCGGTAGAAGTGGACCGCGTTAAAGAACTTAATTTTAAACAAAAATCGTCGTCTTGTGGTGCGGATGGTATCTCATCAAAAATGCTTCAGTTTTCCACTTCTTTTTGTTCAGAGCCGCTGACCCACATCATCAATTACTCCTTCGAGCAGGGATACTTTCCAATATCCTGGAGAGAAGCAGTGGTGAGACCGATCCCTAAGACCACCAATCCTGTGACCTATGCTGACTTTCGACCTATAAGTCTTTTGTGTACCACGTCAAAGATTGCTGAATCCATTTTACATAGCCAAATGATAGAATATCTCGAGGACCAGAACATATTACCGCCAATCCAGTCCGGTTTCCGCGGGGGTCACAGCACCAGTACTGCTTTATTACAAGTGTTGGATGACATTGTGACTTCGCATCGCAGTCACTCCACTACCGCACTCGTCCTCTTGGATATGTCAAAGGCTTTTGACAGCGTAAACTTTGAGTGCATTCTGGCAAAGCTGGAGTATTACGGAATTCGAGATGAGATGCTGAACTGGTTTGGACACTACCTCTCTGGTCGAACTTTTAGAACAAATGTCGACGGTGTCGGTTGCTCGAGGTTAGTCAATGTGAGTTCTGGTGTTCCCCAGGGATCAGTGCTCGGTCCCCTCCTGTTCAATGTCGTCACGTCTGATCTTTCGGAGAAACTATCAAATTGCACCTGCCATATGTACGCGGATGATCTGCAGATCTACACATCAATTTACGATGAAGATATCGAAGAAGGGATAACAACCATAAATGAAGATCTGACCCGAATTTTCAATTGGGCAAGCAGCAACTCACTTCAATTAAACCCAGTCAAGTGCCAAGTTGTCTTAGTCGGGGGACCGGATACTGCAATGCGCGTTCGTGACTCGGTGTCCAAGATCAGTCTAAATGGCACCGCGTTGCCGTTAGTAGAGACAGCAAGAAATCTCGGTGTAATTATGGACTCCAACCTATCCTTCGAGGATCACGTTGACAAACTTTGTCAACGGTCCTACGCCAAACTGAAGCTTTTATATCAATTTAAAAATTTATTGAAATATGAAATGAAATAAGTTTATTGTACTGTGCAGTAGTCGTCAATATAACAAAGATAATAATACAATATCATAACACATGCAGTAACTAAGGTATGTCGGCTTGTATAGATATAATAAATTCTTGTACACTGTAGAACGTATGTGACTTCAGAAAGCTTTTCAGTTTATTGATGAATCCCTCATCCATCCAATTCCGTGGACACAGGTTGTACTATTCGATTGCTCGGTTTAGGTAATCGGTTGTTGTTAATCTGCTGTTAACACCTTGCAACAGATCATGACCTCTTGTTAGGTGGTCATGTATGGCACCTCTTGTCGTCAGACTAAAACACCTTTCCGTATGGACATCTATGAGGGTTTTGAAGATGTATAATGAGGGGGCAGTGAGAATGCTATATTTCACAAAAAGTGGTCTACAGGAAGTTTGCCTGCCTGCATTCGCTATGCTTCGCACTGCCTTCTTCTGCTCCATGAGAATTTTATTAAGATGCTTTGTATGGCCCCATATTTCTATTGCATAGCTTAACCTGGAGTGAAATAGGGAATAGTAAGCAGTTTTAGCTGCTTCTTCTCCTGATGTTTGTTGAATCCTCTTGATGGCATAGGTTACTTTGGATAATGATAGGCTTAGGTCTTCTACATGAGCCCTCCAGGTAAGTCGAGAATCTAGCGTTACACCAAGCAGCTTGGTCGTCACAGCTCTGCCAGCGGTCAGCGGTGTAGGTGATTCGACAGGTTTTTTCCCTATTTAGCAAAAGCCCATTAGCTTGAAACCAGGCATCTGCTTGTTTAAGAGAACTCTCCATTTCTGCGTTTAGTTCGTGCGTTGTTCTGCCGCTTGCTGTGAGTGTGGTGTCATCTGCGTACATTGTGACGTGTGCTTGAATACGTTCTGGAAGATCATTGATGTATATTACAAAAAATAACGGCCCCAGTATAGACCCTTGGGGAACACCTCTTGAGACTGCGCATGTCTTACTTCTCTGACCATGTACCAAGGTATATTGTTGTCGACCCTCCAAGTAGCTTTGCAACATACCATACACCTTATCTGCGACTCCGTACCGTCTTAACTTTTCAAGCAGTATATCGTAAGACATGGAATCGAAAGCTTTGCTCAGGTCATACATATAGGACATGGTTTTTTTCTTGTCGTTAATTTCACAGCAGATGTGGGTGTACAGAGAGTCCAGAGCTTTTTTTGTGCTTTTTCCACTAATGAATCCGAATTGACTGTTATTGTAATAGTCATTACATGTAAAGTACATATTCAGTTTTCTATGGATAATTACTTCCAGGATCTTGGACAGTACAGGCAGCACAGAGATAGGTCTGTAATTCTCGCACATTCCTCTATGTCATTTTTTAAAAATGGGGTGTACTTTTGCTATTTTTAGCTGATCTGGAAATGTCCCCTGATTTAAGCATCCGTTAAACAGTACTGACAGTGTTGGTGCAAGTATATTGTCTACGTGTTTAATGATCCTCGTATTCATATCGTAATGGTCTGTGGCAGTTTTATTTTTCAGACCTTTTATTATCTCCACAATTTCTTCCGCTGTCGTCTCATCGAACCTGATGATCTGTGTTGGTTTGGTAGTGAATGAGTTTCTCTCTCCGGTGCTATGAATACTCTTGTTAATAATTTTGCCGATGTTGACAAAGTATGAGTTCAGCTCTTCACAAGGAGGTGTCTGTTCATTCTGGGATTTAGCTGTTCGTCCCGCTTCCTTGTTTATTATGTCCCATATGACCTTTGGCTTGTTGTCTCCTTCTTTTATTCTTTTCAAGTTGTTCTTTTTTCTTTCCTCCTCAGCTGCTCGAATGTAATTGCGTTTGACCTTGTCAAGTACAGTTTGGGTTTCTTCAGTCCCCTGGTCTGCTTGCAGCCGGCACAAAAACTTTAGTACTTCCTTCCTTTCCTGGAGTTCCGTTGAAAAAGCTGGTAAATTTGCCGGGTGTTTGCATATTTTGATTGGGAAGCACTCATCCATTCCCTGCTTCAGAACCCGCAGCAGTTCATCACATATTTGCTCAGGGTCACCATCATAGATGCTTGTCCAGTCATAGCGGCTGAGAAGTGTTTTGAATTGATCGATTCGTTGGCGGGAATAGGTCCGTCGAGACAAAGCTGAGCTCACTGATCCACATTCAAAAGTTATACATTGAGGGTAGTGGTCGCTGATAGTGTATTCTAGAATACTTGCATTTGTGGCCTTAGCGGTGTTAGTGAAAATGTTGTCGATGCAGCTGTGTGATTCCCGTCTTATTCGGGTTGGTTGGTAGATCGTTTGTGACATGCCAAAATTGTTCATGATCTTGATCAATTCTCTTTTTGTAGGTGAGTCTTCCCGAAATTCAATGTTGAAGTCGCCAGCCACGATAATTGCTGTGTCAACACTGATTTCGTTAATGATCCAGGTCATGATGTCCTCCAGGGTGGTTAAGAATATATCACGATCTCCGTTTGGGGAGCGATATAGCGCCAAAATTACGATATTCTGCTTTATAAGGTGAATACCTGCTACTTCACAATCCTTCTCCACTGACATGGACTTAATATGGCTTAGTTCCACTGCGTTAAAATTGTTCTTCACAAAGATTGCAACCCCACCGTGTTCATACTCCTGTCTACAAAAGCAGGTAGCATTTCGAAAGGCTGGCATTGAGTACAGATGCTTTGTCGTTTCTTTCAACCAATGTTCCGTGATGCAGGCCACATCGATATGTTCTTCCGTGATTAATTTATAAAGTGCATGTGTCTTGTTAGTGATTGACTGAATGTTCAGATGCATAACATTTATTTGGGTGGTATTGTTGACGTTTGCCAAACGATGATTTGGTCGACTTATGATTTTGCCATCTCTCGGTGGGTTTTGTGAAAAAACCTATTCACACAAATGCCGGCAGGCCAAAAGTCAGGGCTGTTTACTGTGTCCAATTGGTCAATTGAAAACTCGACTTTAAAAGAGGCGTAGTCATCGGGATGTTTTGATTGCAACTTGGTGCATTGTGGGTGTTTGATATTCTTGGAGGTCAGATAAGAAATCATTATAGCCTCGGTGGTCGTGGGTTCAAGCCTAAAAACATGCAAATAGTTGCCAACAGATATAAAACTTTTAATTTCAGATTCCCTAATATTGTCGGCTGTGAGCTATGCCGATATTGTCTATGGCCCCTTCATTACACAGTCAGCTAAGCGGCGTCTACAGAGTATCCAGTATAGCTGCCTGGCGTACGCAACTGGTTGTCCTAGACGTCAACATATGTCCGAGGTCCTTCGGGGAGCTGGATTGCTGAGACTGGAGGAGCGTCGTTTCATACATTATGTGGGTGTGGTCAGAGCAGCAGTTGTCGATGGACAACCTTCTTACTTAGCGCAGAAGATTCAGCTTCGAGAGGGGGCTCACGGAAGAAACCTTCGACATGTTTCAACCACCGCATCTATCCCGCAACATAGAACGGCATTGTTCAGAAAATCCTTCAGCTATCTTGCTTCCCATATAATAAACACTGTGCTGAACAATGTTGGTTTTAAAAGCAAGCACACTGTGTCTAGATTCTTAAAACAATCGCTTATTAATGGAGACCTTCAACATGAGAATCTCTACTAATTCCTAAAATTTATGAAATTTTCTAAATTTTTCAATTTTGAGTAATGGTTATATTTTAAATCACAATATGTGTTATATATACCTTTTGTAATTTTTATTTATTGCAATAAAGAATATTATTATTATTATTATGTTTTGATTTATGGTACCTGGAGATCTTGTATTGAATAAATATTATTATTATTACAGTCCATATCAAAATTAAAAATATTTTTTATTCAAATTAATTAAAAACTATTAGTGATTAAAAAAATTGTTATGAAATGTTGCCCAACTATGTTTGAATCAACATCTCTCAACGTATTAAGCTTAGCAGACCAAATTAAACAGTATATTAAAGACGATAGATGACGGTAGACCCTCTTCCAGTGAAGCATGAGCTATGGTATAAAAACATCGTGCCACAGTCCACATACTAAGATCGTTCCGATTCTTCAGAAGCGACTGTTAACAGGCACATCAGCAACAAATGCAATGTCACGCACAGTGCACATTTTTTTCAACAACATAAATACTCACTATCCAGTTTACCTAAAATGATGCCCGAGTGCATTACAGGAGAAAAGGGAGAGGTGGCACATCTTTACAACATGCTCCCAAAAGAATGGAGGTTAGCACAAAAAATAGGATTTGAAGAGTTCTACACGATCATCTCACAATCATATGCCCATACAACATAGAACAATTCAATAATGACGTTCTAAAATTAATTAGTCACTAGATGCAAAACGGCAATAATCAAATGCAAATCCATTGGACTTGTGAAACCATTGCTGAGTTTCTTAATTTACATATAGTTAGCAATATAAACAAATAAATATATTTAAAATGATACCAAAGACTAGAGAGTATAAGACCCGACTCTCCGGGCTGATCCTTTGATCTTTTTGCACTAGCGCTCAGGGACCTTAAACAGTAATCTCTTTAAATTGGTTTAGCTTCTGGGCGCATAGTGACTAGAAACAGCGGGGACAACAGCGTTTGAAATGATTGGCTTGCTGATTGCTTGATTGATTAGACTCGCGATTTTGCCAGAGCCAAGTGAGTACACATGAAATGAGCCTTAATCCTTTCTCACTCTCAGAACGTGGTTCCTTTTTCAAGTGTCGGGTCTTATAATGCTAGTCTTCATAATACTTCAAGAGTATGCCAAAGAGCACATTCATTTAGTATGTAAATAGTAACCAAAAACACAGACCTATAATTATCCTGATGTTCAAATGATCGCTCTCTGTCCCTTTCACGATCCCGATCTCTGTCGGCTCTATCCCTATCCCTGTCACGATCTCTATCTCTATCTCTGTCTCTATCACTACGATCTCTGTCCCTATCTCTGTCACGGTCACGATCCCTGTCTCTGTCACGATCCCAATCCTTTTTAGGTCTGTCTCTGTACTCATGCCTATCATGGTCCCAATCGCGATCTCTTTCGTGATCTCTCTCCCTTCCATCTGGATAGTCTCGCGAGGACCTATCACGACTGTGTGATCGTGAGTACCGTCTTTCCCTGTCTCGTTCACGCCTGTCAGGCTCTGTTCTATGTTCGTGATCAATTGTTGCTGGTTTCTACGGAATAATAATAAAATAAACACAACTTAACTGAAAGATATTATTTTAAATATTTTTTAGTTTTGATGGTATTCATAATGTAAATGAAGAGATACTGGATTGCAACATTTCTAAATTTATTATCATACAAGTCAGTAATTGTTTGTCTTTTTAAGGTTTAAATACAGAGGGGAAATTGAAATCACTTATGATTAGAGACCGACCGTAAAAGTCACTTATTCTTTCCATAAGCGTACACTACATTTTAAAGACAGGGGTCTCGTCGAATCCCGCTTGCAGGCGCAGTGGGTAGGGTACGCCACTCTAGGCGCTACAGTCGCTTACTGGCGGTTTGTACGTGCTGTCGCGCTGAACATATGCACTCCTCACTTGGCCGATTAACAGCCCTGCTTAAAGTGACTTAAACCGACGCTCTCTGCTTATGATAGAGACTAAATATCTAACATTGACAAATGGCACTGCACGAAACCCATACGAAGGGAATATGTGGGTAATTAACTTAACATTTCTTAGTGGAGGTGAAGAGAAATAGACTTGGCACTGGTTTGCTTATTAATAAAAGAGTTGGAAAAACATTGTAGAATACAAAGTGATAAATGAGAAAGAAATGAGAACTATTTAAGATTTAAAACAAAGCACAGAAGGGTAACAATTTACAACATACACATACTGACAGAGTCAACAGACACAAAAATAAAGGATGACTTTTATGAAATCCTAGATGAAATAGTACATAGTTAAGATACTCAGCTATGACATAAATTGTGGTAGCAGACATAAATCCTCAAGTAGAGCCAGCTAGATATTTAGCTTAAAACGAAGGATGACCTAGAAGTAGAAGCCAAGAAATTTATCAACACCATCCAAAAAGCAGCCAAGAACAACACCAAAGAAATCGGCCGCAGAACTATTGGAAATAATTATCATATGGAAATTCGAGAAATGGTCTAAACCAGTGGTCGGCAAGTGCGGCTCCGAGAGCCGCACTTAACGTACATTTATATATCTATATTATATGTATATATATATATATATATAAGGTTGCCGACCACCGCACTGGTGTAAACCATACTGAATAATGAATGTCAACAAGTTAAATGAGAAATTCAAAAACTAAAAGAGGCATTACTGGAATCCTTCTTAACAAAATTGACCGATGCAGAAACAGACTTGAAAGCAGTGAGGAACTACAAAAAGCCACACCCCATGTTCCACCTATAAGACAACGAGATAGGACGTGGGCAAGAGACAAGAAACAGAAGGTTATATGATCTCGTTGCCAACACAGACCAAATTACAAGTTTACAACCAAGTACTAAACCGATTTGGTTATACGGTATTCAACTTTTTTTAAGAAGAACCGACAAATTTGGTTTGCGGCCGAAACTCCAATACTACCAAAAGCAGTGTAGGACTAAAGCAAGGACACTCTAGTCAACAATAGTATTTAACATACTCATGGGGTGCGTTCAGAATCAACACCAGGCGTATGCCGTGTAACGCCAGGCGTTTGAAAATATCAGGTTGATGACACCTGGCCTACGCCCGGCGTTGATTCTGATCGCACTCCTGGAAAGCATGCGGTGCGATATCAGTAGAGTAGGTAAGTTACCTAGTAATATTAATATGAACTTTGTAGTCATCCCCGCTACTGTCTGTGACGCGTCACTCCGGGTTACAATTTTATTTTCATCCTTGAGTCATTTCTTAAATTAATCGTATGGTTGTATGCTTGTATGTCAATATGTAGGTAAGTATGCACAGAAAAAAAGATTTACTTGAACCCAGAGAAAAATTCTTGAATTAAGAAAATTCGAGGAAAACCGAAATTGTCCTGGACAAATTAACAAATAAACAACAAATTGAAACAAACACATTATTCCAAATAATTAAACAAAATTCCTATTGTTTAACGACCCTCTCCTTTTATATTCGTCATAAAAATTACCGATGTCGCGGTATCTGACTTCAATAAAAAACTAAGCGGGTTCCTGAAAAGAAAACGGAAAAAAAAAAATCGAAAATTCTAAGTTAAACAATTTTTCATCTCGTCTACGTCTAGACCTAGCTCTAGCTCTAGTCCTAGTACTAGTAGTACTACTATCAGTTGCAAAAGTATTGAGCCCTGTGTTTGGAGGTTCGTAACTCTGCAACCACTGAACAAGAAAAATTGAAATAAAGTGTATTATACTCCTGAATCATTTCTACATTAGAGGTGGGTCGAGTTCGTATGATTCGTTCAAATTGAACGAATCTTTAAAAAGAACCGTATGGTGCGAATCACTAGGTTCGAACTGAATCGAACTGGAGCTGAATCGAACTCAAAGCAAGACCCGTATCTGCGGTACGAGTTGAACGAGATTTTTCACGACTCGTTCAACTCATGCGAATTGTAAACGTACTGGCACTGTATTGTGGGTTGCGGACTGCGGAGTCTCGGACTCTCATCGTAAAATTCGTGCATTGTATGATTGTATTGTCATTGTTCATTTTGTTCTCTAGTGACATTGCACACGTCATACACACACATATTTTATGGGATTTATAGGTACTTATATTACAATATGATACACGAATGATAAAGAAATTAATTTGTATTAGATATATGTATGTAATTTATTGTTTTATTTTATACATATGTACATATGAAGTTAGGGATGAGTTCGGTTTAGGTAACATGATCAGAATAGATCGTCCGGATAGATTTCTGGACACGGTATATATTAAATCATTGTAATTAACTGAGATAATTCTTTTTGTATTCTTGGATTAATTAATTGGGACCGAAGGTCTCAATTATTAAGGTCAAATTGTTCGCATTTTCGAAAATAACCTAGAAAATGACACTTAGGCCTAAAACATGCCTAAAATATACACTTTTATCGATTAAATATACATTTCCGTCGATCGTTTATTTATGAGTCAGTTTAGTGAATAGGAAATCGTTTATTAAACAACTCTATTAATGCGCGATTTCTATTATTGCATGATTTGTTATAGCCAATCACACGACGTAAAGACGTCGTTTGATTGGCCAATCGAACAATTGTGAAATGAAACCTTCCAATCAAAACATACTGCCATCTAGAACTGTCAGTGTCAAATTACATAAATTGTCATATAACCTAAAAAGACATTGGCGAAGAAAAATCTATGTAGACGACGCTAGAAGAATACGATCGACGAAAAAATTTTGTAACCAACTCGAATATTAAACGGCGATTAGTGATCTCGACAATTCACGCTCTCGCTACGCTCGAGCGTTAAACAGCAAAGAAGACAACAGACATATATGGTCTAAGTACAAAGGTAGTGCGGGAGTCGGCAGCAATCATAGCTCAACCTCTGGAAAACGCAATTAATACGTGCTTTACGCAAGGTGTCGTACCAGAATCCATGAAGACAGCAAAAATTGTACCAGTTTTCAAGAAAGGGGACCCATCAAATGTGGAAAACTACCGACCAATTGCCATACTTCCGGTTTTTTCTAAGGTATTGGAGTCAGCGCTAGTTCAACGTCTAATCACATATTTATCCAAACACAATATATTGTCACAACATCAGTATGGATTCCGAGAAGGCCGATGTACCATCGACGCAGTATTATCGCTGTTGAACTTCGTCTGGGACGCACTAGAGGGTAATGAAGATAGTGAAGCCTTGTTATGTGATCTCAGCAAGGCGTTTGACTACATGCAGCACAATATCTTCCTAGATAAGCTTCATTATTACGGCATACGAGGAGTACCATTACAACTTATATCAAGCTATCTAGAAAACAGAAGACAGGCGGTGTTTGTGGATAACAAACAAGGCAAACTCGCAGCAAACCCGTGTGGAGTAGCTCAGGGTTCCCCTATAGGTCCTCTGTTTTTCTTCACAAATGACCTGCCCACTAGTATACCGAGCCATGTTGTCATGTATGCAGACGACACAACACTTATTGCCCGTGGAGACAGTGAACAACAGCTGTCCATTAGAATCAATGAAGCATCGGAGGTTGCCGGAGCTTGGATTGCCGCAAACCGTCTGAGCCTTAACAAGACAAAATCTGAAAAAATCGTGTTCACAACCAACCGAAGAAACGCACAGGAGGCAAAAAGTGTCAAATTCCTTGGCATTCACATGGACACCAGACTCACCTGGAAATGTCACGTAGATGAATTGGAGGCTGGTTTAGCAAAGGCAATCTACGCAATCAAACGCATCAGACAAGTTGTTAATCCCGATGCTGCTCTAACTGCATACCACGCATTGTTTCACTCTAGAATGTCTTATGGCATAGTGGCGTGGGGTGACTCCGCACATGCTGAAAAAATTTTTCTGTTACAGAAACGAGCAATAAGATCAATCCTGGCACGGCCCCAAACAGAGCACTGTAGGCCCTTATTCATTAAACTTAGTATAATGACTCTCCCCTCAGTGTACATCCTCCATCAACTTCTGAGAGCAAAAGATGAAATGCCAAGTCTGCGGACCAGGGCGGAATTGACCCTTTTAAACACCAGGAATAGGAATAGAATCAATATTCCCAGGCACAGAACCGACACCACGGCAGCCCAACATCATCATATTCAACTCTTTGATATGGTTCCAGAAGAGTGGAGAAGACTACCAACAAATGTGTTCAAACGACGAGTCAAAGTACTTCTTACCAGAGTAGCCTTATACGATGTTGAAGAGTTCACCAAATTATCATATATTGAGTAACAATAAGTTGTAACATTGATACATGCTTACTTTAATTTTTTTGTATGACTTTACCTTTACGCAATGGCACTATCTTTTATGTTTATTACGTTCTTGGTACAATAAAGAATTATTATTATTATTATTATTATTATCATTTTTTTAATATGCTTGTTGGTTAAATAACTATATATTATACCACGTATTATACAAACTATTACATAATTGTGTATTTAAACGCTTTTAAAACGCGTTCGTATTTTTGACGTTCTACTGTAATATCTAATAATATTATTGATTATTATCAATGTCGAATATATTTTAAATACATTTAGGTACATCCGATAATTAAAGAAACTGGGTACTAAGGATACATTTTAATTCTACTACTAACAAAACATTTAGAAAATATACTTTAGAAAACTGCCCATAACTGCGTCGAACCGAATCCCCACCGACTGCCATCCCAGCGAACTTAAACGAATCAGACCTGATACATACCGTACCGAGCCAAGAGCCGGTCAGCCGGTGACTCGTTCGAACGAATTGAACGAAATGAACGAATCTTTTGATGCGGATCTTTTACCCAATAGAGTCGTTCGGTTCGAATCGCATAAAAGATTCGAACTTCCCATCACTATTCTACATAACATGATTGACTATCAAAATTTTCTGCCCCTAGGTTTGGACAGAAGCGCGAGAGAAGTGTAAAAATGTACCCGATTTTAGCACTTTTTAATAAACGCTCGTCTTTCCAAATTTTTTTCTGCTAAACTACTTGCCCAAAACAATTCAAATTTACAGAGTATAAATAACTCAAGATCTTGTCTATAGATTGGCTTTTGTATTTTACAAATTTTCTTTGCAATAAAGGCTATAAACAAGATTTTCATGGAAGCAGATATCTCGGCAACGAGTATTAGCATGATAACGAGACAGGTACGAAAACAGTCCCAAAATTGTGTTTAATGAGACTATTGAAATAGAAACACATTTCAGATGTTCATTATTTTTATAAAGCGACATAAATATTCGATATAATTTTGGTACAGCGTGCAAGTCCGTCACGTTGTTCAACTCAGTCGTCAGCGGCTCGGGATTTGAGGTCGACTACAGCATGTATCACAGGCCCGTACTTAGAATTAAAACAAACATTGTACATATTTATTGATGTAACCAGCATTGAAGTTGAAGGTTAAAAACGGTGGATTCTTTGTTTAATAAAAGAATAGGTTGCAAGTGTACAACAAAGAGCTGTAAGCATATTCTTTTTGTTTTTAACGCATTTTGAATCAACAGCAGCAATCAAATTTAATATTATCGGGTAGCAGCAAACAAATAAAATAAAAAAAAAACAAACATTTTTCTCAGGCCCCAATAATATGATTTTTGGTAAAATCAAGATAACATAAATACATAAATATTCCTTGAATAAAGTTTCTTGAACAACTGCGTTGCATGCGTACATGTTTTGCAAGTATTGAGCAAGAATGCTGAAGTATTATTCCAAGGAAGTAAAACAATTAATTATCAATGTCAGAAATTCCTTTCTCAAATAACAGCTGTAGTATCTGTCACAACATCACCATCAAGAGAAGGTACTTCTATTAGATTTTATCGGAATTATATAGATCGGAAGCAATGAAGTAAAATTATTTTGGTTACCTGTAGCCCATTGCAATTGAATTAATCTGAGCATATGTACAAAAGAAAGTTGCAAAAAACTACAATACATTGGAAATATATTAAATTTATGTTACAAAGAACTGCCTCAAAAGAGATATGGCAAAATTGTGTTGCAATTTTGCTACACAATTTTTGGTTCTGAAAATCAAAACCAATACATTGATATTGATCATATTCTGGACTCAATTGTAGAAACAATTATAATTAACTTGCATGAAGATGATGATGATGATGATGACGACTTATTAGACTACAATGACAACAGTACCGATAATGATAAAGAAGTTTAGAAAATAAATTTCTTCCGGGTTATGCCGTGTGTCAAGATTTGCAAATGCTGACGTTTTGCGAACCATGTTGCTCGCTTCTTCAAAACTAATTGAATACTGAAGACATAATAATTGACATAAATCGGAAAGTCGAGAATTTAAAAGAATTTAGAGAGAGATTAGAGAGAATTTAAAACCGCAAAAATCGGGTAGTTTTTTTTACTTCTCTCGCGTTCGTGCCTAAACCGATGGGCAGAAAATTTTGATAGTGACTCCTGTTATGTAGATATGATTCAGGAGTATAACGCACTTTATTTAAATTTTTTTGTTTAGCCGTTTCAGAGTTACTAGGCTTCAAACACAGAGCTCAATACTTTTGCAATTGATAGTAGTGCATTAGCCAGTGGCAGTTGAGTGATGCTGCTGATGACCGTCAACAGGCAACTCCAACGAATGAATGTGTCTGACTGCAACAAGCTACCTGAAAACATTATTTCTGAAAACCCCATAACAGCTACAGCTAAAAAACAATTCTCTAGATAATCTTGAATCTAATTCTTCTTTAAGTAATGATCCAGCTGAGTGGATGCTAGACGAAGTTACATTGGAGTACCTTGTTCAAAATGGCGTGATACAAAATATTGATGCCGACTTTTCTTCTTCAACGCTTCTTCAACGCAGATAAAACCAGGTATCTATCGCTGTCACTTTTTAGCCGAACATTAAGCTATGGTGAAACACGACCTCGACCTTGGCTCATATTTTCCAAGAGCAGCATTTTGCGCCCCTTGTAAGATGTTTGGGAAATTGGGGTCGCTAGGTAATGAAGGGTACGACTCGAAAAACGCAGTTCAAAGAATGAAGGAACATGAGAATTCGGACAAACACAGGTCGGCAGTTGCGACACTATTAGCTAGGAAGAATGCTGGCGGTAGAGTTGGCAAGAGTCTTGTTCTTCAAACGGAAGAAGAAATAAAATACTGGCATGAGGCTTTGAGGCACATTGTGGCTGTTGTGAGGTCACTTTCTGCACACGGATTCCCGTTTAGAGGTTCCCATGCGTAACGAAAGTCCAGTTCGACGAAGTAAAAGGAAACGAGACCGAACTCTTTGGCAGGGATAGATTCAGAGTTACCATTTTTAACGTCATTATAGATAGACTATAATTAATTACAGAACTACGGAGCAGCGGATTCGCTTAAGAGGAGTTAAGTAAAAAGTTTTACTTTCTTTCGAAACTACATCGTTTGGAATCTAAAGACATCCGTGGAGGAGCCAGAAACCTTACAACTTTTTATCCGGGGGATTTGGATAGGACTTTGGAAAACGAGTGTCTGCACTTGCAAGCTCATTTGTCGTCGATATATGAAGTTATGGAGTTATTGTCACATGGACATTTAACCAAACGTGGGAATTGCGCTCTGTATGATGTTATGTACACCAGCGTCAAACTGCTCAGCAGAACGGTCATTTTCAGAGCTAAAGAGAGTAAAGAATTGCTTAAGATCTAACATAGGAGAGAACAGGCTCAATTCACTCTCTGTAATGTACATAGTCAGAAATAATGCAGTCAATTGACTATGATAACGTCATTCGTTCTTTTGCACAGAAGAAAGTTTGTCGTATGATTCTATACATTTTATAAAATAACATAACTATAGTAACATAGATGGTATTATTCTGATGTTTATTAAAGTCATTAAAGTCGATGTTCTGTACCAGTGCATTTAATTTGCTAAATTTCCAAAATAGGTTCGAGATGGTACGGGGCCCAATTGTCAAGTGCCTAGGGGCCCTGGATCTCTAAGCCCGGCCTGAATAAACCCATAATCACAAAGCAAAGATCAATGCTTGGCATAAAATGCTGACTAGACACCAAAATTTAAGTGATATTTTAGGGCTATGGGAGCACACAATTATAAATTTTGTGCATTTGCCAAATTTTTGTTTTGGATAAGGCTGGCAAGACCCGAAGAAGGGGTGTATTGTAAGACTTGTATTATGATAAGTTATTTACTTGATAAGGTTGTTCCCGAGATCTTTCCCGATCAATAGATCGGCTCCTCTGCTTGTTCTCCCATTCCGACTCTGATGTTTGATGATAACTGCGAGGATCTTTTGGTACTTCATTATAATACTCAGTATATTCTTGTTGATATGCTTCGGATTGAGTATAGTTTTGAGCATATGCTGATGCTGTTTGCTGCGCATACTCTATAGGCACTGGCTGAATAGATTCTTGAGGCCATTCCGACTCTAACGTATTCTGTGATACAATTTGCTGAACATCAGCAATAGTATTTGGTTGCGCCGGCAGAGCTGGCGTCACAGCGGGAGTAACAATTTGTTCCGCAATATTTGCTGTTAGAGTACCATAAACAGCTAATGTAATCGTAGTGTACCAACCTACATGATAATTAAACTCAGATTAATAAACATAACTTCAAAATATATATACGCCTACTTACCTCTTAATACCAATCCATCTGTAGGTATCTTACGTATAGTGTCATCAGGTGCACATTCTAAATTAATACAACCATTTTGATTATACTCAAATCCACCTAGTGACTCAAAAGTACTAGCTCCAGGTTTTCCCAGATCGTTAACAAAGAATTCAATTTGGAATTGGCTGGGGTTTGTCGCACCCAATCGTACACCGCCTGGGAAATCAGCCTGTACACGAGCTCCCAATGGTATTATCCTAACTTCAGTTACGTAAACTGGTTTTGGAAACTGAACAAGATCCAAATTCAGTTCCTGCAGAAAGAAATTTATGAGCATTTAACTATGTATTTACAATAATATAGTCGCGTACCTCGGTATTGTCGTGTGCAAAAGTGTCAAAAAACAATAATTCCACTAAATCCGACATTGCATTCATAATTTAATGCATTGTTTATTAGTTATTAATTAAAGCTTCACCATACTCCAGTATTGTTAACCTCACATTTGTTATGGTTGTGTTGTGGTATTTGGTGTATTTGGTAAACAATCTAGGAATATTTTCAGTTTTTTCTTACCGGCAATAAGTTGGCATAAACAATCAAATTACAATTTTTAGAACAGTTGTTTGTTGGTTTCTAACACGGTTTCTAACACGTTTCTATGCAGATTAGTTTAAAACAGTGCATCATCCTCACCCGCATTTGCATTCAAAATATTTTTTGTCTCACCCTTATGTAATGTCAAATTAAAAACAGCAAACGAGTCTAATTTTACCATTGTCGTGGTTGGCTATTCGCAAAAATAGTACGATATGAAATTGTAAAACACGGTTTATTTACACATTTAAAAATTCTGATATTTTTGTAGTTTGAAACCATGGCTAAGCTATTGGGCCGCGTACTTGTCGGTAAGAGTTTGTGGATCATATTATATTAGCCATATTTTAAACTTATTCCTGATAGGCGGCGGGACAGGATTTATTGGTTCACATTTGCAACGGGTGCTAGCCAACATCGGATATGAAGTGACTGTGATCTCGAGAATGCCAGGACCTAAAAGAATGACTTGGCATGATGTAAAGCGTGTTGGTATTCCCGAAGATACACGGGCTGTTGTCAATCTAGCCGGTCAAAATGTGTTGGACATGAGCCGGCGTTGGACGGAGGGATTCAAACAGAACGTTTTTAACTCCCGAGTGGAGACAACCACTCAACTTGCCAAAGCTATTGAAGAGTCAAACACAAAACCAACAGTTTCTGTTACTATAACTGGTGTAGGAATTTATAAGCCGTGTGAACACACAGTGTACTCAGAAAGTTCACCAACGCATGAGTTTGATTTTTTCTCGAGACTATGTATTGAATGGGAAAATGCTTCAAAATTACCTACGGACGTGAACACCAGGCAGGTTATTATTAGGAGTGGTGTTGTGATCGGTTCCGATGGGGGCATGGTAAAACAATTATATTTGCCTTTTTACCTTGGTTTGGGTGGTCCTGTAATGCCTGGAAATCAATTCTTGCCATGGATTCATATTGACGACTTGGCTCGACTAATTTGTTTTGCTATACAGGGCACAAATATCACTGGTGTGCTGAATGGTGTTTCACCTCAGTGCATTACCAACAAGCAATTTACCGAGGTAAGATTTCTAACAGAAATGTTAAACCATTGGTAGGGGTAACCCGATATACAGTGGCGCTTTATCCCATGGGCATTTGCCCAGGGCCCCCAATAACAGGGGGGGCCCCAAAGCAGTATTTTGGAAACTAATTTCCGTAATAGACTACCACCCCATGCCAGTCATTAACGTTGAAAGCAGATTTAGGCTCCTCTCAGCAAGGCCCCAAGTAATCTTTAACTAATTTTTTACCGTCTCAAGAATAGTGAATTTTATATTTGCGCTCCTGCCGGTTGGGGACCAAAATCAATCTTTTATAAACTATAAATTAGGTAATTAATAAGTTACCGTAGTAAGAATGTCAAATTGAACTTTAGAGTAGTCTTGCCTATGAGGCCCCAAAGAGAGTGAAGGCAGTTTTAGCAGTTAAACTCATGTTTTTCTTGCAATAATAGTAACTATATCTAATACTGTACGAGACTAATGAGAAACCCTTGAGAAAAACTCTATGAATTCTTCTAAGATTTTCAGTCGATACTTTTCCTTTTATTCTGGAATTCTATTCTGTAGAAATGAATGGTCCAAAAGTCTTTAAAATAAAAATTCCGATCTGCAAAATGCTGTAAATCTTGCAAAGTCCTTATTATTACACAGTGAGCATAAAAGGAAACGTAACCAATGAATATATTTCTTTCTAAAATGTTGACAAGAAAAGATTCCAATAAAAGTTTTAGGAAATTGCTTAAACTACAAATTTGAAATGCTTAGAAGTGAAACACACTGTATATTTAAAAGTATAACGTATTTATAACTTAAGCCCCAGTTCTACCTGTGCTAAAACGCGTTTTCTATTAACGGCATTATTTATTGTTCAAAATTGATGAAATACTCAGTGTCATTTCTTAGATAAATGAGTGGCTAGGCCAAAAATAATTTTTTGGTAAGATAAAAATGAATTTTCCTTCTACATCTTCCTTTTTTTTTCAAATATAATACCCCTAGCCAAAGTCTCACTACAATAATAGATTTTTTATCAAGGTACAATTTCAGTCCAAACATTATAGCTTTTCCGCTAACCGACAAATGCGATAATTGTCAGATATGTAAACAATTTAAAAAAATGATGAGCTATTGACACGGTAGAAATCCTTTTAACATTGTTTAACTTTCTTTTAACATTTACTGTTTATTTTTTTATTTATTGTTGTTGCGAAATGTAATATCAGTATTATTAGTATATATTATTTCTGTAAGAAAAGTAATTCTTCTTAATTCAATATTGTATATGGGGGCCCCCAAATTCAAAATTGCCCAGGGCCCCATGACGACATAACGCCCATATACAGTTATTGGACAGGATTTTTCTTACAAGAAAAAATCTTAAAAACTAATGACTAGAGTGCGGATTCTAAGCATTCTGCTTGGACAGTTTTAATGTAAGTACAGTGATGTAAGGCTAATCTGAACCACCTCTAATCCGAACTGCTGGGTAGTCCAAACTTCTTGTGTAAAGCGGTATGCAATATGCATAATCCGAACAACATGGTATGTGTAATCCGAACAAAATATATTTTTGTATGCTGCCGCATATGCGCACCCTATCGTGTGTTGAACTTAAACTACCACTACTTTAGTTAGTAAAAATGTCTACCACAAAGGACATTATGCTAACATTAACCCAAAAAGAGGAAGTAATAGACTTAATAGACAAGGGCTCTTATAGTTCATTTCCAATACGCCATAATGTAGGCAAGGCCACAATCGCGGATATTAAGGGGGGACCCCACCCTGAGCATCAAAATTTGAGGTTTTTTTAAGGACATAATCAACAAGATGAAACCTCCGGGTTTTTGTATGTTATAACCATATATTTTTACTATATTTGACAATGTTTTAACTAATAAATATAGATATGGTAGTCCACTTATAACTCGTATACTTGGCTACGGTGTAGCATAGGATTTTTTGAAATTTTGAAAAATAATGGAAGTGGTGGGATTTTGAAAAAAAAAATAATGTGTTTTACCCTTAATTACGTGCACTTAAACGCTTATAAAAAATTAAAATATCGAAAAAATCCTACGCTACGCTGTAGAGAATTTATTTTCATTTACAAAAAATGATGAAACAATTAAATATGACAAATAGTTTCCGAGTTCCAGTGGCGGTGAGTTTGAAAAGGTTGGTCTTGAGACAAATGAGTTTAAACATTTGAGCTATATTTACAATGTGTTAAAGTAAAAACGTTTTTATCTAACCTTTGGTCGTCAATACTGGATCTATATCAATCCCTTCAGTTTTGATAAAACTGTATTTTCATGGACTTTGGACAAAACTCCATGACTTTCTTAGAGGCGATAAGCTTTTGTTGTGCATCTTTCGTGCTATCGTAATGTTTTACTTACGCCTTATTGATTCGCTTTCCTTCGATGTGGTGGCATATGTTATATGCTGTTTTATCTACTGTTTACGTTCGTCAACTGCATCATCTACGAGATGCTGTTATACCCATCGTTGAACAGACTGATAGTGGTGTATGAGGCAAAATCAGTGATGAGCTTTCCCCAAAAAATTGTTTTTGGAGCGATCCATCAGGCGACGGAGTTCAGACTTTTGTTAATATTTTGTGTGAATCCTTTGCACCTTTTTAATACATCGTCCGAAGTGCGCAGAACATATTATAAGGGTTGAATCGCATACTGAACAACTTGCGGCAAAGGATCAGGATGACCATAGTCTAGGGGTGGGCGATCTTGGAAATTTGTAATCGATCTTCTATCACAATTGAAGATCAATCTGATCAACCAGACTGATCTATTGATGGTCGATCAGATCGATCAATTGATTATCGATCAGACCAATCTTTTGATTATCGATAATATTGCTCACTGATCTTTTGATGATCGATCAGATCGATCTTTTGATGATCGATGAGACCAATCTTTTGAAGATCGATAATAACGCTCACCGATCTTTTGATCATCGATAATATCGCTCACCGACAGGGTTGCATTTGAGGTCCATCTCGGGTCTCCGGCAGGCATTTATAGATCTCCGGCAAAATCAAACATGAAGAAAGTAGTTTTATATCTTTGTCGAATTTACAATATATTATTAAATATTTTTCAAGTAAACACAATACTTTTTTTGGACACAGTTATTGAAATTATTTGACACTACACAATTTATCGCGCAAAAACTGTTAGAATTTTTGAAGCATTAAACAATTGCGCAATTTCAGACAGAGATTGCGTTAACTATGAACTTAATATAAACGCAATTTCCATTTGGACTTGCACAACTTCTAGTACTATCAATTGCGTTTAAATAGTCCATCTAGAGTTTTTATCTATTATATTATTAGTATTCAAAGATATGAGGCAGTCGATAAAACTCATATTATTCGAGGATAACCTGAAGTTAATAGGAAAATTTATAATAAATGAAAAACCATCGAATATTTGGGCCTGTCTGACTTTAATCCTTCATTCCTCGAATCTCACTCACTTAATCGTAAAAATAAAAAAGATAACACTGTAGCAGACAACATTTACCATCAAAATGAATGATTAATTTAGTATAATTGCTGCAAGTAATTCTTTGCGATTACACGTCAGGTTGACATTAGTAATGTCCGCTATAATATCAAACTATTCCCGAATCTTTTTGAATGGCAAATTTTGTCCGCTTCAGTGAAGTAATTATTGTTTTTACGAGTAAAAGAGTGAGATTCGAGGAATGAAGGTTTAAAGTCTGATGGGCACAATTGTTGGATGGTTTTTCATTCATTACAATTTTTTTCTATTAACTTGGCATCTAAACATTTTAATTACGAGAACCATAAGCTATCGATTGATTTTAGTTTCATCGACTGCATTTGACCTTTATATGCAGTCCAGTGTTACCAGTGGTTGCCAGATTGGGGAATTTTGATAACTTTAATTTCAGCTAAAAATTTTCCCCAAGATACTACCCAACTTGGTAACCATAATGTACTAACTAGAATGACTGGATTAAATACATTTGTGTAAAAATATATTTTTTAAAAACTACGCTTTATAAAAAAATTTCCTAAAACATCTTTTTTGTTGAAAAATTTTCAATTTTTTTTATTAGTTAATTCATTATCACCGGAAATCTGTCCACATGCAAAATTTCCACTCGATTGGACATTGGAAAGTAGGTAAAATATGGATTACAAGATTTGCACGTAACAAACTAACGTGCGATTGGCGCATGCTAGGTAAAACGGCATATACCTACATATAAAAACATGTAACATTGCTTTTTTAAATTTAATCTTAAAAAGTTTAGACTTTTTTTGATTATATTTATATAAAAATCATGTAACATTGGACCTACTTACATTACTCTTTTTTACATTTTTTCTTAAAAAGTTTAGGCTTTTTTTGATTATACTTGTTGGTGACGATGACCCCCACACCCCCGTCATCATCTCCGGCATTCGTGCGAAACTAATCTGGCAACCCTGCTCACCGACCTTTTGATGATCGATCAGATAGATCTTTTGATGATCGATCTGTTAGTTATCCCACATTCAAGTATGATACGTGTCCGGCAACGTACGTATCATCAAAAGATCGATCAAATCAATCTTTTCGATTTTTTCGATCTGATCGATCTTCAAATAAAAAGGTCTGGAGATGGATCAATCGATTTTATTGCACCAAAATCTCTAAAGCAGTATGGCCCAGTCCTAATAACTTGAAGACAAGCGTGATTCTACTGTTAACTTCGTAAGCATTTCGAACAATCAATGGGCTAGAATTCACACTCGTTAGTTCACAAGAATCATACTCAATCGACATTTTGAAGCCAAGACCGCAAATACTTGATCCAGAGAATGTCACATTACCACCTCAAGTTTTACATTTCTCAGTCTCGGAGATTGCAAGAAACTTACAGAAAATTTAAAATTATATATCCAAAGCTAGTTTGTTGTCGTTTTCCTGCCTTAGTGCCCATTTTACAATACAATGATCCTGTATATCTGCCTCTAAAATTTGTTTCGATATGGTTGAGACTGTTTCCCAATCTGGCTAGACGCGCTGCTCTACTTTCAGCTATAATTTCGGAACTAATTTGTAGACATGAGGATTAAAACAAGAAAACAAAAAAAATTGTTTTTTTCAAGTTCAGGGTGGGGTCCCCCCTTAAGATATGTACCACGAACTGAAAAACGATCGGGCAATCTCAAAACTATTTGTACAGCCGAGTACCCTGATGAAGACCAAGCTTGTTTACCTGGTTTTTGCAGCAGCGGATGACGCTCAATCTCTGCGGCCATAATGGAAGAAAAAGCGCAAATACTTTACAAACCACGTTAGATTTGTTTGTAATCAGTAATCACCCAGTGAGTGGTTACAAAAGACTCTAAGAGTGTTTAAACGAGTTCAAATGTTTTTTTTTGTATCTTGAATGTTTATTTATTTACCTTTTGTGTTAACAGTGTTAAGTTACATTGACATACTATATACTTAACACAGTATACCTCTGAGGTCGTCAACTTGTCTACGTATACTACGTAGACTACCTACATCTATTACCTACATATATAAAGCGAAAATATTTATTTTTTTAATACAATATATAGCAATATACAATATATAAGGTTTTGTATGATGTGTATGTACTAATAAATACATATATACAAAAATTACACATACTACGTATTCATATATCTTATTTTTGTGTGCTTTTTTTCTCATTTTCATGCTTATTTTCCAAAAATAAATGCTTGTAATTCCGCAGTCTAGTAATGACAATTGTGAATATGTGTGTCTTGTATTTGACACGAATGAAGGTGGTATTATAATTTTCTATCCCTATCCCTATCCCTATCCCTATCCCTATCCCTATCCCTACTATATACTAAAAGTCTAACACAGTCCGCGCAAGAAGTTTACGAAAATCGGCGAATCGGGGGAAGGGTCTGCTCCTCGGAGAAGCGAAAATCGGCGCCGCAGGCGCCGATTTTCCGCCTAAGATTGGATTGTACAGCGCTTAGGCTTTTGATTTCGTCCAATTTCCGGCCAGTTCTCGTTATTTTTTAACTCGATTAGGCTAAATTTATGGATTATGCTTTAGGAGTGTACAGGTCAGCGCGTCGCCATGGCAACCGAGCGAGGTTGCTATGCAACGGCCGCGCGCTTCGCGACGCGGTCACCAGACGGCGGCACATCATCATGTCGCTGTTGGCATTACGCTACGAAGCAATAGATGGCGCCCCGTAACCGCTTCGAACGTACGAGATAATCACGTCGCGCGTGTAGCAGCATCCGGGTTTTTTGTTTCCCTCTTAACGCTTCGGCGATCTACCTAGGTCGACCAGCAGGCCTATTAGGCCTGCACATTCTCCTAGTCCCTACTATATACTAAAAGTCTAACACAGTCCGCGCAAGAAGTTTACGAAAATCGGCGCCGCAGGCGCCGATTTTCCGCCTAAAATTTGGTTCTACAGCGCTTAGGCCTTCGATTTCGTCCATTTTCGGCCCAGTTTTCGTTATTTTTTAACTCGATTCGGGTAAATTTATGGATTATGCTTTAGGAGTGTACAGGTCAGCGCGTCGCCATGGCAACCTATCGAGGTTGCTAGGCAACGGCCGCGCGCTTCGCGACGCGGTCACCAGACGGCGGCACATCATCATGTCGCTGTTGGGATTACGCTACGAAGCAATAGATGGCGCCCCGTAACCGCTTCGAACGGTTTTTTTTTCCGGGCTTTTTGTTTACCTCTTAACGCTTCGGCGATCTACCTAGGTCGACCAGCAGGCCTATTAGGCCTGCACATTCTCCTAGTATAATACTAAAAGGACCTATTATTTTTTAAATCATTTACTGCAAAATAGTAGTTATATTACAGTTGTAGAACAGTATTGGTTAATTGTTACGTATATTAAATCTTAATATGTATTGAAAGTTAACCTTATTCCATGTAATTTAACATCATGCTCATATAATTACTGATTTTTGTTACTGTTATTATCCTGACCAGTTTGATTGTCTTCCATTCTGCTGTATTAACTATTTAATTAGGAGTCGTAACTAAGTGAGTCTAACATTCTCTAAGTGAGTGATAATTTTTAAAATTATAGCTTGTTTATATTTTCCATATAAAAGGGAATGCCACTTTCTTTCTATACCAAACTGTTTTCAAACAAAATGACTGGCTACCCTGAGGCTGAAAGCAAGGACAGTGTGTAGTTTTGTCCCACATTATTTTTCTTGTTATGTGATACTTGCCATAAATATTTTGGCAAAATTGTAGTAGCGTTCGAAACATAGAACATTGATAAGTTTTGGTCCCCTTGAGTGATATTATCATTCTCGCTCATGAAATGTGTGTAAACACAATCCACAATGCTATTTCAGAGGATCACTTATATAACGTGCCACGTTATTCATCTAGGTATACCAAGGGGTAAATTACACTGAACAATAAGTGCAAAAGCTTTATGGCCATAATCATTTTGAGAATAAATAGCTGCTGTGCATCAAAATGCATAATTGCATTTCAAACCATGTTTGGTTCTTCAGAGCTAATTGAATACAGAGAACCTACAGATGATATCTCACTGCATAGCTCTGGAGTACCGCTGCTATGTGTTTTTCCAGTTGACTTCATTGGAACGTCATGGTGGATGATGGTACATTTGTTAATGCCAATGGGTTCTATAATAGGCACTTCATGACAAATACTCACCCTTACCAACATATTCGTGGTATCAAAGTCCTGACTTGTAGTAGTGCTCGGCAATAGCGGATTGGTGAACTTTGCCTAGACGAGTGTCTCTTTCACTCAACATTCAATGCGTTTCCCTGTCTGGACTGCATAGCATGTTCCAAAGATGAACTGGGTACATATTTATTAAAATTTACAAACTAATATTAAATGATATCCTCCAGTCAGTCCAGTCGATAATATCTTCTGGGTACACTTTGTACTCTTTGTATTAACATTATGGGATGATTGCCCAACTATGTTAGAGAATAGAATACAATAAGGATAAGCATAAGTAACCGTAATTTAAGTAAACTTTATACTTTAAAACATTAAAGGTTAAAAACATAGGGGTTTTATTCTTCTTTATATGTACTTTTGGAATAATTCAAAAAGTTCTTATAATAACATTGCTTTCAGGCATTTGCAAAGGCACTATATCGTCCAGCAATCTTCCCAGTGCCTAAATTTATGTTGGATGCTATATTAAATGAAGAAAGGGCAAACATGTTAACGACTGGACAGCATGTAACTCCACAACGAACTCAATCTTTGGGATTCAAATATCTTTATCCAACAATAGAAGAGGCCTGCGAGGAAGTAACCAAAACTCCAAAAGTGAAAGAGCTGTGATTGTGAAGTAATTTTAAGTTGTTGATAATTCTTTAACTTATTTTCTGTGATTTTTGTGTTGAGTTTTTGTTTGTGGAAATAAATTAAGAGTTAAATATAATCAAAATGTTTTATACTTAATTCCATTTATTTATAAAAGAAATAAAATATAATAAAGTTGGAAAATAGGACTTCAAGTAACAATAATATTAATTAATTACATTCTTAATACAAAAATACTTTTGGTTGTTAGTATAAAAAGTTTATGATTTGAAGCATAAATCCCAATTATTTCATCATTAGGAATAGTGACAACTTGTTGCTGCGCAATAAATCCTATATGTTGCCCTGTGACCCTATTCCGTAGCTCTCCACTGTCCACACCCTTCTTTTGGCGATAGACAAAAACGTGACGAATAGATTCACATACAACAGAGTAACTCAAATCTGGGGCACACACTGTAAATTTTCTTTGTTGTTTGGATGCCTAAAAACAAATTTCAAAAAGTATTGCAGTAATTTCAAGAAGTTTATAAGAAATTAAATTAATGTTAGAATATTACTTATTAAAGTGCTGAAATGTTATCAGGTTAATATAATAGTATATTATTTGACGAACACATAACTAAGGATATAAATTGCGAGCATGAAGTTTATACGTAAGCCGTAGGCGAGCGTATAAACATTTGAGGGATTTATATCAGTTGTGTGCCAGTCGAATACGACGTTTTATCTACGACTCATAAATTCCATTTTATATCAAATCTTTTAAATGTATTCGTCAATGGTGGCGAGGCAAAATGTCAAATAACTGTCATACACGTAGGTTTAGACTGACTTTGACAGTACATTCGTATAATGATGACAGTTCCTTCAAATAAATAGTATCATTATAATCATTATATAGTCATAGTATGCAATGAACTTATTATATGTGTCGTACATAAATGTATTTATGCATATACATAATCTATTATATTATATTTATTCCCGCCACATTTATGTGGTAGGGTATATTGCTTTCCGTAATTTTGAAATAATTGATCTGAAGTCTTATCTCTTGAAAAGTAAGGACAAGTTCGTGAATAGGCAAAATCGGTTAACTCAATTTTTCTTTTAAATTCCACCCAAAACTATTTTACGGTGAGTGGTATTTTAACTTCGGCCCGGCTGAAGATAATTTTTTTATTAGTTATTATTCTTATCTAGTATTAGGTGTTCTATGTATTATTATATTACCACCAAAATAAGTATAAAGCTAAGTGTATAGTATTTTCTTGACTCAAAGCAAATTAAAGAAACATCACTAACCTATTAATTTTGATACATCTTTGATTTCAACATTAAAGTTACTCAATATTATTACAAGCTTAGAGTCCCTGACAAAATCATACCCTCCTAAAACATCACCATCAAATTTGTATATGTGATGATGATGTATTATAATGTGGACAATAAGAAATGGCTGGTGTGCCTTAACAAATTTGGATGAAAGGTTTAGGCTAATTATTAATTAACATTGGCTGCCACTCTATATATATTTGAATGATTTTTTTTGTCATATACAGGAATGGATACTAAGAGCAGCAAAATCCAGCATCTGTCAAATACTGCCAGAATTGACAATGAATCCTTTGGAGAGGGTGTTTTTCCCTACATACTAATCTCTTAAATCTTAACCGCTTCTTAAGAGGAGTTCCAACAAATATGGCAAATTACAGACCCATTCCAGTGCAAATCCAACTATCTAAAGTATTTGAAAGTTATCACACAAGACTACATATATGCCTTCCTAGACATAAACATTTTATTGTCCAATAGTCCGAATATCTCTATCAGAAGGGTAGAAGCACTGTGCGGGCTATAAATAAAGCAACACATTTAATACTAAACTGCTTAAATGAAAAAGAGCAAGTGTTGCAAGTGGATCTCTTCTCTGGTATGAGCCGGGCATTTGACTATCAGACTCTATCAATCATTCGCTTGTAGTTTCAAAGTTTGGTGCGGTTGGCTGCGCTTGTCAGGTCATATCTATCCGATATGTGGCAGAGAGTTCTAGTGGATACAACCCTATAAGAACCTGCACTTAACATCAACGTTGATGTATACCAAGGAACAATTCTGAGCCCACTACTATTCCCTGTAATGATAAAGGCCTGCTTCCAAATTGCTCCTCAGCGGACAAAACAATCATCTACGCTGACGATACGAACATGGTACTATCACACCCTCTTACCGCAACGTTCCCATGAAAGCTCAAAACTCCATACGGCAGTTACAAAAGTGGACCATATAACACTGGTATTACCTGAATGGCTCCAAAACAAGTATGGTGCAGTTTTATCTTGCGAATCAGCAAGTCAACAGTAGTCTCGTACTCACGATAAACAATAAAACCATAAAACACAATGCTCACACCAAGTTTCTGGGAATAACACTGGATTCTAAGTTGACGTGAAATAAACATTTGCAATTGGTGAACGCAAAGCTCTGTGCAGCATCATATGTGATAAGAACTCTGAAACTCACCATTTCAATGAGAGCTCTGCGAATATTGTATTGCGGGTGAGTACAATAGACAATAGATCTTTATTCATTACTGAAAAGTATAGAACACGTCATTATAAATACAAAGTACATATATATATATATATATATATAAAATTGGAAGATTATCTTGGGAGAAAGGTCACAATGAAAACGCTACTCAATTGTTATTATCTCTCCCAAGATCATCTTCCAATTTAATATTACAAGGTCGAGAATATTATTCTTCTTATATATATATATATATAATGGATGTTAATAATATATATGTTAATATATACAGGGTTAGCCAAAATTACCGGAACACCCAAATAATTCTACAACGGTAAAAAATTTCAAAAAAAAATTCAAACAAAAGCTTTTAGACTTTAAACAATCCATCGTTCAAATATATTTTGAATATACAGGGTGTTCATTTTATTATAGAAATCGCGTAATTTTTTTTTCTTCAAATGGAACACCCTGTATCTTTTTACATTTTATAATTTTAGGACTAATTCTGGACATTGTTTATTAAAATAATTTTTTTATAAAATGCATCATTTTTGAGTTTTAAGCAATTAATTAAAATTAGTCAAAATTACCGCAACACCCAAATAATTCTTCATCAGTAAAAAAATTTCAAAAAACATTCAAACAAAAGTTTTTTACTTTAAACAAGCTATCGTTCAAATATATTTTTAATATACAGGGTGTTTATTATGTTATGGAAGTATGGAAAACTTTTCCTTTTTCTCATTAAACGTCCTGTACATTTTTATTTTTTAATTCTAACAATTTTTTTCAAGTAGGTTTTTATAAATTGATTCCTTTTTTAATTATCAGCAATTAATCAAAACTCCAAAACATTTATTTTAGCCGAATGGATAAATAATAACAATGTGACGAAAAAATAACAAAACAATTAAATTAAATTTTCAAACTGCCATCCCTGAGCGGCTTCACAATGCCCCAACCTATCAACAAATTCCCGTAAACAGTTGTCTAAATGATCGACAGTAATACTCTGAACTTCGTCCACTATCCTCTGCTTCAACGCATCAATTTTGTGTGGCCTATTGGTGTAAACCTTGGACTTTAGGTGGCCCCAAATAGAAAAATCCAGTATTTGTAAATCCGGCGACCTAGGTGGCCATTCAATCGATCCTCTCCTTCCAATCCACCTCTGCGGGAAAATTGAATTTAAATAATTCCGAACTTGGAATGCGGCGGTGCACCATCTTGTTGATACCAAATATTATTCAGATCTTCGTTGAATATAACTAGGAGATGAGGTATTACTTCATCTAATTGCTTATAACTAAAAAATTATGAAATTTATAAATAAATTATTCCAATAAAAAATTATTAGAATTAGTCTTAGAATTATAAAATGTAAAAATATACAGGGTATTCCATTTGAAAAGTTAACCAAATTTGCATAAAAAATGAACAGCCTGTATATTAAAAATATATTTTAATGATAGCTTGTTTAATGTCAAAAACTTTTGTTTGAATGTTTTTTGAAATTTTTTTACAGATGGAGAATTATTTGGGTGTTCCGGTAATTTTGACTAATTTTAATTAATTGCTTAAAACTCAAAAATGATGCATTTTATAAAAAAATTATTTCAATAAACAATGTCCGTCCAGAATTAGTCCTAAAATTATAAAATGTAAAAAGATACAGGGTGTTCCATTTGAAAAAAAAAAATTACGCGATTTCTATAATAAAATGAACTATATATTATATTATATATATTATATATATAGTATATTCAAAATATATTTGAACGATGGATTGTTTAAAGTCTAAAAACTTTTGTTTGATTTTTTTTTTGAAATTTTTTACCGTTGTAGAATTATTTGGGTGTTCCGGTAATTTTGGCTAACCCTGTATAGATATATCAGTTTCTTTTCTCTTTCATGCTATATATAAACTCTTCGATGCCATAGAAAGCCTCTCCTTGCAGCAGTTTCTTAAGGTCAATCTTGAACTGTGTGTCAGATTTAGTTATCCACGTTGTTGGCATTGTGTTTAACAGCTGGATATGGCGGTGTTGGCATGCAGACACATTTATACGGTGGAACGGTACATCTTCGCTGCTACTGTTTCGTAGGGTAACACCAGTCATCTCTCCTCTGTTTGGTAATCTTATAGATTCTTTTTTTGGCCCTTCTTAGCTGTTGGTAAAGGTACGCACCGGGTAGGGTCATTATTCGGTATTTTTTTAAACAGCGTTCGGCAGTGGGTTGTTCCAGGCACCTGCGCTATTGCTCTAATGGCCTTCTTCTGCTAGAGAAAGACGCTATTTGCATGGCAAGATTCACCTTACATCTGCAGTCCATAGGTCATTCTCGAATGAAAAAAAGCATGGTAACATGCGTCCTCATCAACAATCTGCTTCACCCTTCTTACAGCATATACAGCTGATGCCAACCTGGAGCACAAGTCAGAGGTATGGGGCCGCCATGTCAGCCTGGTATCGAGGGTAATTCCAAGAAGCTTAACAATGTTGCCCCTATGGTAGTATTCCGTCTGCTGGTGAATGTGATTGTCTGCGTCTTGTCCTCATTTCGCCTGAGTCTGTTGACGTCAAACCAGTGTTTGGCTTCAAGCATAACTGTTTTGGTCATTGTTTGGTGCCTGTTTATATCAGAGTCTCGCACAAGGATTGTGGTGTCGTCTGCAAACATTATTGGTTTTCCTGATATGTTCGCAGGGAGAATTTCGTGATATACAATTACATACAATTTGGCATGGGCCAGATTTGTTTTTAATATTTTTTTTGTGCTAGGTTATGTATGAGAATGTATAGGTAAGTAGAAATATTATATGTATTCTACATACATATCTATAATACATACGTACTGTATAGCTTGAATAAATTCGCCAATTTCGAAAATTGGTTTGCAAATGTGAAAATAATAATAACCAATAAAATGTATTTGCCGGTGCTAACTTCATTGTGTAATTGTTTCATGCTCGAATTGTACTCACCTCAAGCACACCCATGCTAAATAGCATTCATTATTTTAATAAATTCTTTTCGAAGAAGCATAAAATTGTGTTATGTATCATTCGAAACTTGGTACATTACAAATTTACCACTATCAAATGGTTTCAAATGCGAAAATAATAATAAACTATGAAACATATATACTGCAGTTAATTTCATTGTGTGATTTTAGATTTTTGGGGTTGTACAGAAGTAGTCAGGTCTTCAGGGAATCAATCGATACGTGCCATTCTGTACTTGTATATTTACTTGTAATCCGTGACAGAAAAATCCTGAAGCTTCTGTTTACTAACAAATTTTTGATTTCCATTCATATAACCCCAATTCACAGAGGGTAACACTTGTTACGCTACTAATAATCCGTTACACATGATTTCGCAGCTTATAAAAAAAGCAAACAGTACAGTTTCAAGAATAATTTTCAGAAACATAACCTCAATAATACCATTGCAGTTTTGACGCTATTATGAATTAATTGAATCCGTATGAATGAAAGCAAAAATCAATACATATTTTCGTTTGGGTTGCCTACATCAAAGGGTTAAACAAGAGCGACATCTCGTATCAAACGCTTGAACTACAGACCAATGAATATGTCAATTAATTTCACATGACCAGTTTTTGTGAATAAAGTACAAGACGACTAAATTACAATTTATTTTATTATGGTTGTATATACCATTCGGTTCAGAAGAACATGGTGATTTTTATCTCTATTTTATCTCCGTTAAATGTTCTTATTGCTGCCATTTGAGCATAACAAATAATAAATTTATACAGACAATTAAACTGCGATCTCTATTTATAATCTTGCAAATTTAGATATTCAATTAATCCTCTCTATCAAATGTCTTGTATACGTTTCAGTTGCAAGCAAGATTTCTGCGTCGTATGTGGTAAGCTTCCCTGTGACGCCGACCGTTAAGACCAACAAATTTCTATGACTATGACTAATGTATGTACTAATAATAATGTGGTCAACCTAACCCATCGAGTTGAATGTATAATAATCTGGAGGTCGCATGAGGTAGAAGTGGGAGCGGCCAAAAATTCTGCGAGCCTTGCAAAGTCCTGAAGTTAGATATTCCTGTGCTTTTTAAGTCACTAACTTAAGTTGCTAATGTTATTGTATTTGAATCACACTCAGCACATTGTGGTTTGACACCATTTTTGTGGTTTTGACGTGTGCTTTATGGTAATGAACAAGCATATTAAAACCAAAAATAATCATATTATGATTGCTTGCAGATTGCATTATATTTATAGATGATATTTTCTCCGTTGCATATAGCACGCCCTGCCAAACAGATGAAAATGATATGAGTCAAGTGCTTTTATCTTCAAAGCTATGCAAACAATATTTGAAAAAGTATTTCAAAATATTATAAGGCTTTAAATATGAAATTATAGTCATCTTTGACGTTCCACATAGAGGGTGCCATGACGAAGGAGATTATAAGATCATATTTAATTCTCTCTAATAATTCTAAATATTTTTTTCAATTAACATTTTTGCATAGCTTAGAATATAAAGGTACTTTACTCTTAAGAGTTTTTCATAGTTTGGTAACACTGAGTACATATAAGCAGATACTTACATTCTTAATTTGCAAACAGACACATTTTTTTGAAAAGAATAAAAAAATTTCCCGTTACTGTCCAAATTTCTGCCGGACACAGTAGATTATAAACAAGAAAATACTTAGAAAATGTACAAATTAAGTGTTCTGTTATTATTATTTTCGAATTTGCCGCGAGATGGCTCTCTGTAATCGCTTGTGGCATACAACCTGTAAACCTGTTTTTGCCTTGGTGGGGACTACAATATTATGCCTCCAGATTATTACACATTCAATTCGATGTTCTAAACTCATCTTGCCGGAAATGCTAGGTAGACCAGTATTCTGAAAAAGAGGGTACAAGCACTACTGTTACAACATATCTGAATTTTTTTTCTCACTTCTACAAGAACATAATGTAATTTCATGATAACTTTGTGTGTCTAACCCCATTTTGCTTAGCAAACCGTTTTGAAAGGATGAAATGCAAGAAATATGATACTACATTCATCAAACATCACTGCAGTATTTTAGAAAATAAAGTTTGCATTTTCTCAAAACTGAAAACATTAGTATGCCAAACAATAAATAGCAGGAAATTACCGGTGAATGTTTTTTTCTTTAATAGAAGCATCCTTCAGGAATTGATCAAAACATCTGCATTATTTTGTTCTCAATTATAGATGAATATATGTATGTGCTTATACAATAACTTGGTGTGCTCCACTTGGTCGAAAGTTAAGAAAGCACATATTGTTTTGGCAAAAATTGGTTAATTTGACATCAGCATTTCCTTTTCTCCACAACATTTTATGTAAGATGTAAATTTTTTGAAGTAATGTTTTATGAGCGTGTTTGTCACAACCTTTCGTCCATTAGAAATTACCCAATTTAAAACTAGTAAGAAAATTATCTTCAGCCGTGCTGAAGTTAAAATACCCCCACCGTAAAATATATAAAAAAAAAGTGAACCGATTTTGCCCATTTACGAACCTGTCCTTACTTTTTAATAGATAAGCCTGTATACCAAATTTCAGATCAATAACTTCAAAATTATGGCAGTTATCGTGTACACAGACGGACATTTGTGGCAAACTCAATATACCCCTCACCACAGTAAATGTGGGGGGTATAAAAACAAAACAAAAAAATTATTAAAAAAAGGTCACAAATGTCCAACAACATAAAAGTCGTACGTATCTAGTTTTTAAGCAGCACTCTTTTTTTTATAAAAGATACATTGACATTAAAAAATGCAAATTTTACCTCAACATATCCAAAAGCATTTAATGTGCCAATATGTTTCAGCATAAAACCATCCTTTTCAAATGTTGGCTGCCATATGAAACCATCGACATCATGGCGAAATGCAACTGCAGAAATATCATTTGCTGCATCATGTACAGTTAGAATAACCTTGTGAGAGTCAATATTTAATTGATGTGTAGCCTTATGGGTAATACAGCATAAACGCTCAAATACTGCAAATTTATCCATTTCAAAATCACAGTCTTCAACTTGCTGGCTATTAAACGTTGCTCCAACCTGTTCAGTACTTTCATTTTCACTACAAAGATGCGCTAATTTTGCATGCATGTTGGCTACAGTACTTAGATCTGTCATATATTCTCCTGTGGTATCTCCAGCAATTAATTCTGACCACATGTGTCCATCTTCAGCCTTAATCAAAGTAATTTCCAGTACATTTCTTGTTACAGTCCAGCTTGTTAAATTTTCCAAAATTCCACCGAGTAATTTTCCTTTTAGAAATTCTTGATCTTTAAATTTACAACAAATTTCAGATGTTATATTTATATCAATATCTTCTTTTTTGTAATTGTCGCAGAGTTTGAATTTGATACTAATATCATCTTTTGTTTGAGTCCAGATATAGACTTTTTTTTCTTGCTTTACGTTATTTTCATAGGTTAGTGGATTATTCGAATCTAAAGTAAACTTAAAACTTTTTTCACTAGCAATATAAAGAGCATCATAGGAAGGTTCAATTGCAGCATAAAAAATATTTCCAGATGCTGTTAATTCTTTTACACATGTTTGGGCCCACGAGCTTTCACAATTCTTAGATAACGTAATAACATTAAACACATTTATGAATCTTTCTTCCTCTCCAGTGCTTATACTGTACAACAAGCATAATATTTCTTTACTTTTAAGAACTGCATCTTGAATGACAAAATTTTTGTTTTCTCCTAAGACTTCGTCCGAATATATTATTTGCCATGAATTACTTTGTAGCTTGGTGTCTACCAAATATAATGTTCCCATTCCATCAGATATAATCACCAGGTTATCGCCAATAAATTTAAATGTTACATTGTAGTCTCCTACCCTGCGTTCTCTTTGTTTTGGCACTTGAAATACTTCTGTTATCTCAATTTCATTTGATGAATTAGTATCATAGACAACACTTTGTATTCTCCATAATGTATCCACAAAATATGTTGCATCAAGATCATTTATGCTTTTGCCAGTAAGGTGGTTTTGTGTGTTGAACAGTTTAGCATGCAAGAAGCCGTATTGCTCTGAACTTGCAATTGATCTATCTACCTCTACACTTAAATCCCGTTTCGTTGTTGGAATTTCTTGTAGAGATAACTTATATCCATTAAAGTCAGCGTTTATATGTTCTCTATTTGGTTTTAATTCCAACATGATTGGTGTCATATTTCTACATATGTTTTGCTCGTTCTTCAAATAAAGTAAAATTAGTAGTATCGGTCCATATAAGGCGCTTCTATTGTAAGTAACAACACAAGTTTTTAAGCACAGTTTTTAGGTTATGAGTGTTATGACCAATGGCGCCATGATAGAAGCAAGAAGTAGGGAGGTAAGCTCGTTAAGGGGGAGGGGACACGTTTTGGTATCTCGCGAGTGTCCCCGTAATGCGTGCGCATATGGTCTGTTTACATTTAGAGGGAAGATGTAATACGTGTTCATACATTGTTTTCAAAAATTAAGAATACTGGAAGCTATTACCTTGTGGACGAAATAAGTTAACGTAAAAAAGGTGCGTATGCCACAGCGTATGCTATTGTGGCTAATTTGTTTTGTATATTAAACAATATTGAGACCTTTTTACATTTGCTACAGCAACGATGGTATCTACTGAAGACTTTACAGCTGATGGCCATACTGTGTCTTTGTACTACAAATTTTGGCGGGTTGCTAAAGAAAGTAACGTGGCTATGCATACAGAGATTCCTCTTATGCATACTATTTTCACATCCAATCACAGAAAACGTGGCATTTCGAGTAATTAATCACTCGTAAAACTGGAACACGTTTACTCCAGAAGATAGGAAGAAGCTCACTTATTAGAGCACCTGTAAGATTTATTTTGTTACTGTAGATAACAAATTATTATTTGTTTCATTTCTTACAGTAGAATTAATTATGAAGACCAATTGTGTAGAGCAGGGTTGTCGACAACAAAACGACAACAAACGATGCTGTTTACATATCTTGCAACGTCTGGTTATACGTCAAGAGAAACAACAAAGGTTTGTAGAAAATAACTTTATTTTGATAACTTGTAGGTCAATTTTAGGTTTCAAATAGAAACGCTCAAACTTACATTGAAATCATTTCAATATTATTGTGATTTACTTTCACATAATAATTCTCTTACGACTAGTATTTTCATCTAGCTATAAGTCCTGGGGAGCTATCTGAAGGATCTGTCAGGTTTGTTGCCCTATAGTCTATCAAATGAGGAGATTAACCGCCAAATGTGCGCAGAACATGAATATTAGATGTAGGTGACACGTTCTCCGCACCGCTGCTGATACCGTTTCTCATTTTATGAAGTATTCAGGACGTTTATCTTATAGATAGATGAAAATACAAGACATTAAACTATTTCACAATTACTTAACGATTTAGGTTGTATTTGTAAATTATCATTAACATCATTCAGTCAACAAAAGATCATATCTAAGTTTCTAAGTTAACACTAATATTTGTCAGTTTAATGGTAAAAGAAACTAACTAACATCACGAATTATTAAGACACTTGAACGCATGACGTCAAGTTACTTTACTTAAGTAATGCTACACAAGCCAGAAGTTCCCGGTGAATCGTTTACATGTTTACAGAATTGAGGTGCATACTTTCAAAATGAATACTAATAAATATCGTAACAAATATATAAACATTTGGCTACAATTATTGGCAAAAATTATTACGCTTTAAAAAAATTAAGAAAATTTGAGTTGCTTTTACCTTTAATCTGACGATTTAATGTCTTTGCGCAACGGTATGTGAACTTCACCTTCGTTTTGCTCACTTTACTTCTCAATATTGAGAGCAATGTATTTAGCACTCTTACGGAAGCAAATGATGATGAATAGAATTATAGCCGAAGCAATTAAAATTACACCAATTATTGTAATAAAATAATAATCATGTGTAATCGACTTACTTTTACACTATATAAATTTCTTTTTGTTGCTCAAGTTTTTTCCTCTGTTCCTTGAATTGATCTTGGTGATCAACTAAGTTCAACGGTTAACTTAATTAAGTTAATGGCCCATATCATAGACAATCTAGATCATGCATGGACAACATATTCGTGAGTGTTCAAAATTTTTTTTACGAAAGGGCGATAGATGATGGTATAGGCGATCACAGAGCGGTCGCGGTGTCATTGCATGTCGGACTTACCTCAGACAACAAACCGCTCTATAAAAGAATCTACTCGAAAGCAAATATAAGCAAGTTTAAAAACACAATGCTAGCTGAAAACTGGGATGCGCTTGCAGGTGTCCGTAATCCGCAAAACCTTTGCGACATATTCCTACATACCTTCCTCAAATACTACAACAATGCCTTTCCCACCACCAAAACACAAAAGAAAATAAAAAAAACCAACCCTGACCCTGAACTAGTGCAAATTAAAGAGACACTAAACCTTATGTACCGATTCCATGAAGCCAGAGGTGATGATGAGACCTACGAAAACCTCCAACGTTGCAGGAAGTTCTTCATCTCAAAGACAGAGCAACAGCATAAACTCGTGAACGAAAGACGAATAAGGCAGGCTGACAACAAGTCAAAGGAGGTTTGGCGCATCATTGATGAGGAAACAGGGAGAAGGAAACGTAGCGAAGTTGATAACCGTCCAAGCTGCCATGAGTTCAACCGATTCCTAACAGAGACCCCACCTACCAACATGAACGCTACAAACGACCTGCTAGTGCCCACAAATGGAAGCTCAATATTCTTCGCACCTACGACCGCAGAAGAAGTCTACAAGATCATATCATCCATAAAAGGCAAAAATACTGAAGACATACTCGGGATCTCAACCAGGATCATGAAGGTCGCAAACCCCTAAGTCTGCTGTTCAACGAATGTCTTCAGGAGGGCACCTTCCCAGACAGTCTCAAAATAGCCAAAGTAGCTTTAATCTACAAAAAAAAGGGAGATCCATCGGAATGCAAGACCTACAGGCCAATATCGGTACTTCCAGCATTCTCCAAAATACTTGAGAAAATCATACTGGTGAGAACTAATAAATTCTTCAAGGACAATGGATACTACTGCCGGCAGCAGTTTGCCTATAGAGATGGCCGAAGTACCGAGGATGCCATGCGATATCTTCTAAAACATGTAGGTCAATGTCTAGAGGCAAAGCAAAAATGTACCTCCCAGCTATGCGACCTGAGCAACGCCTTCTCAACAATGCCGTTCAGTCTATTCCTAACGAAGCTGGAACATTACGGTTTCCGGGGCACAGCACTGGGTCTAATGAGATCATACCTGACCAATCGGAAGCAACTGGTACGAGAGGAAGGTGAGAGCAGTGAACTGCGTGATGTCTCCCGAGACGTCCCACAGGGAAGTTTGTTCGGAGGTATGTGGTTCACGATCTTCATGAATGACCTCCCAAGGAACTTAACATGCCACACAACACTATACAGTGACGACACGACCCTCACCACTCAAGCCAGTACTACACCGACAATCAAGATTCTGGCCGAGGAGAATATGGAGATAGCAAAGTGGTGGTTTAAAAACAATCAACTTACTCTAAATGAACAAAAAACACAGAGTATAGTGTACAACATGGACAGGTGGATCCCGTCGGAGGGCAGTGTGCGCTTTCTGGGACTGCAGTTAGATCCAAGGCTTTCCTGGGAAGCACACATTGAGCAAGCATGTAAAAAAATGGCCAAAACAACGTACGCCATCAAGAAGACACTACGGGCAGCGGGGAGAGAAGCCCCTATTGTGACATATCACTCCCTATTCCACTCAACCATCACATATGGAATCGAGTTATGGGGAAACTCGCCACATTTGTACAAGGCATTCATGCAGCAGAAAAGGGCTGTCAGGAGCATAGCTGGAACCACCACACAGACCAGCTGTAGACCACTATTCAGGGAGCTCGGTATTCTGACAGTCTTTGCTGTATATGCCTTGAAAGCCGTAGTAACTGTCCATAAACAACAAAAATACATGCCCCACACAGGAGACGGTCGTACATACAACACTAGGTCGAGGAACGACGTACAGCGGGATTTCAACAGGCTGAAAGCAACTGAATTTCTCACGCTGCCAATAGCCCTCTACAATCTATGCCAAGAAGAAATCAAGCAACTTCCAACGCCACTATTCAAAAATCACCTGAAAAAAATCCTGCTCCAGAGCTGTCCTTACAATATGGAGGAAACACGGCAAGCCCTCAAAGAAACGAATCTACCTATATGAAGCTATTGATGTATTGTAGATATATATATATATATATACGTATTGTGACTTGTTTCTGTACAGTAGGCCAATAAACATTATTATTATTATTATTATTATCCAATTAAGTGTATGGGCCATTTCATAATTGTATAAAGATTATTACTAATATAATGTTGTAATGTTTAGGTGCTTGGTTCCCGTTGTTGCTGACATTAGATGCGGGGTGGGATCATCCAGCAAGACGAAAGGCCAGAGAAGACACGAGTTTATTTTAAAAAATAAAATAAAGTAAAATTGTAATCTGAGAAAAAATCAATAAATGTAACTCGTATTGGGTGTATCGAGTTTTATTCATTCTAAAGCAGGTTCTATACCATGCTACAAAAACCTTCCAACATCAAACTTTTAGTAAGGTTGAATCACTATTAGTAGAGCGCTGAGACGGATAGACTCCATCAGTTATTTCTTAAAATCTGAGAGAGATATAGTGTGTTTTCAGCAATTTACTAATTGTGACTTGACCTTGGTATTTTGCATGTATTTTACATCATGTATAGCTCATAAGCAGCATGACACAACATACCAAACATTAGACGCTGCAAGGTGTTTGTTGCCCTGTGTAGAGTTGGATTTACAAATTAGTCAAATTATTTGCATTTTAGTTGCAATCAAGCAAAAAGTATTTAGGAATAATTACAACTTTGTTGGAAAGGCATTAAAAACAATAATAAAAAAATTATAATTCAAAATTACCTCAATTTACGAAGAACAACTTTTAAATAGGATTTATATTGTACGGAAATCGATATTAGCATTACGCATTCATTTATTCAATTCTGTTTATTGATATACCGGCTTTAGTAGCATAAGCAAAGGCCAGCGCCAACGGCTATATCCGACCATCGATGGCACCGCAGCTGGATGAATGCGACCGTGGTCCCAACTGTAATAAGTCAGATTACGATTTAAGTTGGTATTTAACAGACGCTCGGAGTGGCGCTGCAGTCGCGCCAGGTTTACCGCGCAAACATCTGGGGTTTTGGCGCCAAAGTGTCTGGGAAGATGTAAAGGGACAAGCAAACAGCCTCTTTTGCATCGGGCTTTGAAACCAAACGGTCGTGCGTGACCGTGCGCCCAAGCGTAGGGCCCCAATGGGGGCCAGGTTATAGAAACTGTGCTGTCTCGTGTTTCTTGTGCTCAACCGAAACAATAAGGTATTTATTCGTTGTCTGTACTTGCTGATTTGTCCATCTCTGCCAAAAAGATATTATCATTGTTTAGGATTAACATATTCAAATTTCGTGTAAGCAGTTCTGCATTGTTGTATATATTTTTGTTAATAGATTTTATTGTGGTTTTCTTCGGCATATTCATTTTAGAATAATATAAACCTGTCCCTTTTATAGTAAAGTATTTAGCCTTGCATATAGTGATTAATAATTAGTGAGTTCAAACGTCTCTGGCAAAGTCTCAGAGAAAGAACTCACGTTTTGAAGCCTCCGTAAGAGAGATAATTAATTCACGCTACCGTAAGATTAATTAAGATTAGTTTGTTTAAGGGTCGATCTTACAAGTGTACGTATAAGGCCCGTTATTACGACCTGCTGGCATCTCCTTGGCAATTTTAACCTCCTGGCATCTCTAAAATTCGGTCCTACCAACAAAGTTATCCTGTCGCTAAGGCTATTCCCTTGGCAGTTGTGAGGATAACAGGCACCGCAGGAAAGAGTTGCTGTTAAGTACAAAACCTGCTGGTAATTTGCTGTCAGTGTCGATTTTGCTGTCAGTTGTACAGAAAGTGATAATACTGTATTGGTCATTCAAAGTGATTTTTGATAAAAAACAGTATTATTTTTAAAAAAATGTGTATTATTTTTCAACATGTGATAAAGAAATGGTTATGGAAGAAATAAAAATTGTTTTTCCCATACGTTGTGAAAAGATCTTAGACCTAGAATTAATCATGCAGATAGGCATTTTGATTTTGAATTTGTTAAAAGATTTCGTTTATCATAGGAATTCTTTAACTATTTTCTAGCTAAAATTGACCAACTAATAAACCCTTTGAGTCAGAAGTAAACTTGTATAGTTAAATATGTCTCTATTGCAAGATACTTACAGCATTTCAAATATGGTTTTTGCCGATTTTTTCGGCATCTGCCAATAGTCAGTATCACTAATAATTAAAATAGTAAATAGCATTTGACTCAAAAATTCAAAATTCAAGAAACACGTCAATACAACGAAAGTAAATATGAAGATGAGAGCACCGCACTTGAGAACTCTAACATACAAAAACCACGTAATCAGTGTGAAGACAACAACCCACATATATTAAACCATCGCAGATCTATGGTCGAATATGGAGCAAAACTATGGAGTAATCGGCGCCGATCAACCATAGAATCACTTATGATAGCTGAAAGAATAGCTTTTAGATGATCCATCACAAGAATTAGACATCCAAACAACCCCCTTCATAATCAACCCCCCTCGTTAGAAAATAGTTTCCAGATTTCCTAACAATAAATGAAATATAATATCTTATGTAATAATAAACCTAATGTATAGAGCTAGATGTTGGAATTAAGTTTATTACTACAACTAAAATAGTAAGCTTTGCAACTGGTTACTTATGCCCACGGTATTGCAAAATACCAGAAGGGGATGATATGAGAAACAAATCAACTGGTAGCAACTCATTTTCCATCCGCTTTTGTACTCACATTAGGATTCAGTGTCCAGGTAACACACAACATATCTTAATATCTTCACATGACTTGTAATAAAATTATCGATGATAGAGATGGCGATGATAGCAGATGACAAGGAATGGTGGTATATTTTTCAGAATTATTATTGTAATACGATGGCTGTAAATAAAAAAAAATAACTCGCATTTAAGTATTGATATTTTTCACATTATCAAATTCATTTTTGATAGCTAATTCCAGAGCAGCTAACTTTGTATATTCTATCTAATAATACTCTATCAGTAATAATTCCTTTATGGATTTCAGCTTGTGCTGCCAATCTCGCCTCCACTTCCTCGTTTAATTTACCCATCAATTTAATCTGCTTATTAATAAGCTGTTCATATAAAGCATAATTGTTTATTGCTAGTAACTACAAATAAATTAACCTCAATTTCTTCTTTTTTTAAATTTCGCAAACAAAATTGTCATATATATGTCACAAATCTGTCATATCTGTTATATTTTAGAGCAAATAAATGACAGGTCATTCGACACTTTCAAGTTTGCAATTTTTCGAAAAAATCCCTAGGCATGTCATCTTGCCAGGGGAATAAGCTAACCTTTGGTTTAATGCGATGGTAGTAACCACAATCCTGATATCCCCTTGGCAGGTCGTATTCCCTTGGCATCTAAACCGGATGATAACAGGGAGTTGGTAGGAGCGGGCCTAAGTAGTGGAATAGTTATTCCCAGTATAAATAGTGCTATTCCGCCTCCCATTGGCTAAAATATTTGTGTTGTCTTAGTAATAACAACTTATACTGATATTTATACCAATATTTAGTTATACCATGGTATAACGTGCTTTGTAAGATCGGCCCTATGTCAGTTAGTACCTGTCATTGAAGATGGCGGACCAAGCGTCGCTTGAGGCGAGTTACCACCTTCAACATGTGGGGTTAAGGTTAGGTAGTTGAGCAAAGCCCTAACAGGGGCCCCTTCAGTTTAGAGTTGATTAAAGTATAATAATAAATATTGAGAAGGGTGTCCGCCCCATTACATTTTTGTTGGCTAGCGGTTGGGATAATTTAAGACATTTCAAGTGATTATTTGAGTAGATTATGAAGAAAGCACTCTAGTTAGATTTGTTTGTGAATTTTAGGAGAAAATTGTTTGACGCATTTTAAATGCATTCTAGAGACTATGAATAAAGCAAAGTTAGGCAAACGACCCTTTAAAGAAAGAGGTTTAGGGGCTGGCTTTAGGCGCCCTTGTGGATATTGCGCGTGGCATTCCAAGAATTTTGTTTGTGCTTTAGAGGTGGACATTTTGTTTGATAAATGTCGATATATAGTCGTGAATTTGAGTAGGAAATGTACTGCTGGTGGCAGCATAATAATTAAATATTTGCAGTATAATTTCTTTTGAGTGTTGGAATTGTTTTTGAAAGAAATGTCTTAATTCTCGAGACCGTTCGTTGGAGAAAGTTTGAACCAGATTGTGTTAGACAGGGCTTGAGTTATGGTTTGTAGTGATATGCAGAACAGGTAGTTTGAAATTAAATTCTGAGGAATTTTTTTTTATTGAGTAGAAAAATGGCAGTGTAGAGATGGCAACAGTAAACAATAAACAGAAAAAAATCGTACCGTCAGTGGTCGATTAAGTGAAAGTAAACTAAGGATAGGATAGAAACAAAGCCCGAGTACTTTGTTTGCTAAATTTTGAGGAAATTGAATTGAATTGAAAGATTGAAACAAGTTGAGTTTTTATGTAAGCATTTTTGAAAATGGTGGCTCTGAGCGGAGAAGCACGAAACACACACACACGCGGTAATTAATTAATAATTAATTAAAATTAATGGGTATACTCTTGCAACTGTATTTATAAGTTAGAATAAAGCAGTTATTAAGGGAAGTTGCAGAGTATTGTTTTGTAAGGGAAATTTAACGGCAAAGTAGGTATAAGCAGCTATTCCGAAGAATCAGATGTTCCCTATATCCGGCCAAGCGGACGTGTATTGAAGACCCCCACGAGCGCAGGTAGTTTGACCCATCCAGGAATTCCCGAGGTCATGCGGTGTGGTCTACATGTGAAGCCAGCTGTCGTCCCGTTCCCGGAGTCGAAAAATCGTCTAGTGATGGAAAAAGCAGCCCGCGCGAGGCGCAAAAAAGGGCAAGAAAAAATTACAAATTTGCAGGCAAATATACTGCACTTTGTACGTCGAAATTAGTGCCGGTAGATTTACAATGGGTTGTAATCTACAGCAAGCGAAGCCCAGTGCGCTTCAAAAAATGGTGTGACCGAAAAAACGTCCAAAGTGAGACGTAGGGTCAAAAAACTACAAAGTGGCAGATGACAGAATTCCTGTACTTTGTACGTCGATGGTGTTAGAAGAAAAATGACTACGCTGACAACGCAAAGGGATGTCTAAGGTCCCGGCTAGGATACGAGCGGTGAGCGGCGGGCGGCGAGCGGCGAGCGGCAGACCGGCGCCGCTAATGATATATGTTTACATTGTTTCAAAGCCATATCTTGGCAAAGCGGCTACGATACGCTAAGCGGCAGAGCGGCACCGTGAGCGGCACCACCCTGCCGCTTAGGTCCCGGCTACGATACGAGCGGCGAGCGGCTAGCGGCGGGCGGCGGGCGGCGAGCGGCAGAGCGGCGACCTGGCTACGTTGTAAGCGGCACCATGAGCGGCGTCATCCGGTAATGTTGTCAAACTGCTACTCACGGAAATTTATAACCTTCTGTTGAATAAGATCCGTAGGTTAAAACGTAACCACAGAAAAGAGAACAAGCAGAACGCAAACTCTCGTTGGCGGGAAGATCTACGCAGACCACCGCGCGCAGCTGACGCCATGTTGAAATCGCGCAGATTTTTTACCAATAGAAGACAAGCAGGAAGGTGTATATACGTGTTGTCATTGAGCATGAACGTATTTTATACCGACTGACCGGTTCAAGTACAGTCAATCCATTGTTTGCCATCTCTACCTCATAACGTAGGTGATTGCTCGATGTATTTGTTTGGTCTAGCTTGTGTCTAGACTTCGTTCCGTGCAGGTCCGTATTGGCTGTTTGAATGATCTACATGCATAACGCATATGTAGCGACAGGCCCATCATTTCGCAGGTATTCCGGCCCTGTGTAATCCTCAGAAAATATGGCGCGAGGTCATAGAATCTGACCGAGAAAGATCAAAGGCACCGCCGAGAGTTTTCCTTCTGCTTGATTCCTATTCTGTGACGTAACTACGAAGTGCATCCTATTAATGCAGTACGTCAACGGTACGGCGATCATCACCATTTATTTCACTACTTAAGAAAATATAGAAAACGGGTTTTTAACTATATGAGAATGTCAATTGCAACGTTTGACTATATTCTTGACAGACTCAAGAAACATTTAGAAAAATAGAGGTCTGGACTGCGATATTTGTATTATTATAATATTAATAGTATATTTACGACGTTGTCATCCACGTAGATTTAGACAGAATTGCCAGAACATCTAAATAAATCTGAAACTGCATAAAAAGTCAAAAACATTTTCAAATAAAAGTTTTGTGGGTTAAACAACCTCTAGTTCAAATATTTTATTAATATACAGGGTGTCTATTTCATTATAGGAATTTGCAAACCTTTTCTTTTTCTAACAGAACATCCTGTATATTTTTATATTTTTTTATGGTAGGATTAATTCTAAAAATTTTTTGTAGGAATTATTTTTTTTATAAAATGCGTTATTTTTTAGTTATAAGCAATTAATCAACATACATAATCTTTAACTTGAACCAAACAGGTTAAAAATAAAAAATCCAAGAAAAAATAACATCTCAATTAAATAGAATTAAATTAAATGTTCAACCTGCCACATTAAAATAAATGTGTTTGTATGTGGGAAAATATTCTTAATTTGAAGTTCAGGAGTTTTGATTAATTTCTCATAACTCAGAAATGATGCATTTTCAAAGAAACTTATTTTTACAAAAAGTTCTTAGAATCAATCTTAAAAAAAAATAACATAGGTATGCAGGATGTTCTATTAGAAGATGGAAAGGTTTGCAAATTTCCATAATAAAATGACCACACTGTAAATTAAAACTATATTTAAACCAGCGGTGGTTTAAACCCAAAAAGCTTTTATTTGAAACATTTTTTGCATTTTTTGCAGTTGGTGAACTTTTTAGATGTTCCGGTAATTTTTACTATTTTTCGTTAATAGCTTATAATTAAAAAATAATGCAATTAATAAAAAAATGATTCCTATAAAAAATACTTAATTAATTTTGGAATCAAAAAATTTAATAATATATAGCCTGTTCTATTTAAAAAATCTGATGTGGCCAGGCACATGACTTTATCATACTATATATAAAATTAATAGTTTAGCTGCATGAGATTCTATTTGATCGAGATCGGCTATGTCTGCATTAAAATAAAACTAGTAGAACTAGACAGATATCTCGATTAAAGCTGCGTTCGGATATTGTACTCCGTTGACACCGGGTACACCGTCCAAATGACACTTACGTGTTATTGGGTGTAAAAAGTGTAACGGTGTTCAATATCCGAACGCAGCCTATTTGACAGCAGCATTTTCAAGACATTAGCGTTTGACACTAGCTACTGTCATTAGAATCAAAATAATCTGACATATCCTGGCTACTAGTTTTAAAGCAGTACGCCTGATCTCGATGAATTAGAATTTGCTCATGCGGCTAAACTATAAATTCTACCAAAAAATGTCATCTACATAAATTATGGAAAATTTCCTCTCCTTTAATTTATTATTTAACTATTTTGACGACATTACACAAATAGCGGCTCATTTGCAAAATCTTCGAAAAATGCTATGAGTAAACCACCAGTTCCTTTGGACCCTTTTCAACAGAAAGCTTTTCAGCTCTAAGTTTGGTTATAAAACTTCTAAATATGAAGTTTCGTCCCGATACCATTAGTAGTTTCTTCGGAATCGTCTCCACAAAAACGGGTACACACACACACACACATACACACACACACACACACACACACACAGACATTTTTTTGTACCTTGGTCAAAAATGTTCAGGGGACCCAAAAAGACATATTTCCGCTAAAATCTCAAAAAATTTTTTTGGCATGATTACAATACTTTACATACTGCGTATGATAAAGTAAAAAGGAGAGGGTACCAAATTTCTATAATAAAATGAGCAGCCTGTATATTGAAGATATATTTAAACGATAGCCTATTTAAAGCAAAAAAGCTTTTGTTTGAACAATTTTTTGAATTTTTGTACGGTTGGAGAATTATCCTTCGCTAACATTCCTCACATTTTACACCCTGTAGTATGTAAAGCCGCTGTGCGTTGACCCACAATTTTAAAGAAAGAAACAACTTTTTTCTCTATTACACTTCGATATATTAAAGTGACTTGTCCCGATTTGTGAGCACGAGAAATACTTAGATTAAACCTGCTCTGGGATATTATGCGTGGAACCTTGTCCTGGAATCTTGTTGAAGAATACTAGCAACGACTATAATAATGGTAGCGTTAATTGTTTACTAAAGTCCAATACTTATCCAATCGTCTTATGTGCTCCTAGCTGATTAACCCTCTGTAATTCTGAATTAAAAGACGGTTGTTCTCAAAACAATATATATATATATATATATATATATATATATATATATATATATATATATATATATATATATATATATATATATATATATATATATATATATATATATATATATATATATATATATATATATATATATATATATATATATATATATATATATATATATATATATATATATATATATATATATATATATATATATAATATATATATAATATATATATATATAATATATATATATATATATATATATATAATATATATATATATATATATATATATATATTTAACAATTCAAACAAAAATAGGGAAAACTCCTTAGGTGACTCGTATGTTGATTGACCCTCTGAGAATGTCTGCAATGGATCTGGGACTGCGAATTCTGCTATCTGCTGAAAGTGTGTAGTGTGGATTTGGCCTCTCTGGTTTGCTGGTTGGAATGGATTTTTGAGCTGAGTCGAAAAACCTCACAATTCGCACGCACAGAAAAGACACAAGTAAGCGGTTTGGTATCTACTAAGAGATTGAAGATCGAGACGCTATTTCTGTTCCCAAGAAAACATTATGGGCTGTGACATAACTACCCCTAACTATCCAATCATAGCGAACATACCCTCATCAACCAATAATGGGAAACTTTCGCAATCTACGCCCTTTGGCCGTGGTGTCGCTATCTTCTTTATCTATCTTCTTTCCCGTAGTTGAACGGTTTCCTAGAAATGCCCAGAAATGCTGAACAATAGGTCCGACAAAACGTGACTTTTGCCAATATGCATATCCGGCCTCTCAATACAGCACAATAACATAAATACCCGACTCTGCTTATTCAGGCACGAACGAAAGATAATATTTTCGTCGTCTAGGGACATCAAAACATCAAACCCTCCATTAAACAAATAATTGTACTAAAATTTATGACCACTCCTAAGGATTACGTTCGGACCTCCACGAAGTCCTCTATTATTGCTACAAGATGCAATATAATACAATATTCGGTTCAATATAATAATAGAGCCAAATCTATCACTTATTACATTCCTCGGCGCTTTAGATGAATCATTATTGACAAATTATTCATCACTACCAAAACCAAACACACCAATCAAAAATCAAAACCTGAAATTAGGGCCTTCCTCTCAAACCAAAACTACAAAACACGCTACTAATCCTTAACTAAAGTTACAATTTCTCGGTCGAGATCTTTTTCACACATTAGATCTTTTGAGTCTGTCCCGTACACTTCGCTGGGAATTCATCGCACTAATTAAAGCGTCTCTGAGTCACTGCACGTATCAAGTGTCCATAATCCAGGGGCGGGGGTGGTTGTGATGTAGCGGTGTACAGGCATCTCGGTCTCGTATGTCTCCTGTGGATGTGGGTTCCCATCCGGATCGAATGTGAAAAAGTACACAACAATTACTTATGAGCAGTATCAAGTTATAATTGCTTTATACTTAACTTAATTCTTTAATTTCCCCGTCGTCGTCGCGTAGGCTTCTAGTTCCAGCTGTTATTCTGGTCTTGGTGATCTACTGTCACCGGGTATAGCTTCGGCTCCATCTCGCTATAGGCTTGGGGCGCGCTCGCGCCGCTTGGACCGCTCGGATTGACCTCGACCGCCTCCTGCAGGTCTTCCTTCTGGGTTGCTGTGGTCCTGCTGCGCCGTTGATGCTGCTGCTACTGCTGTGTAGGTGGACGTTGCCAATTCATTTGACACCGCGACTATATGGTGGTGCATCCCAGAATGTGGGATCTCGTGCCATTGTCCTGGTTAAATCTTCTCCGGCCCTCGGTTGTTTTATTGTACGGGGACTCGCATATCCCTAACCTCGTCAGACCAAGTATAGAGATACTTGTACTCTGCATGGTTTGTGCAGCTGTTGCTATATACAGGCGCTGGTGAATTCCACACTAAAGGCGATCAGAAAGCGATTGAGGTATTTCAGGCACTCATCTTTCGCCTTTGATCTGCCAACATGAGAAAACGCGCACAAAAATCTTGTCGTACTCTGTCTATGCAATCTACGCATTCAAATTAGGCAACACCAAATTGTCCCAATTGTTGCCCTCGTTCTACCAGTTTTCTACCATTTTACGCAAGACACTACTAACTAGTATATACCTTTTTCTTTCTATCTACGCTAAAGGACGTCCTATATGTTCTACATTCTATTTACTCTACCTACATAATAACTTATATCTTAACTTTATAAGCGACGTTTTAGCACCCAGGGATGGTCTGATACGCGACCGCGACTCCGGGTGTGGTATCGCCTTGGACTTTGAACCTCTTCTTCCGCATTTCGCACCGGACTACCTATTACCTGTATTTTCACCTACCGTCCGTTCGTCGATTCGGGAGTCATCATCGTCGTTAATTTCATCGATTTGCTCGAGTGGGGCCGGCGACGGAATATCACTGTCGCGCATTGAGCGTGGGGTGCCTATCCATGGTTCATACTCGATTATTTCGTCTCCTACAGGCTCTTCCATCCTTGGTAACGGGAAAAGTCCATCCGTGAACCTCAAACCGCTAGGGGCTGGATACTCGTTATCCGAACCGCTTTCTTCATCGTCGCTTTGATGTACCTGTTTACATTTACCTGAATCGTACTTTTTAAGTCGATTTACATGAACAATTTGTTCTTTGTTGCTATCCAGTGACTTTATTTTGAAAGTCACCTCGCCTAACCTCATTACAATTTCGTGTAGGCCAGACCAAAACTTGGCTAATTTTCTGCTTAGACCGGGAGTATTGGCCGGGTTAAACAAATACACTAGATCTCCTACCTTAAGCGTAACTTCCGCGGATTTTTTATTATAATTCTTCTCTCGCGTTTCAGCTTCTTTTTCCATGTTGTGCTGCACAATATCATATACCTGCTTCAGACGTTCTGTCATCTCTGAAGCGTAATTTTCGTCGTAATCGTACCGGGTTCGAGATGGGGTAAAAACGTCATCATTAGGTAAGACCATTTCTCTCCCATGCATGAGGAAATACGGTGTATTACCGGTCGTCGTGTGTGTTGATGACCTATAAGCCATCATTGCGAAACTTAGCCATTTGTCCCACGATCTCTGCGATGTTTCTATGTAATGTGATAGAACATCTTTCAAAACACGATGACTTCTTTCTAAACTTCCGTTACTCTGCGGGTGGTAAGCGGATGTCTGTATTTTCTGGACGCCCAGTATCTTACAAATTTCTTTTATAAGTTTAGACGTCACGTTCGCTCCTTGATCCGTTAGCAACTTCTCCGGCACTCCATGGCGGCAAATAATATTTTCAACAAATGCCCTGGCAATCGTATCCGTCTTTTGATCAGGAATCGCGATTGCTTCCGGGTATTTTGTAAAATAATCCTGGAAAGTTAAAATATATTTGTTCCCATCGTCCGATGTCACTAGTGGACCGACAACGTCCATCGCTAACACTTCGAACGGGCGGGTGACCGTCATAAATCTTTGTAGGGGTGCTCTTTTGTTATGAGGTGAAGTTTTTCGCTCGTTGCACGATTTACATTTTCTTACATAGTCCTTTACATCATTCTCCATATTTCGCCAATAAACCCTGGATTTAAGTAAATTGTATATTTTGTTAGTCCCCATATGTCCTGCGTACGGTAAATCATGATATAACCGAATAACATGTGTTTTCATGTTTTTAGGTATCACAACTCGCTCGGCTGTATTTAGGTTCGTACCTTTTCTAATCAATAATCCGTCCAGGTCAATATAATATTTATCATCATTGTCGTCCTCTTCCAGCTCCCGGATTACCTTTTGTAATTCGTCATCTAACGATAATTCGCGTTTGATGTCCGCCTTTCCAATCACAGGTAGGTACGGCACGTCTTCGTCTACTATAGCGACGTTCACACACCTCTTTATCCCGCTACTTCTGTTTTTATGTGGCGCTTTGAAAGTCACCTGTTTCTTGTTTTTCTGTGTTGTGTTTTCTTTACAGCTGATATCCGAGTTGTCATCCCTGATTCGACTCAGCGCATCTACGTTGCTGTGTGCTTTTCCCGCTTTGTAGTCGATGGAGAAATTGTATTCGGTAAGAAGTAAGGCCCATCTCGCCAATCTGGAGGTAGGGTCTTTTAATGACATTAGCCATTTGAGTGGTCGGTGGTCAGAAATTACGGAACATTCTGTGCCATACAGATAACATCTGTAGTGTTTAATTCCCCAAACCACAGCGAGGCATTCCAATTCGCTAACGCTGTAATTTTGTTCTGCTTTGTTTAATTGTCTACTTGCATAGGCAATTGGCTTTTCTACCCCGTTTATACGTTGGCTCAGAACAGCTTCAATTGCCTTTCCTGACGCATCGGTAGACAAAATGAACGGCTCCTGAAAATTCGGAAAGCGCAAAATCGGCGGACTAATTAACCTATCCTTGAAATACTGGAAAGCTCGCTCCTGCTCATCTTCCCATTGGAACGGCTGGTCAGCTTTGGTTAGCACGGTCAGCGGTTTAGCATGATGTGCATACTCCGGAATAAATTTCCTATAAAAGCCACATAATCCAAGAAACGCTCTAACGTCTTTTACGGTTTTTAACGTTGGATAATTTTTAACTACCTGTATCTTCTCTGGATCTGGACTCACTCCGTTGCTAGAAACTATATGTCCTAAATATTTAACTTCTTTCTTCATAAACATACACTTAGAAAATTTTTATTTTAAATTTGCACTTCGTAATCGCTTGAAAACATTTTCTAACCGTACCATATGTTCATCGGTGGTTCTGCTAAACACAATTATATCGTCTAAATACACTAAACATTCTTCACCTGTCATTCCTGAAAGAACGACATACATTAAACGCTGAAACGTACTAGGAGCGTTGACAAGACCAAACGGCATGCGTAAACATTCGTAATGTCCGTCGGGCGTAGAAAAAGCTGTCTTTTCTATGTCCTTGTTATTGACTTTTAATTGCCAATAAGATGCCCGCATGTCCAGCGTCGAAAAATACAGAGCTTTTCCAAGTTGATCCAATGTCTCTTGCAAATTAGGCAAGGGAAAGTAGTCGCGCTTTGTTACTGCGTTCAACGCTCTATAGTCGATACACACACGGATTTTACTTTCTCCTTCCGGTGCTTTCTTCTTTACCATCACGACAGGAAAACTCCAGGGCGAAATGGTTTCGCGAATGACACCTTGTTCCAACATTTCACTAATTTGCTTCTTCAACTCCTGTCGCTGAGAGAATGGAATTCGGTATGGCGGTTTAGTAATCGGTGGTATATCTTCTGTAATGATATTGTGCTGTACGTCGTCTGCACAGCTCAATTTCAGTTCTGGTCCGCTAAAAACATCCTTATATTTGTTTATAAGTCCTGTTAACTTGGTGGCTTGGTCTTCTCCCAAATATTCGAATTTAAAGTCGGCCGTCGCACCTTTTCTTTGTTCCTCGTTTACTGTAAATACGTGTTACCTTTTTACAGTGGTTCCTACCTGCGAAGAGTGAGCGATCATGGTGTTTTTTAAGAGTTTCACTGGTTTGTTTGATACATTTATCAAACATATCGGTACCTGCCTTCGATAAAGACCTGGCTGCTATAACGCCGTGGAATAAAACTTCTACGGGTTCGATAATTATTTCCCGTGTTGGTGATACAATATCCTGCTTTCCTGTACACATTATTCGGCACCTTGGTGGTACTATAATTGTTTCTACAAGTCGTACGCTTGAATCCGAGACAATTTTTTCTTCCGGTTTCGGCGGTACTTCTTCTTCTTTCGCAATCCTTCTTGGAGTAGTTTTCCTGAGACAATATATATCTATATTGAGTCCACTATCTTTAAAAATGCGACTTATTTCGTCCCTGATATCGTCAAATTGCAGATTTCCGCCAAATCTTGGCATCGCTAGGTGTTTCACGTTATTTTTCTTGCATAACTTTAATAAATTGGTGAAACATTTCTTCACGTCCGATAATTTGGCCTGTTCGGTGCTTCTTCTTTTGTTTATTAAATAATATACAAACCGGTTGATGCCCCTCTTCGTAAAATCGTCCTTGATTACAGCAATATCACCTGTCTTTCTTCCTTGGTTAATTAGTAGTGGTTTTCTACCAAATTTTTCCCTGAAACTCGATGCTGACCCTCGCCGCATTTGTAAATCTTCCGCTGCACATGTTACGAGCGAATAATGGTCCGGCGCGTCGAAAATATTTCCTTGAACTTCTCTAATAATTGTTTTCTGCGATCTGTCTACAATTATAGGTTTGCTCTTTTCTTGTATCGATTTTTTTTCATTCAAATGATAAACATCGTTCTCCGATACTGTTATCATTTTTAATCGATATGAACCAAAAGCAATTTCGTTCCCGAACATGTCGATTGTCGCGTGCATTTTTTTTAACGCGTCTCTACCAATTAGCCCTTCGCCGGGTATAGAAACATAGTCCGGGCAGATTAAGCACTCGACCGCATAATGGTTTCTCCCGACGCCAAAATTAACAATACATTGCCCTAAAGGCTTTATACCTGCTCCCGATATGCCCTTTAAAAGCGTATCTTCAATTGACCGCACTTTACATTTTAATTTACTGACTACTGATTCATTAATTATGCTCCTACTGGCTCCTGTATCTACTAATAATAACACATAATGTCCATTTAACCTAATTTTTACGTGGCAACCCATTTCTGTAACTTGATCCATTTGCGATAAACAGCCAACGCTGCTTAACTGCGGCCCGCCTCCTGGATCTGCAAGACGGACCTGTTTCAGTTTAAAGACCTCCTGCCGTGTTGTTTATTGCCTTGTCGGTTTCCTCTATTAGACCTGTAATTGTTGTCGTTAACGGTTTGGTTATTCTTTATTGCCCGACAATCCTTAATGAAATGCCCCATTCTCCCGCAACCAAAACATGCTCGAAAAACGTTTGGTTCTCTTCCTACGGGTTTTTCTAATCGCCTTTCTCTACGTTGTTCCCTTTGCGGTGATTTGCTCCTTCTCGCAGTTGCTTGGAGTTCCTTTGTTTCTTCGCAAACCTGCAAGTTTGCAAATTTACGCCTCCTGTTCCGGTACGTAAATTCGGCCTGTTGCGCGAACGTGACAATCTGGTCAAACGTGAACGTCGGGTTCCTGTTTAATTCCAGACCAATCAGGTCATCAATCCTTTCGTCCAGCCCGTCCTTTAGTTGCTTGACGAGATCTTTCTCATGCCGCTTCTTGATGCCGTCCATATCTTCAACAGCTGCGCCCGCTATATTTTCCTCATATAGGTCGACTCCTGCGCTCCGAATTCTTGCCGAAAAATCATCCACGGATTCACCGTTTTTCTGGATACATTTTCCTAAATTTATCGCACCTTGGCCAGGAATTAATTTCTTCCCGAACCTCTTCGTTATTGCCGCCTTAAACTCTTTAAAGGTCGTAATAGCTGCAAAAAGATCCGCCTCCACACGCATATATTTGTATGCTTGTCCTGTGGTTACTAATTTCGCTACATCTAGCGCTTGTTTTGCTGTCCATCCTTCAAGGCGTCCCCTTTGTTCTAATTTAACAAAGAACTCTTCTACGTCTTCGGATTGTGTACCTGAAAACGACGGTAGACTCGCGACATTTACCGGGCGTTCGGTCGTAACGGGAATGCCTGGCGATCCTGGGTCTGGCATTGTCGTCTTTTGGTCTTCTCTTTATATTCCCGAATAATAAAATACGACACAAAATATTCAACAGAACGCAAAAAATATATATAGAAATAAGCACACTATAAAACAATTCTGCAAGTAAATAACTTCCTCAACGATCAATTCCGGACACGGCGAATACCTAATTATTTACGTATACACAAAAATCGAAAATAAAATATGCAAGGCTGAAAAAAAAACAACACACAATAGATATCTTAGAGAATGTCTCAAAGCTTTCAACCTTATTCAATAAATTTTTCACAAAAATTTCCCCTTGCAAAATTTTCAAATTTAAAAATTTTTTTTTTTTTTTTCCTTTTTTTTTAAATTTTTAATTACGCCCCTGATAATTAGTTTAATCAAATCCCACCGCTGCCACCAAATGTAGTATTGGGGAAGTCTTTCTTTAAGAGAAGTAAACTAACCTGATTATTTGACTATCCAAAAATTACTGTAACCCCTAAAGTGACTTGTCCCGATTTGTGAGCACGAGAAATACTTAGATTAAACCTGCTCTGGGATATTATATGTGTGGAATCTTGTCCTGGAATCTTGTTGAAGAATATTAGCAACGACTATAATAATGGTAGCGTTAATTGTTTACTAAAGTCCAATACTTATCCAATCGTCTTATGTGCTCCTAGCTGATTAACCCTCTGTAATTCTGAATTAAAAGACGGTTGTTCTCAAAACAATATATATATATATATATATATATATATATATATATTAACAATCAAACAAAAATAGGGAAAACTCCTTTACAAAAATTAACGCTAATACAAAAGGTACTAGTTCGGGAGAGGTTGGCCCCGTTAATCGATTTATCACCCTGGTGATGGTTTTATGACGCTTTGAGAAATTCCAAAGGATATATATAACTTTCTACCTTTTTATGAAGCTACTGGAAACGTCCGGCTGGTCGGCTAGGTGACTCGTATGTTGATTGACCCTCTGAGAATGTCTGCAATGGATCTGGGACTGCGAATTCTGCTATCTGCTGAAAGTGTGTAGTGTGAATTTGGCCTCTCTGGTTTGCTGGTTGGAATGGATTTTTGAGCTGAGTCGAAAAACCTCACAATTCGCACGCACAGAAAAGACACAAGTAAGCGGTTTGGTATCTACTAAGAGATTGAAGATCGAGACGCTATTTCTGTTCCCAAGAAAACATTATGGGCTGTGACATAACTACCCCTAACTATCCAATCATAGCGAACATACCCTCATCAACCAATAATGGGAAACTTTCGCAATCTACGCCCTTTGGCCGTGGTGTCGCTATCTTCTTTATCTATCTTCTTTCCCGTAGTTGAACGGTTTCCTAGAAATGCCCAGAAATGCTGAACAATAGGTCCGACAAAACGTGACTTTTGCCAATATGCATATCCGGCCTCTCAATACAGCACAATAACATAAATACCCGACTCTGCTTATTCAGGCACGAACGAAAGATAATATTTTCGTCGTCTAGGGACATCAAAACATCAAACCCTCCATAAAACAATAAATTGTACTAAAATTTATGACCACTCCTAAGGATTACGTTCGGACCTCCACGAAGTCCTCTATTATTGCTACAAGATGCAATATAATACAATATTCGGTTCAATATAATAATAGAGCCAAATCTATCACTTATTACATTAACAGTGACTTATCAGAACACGTCCGAACAAAGCAGGTTCGGAAAATGGGAGAAAATCGAAATGGACTGTTTATAAAGTGTTCACACCGTAGAGTGAATCAGGTTAGTTTTAGAATAGTATATTATTATACAAGTTTTATAAGACGTCAAATTGGCGCACGAGTTGTTTTGGGCACGACGAGCGTAGCGAGGAGTGCCCAAATGAAACTAGTGCACCAATACGTCTTATATAAATAAGTAGTGAATAGAAGTTTAAATAGCTCAATATACGCATACAAATCAGCTTTAATACAGACTATTAATTTTTCATAAAATGAATACTTTTTTCAAAAGTTAAGTTAAGTGTAAATGTTTCATTCCACCCTCACCAAATAATGGCTGTGCTGGATGTCGATCACCAGCTAAATTATATATTAGACGAACAATATCCACATTAAAAGCGTTTTTTAGAGCAAATTACCTATACATTTAGAAAATAAACTGCTTCCGGGTTATGCCGTGTGTCAAGATTTGTTAATGCTGACGTTTCGCGAGCCATGTTGCTCGCTTCTTCAAAGCTAATTGAATACTGAAGACCTACCAAGAAAGTCTCCCTTATATACCTGAATTTACACCTCACTGCGCACATCTGGCGCTACCGCTCCATGTGTTTTTCCACCTGACCGCGTTAGGATCGATTTCCAGACCCTACTAATGTCAGTACCGTCCTCGCGATTGATGTTGTCAGGATGTTTGTAAATTTCGATGGCTTCTCTAATAAGCCTTCGATGATAATTACCCACCCTTGCCAACATCTTCGCGTCATCGAAATCCATTGTGTGTCCCGACTCGTGGCAGTGTTGGGCAACAGCGGACTGTTGGATCTTGCCTAGCCGGGTGTCGCTACTGTGCTCCTTGATTCGACATTCGATGCTTTGTCCTGTCTGTCCTACATAGCATGTTCCGCACTCACTTGTTATCTTGTATACCCCTACGTTCTTCAGGAGTGGTGTGATATCCTTTGGGTTAGGCAAAAGATCCTTTACCTTAGCTGGTGCTCTGTACCTTACCGTGATACCCGATTTCTTCAGTACTCTACCGATTCTCTCTGATACCCCACTTACGTATGGTAAGCAAGCGAACCCCTTTGACTCTTGCGGTTCCTCTGAGACTTGCGGTTTTCTTTGTGTGACACCCCGTATGTCAGACTTGGTGTATCCATTCTGGCGTAGGGCCCACTCCAAGTGTTTCCGTTCGTCGTGCAAGGTGCTAGAGTCGCATACCTTCTCGGCTCTGTTGAACAAAGTGTTAATAACACTTCTCTTCTGTTGGGGGTGGTGGTGTGATTATGGCGTTCAAGTACCGATCGGTATGTGTCTTCTTACGGTAGACTGTCTGTCCAAGTCTACCCGTTGTCGTTCTGTATACCAGCACATCTAAGAAAGGCAGCTGATTGTCCTCTTCTATTTCCATCGTGAATTTGATGGAAGGACTAACATTGTTCAGGTGGTTAAGGAACTCAGTAAGTCTATCTCTACCGTGTGGCCAAACCACAAAGGTATCGTCGACATATCTGACCCAGTGCTTGGGTTTGAAGGGACTTGATGTAATGGCTTTTTCTTCAAACAATTCCATGAAGAAATTGGCGATTACCGGTGACAAAGGTGATACCATGGCTGCACCCTCTACCTGCTCATACATCGCTCCCGCCCACTTGAAGTATGTGGTGGAGAGACAATACTCTACAAGATCCGGAACATCGGTTGGTAGACCTAGGGGGACAAGTGTTGTCCGGAGGCCTTCGACTGCCTCCTTAACCGGAACACACGTAAAGAGTGATGTTACGTCGAAACTTACGAGTATATCCTGAGGGTCAATGACAACTTCCTTCAAAATCTGAATAAAATGTTCAGAGTTCTTGACAAAAGATGTAGTTTGTCCTATAAACGGCTGGATGGTTTTCGCCAAGTATTTTGCCAACAAATAGGTTGGGGAGCCTATTGCGCTAACGATTGGTCTTAAAGGTACGTTATCCTTGTGGATCTTTGGCAAACCGTAGATCCTAGGTGCCCTAGGGGCTTGAACAAAAAGGCTTCTTTGTTCCTGTACGGGAATCGATGATGATTTAACCAATTCCTTCACTCGCCTTCCTATCTTATCTGTTGGGTCCTTGGAAATTTTACGGTACGTATTCGGGTCCAATAGATCGTCCATCTTCCTGTTGTAGTCCTCCTTGTTCAATATCACCGTTGCATTCCCTTTGTCTGCTGGTAGTACTGTGATATCCTTGTTGTCCTTGATGGTTTTCAGAGAGTACTTCTCTTCTTTGGTAATATTGCTCTTTGGCGGGGTAGCTTTCCTAATTATCCTGGAAACCTCTTGACGAATGTCCTCTGCTTGTACACCTGGAATTTTGTACAATGCGGCTTCTACTTCCGTAATAATTTCCTCCTTAGGTATTCTTATCGGTGCGATTGCAAAGTTCAATCCTTTGCCTAGGACCGACAATTCACCGGTGGAGAGTTGGTGATTAGACATATTTATAACTACTTTGTCCACAGTAGTAGTTTTGGTCACAATCTTCTTAGCCTCTAACCTAACAAACTTCTTCTTGTGAGTTTCGGTTGCTTTCTCAAACTGGAATTCCGCCTTTCTCCATGTGGTGGAATCAAGCTTACCCCAATCTTCGGCTGACAATCTATTTGCTAATTTGAGATGAAGTTTTAGCAATTTATCTGTACCTATACATTATTAATGCTCATTAGCATTATCTGAGACTCGTATATTAGCCACGATGGCACAAATAAAATCAAAAGTATTCTATTCTCTACTTACATAATTATGTTAGCAATATTTTATCTAGGTATATCCGAAGACCAGGTTAAATAAAACCGCTCAGGAAAAACTCGCAGCTTAGTATATCGTATTGGAATAATAGCATATTAGGCAGATTATTAGTATGCTCATTTGGGAAAAATGCAAATCCGCATCTAGTGTACGTTCTGTACCACAGTATTGCTGTAGCAGCGGTTCTAGATTGACTAAATAATTATCTCAATTGAATTAACTTTAATTGATACGCATTTTATAAGACGTCTCTAATGTCTCTACCCACCGATTCAACTAGTTTTGCAAGGCAGTCTTGTCTATTGAAAATACTTTAAATAATTCATAGGCGCTTCTTGATAGTATGCTACTAGCTACGTATCAGGATGATACTATTGTGTAAAAAAATATGTGCTTTGAATTCTAACCTACTAGATTATCAAGTAAATAATTGTGGTTATAAACTTTGTTTTAGCCTGAACGTTCATAGATCGTAGTTTTTCTTTAAACATCTACAGGGTGTAAAATGTGAGGAATGTTAGCGAAGGATAATTAACAGATTGGACGACTTACCTATAAGGAAGGACAATCCTAATTATCCGAGCTAACATTCCGAACATTTTACAACCCACCCTAGGTTCCCAACCCTATACGATCTATTTACATTGAGCACGCGACAATATAATGACGAATCCATGGCCCGAGAGGTGATATATCGAAGTTTAATAGAGAAAAAAGTTGTTTCTTTCTTTAAAATTGTGAGTCAACGCACAGCGGCTTTTTATACTACAGGGTGTAAAATGTTCGGAATGTTAGCTCGGATAATTAGGATTGTCCTTCCTTATAGGTAAGTCGTCCAATCTGTTAATTATTTAGGTGATCCGGTAATTTTTGCTAACCCTGTATAATTCTGCGGTGCGCGGCACTAGTAAGCAGCAGGGTGGTGCCGCTCTGCCGCTTACCGTATCGTAGCCGCTTTGCCAAGATATGGCTTTGAAACAATGTAAACATATATCATTAGCGGCGCCAATCTGCCGCTCGCCGCCCGCCGCTCACCGCTCGTATCCTAGCCGGGACCTTACCAGGGCCTAAGTGTCGCTGGACAACATCCACACGTCGTGTAGGTCATCTACGAGGTATACGATAGCTTTCGAGGAACGTTGGACGTCGCTGGAAATTAATGAACCACCGATGACGCTAGGAGGGAAAATGGACGGAGAAAAACCGAGGCGAGTGGAGGAAAGTCATTTCACGATTGCGGCTGTATTTGAAGATGGATAAAAGATAATGTAAGTTATGATGTAATCGGACTGCTATGATACTGCTTCAATGTTGTTTTTCGTTTGTTTCATATGACCAATGGCCCGGGAATGAGGACATTCGCTTGGTTTGGAGAACCGAAGTCAAATCAACACCGCCGGACTCCTGGACCAAGGCCGAATTCTTTTGGGTTTTTATTGGGTCATATCTGTGTTTTTATTTCAGGAAATGAAAAATGTACAAGAAGTAAAAATTTGCATGTTAACATTGTAACTAGCAATTAAGAGAATTGTTTTGTAAGGGGAGATGGTATAATCAGCAATTTGTTTGGTTGGATTTGTTGTGAGATAAATAATTGGTTGAATAATTGTTTATCTTAACGTCGGAGGGATGTAATAAGTCATATTACGATTTAAGTGGTATTTAACAGACGCTCGGAGTGGCGCTGCAGTTGCGCCAGGTTTACCGCGCAAACATCTGGGGTTTTGGCGCCAAAGTGTCTGGGAAGATGTAAAGGGACAAGCAAACAGCCTCTTTTGCATCGGGCTTTGAAACCAAACGGTCGTGCGTGACCGTGCGCCCAAGCGTAGGGCCCCAATGGGGGCCAGGTTATAGAAACTGTGCTGTCTCGTGTTTCTTGTGCTCAACCGAAATAATAAGGTATTTATTCGTTGTCTGTACTTGCTGATTTGTCCATCTCTGCCAAAAAGATATTATCATTGTTTAGAATTAACATATTCAAATTTCGTGTAAGCAGTTCTGCATTGTTGTATATATTTTTGTTAATAGATTTTATTGTGGTTTTCTTCGGCATATTCATTTTAGAATAATATAAACCTGTCCCTTTTATAGTAAAGTATTTAGCCTTGCATATAGTGATTAATAATTAGTGAGTTCAAACGTCTCTGACAAAGTCTCAGAGAAAGAACTCACGTTTTGAAGCCTCCGTAAGAGGCTTTAATTCACGCTACCGTAAGATTAATTAAGATTAGTTTGTTTAAGTCAGTTAGTACCTGTGATTGAAGATGGCGGACCAAGCGTCGCTTGAGGCGAGTTACCACCTTCAACATGTGGGGTTAAGGTTAGGTAGTTGAGCAAAGCCCTAACAGGGGCCCCTTCAGTTTAGAGTTGATTAGAGTATAATAATAAATATTGAGAAGGGTGTCCGCCCCATCACACAACTATGCGCATTGCTATACCTGATCATAATTATACCATGATACGTGCCGTCTTGGTGTAACGTAGAATGGTATAGGCATTAGGGGGATGACTCGCGCGCTCCCGAGTTATGCGCAAAGGGTTTGTTTACATTTCGAGCAAAGATGGCGAGAATTATTATTATTAACCTAGTAAGTGGCAACGAAAGTAACGTGGCTATGCATACAGAGATTCTGCTTATGTAGGGTTGCCATCCGTCTGGGTTCCCCGGATTTGTCCTAGTTTGGAGGGTGTCCGGGGGGTCCTCAGCCCCCCACCCCCACAACCGAAATTTAAAAATTCTTTTATGTCAAAGTTTTGTGCTTGTTTTGTGCTGTTTTGTGCCGCAAACCAAAAGTTTTGTGCTCCTTTCGTTTCGGAGTTATAAGCAATTTTCTGAAGGGGGGCTGTGGACATGCCTGACCTAACTTCCAAATTCGAATCAACATCAAACTTTTTTCGATGCTACAGTATTGTGCTAGTTTTGTGCTGTTTTGTGCCGCAAACCAGAAGTTTTGTGCTCTTTTCGTTTTTGAGTTATAAGCATTTTCTACTCGGGAGCTATCTGTTTCTCACTTTCGTCCGGGCCTGGGTTCTCGCAGGCAGCGCGCGTATTGATAATGCATACGTACGAGTTTAACGGCACTGTTTGTGGCTATATAAGTTTAAAACTATACAACATTTTTTTATCAGAGTTTCGCTGAACTTTTCTTTGTACTTGAATAATGGACACGTGGAATTTAGATTAAATATTATTAAATAGTTTTTTAGTTATAACGTCACAAAGATTTAATATTATTTCTTAATATTATGCATTCTTTTTAATCTCACAATGCCAACTCTCGTCGCTATAATAAATAATCATTTACCAATTATCTATTACCAATTAATATTTAGTTATCACAGATATTTGACAGTGTATGTATAAGTAACACATTTTAATATTGTTATAATTATAATATAAATCTCTAAGGCAATATTTCATCTGTTGGCATTCTGGTATTCTAAAACTAACAGTCTATTGTTTAGCAAGATTGGGTTTATAAATGTACGTATATAATTTATGAATGTGTAGTCCCGATTTCACATATAAATTATAAATAGTCGGTAAACAACGTGTTTGGCATTTTCTGTTTATATTATAATAAACATTTCTATTGTTGATTTCCTCCAACCGAAAACTGCAAAAAAACTCAAAAACAAAAGGAGCACAAAACTTCTGGGTTTTGGCACTAAACATCACAACACTAACACAAATGTACAACATTAAAAAATTTTGATTTTATTTAAAATTTGGAATTTGGATCCATAGACGCCGCAAACGAAAATTGCTAATAACTCGGAAACGAAAGGAGCACCAAAACCATTTGTTGGCGGCACAAAACACCACAAAACAAGCACAAAATTTTGACATAAGAAAAATTTGAAATATTGAATGTGGGAGGGTTGACGTACTAGTTTAACGGCACTGTTTAATATTAGTTCTTAATTTTATACATTCTTTTCATTCTCACAATGCCCACAATGCAATTCAAATCTTGGCACTGCTGTAAATGATCATTGAGCAATTATCACTTAACAAATAAAAAGGAGTCACAGATATTTGATAGTATGTGTACATATAAGTGCTGTTTTGTGCTCTTTTCGTTCTCGAGTTATTGGCAATTTTGGTTTGCGCCGTCTACGGACCAAAATTCGAAATTTTGAATAAAATCCAAGTTTTTTACTACGAAACTTCTCTTTTAGTTTTTATGCCGCAAACTAGAAGTTTTGTGCTCATTTCGTTCCCGAGTTATTAGCAATTTTCAATTGCAGCGTCTATGGAACTAAATTCCAAATTTTCAATAAAATTAAATTATCTTATTATGCAGATGTTTTGTGTCGGTATTGTGCTGTTTTGTGCCGAAAACCAGAAGTTCTGTGCTCCTTTTGTTTTCGAGTTATTTGCAATGTTCGGTTGGAGGAACTCACCCATAGAAATGGTTACTATAATATATACAGAAAATGGCAAAAAAAGTAAAAAAGAACTAAAACTATTTATCATTTAAGAAGCAAACATTACATTTCGATGCGACATTGCCTAACAAAACATCTTTCAGTATAAAATTAAATTTCATCATACACGTTCATACACTGATGCACTTGTATCTGAAATAAATAATATAAATGCATTTCTCCACAAAGTAGTTAAAGACTAAGGGGTCCCCGCTTCGATGACCCCCAAAATCAATTTTGATCGTGGCAATAAGAAAGAAACGAACATTACACTTCGACCAGACATCGCCTAACAACAAGTCTTTCAGAGTGAAATAAAATTTTATCTCATAATTCACATCGTGAGATACTTGTACCCTGAATGATATATAAGGAGTGCAATCCACAAACTGTAAAATAGTACCATAAAGTAGTAAAAGGTTAAGGGGGCCCCCGAAGCGAGGGTTCCCAAATTGCATTTTTGTTTTGGAAATAAGAAAAAACCATCATTACATCTTGATCAGACGTCGCCTCAACGTCGCCATCAGACGACAAAATGGGAAATACCACTATAACTTCATCGAGCCTGTAATAAACAATTATAATAACGAATTAATAACAATAGAAAGGCGGCAATATTTGTTGTAATTGAATCTTAATAGATTGAATCTTTTGTAGTTTGTATGTTTGTAGTTTAATTTTTGTTTTTGAATAGAGGTAAAATTGCCCCCGAAATCAAGTTGCGCCTAGGCCCTCCAATTTAGTTATTCCGCCACTGGTTGTTTTATTAGACCGTGTTTACAACAATTTATCAACCATTTCTAATGACTCCACAAGAAGGAATATCAAGCTTCAATATTATGCACATGACTAGCTTCATAAGGCAAATGGAGAGGAACATTTTGATTGTCCAAATGTGCCCCATGTCCAAATGTGCGACTAAGCGATTACATTTATTTATTTAATCAATACCCTCCATTACCAGTTTTGGTGTAGGGTTGTTATATACAATATATAATATATATAACCATAACTATAAACCAAAATATTTCATCCTTAAACAATACAAAATCAATTTACATTCAATCCACTATTTCATCTTTACAAATCTTCTCCAACAAATCTTCTCTGTTCTATCCGCTGCTAACGTTTTCGCCTCTGTCCATGTTTTTCCCCTTGCCTTCAATGACTTCGCTACTGTCTCATCCCATGTCTTGTGTGGTCTTCCTCTACTTCTCTTCCCTGGTACTCTTGCTTCCCACACCTGTCTCACTTCCCTGTCTTTGTCCATTCTCTGTACGTGCCCCCACCAGCTCAGCTGTCTCTCCTCTATGAACGATCCCAGTGGTTGCATATTTAACTCGGCTCTTATCTGTGCACTACGCTTTCTTTCTCTTACCGAAATCCGTTGCACTCTTCTCAGGTATTTCATTTCCACTGCTTCTAATTTCCCTTGTTCTCTCCGCGCTGGTAACCAGGACTCGCATCCATATGTGAGGGTGGGTCTTACTATCGATCTGTATATACTTGTTTTCGTTTCAGTTGTAATTTCTCTTCTGTTGAGAAAGTTGTCATTAAGAGCATAGTACAGGTTGTTTGTTTTTCGTATTCTCTCATTAATGTCAAGATCCTGCTTTCCTGTTGCATGTATTAAAACACCCAGATAGTTAAAGTGCTGTACCTGCTCTATATTCTCTCCGTCTATAATTATCTGTCCAATCACTGGTCCTGGCTCCTTACTTGCTATCATAACCTTGGTTTTCTTGGTGTTGACCTTCATCCCATATGCTTTCAATGTTTCATTCCAGACTGTTACATTGGTTTGAAGGTCTTTCTCGTTTCCTGCCATTATTACTATATCATCTGCAAATGCGCACTCTGAAATTTGTACTGGTTTCAAATTTCTGTATCCCACAAATAACTGTTTCAGGTTTGGTCTACATTCTCTCATAATTTGATCCATAAAAATCGTGAACAGCATGGGGCTCATTGCTCCTCCTTGTCTTAGTCCTTGAGTTGTTGTAAACTCTTCCGATGTTCTATTCTCCGTTATTACACAGTTTCTTGTGGTCCTGTATAAGCTTTTCACGACACGTTGTAGTTTTTCGTTCACCCCCCTACCTTGCAGGCTGCTCCACACTTTTTCCCTTGGCACTGTATCAAACGCTTTCTCGAGGTCTATGAATGCGAAGAAGGCTTTTCTGTTGTGTTGTACTGTTTTCGTGATGACTTGTTTTAGTGTAAAGATATGATCGTGCACGCTTCTGCCCTTTCGAAATCCACTCTGGGAATCCAGTAGAGTGGTGTCAATTACTTTTCTCAGCTTGTTTTCAACTATTTGTTCGTACAGTTTCAGTGGTGTGCTCAATAATGTTATTCCTCTATAATTACTGCATACTTTCTTATCCCCTTTCTTGTAGATTGGCATTATTTGTCCCACCTCCCAGTCTCTAGGTGCTCGTTCTTCTATCCATAATTTGTTGTACATCTTCAGTAGATATTCTGTTCCTTCCTCTCCCATCTTGTTTAGCATGCTAGTAGTTATTTTGTCGTTCCCAGGTGCTTTGCCTACCTTCATCCTTCTCATTGCCTCCCTCATCTCTTCCTCATCTATTCCTTCTTCCTCCACTTGTAGCTGCTCCTCCACCACGTTGCTTCGCTGTGTTTTTGTTGCATCTATTGTGTTGTCGAGGAGTTCTTTAAAATATTCTTTCCATCGTCCCATGATGTCTTTTGTTGTCGTTAACAGTTTACCGTTTTTATCCTTCACCGAACCCGCTCTCTCCTTTTTACCGCCCCTCATGTTTTTGATTGCATTATAGAAGAGTTTTTGGTTGTCTTTGCTGTTCATTTCCAATTTTTCTCCAAATTCTTGCCATGTTTTCCTTTTGCTCTCAACAAGCATGTCCTTTACTTTTTTCCGTTGTTCTTTGTAGCTTTTATATTTCGCCTCAGTTCTTTCTGTGATATAATCTTTCCATCTTTTCCTTTTTATTCCTGATTCATATTCTATATCTTTACTCCACCACGCTGTTCTCTTCTTTTTGTCGCCTTTGTGCACTCCGCAAGCTTGTTTCGCTGCCCAAATAATAATCTTCTTAAAACTTGCCCACATCTGCTCTGCATTCTTTTCTGTTCTGTCCTCCTCTTCCTTTGATAGTTGTTTAGATACAAACTCTGCAAATCGTGATGCCTCACTTGTATCTTGCAGCTTGTATGCCTTTATAATTTCTGGTTGTACCTCCAAGTTTTCATTTCCTCTTTCTGTATGGATTTTAACTTTCCATTTCAGTCTACCCACGATAAGATAATAGTCGCTTCCTATCTCTCTATGCACCCTCACATCGTTAATTGCCTTTCTGTTGTTTTTCTGCACCAGTATATAATCTATGATTGATTTCTCATCTCTGTGGTGTGCTTGTCTCGTGTATTTATGTATGTCCCTATGCTCGTAAAAAGTATTTGCCACTATGAGGTCATATACCATACAGTAATCTAGCAATCTGTTTCCATTATTGTTTATTTTACTCTCTCCATACCTTCCGATCATCACTTCCGTTTCGTCTCTTCTCAATCCCACTATATCATTGAAGTCACACGCCACATATAATTCACCTTTTCACTCTTCTGTGGCCATTGCTAGTTCCTCCCAGAATTTATCCTTATCGGATTTCTTCTCATCTTCAGTAGGGCGATATACCCCAATGACTGATATCCTCCCCCTGTTTTCAAATTCAAACTCGACTGATATAATTCGTTCCGACCATGCTTTCCATATTGTCATGTTGTTTATTACCGTATTTCTTACAACACATCCCACCCCCGCCGCTGCCCTGTCCCGTTCTTGTACTCCACTGTATACCATCAAGTGTCCCGACTCCAATTCTTCTGCGCCCTTTTCCCTTTCTTTTCGTCTCCGATATGATCAATATATCCAACTCCATCCTATTAAATTCGTCGTTAAGATCCTTTTCTTTGTTTCTCAGACTTCTTATATTCCACGCTCCGATTTTCTTATTCATTGTGTTATCATTTCTAGGGTTAGCCTAAATCACTCTATCTCCCAATCTGTCTCTTTTTGTTTTTTCCCCCTCAACTTTATCTCTAATTGCATATTCCATTTTCTTGTCCTTTTTCTTTGCCTGGTCCATTTGGTCGATAAGTATTCTGCAGTGGTTTAATCGTTTTTTGAAGTGTTGTTTTGATGCACCTTCTCCACTACATCCATCATTGGAATCAAAGCTTTTTTCTCTCCGTTCCATTTCCAAATCTCCCCATTTATAATTAACTTCTGATAGCCTATCATAACCAGTTTACCTTCTTTTCTCTCAGTTTGAGCTTGCTTTCTTATTACGCTTTGTATATCTCTCTGTGTCTTGGACATATCATCATTTATGTATATCCTCCCCTCCTTTGCGCTTCTTAGTTTGCTTTTATTTTGCATGATTTGGCGTTTATCACTCTCATTCTCCAACTCCATCCAGCAAGTTGAGTTCCCTAATTTTCGTACATTTTTCATCTTTACCTTTATATCCAGGTTAACCTTCATAAAACTAATCATTTTCTCCTTAAGATCTTCTTGGCTGTTAGTATTTAGTGTCAATCCCTGTACCACTACATTGTTTCTTCTCCGGTCATTGTCCATTGCTTCAATTTTTTCGTTGATGTTCTGTATCTCCCTTTTCAGTTGATTATTTTCATTCTGCAGCACTTTATTTTCCTCCTGAGTCTTCCTTAATTCCTCACCAAACCCCTTTATTTCTGTTCTCATCATGCCCATGTCTTCCTTCATATCTTGTTTCAGATCTAGAATCATACTCTTTATTTTCTCTAGTTTATCATCATTCATATCTCTTTTATCTGGACTCCTTCGTGTTTTTGCACTTTTTCCGAAGGTCTCCGCCATTTTTCCTGAACTTTTCTTTCTTTTTCCCTCGTCCGTAGTATATTCGTCACTACTCATTATTTTAAGACCGGGGACTTTAAATTTAGTTTCAGTCCGGGCCTGTACAGTATTTTCTTTTTATAATACCAGTTTACGCTCAGCGATAAACGTGTTTCCCGTATCGACTACGCGGAGGAACCACGTTTCTCAATGCGATTTATGTATTTAATATTATCTGTCTACTTATTCTAGGTACTTGCCCAATTTCTAGTTTGCACTCTGCTATTAATAATATTTGTTGCTGTTGCTGTTGCTAAGCGATTACATACAATATTTAAACAATTAACAGTAAACGCTTCACATTCTTTATAAAACTGAAATTTCCTTCTCCATTTTCTAACATTGTCGCTTTGATAATTTTTATTCTCAGTTAACTCATAAAATTTTGATTCCATATCTTTGTCTTGGAGATTATGAATAATACAATAGAATTTTCAAACAGCATTACAAAATTCGGTTACTTCACGAGGCGTAACAACCAATTTGGGTCGAACAGTCATCGTAATGAATTCGGGTGACCTTCTGTTTCTGTTCGTTAAATGTAAATTGACGTAGTACTTTTTGTTAAGAAAATGTTTCAAAAAGCTTCTGTTTTTCGCATTATCAACACCACATAAACTCTTCGTAGTGATGTTTTTTTTCTGAGGGTATAACTTTGTCTCGGACTAACAAATGAAGGATTTGACGTAAACGGTAGAGTAATAATCAAACGCACCAACTGTAAAATATGAAACAATATATTTTCACTATTAAAATATGATTGGTCAAAATTTACAATACATTCCTAAATAAATACATATCTCTATCATTTAATTTTCCATAACAACATATAAATATCTATCAAATTATAATTACAGTTATATTTTTCTCATATCTACATATCTAGCGAAATACTGTCATGTGTATCTACACAATGCAATACGATTCACGTTAACAGTTTTATTTCTGGATTTTAAAAAGCGCACTGTGTGATTGTTTTGCAAAAGTTTTCAAAAGAAATTACTTATTACCATACATACATAATATGCATTTCACGAACCTGTATGTTATCTCTAAAATGCAACATAATGTGAAATTTTGGCTATAGTTTATTTTTTACTATCAAAACTCTTTTGGAATGTATTAATTTATTTAAATTATTATTATACGTGTCAAAAAAAGTTTGCTACAAATAGAAAGCTTTTTTATTATTAAATTGGCGATTTTTGTACTTTGTCCTATTTCTAAAGTTGGTATGATCTTTCAGCTCTGTTCAGTGATCTCTAACTTCCAAACGACATGTTTTAGGAAATTTGTTTCTTAACAAAAATTGATTTGCTATGACTCCTCTGCATAACTTTAAAATAAGTTCACTTGTATAGTACACAGTAGACACCTAATTACTTTACTTATCAAACGTAGTATGGCAAAGCATGTAATCGTGCCGAAAAAGAAATTTGAGATTTTATAAATTTAACAATTTAAAAAGGTCTTTTTTTAAGATTTCATTTCAGATGCACTGTTGAAAACTATTCTGGGCCGTTTTGTCATTTGTTTCCTAATCAAAACTTTTAATTTGTTTGCGTAATTGGTAAATATGACAATTATTTGATAGTACTCAATTTTTTAGCATTGAAATAAATGTACGACTAGGTTTAAGAAATTCATTTTGAAATATAAAAAATAGTTTGTACATTTATTTCTGTATAAAACTTATTGTCCTTTATTTTCAAAAGATATATATCATTGCCGGAGATACAATTTTATCATTAGTAGCAGGTGACGGCGGCTTTTCATTTCTGCCCAGATCATCATCATATTATTATGTGCGTTTATATAAATGTTATAAGATCGTAGTGGTTTAGTAATCTAACAGAACCAAATTGTCCAAACAAAATCTAACTGTGTTTTTCGCGGAGTAAAATAGTCGAAGCCTTAGTTTATTACAGAAAGAGCCACAAACTAATATCGCAAATTATCAAAAGGAATCTGAAGTATATTGACGAGGAATAAAAGTACCCTTCCAATAGGGTATTTGACTGTATTAAAAATATGGTTTGTGTTATAGTCATACTACTAGATTACAGTTTAAGGAAACTATTTGTTATTACTTTTAAAAAAATATACATTATTTCTATTAAAAACCAAAATTAAAATTGAATTTTATTCACGTTCTATTTCGTGATTGAAAACGCTCTATAATTGGCTCAGTCTCCAGTGATGTCATATCGTATTAAGCTTGTGCTTCTGCCGCTTGACTTTACTACTTACGTTAATTTACAAACACAACTTTGTTAAAGCGGATAGTGATAATCTACCGAAGATTAACGCTTTGATGGTGGGATTCTTCTTTAAAAAATAATCCTTATTTTACGCTCCGGAACTAAGTAACGTGTAAAAAGTGCAATGTAAGCATAACTTTATAGGGTAGGTTAGTCCTAACCTCAACTCTCAGATTACACCTGGATCTAAAACATGATAGATAAGGCATTTTCTCGCGAACATACTCGATATGTTGGAGTATGTTGATACGGTTACCTATGGTAAGTGGATGACGTAATCATTTGCTTACTTTCGGTTACATCGCAGAATACGAATAGTTAGTTATGTCAAGTGACAGATGTATGGATGCTGTAGGGTGTGTGTAGGTATACTAACATAAGCTAAATCTTCATACTTCATAGTAATTGTCAGCCGTAGATTTGGAGGGTGGTTATTTTTGCGTGTATAAGTAAAATGCAGCACTTAAGCAACAAACAATTTGTAATAATGTACAAATAAAATTATATTATAGGTGTTGGAAATAAAAACCTCTTTGATCCTTTGATTGATAATTATTTTAATAGGTACCGGTTTCAATCAGCTAAATGATCATCATCAGCCTAAATGGTCAATTTGTGAAAAATAATAAAAAGCGAAGAGCAGCGACGAATCAACATACGTCTCGTTTGGAGAGTGAACGGAGATGATTATATTAATTTTAATACAATTTTCAACTTCGTACCAAACTGCACACATTAAAAAATATTTTTAAATATCAAGCATTACATAATAAAACTTAAATGTGTGGCAAAAAACTTCAGCAAAATATAGCATTCTGTTACTGATGGTTATTTTTCACGAAGGTTCCAAATTATTCTATCCTATAGAAAGTCTCCCTGACCAGCATATGCTTCAACTTTCTTTTGTAGGCCCCTAGGGGTTTTGTAGTCTATTCTTTGGAAACTTATTAAGGAGCTGATGATATGTCCTTGGTGGGCGTTGGTTTGGTTCTATGGTACGGTATTGTAATATCTTCTGCTTTCACGAAACTCTGCTTATGAGGTGAGAGCTCTTCTTTAGCTTGTTGAAGTTGTTGGTAAATGCACGACCTCATAGAAGTTGGCGCGTGAATGACATACTACACCTTACTTTAGGTAACTTGAACTAACCGTTGCTCGCGAGAAAACGCCTAAATATTTAAAGTAAGTATGACATATTATGACAATCATGTCTACATGGTCATTAACCAAGTTACTAAGCAATCAGGCAAAATTTGCAAACTTTGCTTCTAGTTATTGCAAAAAACTGTAAGCTTATTTAAAGTTCGAAATTATCAAATCAGACAATTTGGCCATATTAACGTTTACACCCACAACCACCCCACAACAGTCACAATCACTTGGTAACAAATTGTTCAACACAACAATCAACAATTTATGTGGCAATAAAAAATTAGTGCGAATATCTACATCGGACTTTAGCCCGTCACTGTACGTTATCTAAATTCTTCAGGGTGGCAAACAGATTGGTTTTAAGTAATTTAATTATCTAAGAACATATTTATGGCTATTTTGATTACATTGGACCATAGCGCTAAAATAATTTTGAATGGCTAGATTCGCATTTTCAACCACTGTTCGGCGCCCCGTTTTCTCGAAAACTAAGAAAGTAAACAAAAGAATTTGGTAAAAATAGCAACAAAATAGCAAACAAATATGGTATTGATTTTTACTTTGCAAAAATTGCACCGCTGCCTGGTCTTAGCCTAACTATAAGGTAATATGAAGCCAATGGGCGCCAATGTGCAACGCTGTCATGTTGCTTGAAACAATTGGACGTGTTTGCGGATTAAAAAAATGAAACAGTGAATTTTGTATATTAATAGAACTCTGGTCGATCGCTGCCAAAGTCCATGCATCTAGTTATATTGTCTATTTGGCAATATTCCACACCAGTGTGAATTATTTAACGTGTCTGATCAGGTGATGAATTTACCTTTTAAAGTCGTTTCCTGTAAACTAACGGGACAATTGGTTGAACAGTTGAACCTTTACGAACAGGCAACGGTTATGTTCTAACTCGAAATCTGTCTTACCACGGTTTATTTTCCTCTGGTGTTGTACACAGGATTTCATATTTGTATAAGGCTCCAAATTATATCAAACTTCCCACTGCCGCCAAAAGAAAAAAAACCTGACTCACATGACGTTCTGGTCTATGTGTATGGTATAATATGGTATATTAATATGCACCATCAGTTGTCATGATATTGTTGAAACATATTTTATCCTGGGTTGTTTCAACAGCTTTATTGAATTTAGAAAATAAATTGATTCCGGGTTATGGTATTGGTATGGTAGGGTAGAGTTGGATCGTTTGGCATCTTTGCCTTTCGATATACTTTGACCTAAAAGATCTTTTGTATTTCCGTCTACATTAGTCCTTCGATGTTGAGCTTTTTCACGAAGTCAGTAATCGAGGACTAAGTTATGTCAGTTCTTCTGGTTCAATGTTGGCGGCTCCCAACTGGTCTTGTCTTTGCATCTGATTTGACAAGACGTCATCGTGCATGCCCGGGTGACAAGACCAGACCCCATCGTGACAACCAGGTCGTCTGTGTATCCCTGTATCATCCCTGTATGTCAAAGCCTTCGTTCGTTAACAGTACTATCAGCTCGTCGACAACAAGTGACCACAATAGGGGGATAGCCCCCTTGTGGACAGCCTCGAGCATTGGTTATCGTAGCGGATTCCTCACCAATGGTTGCTGTGACTCTCCGGCACTTAAGCATTCATGCCTTGGATCTATGTGGTCGTGGAGGCATCTATACCTTTTATCCGCGTTGCTGTGTCTATAAATTCGTAGGAGGTGTTAACAAAATTATATATAATAAATATTGGGAACCGGGAAAGTGAGTGCTAAGTAGCAATTGCAAGCTTTCGTGTATGCTTGCAGTAAACTTGGACTTTTTAAGTAGTCCAATGCCGTTTGTGTGATCTTTTGATAGGATTTTCTGGAGACGTTGTGCGGGGGGCGTCAATTTACACAACCTTCTCCAGGTTTTCGTTTTAGATTTGTGGATTTCCGCACAGTAGTGTTTGAGCACTTTCCTATAGTCGTCCCAGTTACCAGACACTTTGGCTCTATTGAAAGAGTGCCGAGTGTCTGTTTTAAGACGTTGAAGTTCGTTGTTCCACCACGGCACACCCCTCTTTATGGCCTTCTTTTTAAGTGGGCAAGTATTTTGGTACGCTGCATTTATTGTTAATTGCAGGTGTGTTGTGGCATCTTCGATTTGGCCTGCAGTCTCTTTGGTTTACTTTGGTTTACTCACAGTTCCCTCTAAATCCAATGATAAGTGCTCTTTGTACGCCTCCCAATCGGTCATTTTCGGGTTCCTGAAGTCACAGAGACGGCTGTCAATCCCTTTGATGTCAAATCTAATGTGTTGGTGTGGTGTTGGTGGTCCGATAAGGACATTTTGTCAGATACATGCCAATTTGCTGTGTATTGATTAATGTAGTTGTCAGCTAGGGTAATGCTAAGTACCACCTTCCTGACATGTAATGAAGGTGGGTGTATTGCCTTTGTTAAGAATATCGAGCTCGTTTGCCGAGGTATACTCAAATAGGTACTCACCTCTGCTGTTGGCATTAGTACTGCCCCATATAATGTGGTGTGCGTTCGCATAGTAACAGTGTATTAGATGTTTGTTTTCCCTTTTTCACCATCCTATCAGGCGTTCAACTTCCTCTGGCGGTGGGGATGCGGCGTCTCCTGGAAAATAGACTGAGGCAATAACTATCAGCCTCTTTCTTCATCGGAGCTTCCACTATCGCCGGGGCGAGATCCCTGGTGGTTAATTCCGGAATGAGAAAAAATAGTATTTGTGTGAAACATCAGACCCGCTCTCACGTTTTCGTGGGAGGTGTTGTAGAGCCACTTACAGAATCTGGTGGTGAATCCGGCAATTTGTCCTCTGCTAATCAAGGGTTCTTGGATTCCAGCTTTTGCATGGTGGAGGTTTACTTGAATGCAGAAAATTGACGTGGTCTTCAAATTTCGGAGACTCTTAGCAGTCCCGGCGGTTGCCCGCCTTTCGGTCCCCATCGAAACCATGTTTCTACTACTCTCCCTCTGTTGCCAGATTTGGGCTTACCCTGCGGAGTATGTCCGCTCGGACGAGGCGCTGCCTCTGCTCTGGAGTTTGAGGCAGCCGTCGAGGTTGATGTCGACGTTGACGGTTTGGGGTTGTTAAGTCTTTCGGCCTTTATTCCCTGCGGGTTTTTCCCTTGCCGTCATTTGCCGTATAAGGTTGCTCCTTCGGACCCTCCTTTCTCACCGGTGCGATCTTGTTGGGCTTTGGTATTTTTGGGTGAATTGGGTTTCACCAAATTTGTAGCTGACTCTGTATTTCATCCCTTTCAGAAAGTTGCTAGAGTGCTGGTCTATGGATAGGGTCAGCTCGACTATGGGGCCATTTGTGGTTTTCCTCATCACCCTCCAGTTTTTAGTGTTTAGGTCCTTGTTCTGGACCTTTAACAATAAGATTACCTTCGCCGTCGTGTAGTCTTGACTTACTGGGAAGTAGCCAATGACTACTTCCGCATGAGCAAAATCTTTTTCCTCTACAACCTTCAGGTTGGCCCCCTTTCAGAGTTTTAGAGCCGGTGAGACGGTTTGCAACCACTTTTCCGTGGCTTCGTCCGCACACACCAAAGCCAGTCTACTGTGCGAGCTGCGGAATTTGGGGTTTATATCTTCCCCTGTTAATTCCAGCTGGAGCGCTTTATTCAGAATAGCCTCTTGCAGTGCCTTAATTTGCTCTACTGTAAGGCTTTCTTCTGGAAAGTTCTCGTACTCCTCCAGCCGCCTGACTGAAGGTTAAGCGAAGATGCTTGGGGCACCTGGGTCCAGGCTTAGAAGTCAGTTTTCCCACCTCTATTCTGGATTTTTTGGGGGTTTGTTTGTTGGAGTGCTGCCATCTGAGGGTTCTTTTGTTCATCCCTTCCGGGTTATGCCGTATGTCAAGATTCGTAAATACTGTCGTTTCGCGAATCATGTTGTTCGCTCCTTCTGAGCTAACTAAATACTAGTATTCAGTATTGTCAGTATTCAGTTAGCTCTGAAGAAGCAAGCAACATGGTTCGTGAAACGTCAGTATTTGCGAAGCTTGACATAAGGCATAACCCGGAAGCAATTTATTTTCTAAATGATTCTGGCCGTGAAAATCTACGTACTGACCTTTATTAAAGTTCTGCGTCAGGTAAATGAGTGCCTGAAGTGCCATCTTTACATTTCGCTATGTATCTACTCTAGAGATTGCTGTAGATGGCATTGTTCTGAATTTCGTCACTTGGTCGTGTGGTCTACTAAGGCAGTATTGAAATGTGATTATCGTAATTGACAATGGATCTATATCTCTCATCTACCATCCGTGTCGTTGGAAGGTCGTCGAAGGCGCGTCGGGGTTGTATTATAAGATAGTCATATCAAAAATAAAGTTTCGTGACCAGGCAATCTTTGAGACCCTATCCTTCCGTCCAACGGTAATAAGCCGCCTACCATATAAAAATCGCTACAATTTTTCTGTTTTAATGTTACATGGAAAAACACTCAAATGGTTCCCTAATTGGCGACATTGGTCACCCCCTGTAGGGAACCATTTGAGTGTTTTTCCATTGAGTGTACACCTTGCTCCTTGGCTATACCGTACTGATGAGGACTAATAGTCCGAAACACGTGTCTACGGTTGCTTCTTCGATCTTCGTATGACAGAATTGCCCGACAAATACCTTTCTCCTTTATATCTCACCGTCGATTAACCAGCTTTCCTTTAATTTCCATGGGCTATGGTGTACCTGGGGTGTACCAGTCACCTCCGGCGCGACGTCACTTCTTGTCTTCGAATCCTGAAGATGTTGGGACTGAAGCACCAAATTGGCGACATTGGTCACCCCTTGTAGGGAACCATTTGAGTGTTTTTCCATTGAGTGTCCACCTTGCTCCTTGGCTATACCGTACTGATGAGGACTAATAGTCCGAAACACGTGTCTACGGTTGCTTCTTCGATCTTCGTATGACGGAATTGCCCGACAAATACGTTTCTCCTTTATATATATATATATATATATACAAGTGTATACCTGCCACGCTTCCTTAAGGGTGTTACAAATGTCGTGACCAACTCAATATACCCTCACCACAGTAAATGTGGGGGTATAGTAAAAGGGAGTACCTATGGCGTGGGTCACTCGGTATGTGTCTATAACTGCCGAATCGGTTGAAAACGATCGTGGGTTCTCTATGGCAAACAGCCACTAAATGAAGATACAGTATGTAAACCACTGAATGTACATTTTCTAGGTATAGCTTGCATTAAAAATGTCCGGAAAATCCTTACATATTCTTAAATTAGCGACCACCATACCAAGTAAGTAAAACTCTTCCATTGGAAATGAGACATAAAGATCCTATGCAGACCATTTATTTAATACATAATATTTGTAGACAATTTGTAGAGAGTTTTATCCACTACAACTTTTCTAATAAATTTATATTTCATATTTTGTTTTGGATGTACCGGAAAGAAGTACATCTTACCTGTGAAGTTGATACGCCATGTCACCAGTGTGACGAAGGACGCTCGTGTCCGGCGAGGTCGAAAACTTACTATATTATTATTCACGTCGTCGAAATTGAGGTAGATATTACTATACCGAGGTTTGACCTATCTGGACTTATAATTTATCTTGTGCAAAAATTATCAATAAACCATTTACACAAAAAAAAATTGTTGCGCAAATATTTTTTTAAAATCCGGTTGTCAGAATTCTCACAGCAAAGTATAGAGGAACTTTACCTTACTGAATCGAACGACCTAGATATGAGACTTCATTTGCATATCGGAAAGCAGTGACCCTAAAATTACTAGTTATAAAATTAGTAGATATTAAGTATTGAAACTAATATCACAAAAATCGGTCTTGTCTGGACGGATTTGATACACAGAACTATATAATCCTCTAGAAAGCGTATGAACCTACTGCCTATACAATTTTGTGGATCCACAGTGGACCCCACCTAATGTAGCCGGTGCGAGAGAGACGCTTGCCTTTGTTTATATATTGTAGGGAGCGTAAAAGATATAGAGTGTTGTCGTTTTGCTCTCAGTGGTGTTTTGGGACATTGGTGTTAAGCCGCCATTACACGGCGTGTGGACTAATGCGCAAGTGTGGGGCGCCACGCCGATGCGCATTTTGGCAATCGCGATCACAGGACTTGCAGATTGACCAGTTTCTTCATTTCAATATGTCCGTTAACTTTGCAGTGGGCAAGTTTACCGCCAGTCGATCCGACACGCTGTGTGAAACTCGTCGCGCCGACCCAATCACTCGGTGTGTGGCGCGACAGTTTACACTCCGTGACGGTTTACACGCCGTGTAATGGCGCCTTAACACTCCAATCTGAAAGTACGGTGTAATAATTTAGGTACATCATGCGTTACATTACTTGCTCCAATACGAATGAAAACAAAAATAATCAAGTCAATTAAGTAACATTTATTTATTTCTTTAATTTTATTTTGCCCCTACATGTGATACGACTATGACACAGAAGCGCCGCTACTGAGTTGTAGCCTTGATCACAACAAAACACAAACATGGCTTCTCCCATAACGGATCCATCCGCGCACCTTCATGCACATTCTAGGGTTATTTACAGTTCTGTGATTTGATACCAATCTTGCGGAACTTTTATTCTTTTAATTCTGGCAGGTTGTCGGTACCGCCCAACCGACTGTTCTGCTTTCCTAGGCACAAAAAAATACAAGAAAAAACCTTTGCATGCAATCTTCTATGGGATACTGAGGAAGTTAATCCGTTTGACGCGCGTGCTGATTTGTTGGGACGTGCACGTTAAATAATTCGTACTAGTAATGAAAGTATGACAGTTAGGCATATTATTTACAACTAGCAAAATTCGAGATACATCTTGAGAGACACACATACTCGTAGCTCACTCTATCTATAACACAATGCAACTAATAAAATTCCTGTTACTAAATATTTATGTTAATAGATATCCATTGTGTACATTGTTCATGTCGCATTGTTTGTAATACACCACATGTATCGCAAAATAGAAAAAGACTAATCACACGTTCGCAATCCGTGAAAAATGTATAAACCGGTGCAAACATTTTGGAATACACTGCTTTAAAGTATACAACAGATCAATTGGTTTTCATCGCAAATTCATTCCAAATATCTAAAATATCTGCAAACCTTACGTAAACACTAACTGTAGTAGTATTTCTATACTGATTTGCATCGTCAACATGTTTTATATAACAGATGTACATAATATTATAAATAAAGTAAGGAATAAACGCTATAACTTTTTGAAATGTTTTACAAAATCAAGAAAACTGTTGAGGTTTTCTCTGCTGCGTGTTGATTTCCTTATAACTGGTTTGATTTTGTTGTTATGGCAAACAATTTTATTCTTCCGTTTTTGAAAATGCTATATTTTTGTCTATATTTTATCACATAATCTTGGTTTTTAGTGGTAAATTTTCAGAAATTTTGGCGCTGCATCTTTTAATCTATTGTTTACTTTTAACTGTAAAACTGTCGTATGTTAAAAACGGGAAGAAAAGTTATGGGTGCCATAACAACAAAACCGACAAATGTATAAGAAAAACAAAAATGTAAACTCTAATAAAATCTCATAATAAAAAAGTTTTGATGTTGTAAAAAACGTTCGATTAGTCGTTTCTTTATTTATACCTAGTGTGTATAGATTTCTGCCAGTTGTTTTAATTAATTAGAACCCATTACATAATACAAAATATTTCCTTAATTTTTAGACACATGTTAATTACATTTATGCAGTATTAATAAATAGCAAAATTATCGATTCATACATTTGGCAGTTTATAAATTATAAATTCATTTGACTTAGCGTTTATTTAACTATGAATTATTTTATCACATATTTATAGTCCGTTGGATTGCATAACTTTATTTATTTTACTGTTATAGTAGTTTATTTTTCAACGTGTCTCTGTTGGTGCAAAAGGTATACATTTAAGTAAGTGATGTTTCGTTAAAATGACAAAAAGTATCAACATGTGCCTATCATTCAGAACACGCATGGACGAATGCGAATACTTCTTTTAGCGAATTTTGGTGCCTTTTTGGCAAAACATATACCCATTAAAATCATCCAAAGTCAAAGGAAATGAGGTTTTCTTTCACATTTTCATTTAGTTTATTTGTTGTAGTAGAAAATTAGTCATATTGTATTATTTGACGAACAATAATTAAGGATATAAACTGTGAGCACAAACTTTATATATATATACAGGGTGAGTTATTAGTATCCCGGCGGTCGATAGTTAATAAATCGTTTGAGAAAGAAAAAAATATTTTATACAAAAGTTGTTTGACTGACCAATTTCTATAACGTAAAATTATTTTCATTTATACAGGGTGGTGCATTTAGGTGTGACGGAAAGTATGAACATTTTTTTAAATGGAACGTGCTGTATATTTTATTATATTATAAACACTACTAAATTTGTCTATCCAACCGTGTATGTTGCTAAGTCACAGCGTTAATAGTTCCAGAGATATTCAACTGTTTTTCCAAAATATGCCCGTTGCAGAATCTTTTTAAAAACTATGTAAAAACGACATTTTTGCTGATTTTGCCTTTAAACTATGTGAGAAAATAGTCAAAGCCAGTAGGTAGATGATAGTATCCAAAGATATTAGATACACTCTACAGGATGTTCATTGAACTTCGTAAATTTTGATTTTTTTCAAATGGCTTTTTCTCGAGTTTTTTAAATGGAACACCCTGTACAATATGTGTTGGCTGTAATAACCCTTTATTTACCTCTAATTTACAGCTAGTATGTCATACACCAAATGTTATTATTTTTTATGATATTTGCAATTTTACGAAAATTCAATGCAATTGTAAATTTTAATATTGCTGTGAATAAGGTATTTGGTAGTTTGATGTAAATGCTTCAAGTGGCGATAGAAGAGATAATTTAGAAACAATTTAACCAGCTAGATCCTTATACAAAGTATTACCGTTATCAACATATTAACAATTTTATATGAAATTTGTAAGTATATTTTGTCTACCGTATGGAAACCGAACACGCGATTTAAAAATTTAAATTACTGCTGAAGGAGGTGGCCTAGTGGATAAGGCGAATGCCTTCCACTATGAAGCCCAGGGTTCAAGCCCAGGTTAGGCAGGGATTTTAAAAATACTCCGTCTCCACGACCGCCGCACAGACAAGCCAACAGGCTTTGTGCACATGGCGACATCCCAAAAAAAAAAAAAAAGTAAAACCTAAACCGTGTACTTTTAGGTTAACTATCGTGAAAAAATGTTGACTTCTGAGTGTTGAAAATCAGATTTTCTTTGATGTGATTTATGTACTCACACACAAAAATCAAATATGCACCAAAACAAACTGATAGGCGTCTTTAGATTCAGATTTTCATTCGTAGCAAAATAATCTATTAATAACACTTCCAAATAACCCACTTTCCATTCACATTATCAATATTACTCATACTATCATTATTACTATCATTATTATCCCAATTTTAAATAAATTGTCTCTCCAGAAAAATAACCTATTTTAAATCAATTAACAATAGTAAGTAGATATTGTTTGTTGTTTTTGTACTGAATACAAATTCGTTCTCAAACGTAGCCTATCAAGACAGGTTTTTGCGTTTCTGTTTGTTTTTGTGTTTGAGCGCACATACTATTACAATGATACGTCTCCGAATAATTTTCACAAAGGTGAACAATTTTTCACGATAGTCCCCCTAAAACTACACTGTTTTTTGGCTTACTTCAGAGCCCAACTGAAGTTACTAGGTCTTCAGGTTTCGCACGCTGTACGTTTGCAAAAATTGCAAAACATACTTATAAAATTGTGTAATACCTTGATAACCGTAATACTTTTTATATGAATAAATCTAGTTAAATAGGTTCTAAATGGCTTCTTCTATAACGCTTTAAATATTTTACATCATGCTACCCAGCACACTGTATACAAAGCAATATTAAGATACTAAATAGCATACTATCCTTTAAATTCCAAATATCACACAAACTAGTAAAAATAGATATACGATATAGTGAATATAAATTACAAAGAACTTGAGGGACATTTCAATTAGCAAATAATATACACGGTGTTCCATTTAAAAATCTCAAGAAAAAGCCATTTAAAAATGTATAAAAACTAGTGCATGCTACAATCCCCCTGTATATCGCATCAAATTTTTTATGACATCAGCATCTAGCTATGGGTTTAGTTATTATGTGACAAAATTTTTAGGATAATATCTGCAAAAATGTAGTATTAATGTAGTTTTTAAGAAACACCTGCAATTGCCAATCTTTTGACAAACAATTGAATATCTCAGGAACTATTTACTTTACACAGGTACAATTTACACAGTTGGAAAGACAATTTCCTTAGTATTCATAATATGGCATGATATACAGGGCGTTCCATTTAAAAAAATGTACTGACTTCCCGTCACGCCCAAATGCACCATCCTGTATAAATGAAAATAATTTTACGTTATAGAAACTAATGAGTCAAACAACTCTTGTATAAAACATTTGATATTTCGGTAGTAAGACCGAAGTCGCACGGAAGTTGGCAGCCGTGTCGCATGGGATTTGAGATTCACAGAGCGATAATAAATTGATTTCCGGGTGGAAACCGCTAAGAAGATGATCTTCTTAGCACCTGCTTTCATACTTAGTCCTGAAGTCTTAGGCTTAGTACTGATTTCCACCCGGAAATCATTGTATTAAAAACGCAAATATAGTTTATTTCACGACAAGTGGCAGTAAGCCGCGACATAACGCGCAAACGTTCCTATACGCATTGACGTGTGTTAGAATGAAATAGCAATCTTCTTTATTTCATTCTAACACATGTCAATGCGTAGGAACGTTTGCGCTTATGTCAGCGGCTTACTGCCACTTGTCGTGAAAGAAACTATACCTGACGGGATATAAAGCTTTGCTTAAGGAGTCCGGATTCGTATTCAGCACATAAATCTATCCTTACTTTCAATTCAATCCTTGATTATTTTTACAACAATTTTAGTAGGTAAGGTAACAAAATTCCAATCCACAGTTTGTCAATCTAATCCAATTTTGTAACTCTAGATTCAAGTACACCTACGTATTATGATTGCCACCTTTTATTTGACATTTGTTTTTGTTGGTCAAATAACTAAAAATGTTGAAGTTTTGAAAATATTTTATATGACAAAAATCTAATACCTTGAGGTTCCTATTATTTTTTTAACTGAAAACAACAAGAATACAACAAGCCATATTTAATATTGATATCCTCGAATGTATGTAGTTTTGTTTTTTTGATTCGAATGATACATCAAATTTACTTTGGTTAGATTTTAATTAGAAATTAGTTGACGATTCAAGCTTGACCAAACATCGAAACAACACAAGCTGAAATTGATGGCGGGCTTAAGTAAAATTATAACACGAAAACGTCGCACCAACGATACTTGAGTCGCCACATGTGCGATTAAAAGTATCCTAGGAAATATGGTCTATCTGCTACCCGAGTTGCAAGATACTTGAGTCTCCGACACGACTAAAAAAAGTCTCACCGTGTGCGAAGCGGCTTAGTCTACACTCCTGTCAATTTCAAAACTCTCCAACCTTTTGCACCAAAACACCTGTTCACTGTCTCTAATGACTGCAGAAACGCAACGCCGCGCCGCCCCCGACATCAAACCGATGTGTGCGGTATCACTCATAGAAAACAATGTAAACAATCGCCGCTCAAGCAATAAAACCTCTCGCGTTTCTTAGATTGTACACCGTGTCAAGACTGCACTTCAGCCGACAGGCGGGGATTGGCGCAGTGTGTGTTTTGCATCATGCTAAAACACAAACATATGTGCCGTGCCGGCAACCGAGTCGGCAGAATCCGCTGTGTGTCATTACCCTAAAGCACCGTTTCCCAACCTTCTTCCGCTGTCCATCTCCCGCTTACGTCAGGCCAATAGGCGCGCACCGCTGCTGCTAGGGCTCCGCGGAGCTCCAGTTGGGAAACACTGCCCTATTGTATCGTTTATACTCAGTTAACTTAACTCAACGTACCAAAACTTAAGAATTAGTGAAAGTTGAACTCCACTGAATTATATGTGTTCGTTTCCATTTACTTAACGTAGAAAAACTTAAAGTAACGTACGGAGTTCTTCACTCAACCTCAGAATCAGTGTACCAATCACAGGCTCTCGATTTTGACAATTGGGATGATGGTGACAGGTAGTACATAACATAAAAATTAACTCATGTGTCTTGAACTTTATTGTCTTTGTTTTGTTTTGCAATATTTTTAGCTCGATTTGCGGATTATTATCATGGATGTTGGAACCTTGATCCAACTTGTGTGTACATGACCATATTTCTCAGATAAAAGCGATAGATTGCATATTCTGTCACTGTCAGAGCGCATCTCAAGCACTCCACGGTAAGTGAATGCAAATGGAACCGATATAAATTTTGTACGTTAAGTATAATTTTTTTGTACGTTAAGTTTAATTTTTTTGTACGTTAAGTTAAGTTAAGTTAAGTGGATGTAACGAATACATATAATTCAATGGAGTTCAACTTTCACTCAATTTTAAGTTTTCGTACGTTAAGTTAAGTTGTTGTAAACGATACTTCAATTATGTGCTTGTCAAATAACATACTATTATTCAAAATAATAGACATTATTATACTTTGGCAGTACGTACTATGCTGTTATCAGAATCATCGGCGTGTATCATCATAGGGATTATATACTCATTAGGTAAATTTGTCATTTATAGAACAAAGGGGCTGCAATTTTTTAACTCATAAAAATTCCGCCCTCTCGTATTATCCATTCCGATTTTTATATCAATGTACGCAGGTTTTTGCTATAAATAACAACCTTTCTAGTTATTTGTATTTAGTTTATGTACAGTTACATACTCGTCTTATCCCGTTTAGTTCGATAATAAATGAGCTTTACTGCTGATAAGAAAAGAATTATGTTTTGATTTTGAAATTTGTGTAAGCACAAAATGGTGTAACACAAAATAGTAAATACCTGTTTTTTCAATTTCTACAAACTTGGACCGGGTCCGTTAAGTATGTTAATTCTTGCAGAAACCTGCATACATTGATATGAAAATTGGAAATGGGTTAATACTAGATGGCGGTAATCCGTACATCTGGGTTCGAATCCCAGGCGTGCCTATAGTTTTTTAAGTTAAAAAGTCACCGCCGTCTTGTATTAACGACTTCCAATTTTCATATATACAGGGTGTTCCTAAATATCATGTAAATACGAAAAGGGGCAATTCTTTGGCTTATTTAATGACTAAAAATTCGTATAAACATAGGTCCTTGAAGTTTCAAGATTTTTTTAGTTTTTTCTTTATAGATCTTGTAGTTTTTGAGATATTTAGCTCTAATTTGGAATATGGTTTACGCTGTAGGACTAACATCATTGGGCACACCAAATGGTTTTAAGAATCTACATATTTTTTCAGGGGTCATGCCCCCTTTTCTCCCCATGAACTTTTTTTCGGTGCGCCGCTGGTGGATTCTAAAATACAAAATTCTTTTTTTGTTTTATTCTAAAGCATTTTAATCTTTTGTAGTTTTTTCGTATTTACCACCGTTATCGAGAAAAAAAATAAGGCTTTTCTGTGTTTCGCTAGATGAAATTAATTTTTTTTAAATAATTGGTCTGTTATGCCTTGGCTTTATTTAGATAACCTTTTGTTTGTATTTATTTTGACATTTTATTCGCCACCAACTGTTAAAACTTAAAACTAGGATACAAGAGCTATAAAGAAAAAACTAAAAAAATCTTGAAATTTCAACACCCTGTAGATCGGCAACGAAGCGTTTGCGGACCTATGATTATATGAATTTTTAGTCATTAAATAAGCCAAAGAATTACCCCTTTTCGTATTTACATGTTATTTAGGAACATCCTGTATATATATTGGTATGAAAATATTCGACCTCGTTGACTCGTAGATTGTTTTAATAGGGTGAAAGTCGTGTTGAATTAGAGGAGCTGTTATTTATTAAGCCTTTATTTTATTCTAATATTTCGCTAATACATTTTTAGCATCTTCACAAGAAAAAAAGTTGCTGTTGCATGTAGGTGGCATGAAGACAGTAATAGACATCGGTGTTAAATCTTATTTGCGTTAATTTGGTTAAGCTAAAACGAAAATATCATGCTCCATGCTTCGCTCGGCTATTATAACCACATCTACATACAACAGCCACTTTTTTCTTGTGAAGATGCTAAAAATTTATTAGCGAAATATTAGAATAAAATAAAGGCTTAATAAATAACAGCTCCTTTAATTCAACACGACTTTCACCCTATTAAAACAAAGTTTAGAAAAGTTTATAATTTTTATAGTTTTTTTTTATTATGATATACTTTCTAAACTTTTATCTATTTTGTTTAAAAACACAATTTGTTCTTTGACACGTTTCATGTATTTTATATTTATATATTAACTTTTCCGAACCCTGAAGAAGGACACAGTCCGAAATATTGGTTAAGGAATAAAAAATTAAAAACCAAAAATTGTTGACTGCATTCCCCTTATGTTTCCTATATATATATATATATATATATATATATATATATATATAATGGATGTTAATTCTTTGCAGAAATCTGCATATATTGATATGAAACTTTGAAATAGTTAATACAAGATGGCGGTAATTTTTTAAGTTAAAAAACTACAGCCACACCTGGGATTCGAACCCAGATATACGGATTGCCGGTCCGACGTTTTACCAATTAGTTTTTTTGTATGTCATAGGTCACGTTAGTCTAATTGGTAAAACGTCGGACCGGCAATCCGTATATCTGGGTTCGAATCCCAGGCGTGGCTGTAGTTTTTTAACTTAAAAAATTACCGCCATCTTGTATTAACTATTTCAAAGTTTTATATATATATACCTTGTATTTAGCAAGGTATATTTGATTTAAAAACAAGTTTAGTCTACACTATAAATTAAAGTTTAAAACCGGCCCAAGCCACACAAATCTGCGGTACAGTTACTGATTTATTACGGATGTTTGGTAAAAATGAAACATAACATTACTACTATCTTGATAAGACTTTTGCATAACATCGTTAGAGCTCATGAAATATATTATTGGGCATGGACGATTATGTGTTACCTTCAAAAACTCATTCAGGGCAGTGTTAGTATGAGTTTCTGTTAACTTTGCACTATACTGCCTGTAAAGCTTTAATATGTACAAATTTACTTAAGTACTTTGTTACTTTCACGATTTCAATTATATAGAGTACGGTGATAAAACTATCATAATAACGATGGAGCATTGTTTTTGATTTCCCCATTAAACAGAAAATGAAATGATATAAGGTTGTCTGAAAAGTACCCCGCACCCATATAATATTTATAATAACTATCCTTTTTAAATTTATATATCCATAAAATATGAACACATTATTGGATACAAAAGCGGTTATTGTGCAAAATACAAGTAGTTCATCATTAAGTGGCAGTGCTTCGGGTCAGGAGTATATGGAAGAGCAGGCCGATTGGACTGATGGAGGAGAATCCTCTCCTGGCAAAACGGCAGCCAATTTCCACTTATCTCTAACATGTTCCACTTCAGAAAAAACCCTCAAGACGTTAAGACCTGCCAACAAAGCAATATCTTTTTCAGACCAAGATGGATCTTCGAGCAATTCAGCTAAAAGGTGAGGATATCGAGACACGTCTTCCAAACCACTAGGAGTCGTATTTATTCCATCATAGCCAGCCCCCAACCCTACATGATTAATTCCCGCAACCAATCTGATATGATTTATATGTTTGATGACATCAGTGATGGTTGCATTCTCATTGCAAGTCAGTAGATAAGTATAGAAGTTTATCATTACAACTCCACCATTAATAGCTAAGAGTTTCAAGACGTCATCTGGTACATTACGTGTTGAATTGCATAGAGAATATGCACATGAATGAGAGAAAATGACAGGAGCTTTTGAAGCATTTATAGCGGTTTTTGCAGTGTTCACTGACGTATGAGACAAATCTATTATCATACCCAATCGATTCATTTCTTTTATAACGCTGTATCCAAATGTTGATAATCCACTGGAGTCTTTCGAATTCGAACCTCTTGCCCAGGGCGTATCGCAGGAATGGGTAATAGTCAAATATCGTGCTCCTAAGTTATAGAAAGTCCTTAAGACAGCCAGTGAATTTCCCAAAGCGTGACCTCCTTCGACGCCGATTAAAGAAGCTATCTTTCCGTTTTTGTGGGTATCCACAATTTCTTTTGAGGTTCGTACAAGTACAAAATGTTGACCATTTACGTCAACCAGCCTTCTTATAACGTCTATTTGCTCCAAAGTAAGTTGAACAGCATCCAAATTTTGAGCTTGGCAAGGCACATAAGCAGACCAGAATTGTGCACCTAATAATCCCTCTCTTAACCTTGGTATATCCGTATGAGACCATTTACTTAATGACCAAGGTTCTTTATCAGCTATAGAACTTAAGTTCAGATCCTGCAGTTTGTTATGCATAAACTTTCTTAAGTTCCACGGAAGATCATTATGACCATCAATCAAAGGTGCATTTTTCAATACTCTATAAACTACCTGGAGTCTTTCGTCCGGCGTTTTAGGTTCCAACTGCGGATTTAAGGCTAACGGGATGCCCACACCAGCTCCCAGGGTAGCTACTATTACGCAAACAACAAAACAGATGCACCAAGGTCCACGCAAATTACTTCTAGTTGAGTCGCTATCAGTACTGCAGGAACATGAGTCAAATGGCGCGGGTTGGTACTCGTAGTCTGAGTACCTGTGGTAATGATGATGTTGATGGATGGCATTATTATAGAATTGGGGAGCCAAGCTAAACGATGTCTCTCTGACTGGTAGATCGGGTTGGTAACACTGCAACAGAAAGCATTGTTTTAATATTTTATAAAGTGTATAATAACCGTTAAAGTAAATTCGCAGCGGTATCTTGCATGGCTACTTTTGTTATTTGTTATGAGTGAAAGCTTTTCGAATTCTAAGCGGTTTGCGGTTTTGTGCAGATAATCAATAGCAGTAAAAACTAGTAAGAAAATTATCTTCAGCCGTGCTGAAGTTAAAACACCCCCACCGTAAAATATTTAAAAAAAAGTTTACCAATTTTGCCCATTCGCGAACTTGTCCTTACTTTTTAAGAGATAAGCTGGTATACCAAATTTCAGATCAATTACATACTTCAAATTTACGGCAGTTGTCGTGTACACAGACGGACAGACGGAATGACAGACGGACATAGCTAAATCGATTCGTTTTCAATGCTGATCAAATACATACATATAAGTCTATATCTGCCACGCCTCCTTAAGGGTGTTACAAATGTTGTGGCAAACTTAATATACCCTCACCACTGTAAATGTGGGGGTACAAATATCGTCGGCTTAAAGGTAAAAGTCTCTAGATTTGGTTACATTTTATTGTAAAAAAAATTGTAGCAAATGTTTATAAATACGTATCATTTAAGAGGACACCAGCGGAATTTCATTTTAATAATTTCGCTAAAATCAATTATTAAGGAAAGTCAAACAAACGATAGAAACGTGTGAAAATAGTACATTAATCTATCAGCATGTAATGTAACTCAACAAAATTCGTATTCACGAGAGCGAATTTTGAAACGTTCGAGAGAGTAATTGCATTTACTTGCGAATGGAATACGACCAATCGATGAAATATCATAAATTAATTTATTGCATATAGGGACGGCTATGTGTTGTCATGACGGTTTACAGAATTATGACATTTTGATCCCAATTTATTAAGAAATGTGACGTGATGAAGACTTTCAGTTGCCGGTTTCATAATCTACACAACAAAAACATATCGAAGTGACTGTATCGAAGTACTTACATTTTGTGGTCAACTCCACCTCGACCAGTAATAACTGCTGATTACAGCTAGTTATACACACTTTGACGAAATAATCAATTATCTTCAAAGCGATACATTTTCGCACAATAGTATGTTAGTACTTTCTTATGTAAGATGATACGTAGATTCCAAAAATGTAACCATAAACAGTGTTCTATTTACAAAAATCGCCTTTTGTGGTAAAAATGTTTTGCATGTCAGCCAACATTGTGAACTGCCTCTATGCAAATTGTATGTTCTATGTCATTAAACAGATAAGTCTGTTAAGTTGAATTACAATATATCTCATCAAATAAATTGACAGCAGTTGAGAAATGTTTTAGAGTAAGTACTTATTGCGTTAAAATTTAGTAAGAAATCCAATAATGTGCTGAAACATTAACAAGCATTCCATTAAAAAAAGAACATAATTTAAGTCACAATCAGTTTCGTCGCCAGTGGTGCTGCAATCGGGGTAAATGGGGTTAAATTATTTTGACTTAATGGTAATACTCAATTTTTATGCAAATAATGATTTCACGCTGAAAATGAGGAATCTTTTATCTGAAACAATTTTTTGTACGATGTACATATGGGTCAAACCTATGAATTTTTGGAATAAACTATAAAATACAAATTTTTGTTAAATCTCCAATATTTTCTGGAACAATAGTTGGGTTGGGTATACATAGCCATCGGACAAAAATAAAAATTCTCGGTGCGAGTGTATCCCCACTACGGCAACAGCTCGAAGCTTGTCCGTTTTTGCAACTACATATTTCGACAGCTATTCAAGTGCGAAAAACACTAGGTGGAAAATTCAGTTTATTGTTTATAGTTTTTTTTTGTTTAGAAGACGTTTATTGTATTCTTTTAGTTATAGTGTTGTTATTACATACAGTGTGTTCATTTCGAGAGTATCCACCCCTTGACCTGATGCTATTATTGCTTTGAGTGGAAACACGTCGATTTAGATATCGAGGGGGAAGTTCAAAAATGGTACCTAGAGAATTTTAGATTTCATCCCTTCGCCACCCAGCCACCCCACTTTGAAATTTCAAATGGCACCCCCTACCTTGTGATACATCATTTGAAAGAGCCCAAAATTCTCTACTCAACCATGATTAAAAAAAATAAATTGATCAATTGGTGCTTAAAATAATTAAAAATTGTGTAACAGCATCCTTGCAGGAGTATTTGGTTGGAGCTATTCTGTTCCTCACAACAATTTTATAAGCGTATTTTGTATTTAATTCTGTTTTTATTAGAATGAATTTTATTTTGTACATATTATACACTATGTCTTGTGGATGATTTTGTTATTATTAGAGATATGAAGTCGGTGAAATGGACAAAGTAGGGCCGATTTGTATGTTCTCTGGAGAAAAAAGTGAAATACTTGAATTACTTGAAATACTTGAATGAATTACCATAATTTACTAGGCCTTGGTCTTGCCGTCGAATTGTCGCCGCAGCTCCCTCAACGCGGTTACGAAGATTATCTAGATTAATTATTTCGTTGGTGTATACCATGGTCTTCATAACGTCCCATAAATAGAAATCCAGGGGATTAAGGTTGTGACCGAGGAGGCCATGGAACAGGTCCACCTCTACCAATCCCCTTATTTTCTAAAGGTTATTTTACACTATACTACTTTCGTCTTTTTCTAAACTTCTTTTTAGTCACTAGAAAAAAGTTCTAAATAATAGTATAGTTGGAAATGCCATGCTATTATATTTCCAAACTTTTTCTTAGCATAGACGCATGCGCAGTGTAGGCATTTGTAAGGTCTGCCAACAGTGCGAACGTGAATCTTTTTGTTTTGTTTCGACATACCGCAGAAACGTATACGTTTAACGTCACAGTGGCGTGCTACGCTTTGTACAGTTGGTTTAATTTATGTAATTTAATTTGTACTAACATGTTTCCAGTAAAATACTGCAGAAATAAACCTGCAAAGAGTAAACAAACAACATAACCTTAAATGTACCAGGTTGGCTATTCTGGAATAGATAAAGAAGTGTGTCTAATATACCCATCTCTTGTTACTTTAAAACTTTTTTCTAGTTACTAAAAAGAAGTTTAGAAAAAGACGAAACTAGTGCAGTGTAAAATAGCCTTAACACATTATCTAAATGTTGGCGAACTAAACGATTAAAATGCGGCCGTGCGCCATCTTGAAGAAACCACATTTGTCGACGTACATTCAAAGGAACTTAATTCCTCCAATAGTTCCATCAGATGATTTTGCAAAATAAAGAGATAATCATTTCCAGTCAATCAATCTGGCAACACAAATGGGCCAATAAGTTGTCCGTTGACCAGTCCGGCCCAAACGTTTAACGAAAATCTGTGCTGGAAATGATTACGACGAACAGCATGTGGATTTTCGACAACCCAGATATGAGTATTATGACAGTTATTTATGCCGTTACGTGTAAACGTTGATTCATCAGTAGCCAATACAATGGAAGAAAAGTCTGGAATTTCAGCATGTTTTTGTAGAAACCATCGGCAAAATAAAATTGTAAACGTAAAGGATGATCTTCAGCTTGCAAACCCTGTACTTTAGGTAGGTGGTAAGGATACAATTGATCCTTCGCCAGACAATTCGATTTGAGACATCTACTTGGCGAGATATTTGTCGAGTACTACTAGAAGAATCTTCTTCAACAAGATTTAAGATTTGTTCTTCCGAATCCACAATTCGTCGGGGTCGGCACGTTCCACCATCCCGGCCTTGACGTGTTTGCAGTACACCAGTTTCTCGTGCATGGATTACTAGAGCGGTAAATTTTTGTGGAATAGGTGTTGATCCGTTAGGAAACCGCAAGCATACAATCGACTGGCAACAGCAGAATTCTGGCGTACCTCCCCATAAATTAATAATATGTCAACGTATTCACTATTGGTGCGGAGGACCATTTTTTACATTCTTTATTAGAATTTATTCGGGAGAATTTATGTCAAACCAACCGAGCAGTAACAACTGATGAAACAGCTTGACAGATGGGAAAAGTAAGTGACATCAGCCTACTAAGTAAAAAATTCAATGATAACTTTTAATCGTTTGAGTTTAGATTTACTTTGTACAAGTGGTTGATCAATCGTTTTAGCTTTAATAACTTTTTTCAAGGTGTTTAATCACCCCCTAAATAATAAAACAAAAAAAAATTACAGTAATATCTCTCTTATTATGCAACTTTTCTTAAGACATTTTTCCGTTAATGGCTTTCTTTTAGGATGATTTATCACACCTCGAAAATAAAATCACAAGACCGTAAACACCCTGTATAAAATTAATAGTTTCGCTTCATGAGATTCTATTTTATCGAGATAGATCGTGTCTGCATTACAATAAAACTAGTTAGCCAGGATTTGACAGATATTTTGAAACTATTGACCGTTGGTAATGTTAAGACATCAGCGTTTGACACTACCTATTGTCATTAGAATGAAAATGTCTGTCAAATCCTGGCTAACTAGTTTTAGTGCAGACATGATCTCGATCAAATAGAATTTGCTCATGCAGCTAAACTATAAATTCTACCAATAAATGTCATAGACATAAATTATACAAAATTTCCTCTACGTTAATATATTATTTAACTATTTTGACGACATTACAGAAATAGCGGCTCATTTGTAAATCGTCGAAAAATGCTAAGAGTAAACCACCAGTTCCTTTGGACCCTTTTGAACCAAAAGCTTTCCAGCTCTAAGTTTGGTCATGAAACTTCTAAATATGAAGTTTCGTCCCGATACCTTTAGTAGTTTCTCCGGAACCGTCGCCACAAAAACGGGTACACACACACAGACATACACACACACACCGACACACACCCACACACACGCGCACGCGCACGCACACCCACACGCACAGAAATTTTGAGATTTTAGTGGAAATATGTCTTTTTGGGTCCCTGAACATTTTTGACCAAGGTACAAAAAAATGTCTGTGTGTGTATGTCTGTGTGTGTGTGTGTGTACCCGTTTTTTTTTGTGGCTATGATTCCGGAGAAACTACTAAAGGTATAGGGACGAAACTTCATGTTTGGAAGTTTCATAACCAAACTTAAAACTGAAAAGCTTTCTGTTGAAAAGCGTCCAAAGGTGCTGGAGTGTTAGTCTTAGCATTTTTGATAGATTTTGCAAATAATTAATTAATAGTTTAGCTGCATGAGCAAATTCTATTTCATCGCGATCGCTCGTACTGCATTAAAACTAGTTAGCCAGGATTTGTCAGTGATTCTAATGACAGTAGGTAGTGTCAAATGCTGATGTTTTGACAATACCTACTGTCAATATAATCAAAATATCTGTCTAGTTCTAGTAGTTTTATTTTAATGCAGACATGGCCGATCTCGGTCAAATAGAATCTCATGCAGCTAAACTATTAATTTTATGTATGGTACGATAAAGTCATGTGCCTGGTCACATCAGATTTTTTCTTTAATCAGAACCGCTCTATTGCAGACATTTCATTGCAAACATTTACCCACATTCACTGTTATCAGTTAACACATTGTTTCAAATACCTCTGATAAGTTAATGTACATTATACAACCAATTAACACAATCCCGATCACAAACCAAACATAACAAAAGAATACCATTCAACAGGTTCACATATTGTACTTACTGTCACAACCACAAAATAAGAGGATTTAAATCAAACATTGTATGTAGTATGCAAACAGTATTACCTGGTAATCGAGGAAATTACCGTAGCCCATGTGATTGCAGGAGCACTGGCAGTTCTCGATATGCTGCCGTAGTTCCGGATCGAGCACCCATGGATCCAACTGGCTGCCATGGCCTCTGCCGGCCATCGGGTCCTTGCATCACGGCTGCATTGATCAAACCGCGCGCCGTCCCACCTGCACTAAACTGAGCGTGGAGTGTTTGAGGGAGGCCGTTCGCAGTCTGTGCCTGTTTCGCCTTGCCCGGAGATGCGATCCGCGGTATCTGTGGCAACGGAGCGCGCCTGCCCACGCTATCACCACGTGATCTTCCCGCCGAAAACGATACACTTCAGGACATTGCAGTCGAGCATTCTGGTGGATGCGCCGGTTGTGTTACAAGTGACGCTTGGTTGCAGTAGGACGTACACAAAAAAACCGGTTTTACAATAAAAAAAAAACTATAAGCAATGATATATTAATTTCCGGGTAGAAACTTGTTGATGACTTTCAAGCAGTCGACGTTTTGCACTCTCTTGCAAGAGGCATCTTCAGGAAGTATCAAACCAAATGCTAAGAAGATATTGTCTTCCAATATTAATAGAGCCGAGGGTTATTTACCTCTTCTACGTGGTGGTCCACTACATGCTAACCCTACCCCTACCGCTTCGACACCCTCTCTCCAAACACCATCTGGTGACATCACTCTACTCATATATAAATACCCTTCCCAAATGGTAACACAAAAACGTTGACCTAAGCGGCATCTTTTGTTTTGCACGTTGCAGTTCTTCGTGAGCAGGTACGGCACTATTAAAACCGTTTTCATTTTGTATGTTGTTTTGTTTGCAGTAGTCTTGAGCCACAAAAATCTGAGATTTCCATATTTTGTTGCAGTAATTTATATTGAGCGTTAAATTATTTAAAACCAACTTCTGCTGATGAACATATTCCGGAAGTGCACCCTTCAATTTGGTGATCGTACAAGGTATGATAAGATTACAAAACTTTGGTTCTCCAGTTTATTTGCTTTTGTAGCAACCGTACTACATTTCAGATATTCAAAAGAAATGATTAAAATAGCCCGCTCTGTATATTGTACGGTACACTGTTACTTCACATGTGACTTAACTACAAATTAATTTGGATTTACATCGAAAATTGATTGACAAAAAAATATGTCAAGAATACAATAATAACCACTTCTGCCAAAAACTATAAATACACGTAACATTGTAAAATTCTGGAAACTTTTGTCTCATATTTAGGAGGGTGAGGGTGGTGAACAAAAAAAATAGTGGTTGTGGATTCGCTCCTTGGGGAGTTCAGAACAATTTCTGATAATCTGTCGCAACTTTTTTTTTCTAAACCCCAAACGTGAACAAAAATGAAAAAAAGATGCATTTTTGCAATGTATTTTAAATGGGAAGTTTGAGGTGCTCGGTGGCACTTGTTAACGTTAACCGATTTTTCTCAAATTTGGGGGGATTTTTTTTTCTGGAAAAGAAACAGATTCGCTGCCCTCTAGCAAAAAGTCCGTTTTTTTGGACCACCCTAGTGTACACACACCCTGGTAACATCCTAATACCTCCAGACTCTCGCGAGACATAGCGAGAGACCGCGAATCGGGAGAGTGTGGATGCCACACTCGCCCAAATTCGCTAACATTCGAATGCCAGAAGTCTCTACGGATGCAGATAGTCGGATAAAAATCAAGCGTTCGCCGAGCGATTCCCCTCAGTTGTGCGCTCTGTATCGATCCATTCAAACTGGATTGTTGACGAGGCGCATAGCAGTTTTTGTGTGTACCCGAAAGTATTATTTACGACAGGGGTCTGATTTATGACATCAAACACATGCGGTGAAGGGGCTCTTCGAGCATCAATGCAACCCGAAATGTAGGTAACGCATGGAATAAATTATTTAATATTGAAATAGAAAGATTTCAAAATATTGAACACGATAAATTTATAAGCAAAATACAAATAGTTTACATTGATATTAAATTAAATATCCGGTAGTATTTTTTCTCTATTTGTGACGTCCCCAATACTATAATTTGTCATTTAAAATGGAAAATATATCAGATAATGATATTTATTTCTGTATTATTGAAGAAATGCAAATGCATATCAATAAATTAACCATCCGTATTATAAGACTACTAATGAAAATTAATATTAATAGCAATAGTAAATCAATAATTAATTAAAACTAAAGAATATATTATCTCTTTCAAATAAATCTTATCAGTTCCAAGTTATTCCAGTCTTATTTTTCTATGATGTCTGAATCTATTGTATAGTTTTGGTACAGTTGTTTGGTGCAAATTACGACTGCTATGATACTACTACGTATGATAAAGTAAAAATGATGCATTTTATGAAAAATGGTTCCTACAAAAAATTCCTAGAAATAATCTTAGAATTAAAAATTTTAAAAACATACAGTATTGTTCTATTTGAAAAAGGAAATGTTACCAAATTTCGATAGCTAGTTTAAAACAAAAAAAAAATGTTTTTTTTTTTATTTTTTTTACGGTTGGAGAATTATTTAGTTGTAATTTTAACTAACTCTGTATAGATATGCACTATAGTATTTGATTTATAACGCAATACATTATACAAAATAATAATTATGCAATTATTTAATTTTGGTTTATGGACAATCGTATTACTTATATTACTTATTATTACTTATATTAGTATATGGTATCTAATATAAATGATCAGAATAAGAAATCAATTGCATTTAAGAAATTTGACAAATATTTATTATATTTTATATTAAATTTTTATTTACGTTATTCAATTAATTATTAATTAATAATAACCACAATTTCAATGAAAGTATGCACACACACTATACGCTGAGGCAGCGGCTACTTCAGCGACGTCCATTCTAAGTCACCAGCAGATGAACAGAGAATGCACAAGCCGAGCGCCGAGAATGTGGATGGCCTTCTTTGACCGCTATGTCTCAGCCAGCCTCGCCAAACTTTCCGCCGATTTCTTCGGGCTGAGTCAGGAGGTAGCATAACACTACTTTCGCCGACAGGCTTGATTCTTGTAAGGTATTTATTACACGCCTAGCGGGCAATTAGTATTTTTCGTATCCCATAAAGACGCGTAAATAACATTTTATCATACACTATGCGAATACATTTTCGCATCTCTATGGTGACACGAAAGATGCTATTTGCCCGACAGGTGTGCAATGAACACTTTTCAGCGCTAGCCACGAAAATAATTGTATACAATATACCCACAAGATGGCGACCGATTAGTCTGTCCAATCCAAACACAGCTTTCGTTTCGGTTTGACATTTGGGATTAAAACGTCAACGCTGTACATTTGTCAAAACCCAATATGTCAGTGATTGTCTTTAGAAACGGATAAATTTATTACGATAATGTTGTTTTGAATAAAAAGAAATGTGTGCACCACGCCCAGAATGTAATTTTCCGGCCCTCAAGAAGTGCCCAGGCTCCCTATGCTCGCCTGTGCATCTCTTCTCTCGGCCCGGAAAAGTATCACTTTGTCGGCTTGGTACACAATATACTATTTCGTATAGTGTTTCACCATAATCAGTTTTGCTAGATATTGCCCTCTCGTAAGAGTCGCGAAAGAGTCACAAGATAAATTGTGCCAAGGTTACGTCCAAAATAACCATGTTTGAGCTTTCATTTAATCATACTTATTAAAAGTTATTGGTTATCCACTTCTTGGAGTGGAAGACCGAGATACGTTGATTCGTCACCGTATTCCCTAACTCATGCTTGATTGTAACCAACAGTGTCAACTGTGTTGTTGTTTTTGTATTATTTTATTTATTTGTGTCATTCAATCTTTCATTCATTCATTAATTCATTTATTTATTTATTTATTTATTTATTTATTTATTTATTTATTTATTTATTTATTTATTTATTTATTTATTTATTTATTTATTTATTTATTTATTTATTTATTTATTTATTTATTTATTTATTTATTTATTTATTTATTTATTTATTTATTTATTTATTTATTTATTTATTTATTTATTTATTTATTTATTTATTTATTTATTTATTTATTTATTTATTTATTTATTTATTTATTTATTTATTTATTTATTTATTTATTTATTTATTTATTTATTTATTTATTTATTTATTTATTTATTTATTTATTTATTTATTTATTTATTTATTTATTTATTTATTTATTTATTTATTTATTTATTTATTTATTTATTTATTTATTTATTTATTTATTTATTTATTTATTTATTTATTTATTTATTTATTTATTTATTTATTTATTTATTTATTTATTTATTTATTTATTTATTTATTTATTTATTTATTTATTTATTTATTTATTTATTTATTTATTTATTTATTTATTTATTTATTTATTTATTTATTTATTTATTTATTTATTTATTTATTTATTTATTTATTTATTTATTTATTTATTTATTTATTTATTTATTTATTTATTTATTTATTTATTTATTTATTTATTTATTTATTTATTTATTTATTTATTTATTTATTTATTTATTTATTTATTTATTTATTTATTTATTTATTTATTTATTTATTTATTTATTTATTTATTTATTTATTTATTTATTTATTTATTTATTTATTTATTTATTTATTTATTTATTTATTTATTTATTTATTTATTTATTTATTTATTTATTTATTTATTTATTTATTTATTTATTTATTTATTTATTTATTTATTTATTTATTTATTTATTTATTTATTTATTTATTTATTTATTTATTTATTTATTTATTTATTTATTTATTTATTTATTTATTTATTTATTTATTTATTTATTTATTTATTTATTTATTTATTTATTTATTTATTTATTTATTTATTTATTTATTTATTTATTTATTTATTTATTTATTTATTTATTTATTTATTTATTTATTTATTTATTTATTTATTTATTTATTTATTTATTTATTTATTTATTTATTTATTTATTTATTTATTTATTTATTTATTTATTTATTTATTTATTTATTTATTTATTTATTTATTTATTTATTTATTTATTTATTTATTTATTTATTTATTTATTTATTTATTTATTTATTTATTTATTTATTTATTTATTTATTTATTTATTTATTTATTTATTTATTTATTTATTTATTTATTTATTTATTTATTTATTTATTTATTTATTTATTTATTTATTTATTTATTTATTTATTTATTTATTTATTTATTTATTTATTTATTTATTTATTTATTTATTTATTTATTTATTTATTTATTTATTTATTTATTTATTTATTTATTTATTTATTTATTTATTTATTTATTTATTTATTTATTTATTTATTTATTTATTTATTTATTTATTTATTTATTTATTTATTTATTTATTTATTTATTTATTTATTTATTTATTTATTTATTTATTTATTTATTTATTTATTTATTTATTTATTTATTTATTTATTTATTTATTTATTTATTTATTTATTTATTTATTTATTTATTTATTTATTTATTTATTTATTTATTTATTTATTTATTTATTTATTTATTTATTTATTTATTTATTTATTTATTTATTTATTTATTTATTTATTTATTTATTTATTTATTTATTTATTTATTTATTTATTTATTTATTTATTTATTTATTTATTTATTTATTTATTTATTTATTTATTTATTTATTTATTTATTTATTTATTTATTTATTTATTTATTTATTTATTTATTTATTTATTTATTTATTTATTTATTTATTTATTTATTTATTTATTTATTTATTTATTTATTTATTTATTTATTTATTTATTTATTTATTTATTTATTTATTTATTTATTTATTTATTTATTTATTTATTTATTTATTTATTTATTTATTTATTTATTTATTTATTTATTTATTTATTTATTTATTTATTTATTTATTTATTTATTTATTTATTTATTTATTTATTTATTTATTTATTTATTTATTTATTTATTTATTTATTTATTTATTTATTTATTTATTTATTTATTTATTTATTTATTTATTTATTTATTTATTTATTTATTTATTTATTTATTTATTTATTTATTTATTTATTTATTTATTTATTTATTTATTTATTTATTTATTTATTTATTTATTTATTTATTTATTTATTTATTTATTTATTTATTTATTTATTTATTTATTTATTTATTTATTTATTTATTTATTTATTTATTTATTTATTTATTTATTTATTTATTTATTTATTTATTTATTTATTTATTTATTTATTTATTTATTTATTTATTTATTTATTTATTTATTTATTTATTTATTTATTTATTTATTTATTTATTTATTTATTTATTTATTTATTTATTTATTTATTTATTTATTTATTTATTTATTTATTTATTTATTTATTTATTTATTTATTTATTTATTTATTTATTTATTTATTTATTTATTTATTTATTTATTTATTTATTTATTTATTTATTTATTTATTTATTTATTTATTTATTTATTTATTTATTTATTTATTTATTTATTTATTTATTTATTTATTTATTTATTTATTTATTTATTTATTTATTTATTTATTTATTTATTTATTTATTTATTTATTTATTTATTTATTTATTTATTTATTTATTTATTTATTTATTTATTTATTTATTTATTTATTTATTTATTTATTTATTTATTTATTTATTTATTTATTTATTTATTTATTTATTTATTTATTTATTTATTTATTTATTTATTTATTTATTTATTTATTTATTTATTTATTTATTTATTTATTTATTTATTTATTTATTTATTTATTTATTTATTTATTTATTTATTTATTTATTTATTTATTTATTTATTTATTTATTTATTTATTTATTTATTTATTTATTTATTTATTTATTTATTTATTTATTTATTTATTTATTTATTTATTTATTTATTTATTTATTTATTTATTTATTTATTTATTTATTTATTTATTTATTTATTTATTTATTTATTTATTTATTTATTTATTTATTTATTTATTTATTTATTTATTTATTTATTTATTTATTTATTTATTTATTTATTTATTTATTTATTTATTTATTTATTTATTTATTTATTTATTTATTTATTTATTTATTTATTTATTTATTTATTTATTTATTTATTTATTTATTTATTTATTTATTTATTTATTTATTTATTTATTTATTTATTTATTTATTTATTTATTTATTTATTTATTTATTTATTTATTTATTTATTTATTTATTTATTTATTTATTTATTTATTTATTTATTTATTTATTTATTTATTTATTTATTTATTTATTTATTTATTTATTTATTTATTTATTTATTTATTTATTTATTTATTTATTTATTTATTTATTTATTTATTTATTTATTTATTTATTTATTTATTTATTTATTTATTTATTTATTTATTTATTTATTTATTTATTTATTTATTTATTTATTTATTTATTTATTTATTTATTTATTTATTTATTTATTTATTTATTTATTTATTTATTTATTTATTTATTTATTTATTTATTTATTTATTTATTTATTTATTTATTTATTTATTTATTTATTTATTTATTTATTTATTTATTTATTTATTTATTTATTTATTTATTTATTTATTTATTTATTTATTTATTTATTTATTTATTTATTTATTTATTTATTTATTTATTTATTTATTTATTTATTTATTTATTTATTTATTTATTTATTTATTTATTTATTTATTTATTTATTTATTTATTTATTTATTTATTTATTTATTTATTTATTTATTTATTTATTTATTTATTTATTTATTTATTTATTTATTTATTTATTTATTTATTTATTTATTTATTTATTTATTTATTTATTTATTTATTTATTTATTTATTTATTTATTTATTTATTTATTTATTTATTTATTTATTTATTTATTTATTTATTTATTTATTTATTTATTTATTTATTTATTTATTTATTTATTTATTTATTTATTTATTTATTTATTTATTTATTTATTTATTTATTTATTTATTTATTTATTTATTTATTTATTTATTTATTTATTTATTTATTTATTTATTTATTTATTTATTTATTTATTTATTTATTTATTTATTTATTTATTTATTTATTTATTTATTTATTTATTTATTTATTTATTTATTTATTTATTTATTTATTTATTTATTTATTTATTTATTTATTTATTTATTTATTTATTTATTTATTTATTTATTTATTTATTTATTTATTTATTTATTTATTTATTTATTTATTTATTTATTTATTTATTTATTTATTTATTTATTTATTTATT